>JALMGJ010000025.1:8347500-9547500 GCA_023362775.1 Charina bottae
GAGCTATTTCTCAGGCTGTTTTATTCTGACTCCTAAGTTTACCTGTGATACATTAGGGATAACAAATGTTGGATTTCTTTTCCTTTCCCTCCTATCTTAGACTCATCTTCAGTAGCATTTTATGCTTGTGTTCTGATGCCTTTTTTGTGACATATTTTTCTGCTGTTATTCTATATAATCTACTTATTCACCAACTACCTTAACATAATTTCACACACACATACAATAGTCTTGTGGGTCTAGAGGAAAACAAGGAACAAAAGAACCCCAAAGTCCATATTTTGGTCTGACTTTTGTTAGGACCAACCAAATGAATTGAAGTCCAGCACATATTTTTTAAAATAAATTTTATTAAATGTTTTGCAAAGAACATAAAAACCAACACAAACTAATAAAAAGTAAAAGGAGCAAAAAAAAGAAAAGAAAGAAATAGGTTTTGGGCAAAACTTGTCACATCCTTTATCCATTGAAGGCTTCTACTTGAAACTTTACAAAAGCACTCAAATGTTTATTTACTTGATTGTTTATTTAATCATGCAGTTGATCATTTTTCTTGACTCCTGGATCCTTTACTACTGTTGTATTTAGAAATAATAAAGAAAGTTAAATAAAATAAAACAAAAATGAAGTCCAGCACATATGAAGGATATCAGGATAGGAAAGTATGGCATACATTAAGTACGGGATGAAAGCCAGCTGGGTGACCTTGGGTCAGTCACTCTCTCTCGACCCAACTCACCTCACAAGGTTGCTGTTGTGGGGAAAAGAGGAGGAGGAAGGAGTATTAGGTATGTTCGCCACCTTGAGTTATTTATAAAAATAATAAAGGCGGGATAAAAATTAAATAAATAAATAAATAAATAAATAAATAAATAAATAAATAAAAAAAAAGGCTCCCCAGTTTCCCCAAACCTGGCTGATTTTCAGAAGTGTGGACCAATTTGCAGAAGGCTCAGCAATAGGCTTGCTGGCTGGAGAATCATAGGAGCTCAAGTCCACACATCCAAATATGCCCAAGGCAATGGGAAGGAACGGATGAAACACATATTGTGATATCCCAACTCAAAGGCCACTTGTGCACTTGTGTCCGACCTTGGGGCATCACAACACATTTTGTTATTTTTCTGTCATCAAGATTAGGTATGGATGCCTATGGTTCTCTTGATGTTGTTTCCTTCAGCAAAGTCACAGGAGTGTGTGAATACAGTAGATGCACTTACGTTAGCCCAGGAACAGTGATCAAGATGGGAGTTAAGAATGGAATTATCTATGGTGCTTAATTTATGAGCCATAAGAAAAATTTATGGGTAAAAACTTAAGTGTGTATACATAAAAAAGATGAATATATTATAAAGTATGAAGCTACTCTTACACAGAGTATGAGGACCTAAATACCATTCCAACATCAATCACTTTGTAGACACATCACTCATACTGAGATTGCACAGTTGTCTTTTCAGATTATGTTATCATTGCAATAATAAATGTTGTGTGAAATAAGCCTGCAAGACAGTCACAAACAATGTTAGCATGCTATTTGTATTTCAAACTATTTTGAGAACAATTGTTTTATTTGCCCTATTTTAGAAGATGAATCCTTCCTATTATGGCAATTACACTGAACAAAGGGATCCTGTTTATACAGAATTTTATTATTATTTAAGGCACTTCCACCCAGAGATTCTGAGCCAGTCTGAAAGCAGCTCTAGACTTCTGTATTCCTGTGAAATCAGCAGCATTGGAAAACTAAGCAAACAGATTTATTTCTAACTGCTACAAAGCTGGGGATTTTTTATGTTGGTTTGAATCCCTGTGGATCATTTTCTCATTGGAAGGAGTTCTTCTTTCCCAGCTCTTGACATTCAAGTCCTGCAAAGGAAATGCTACCTTGATCATTGGCAATCCTCACCCCACCTCCACCCCCATAGCACAGCCCCTTCAGTGGGAGAGGAGGTGTGCAAAACAGAGGCTCTTTTTCTTTTATTTGGATTTGTAGGAAGAGAAGACGTTTGTTGCTGCAGAACCTTGAGGTGGAACATTGATGTTATCAAATCAGAAGGAATGAAAACACCCATGGTTTACCTTCCAACTGTTTCTGCCAGCAGGGGAATGAAATTATGGCAGTTTGGAAGTGCCCTAGCAAGATTTTGAGAGAAATTGTGGGAAAGCAGAAGATGTGGTGCTGGAAGGTTTATCTCAGAGAAGCAACTCAGTCCAAGTGTGAGAGATGTGGGAAAAAGTGCTTCAAGGTAACTCTGCTTTAATTAACTCACCACAAAGGAGGCTGCAAATCTACTCCTGCAGTTTCCAAGATTCTGAATTTACTTCAGACTAGCATTAATGATACCTTCATGAAATCCATGTTGTTCTTTCTTCTTTGGTCTTGCCAGCTGCATGGGGCTTGACAGATTTTTCTATTTCTTTTTCTTTTTTAAAATTTGTGATTGGCCTCTCTGTGGGGTGGCACTCTGGCACAAATTAATTGTCTTTCTCTTGGCCTGGAAAGGCCCAGCTTGTAAAGTAAAAAAAGGTAAAGGTTCCCCCCGCACATTTGTGCAGTCGTGTCTGACTCTAGGGGCCGGTGCTCATCTCCGTTTGTTAGCCGAAGAGCCAGCGTTGTCCGAAGACGCTTCCACGGTCATGTGGCCGGCATGACGCACGCGGAACACTGTTACCTACCCACCGAAGTGGTACCTATTAATCTACTTGCATTTGCATGCTTTCGAATTGCTAGGTTGGCAAGAGCTGGAGCTAGTGCGGGAGCTCACTCCGCACGCAGGGCTAGGGATTCGAACCTCCGAACTTGCGATCTTCCGATCGACAAGCCTGGCAGCTTGTAAAGTACTTGCACATATTTAGGTATTACTTTAACTCTCTCTTTCTCTCTTGTCTCCCCTTGGGAGGAACTGAAGAGATTCTTCTTCTTTCTAATGGCTGTTTAGGAAAAGGAAGGTAATTTCAAACTATATTACCTTCCTTACATTCTGACAAGTCTCTATATACAGTATGTGGAGAATTTCTTTTCCCCTTCCTTTATTTCATATATGGATGGATAAGGAATTTATGCGGAATGCAAAATTCTAAAGAATTGCTAGATGGCAGCAAAGAGATATAGAAAACGCTCACTCTTTGCTGCTATCTAGTGATTTTCTGGATCTTTGCAGCCTAGATCTCATAGCCCCAAAGAAATGTATCATCACAGAAATGTATGAAGCACTTTATGGATTCAATCTTGCCAGATAATTTCCATTATAGGCTTTTGCTGATGCTGACAGTCTTTGAGTTTCTACATTACGCCATTTCAACTGTCCAATCCCTCCAAACCCATTAAAGTGGACTTGCTACTCATCTTCATGCTGCTGATCTCATAAAACTGAAAAAACCTGCTGAGACCGCAGTGAAGTGGCCAGGGCTCTCCCTCCAGCTGAACAATAGGAGTGCCCTGTCCAAGTTAATGCAGCTCCTGGAATAATAATAATACTCAGCTCGTGCAAGAAGATCGCACAAACTGGTTATAAACAATGACATAGCACAGTCGCTTAATTGATTCACTGGAACATCTGTAAAAATTATCATGTGCCAGTAATAAAAAATTGGTGGGAACATATAGTTGAAAAAGTAGTAAAAAATGAGCAGGTTAAAATATTGTGGGATTTCTGAATAGAAACTGATAAAGTCTTGGCACAAAACACACCAGATTTAACTCTGGTTGAAAAGAAGAAAGTGTGGATAATTGATGTGGCAATACCAGGGGATAGTAGAATAGAAGACAGAGAATTGGAGAAGATCACAAAGTATCAAGATCTGAAAATCAAAGTTGAAAGATTATGGCATAAACTGGCTGTGGTGGTCCCAGTGGTTATTGGCACACTGGGTGCCATACCAAAAAACCTTGGATGGCACTTAGAAAATCTGCGCATTGACAAAATTTCCATCTGTCAATTACAAAAGGCCACACTGCTTGGATCCGCACATATACTACACCGATACATTACAACGAAGAACTCAATGCGAATGAAGGCCAACACCATCTAAAGAACTAGCAGCTGTTATTTCAAATAATAATAATAATAATAATAATAATAATAATAATAATAATAATATAACATTTTAAAAATTAAAAACCATTCACTCCACACGCAAGGAAATGAATCAAATTTCTAATCTGTGACCACATGAAGTTGCCTAGCTGGCAAGGCACTATTCCTCCTGTAGTAGAAATCCCACTGAGATCTGTAAAGGTGGCATGAAATCATATCATCAGTTTCTCAGCCAGGGGCTTTCCCCAACACCCCTAATCACTGCTGTTGGCTGAACTTAAGATAAAGTGTGGGAGAGGGGTGTTGAATTCTAACCCTAAATTCTATTCTGCAGGAACTGGAACTCATTGTAAGGGCATTTTTACATTTCCACTTCCCTGTTTTATGGAATTGGGAGAGCTGCTAGGAATTACAACTTTTCCCAGAAATTCCCAAATTCTGGGATCTGCTACCCATTGATTACCCAGTTGTTGGGAATTATGTTTTTCCCAGAAGATCAGGAATTTCTTGTTTCAGTCTGGAGAGAATTGTTTGAACACATTAATCAAGGAAGATGGAAGTTTATATCATAAACTTGGCTCACAGAGATGTGGTCTAATGACAGCCTTATCTTGGGAAACCATCCTCACTAAAGCTTCCTTTTTTTTAACAACTAATTTAAACCTTCAAAGATGTTCCCAGTCTCTAAGCAAAAGTCTTTCTTAACTTTAGTAATCTACAGTAGAGTGAAAAACCACAGCTATTTGAATTAGATGCCAGTGCTGTTTATTCAAGAAATTAAATGAGCTGGCAAGAAAAAGCCTTGCAGAGAATTAAGCAAAGCTTCTAATTAGAAATAAATGTTTGACACATGGGATCTTTACACAATTAACTAGTTAGATGACCAGTCAAACTAGAGAACAGAAGATCACAGAGTCAAATAAGTATGATGAGAAGAATGAGACCCTGGTTAGTTCCTTTGAAGGCTTGAATTTCCTGGATTACTTTTGTAACATTTTCCAGGCTCTGATGGTCCTGCCTTCTCATTCATGGTTGGTCCAGAGCTCAGTGTATGCTAGGACTTTCGTCAACTCCCTCAGGATACACTATTATGGTGACCCTCCCTGGAGATTGGGTACTTTTTCTCAGGCCCTCCAGGGCTAAGTTCTGATAAAGTTATTGAGCTAATCTCTCCAGTTTGATCCTTGCTGTTAGAATACCCTGTCTGCCCTGTCTCTATTAGTACATCCTCTGTGAAGCATCTTAATAAGTAGTTTATATAATCTTTTATATAATTTATAATTATAATTTTTATATAGTTTATACCTACTTATATAACACTGGAATGATCACTCTGTATAAAAGGGAAAAATAGATTCTTAAAAGATAAGGAGGCTGGCACTTTGCAAACAGATCTCCCCTGAAGAGGAAACAAACAGAACTCTTGTCCGTGATGGCCAAACATCTCCATAACCTCCACAGTCTCCTGAATGGAGTCAATATGCTTGGCTATGTACTACCAACCATTTAGAAGGAAAGTGTCACATTTTCACCTCTCTACTTTTAGCCCTGCTAAATCAAGCCAATATTTGCTGTAGAAGAATCAAACAGGTGGCTGAATTTCAGAAACTGGGAGGAAGGGTAAGGAAAAAGTCCCTTTCAATGTGGAAATGAACTTTTCTGTAGAGCTTTATCACTGCAAAAAGAAATATGGGTCTTACTGAGATTTGAATTACACTGCAGCTGAGCTGGAAATAAATCCAGTCAGCTGCCAAACAGAGACATTGTTCTGGGATCACAAGTCCAGAGCTGATTATGAAGTGGTGTAGAGTCTTTGTGTGGAAGTAGCTTTTGTATAGTGCAAATCACCACATCATTATTTTCCACCATGCCCTTAACATGAGCTTGAAACTGTTTGGTATCAAAGTCTATTTTACAATAGCATTTTTCCAATTTCAGCTTTGGAGGGAGAATATTTCTGTCCATACAGGAGATGGAAGCAACCAGCCAACCTTGGATCCTGCACCAACAGGTCCACATAGTAGTATGCCTGGGGCGGGAAGGAGAGAGGGCACTCTTGGGGGTGGCTAGCTCCCTAGAATGGCCCTACAGTGGCCCTTTTTACCCATGGATTGAAGAAGATCTTCCCATCTGCATTTTATCCTATTTATTACATTCTATAATTTTGTTATTTCTATGTTTATTTTAAGGGGTGTGGTGGCTCAGCGGGTAAGATGCCAGGCTTGTCGATCGGAAGATCGCAAGTTCGGAGGTTCGAATCCCTAGTCCCGCGTGACGGAGTGAGCTCCCGCACTCGCCCCAGCTCTTGCCAACCTAGCAATTTGAAAGCATGCAAATTCAAGTAGATGAATAGGTACCACTTCCGTGGGAAGGTATCAGTGTTCCACATGCATCATGCTGGCCACATGACTGTGGAAGCGTCTTCGGACAACGCTGGCTCTTCAGCTAACAAACAGAGATGAGCACTGGCCCCTAGAGTCGGACACGACTGCACAAATGTGCGGGGGGAACCTTTACTATGTTTATTTTATCGTATTTATAACTGTATTTTAATTAATTATGTCTTATTGTAAACCGCCCAGAGTCCCCCTTGGGGGAGATGGGCAGTGATAAATTTGACAAATAAATAAATAAATAAAATTAGGAGTTGAGCTTTGACTTCAAGGAGTTTTCATTTTTTATTAGTGTACATCCGATGGCTTCAAGGACAGCTTTGGCAGCTTTAATTCAAGCAATGGTCGGGTTTCCACTTGCAGGATCCAAACTAGAAGCAGCAGCACAGGAAGAAAATCTTGATGTAGTTTATTTCAACAAATGGTGGTATCTCTCCCACAGCTTCACTCAATGAAGTTGAGATGGCCAATGTCAGTTCTTCAGTACTTACATATGCAGCCACCATTTTCTTTACATGAAAGCTCTTTACAAAGAGTTGACTCAAATTACAAGTGTAATATTTTCCTCCACTCAGGTTTGATGGCCAAACATCTCCATAACCTCCACAACAATTGCCTGAGTGGAATGAATATGGTTGGTTTCATGCCACCAACCGTTTAGACGCAATGTGTCACCATTTTCATCTCTCTAATTTTATGCCACAATCATCTAAAGCTGTTCCTTTTCATTTATTTTCTATAGTTAAGTTTTACTTTCTCTGGATAATTTCAAGCTTGTGTGCTTATTCTCATCTGTGAATGATCTTTTTTCAGGGTGCCACTGCCAAATATCCATGTTCTGTTTTAATTGTCCTCTCCAGTCCATGCTGAAATAATTCAGGCTGTGTGTTATGAGATGAAAATGATGTTGGAAGTTGCCTCTACGGGCAGTGAGTCTCATCATAACCTTATTGATATTAATAGTGCATAAATTGTGGTTCATAAGTTATGGTATGATATTAATTTATTTCAATAGAAGAGAATATATGTAGCACAGGGTGGAATTGTGGAGTCCTGGTGCTCTCTGAGCTTGATTGTTTGCTTGCAGATATTTCATTACCTGACTAGGTAACATCATCAGTCTAGTGAGTGTGGGGTTTGCTCCATGTTTATATACAGTGGTTTACCTTGCCAGTGTTGGTGGGGCTGTGGTTTTCTCCTTGATAGTTCCTTGATTAGGGTATTGTTTTCTGCTTGTTTATCTGGTGTTAATCCCTCCTTATCTGAGTGTTGGCTGCTGGAGAGGATGTGTTCTGGTCTTTTTGTTTCCTTCTTAGCTTTTTATTGTCTCTTTTGAATGGTGTGTAAATGTGGTTTATCTCTATGTGTGTCAGGGTCTTGCTGCTTACCTTGCTGCCGGCCGACATGCTGGACTCCGAGTCAGAAGAGGAGCCAGTCACCAGAAGCAGCAGGCTTGGTGCGGAACCGGCTGAAGACCCGGAGATGCTGATTGGCAGAGGCTTGGAAGGAGGGACGCCTCCACCAATCAGCGCATGCCAAACGAGAGCAGAAAGGTGGGCCGAGCAACGCGAGGCTCAATTAGCCCCTGCTCCCCAACGGTGCGAAATCCGACTTAAAAAGCCGGCGCAACGAACCCCGGTTGCCAGAGGCAACCGATCCTACCTGCGACCTGCACGCCCACGAACTGTTGACCCTCCCACCATGTGGACTACCGAAGCCGGTGTTAGAGTTCTTGTGTTGCCCTGGCGAATTATATATTGTATATCACTCTACAGTAACGCAGTGGACATGCCCTGAATTAGTTTTGCCCAGGTAGGGTGCCAAGCTTGCAAAATGGTTTAGCCCTCGATGTGAGCTTGCAAAGGGTTGAAAAAAAAGGTCCTGCGATTTTTGCAAAGGAGGGGACAGGACGTTTGAGGGCAATGTTTTTCTATTCCTCTGTACTGTTTCTATTACTGCATAAGTTGTATTATTATGTATTAGTATGTATCTGAATAAAACATTGCATGAAGTGTATATTGTGCATTATACATATGTATAACAAGTGTTTTTAAACCATTTTCTAGTGTTGATGACTATTGGTTGTAAAAAACTGTAACTTGAATAGTGTGATTATTACATGTATTAACCTTTGTTTTTCTTGTTTCTGTAAAAATGTTTGTTACTCCCATTGTACAAAAATAATTCGGGAGGGGTGTTAGAGTTCTTGTGTTGCCCTGGCGAATTATTCCCGTACAAAGCAAAAGCATTCTCATGATGACATGAATGCCAGGTGGCTGGATAAAAGAGAAGCCTTGGCATTGTTTACATCTTCATTAGATATGAAGCTAGAAGGTACCATTGTTATGACTAGTGCCCACACAAGCACTGGATCTTCCCATGAGAACAGATATCCTCCTGAATCCTTCCGTGGGAAGCCTTGCTCAGGCCCCCCTGAGCAAGGAAGGGGGGAACTCAGTGCTTAGATGCAGCAAGTCATGCTGTGTGCTTTGAGGCCTAGTGTGCATGTCACAGCTAACTTCCAGCCAATCAGAAAGCTAGAAGAACTGAATATACAACCATGCAAAATGGTGTTCTATGTCTTCTTGATTTCTAGTGTCTTTTAGCTATGTAGTTCTTCACGTGTTCATTTCCCGTGGACTGGGCAGAGTGAGCTATGCCTGGCTTTGGGTATAGGCCATGGCAGGAACTCTGGCCCTGGGATCAATACACAGAACTCTGCTTATAAGTTTGTTTTTGTTTTTCCTTTTACAATGATGTATCTTGTATATTCATCTTTTTCATCATTGAGATAATGTGATTGTATCTGCATTATTGCCCTATGCTAAACAGTAAACACTGTTAGCCCTAACAAGCTGCATTCTTGTCTGTTTATTCTCAAGCCTCGGTTTTTCCCCTTTAAGCCAGCATATATCCCATCAGCCGGACCTAGCCGAGACGTTCCCACAGACTCGACTTCTGTAACCAACCCTGTCACCGTCGAGGTACCTGACCCAGGCAATCGTCCCACCTACCTGCTGCCGCTGAGTCCCAAGTTGCCTCCTGCTGCCGCGTCTTCATCTCCTGGGGCCAGCAAACTTCCCGACCACGAACGCCGCCCGGATCCTAATCTGCTGCCTGCGGAAGAGACCACGACCGGGGTAAGTGCTGCTGCCTTGCCTACCCGCCCCGCGACTGCCCGCGCCCCGGATTCCCAGCCAATCTCCAAACTTGACCCGCTCCCGGCTGCATCACTACCTTCGAGCATCGCCTCCTGGGTTCCTTCAACCGGGGACGTATCCATCTCACAGTTGAGCCAAGCCGACGCCAGTCACAATTGAGCTGCTTTCATCGGAGCCTGGGACACCCCAACTCCCACCAGCCAGGCTCACTCCACATCTGCTGCTGCCTTACCTGCCACCTCTGGATCGCCGCCTGTTACAGCCTTGTCCGCAGAGCCGGTGCCAGCTAGGCCTGTATCCCCTGTGGTCTACCCTGCTAGACCTACAGTGCCTATCGGACTTATTGCTATTCTGCCTGCATGGGAAGAAGGGGGCAGTATAAATTGGGCTGCTTGTGTAACTCTGTAAAATAAAGTTGTTTTCAATAACACTTCCATGTCAGTCTTAGTCAGAACAGGACAATGTGTCTATTGATGGCTGATCTGTCTGAGTGCCAAGCTTCCAGGAATCCCCGAGCATTTTTGGTTTTAGCTTGGCCTAGTTTGCTCACAATTTCCCTGTTGAAACTATGGTTGAGTCTGTCCATGTGTTGTGAGATTAAGGAGTTTTCATCATGTGTTCTGACTGCTAGTTGGTGTTCATGGATGTGCTCTGCTAGTCTTCTGCCTGTCTGTCCTATATAGTGGCTGTTACAGTCCTTACACTGTATGTTGTAGAATCAGCGGTTCCCAACCTTTTTGGCACCAGGGACCGGTTTCGTGGAAGACAATTTTTCCACAGACCAGGGAGGTGGATGGTTTCAGGATGGCACGGATGGAAGTGGTAAGCGGATGGGATGGCTTGGACGGAAGTGTGCGGACTGGTACTGGTCCGCAGCCTGGGGGTTGGGGACCCCTGTTGTAGATGACTCCTGTTTTTTCTTCTTGGGCTACTGGGTCTTTTGGTTTACTTAAGATGTTTTGGAGGGCTTCGGTTGGTTTGTGTGCTATGGTGATGCCGTGTGTTTGTAATAGTCTGTTGATAGTTTCCAAGATGTTTCTGATGTATGGCAGTGTTATCCTTTTCATAGCTTGTGTTGGTTGTGCTGTAGTGGGTTGAGTGTTTAGGCACTTTTTGATAAAGTTGCGTGAGTATCCATTTTGTTGGAAGATGTTGTATAGTTGGTTTCCTTTTTCTAGTGTTCTGGGTTACTGCAGTGTGTTTGTACTCATCTGAATAATGTTCTTACACAGCTCCTCTTGTGGGAGATTGGGTTAACCCAACCAGTAGCCCAAGAAGAAAAAAACAGGTGTCATCTACAACATACAGTGTAAGGACTGTAATAGCTGGATATCCACGCAATGGATATCCACGCAACTTTATCAAAAAGTGCCTGACCACTCAACCCACCACTGCAAAACCAACAGAAGCTATGAAAAGGATTACACTGCCATACATAAGAAACATCTCAGAAACTACTAATAGACTGTTACAACCACACGGCATTACCGTAGCACACAAACCAACCAAAACCCTTCAGTACATTGTAAGTAAACCAAAAGACCCAGTAGCCCAAGAAGAAAAAAACAGGTGTCATCTACAACATACAGTGTAAGGACTGTAACAGCCACTATGTAGGACAGACAGGCAGAAGACTAGCAGAGCACATCCATGAACACGAACAAGCAGTCATAAGACATGATGAAAACTCCTTAATCTCACAGTATATAAACAGGGAGCAAACCCCACGTTTACTAGCACTGATTATGTTACCTAGTCAGGTAATGAAATGTCTGCAGGCAAACAACCAAGCTCAGAGAACACCAAGGACTCCACATTAATTGATTTGATACACACTTGTAAGATTCCTGTGCGTCTTTTGTGGAGTTCACAATAAATTACCTTCTGTTTAGCTTCTACATTGATTGTATCTGGGTGGAGAATAAATCAGTGGGGGTCAGTGGTGAATGGCTCGCCGTTTTGAGACCAGGTCTGGGGAACAGTCATTAAATCCTTTGAAATAAGACTGCAAAAAGAAGCTGTTGATACTATAGGCAAGTCATCCAGATAACTCTATGTGAGGTGGGGGTGAGTGGGTAGGAGAGGTTAATGATAGAAGGGATCCTGTCTCATTAATGTATTCTTGTCTCATTTCCACCCACTTTCTACTATGCCCACTTTCATTTTTGAGCAGAATTGCATTTCCATTCTGTGGAAACTTGTGAGAGGAGGTAAGGGAAGAATGTAAACAGGCTCTATGCAACAGCACTCCTAAGAGAAGTAGAAACTTACTTCTCGCAAGCAGAAGGAGACCTCCTTTGGCTGGGTTAGGATTTCATGGCCAGGGGAAACAGAAGGGTTTTAGAAAGGAATGGTTGCTCAAGAAAAGCTCAAGGAGAGTGATCCCTTTAATAAAATACTTAATTGGATAGCTCTTCATTTATATATACGGGTCTGAGGTCAAGGGAAAGAAGTAACCAAAATATCCAGGAAGGAGAACAGAAAAATAAAGTATAGAATAACAGGGAAAAAGATGGAATAACTTAAGAACATAAGAACATAAGTGACAATAGAGGAGAACGGTGGGGGAAAATGACTACATGCAGGCCACAGGAACAGATAGGGGGAATCCTCCAATGATCACTATTTTTCAACAGATTACAGGGCATGAGACAGTCATGCCATTCAATTAAACTGGAAAGAACAGTGTAATTTTTCACTAGTTCTAAAGAAACTTGAGAAGCATTATATATGATAAGTGAAAGGTACGAAGGGTACATGTTTAACCCTTAGGGAGCAGCATGAAAGAGAATTTATTACTGGCATTTCTATGCCTCTCTATTCCAAAACAGCTCTGAGCAGTATTTTTGATAGAAGTCTTTACTGACTTGAAATAAATGAATCAGTCTTGAAACTTTAGAATGCTCACAAAGTTAGGGTTTATACAGAAGTATCTGTGGAATTTTAAAATGCAACAGAGGTTAGAAGTAGCTCTACAGATACTTAAATAACAATTAAGGTAGAAACAATTAGTGATAAGCACCAATGGGTTAACTGAGCATGTCACACCACAAGCAGATGAACTAACTTCTGAAATGAATTTCTGAAGTTAAATCTGGAAGCTCCTGAGTTAATAGTTAATTTTTAAGAAATGAAAACTATTTATGAAGAAAAGAGAAATATAGGGATATAATTGAGTGACTGATTGATGGGAGTTAAGGATTTGGATTTGGATTGTGGAAATACTACACCTCAGAACTCATTAGGTAAGTTGTTCTCTCTTAGATCAAAAACATCTCACAAGGTTTTTGTTGTGGGATAAAATTAGGGGATGACCCCAAGTTCAACATTGTGAGCTTTCTGAGAAAATATGAGATATAAATGCAATACATTAAAAAAAAGCTCTTTAATGGTAGTTCTCTATGCAGTTAAACAATTCAGTTCCAGGATTGGTTCTAGCTGGAAAAAGTAGTTCAAGGATAGAAATGTTGTATTTAATTCCTTAATGAAATAATGATGGTATGCACTAGCTTCTCATTTAAAACAGAGAATATTACACATCCCTCTTCAGGAATCCAAATCCCAGATATCAGGCTCAGTTTTTAAGTATTAATAGTTAGGCATCTGGATTTTGCACTGTTCCATTTAGGACAGGCTTTGCCTGTCTCTAGGAATTTTGTGAGTATTTTTACCTGTATCCTCTATCAGCATGATCATGGTGGCTGATAATTCTAGTACTTGTGGTCCCAATTCACATAGAGCATACCAACTTGGGTGACAGATTTTGGGATTCATTTTTGTACTCTGAAAGTGATGTTGAAGCTGCTGAAAGTTATTTCTCCCACTGTGAAGGAAAGGAGAAAAATTCAAGGTCAATGGTGGAGAGTCCTTGTTGCGATTTCATCCCAATTTATTATAAGCGCAGATCCAGGAAGAATCATACTCATAATGGAAGACTTGATTGAAGAAGATTCTCATAAGGCTTTCAATTTCTCAGTTTACCCTCAGTAGTGCAGCTAGGACATATTAGACCTTACACTTTGGACAGTCAAATGACTCATTGAGGAATATGTATCATTTTGTCACACAGCTGTGTCACCTCTCATATAGATTTTTGTGTGGACTCACATTAGGCTACCTTTGAAGACTGCTCAGAAGCTACAATTGGTACAAAATACAACATGCTACTCGTTGGTGAGGAAGAGCTGCTATTTGCACATTATATCTGTGCTGCAGGCTCTGCACTGGTTACCACTAGGCTTCTAGGTACAATTCAAAATGCTGGTTTTGACTACAGCTTCACCCCCAGATACCTGCAGGAATGTCAGTTTCTAACCAAGTTTTCCTGTCCAGTATGCTTTTCCTAAGTAGGGATGTTGCAAGTTCTTCCCTGCTGGAGAGTTGGAAGAGGATGAGAGATCAGGGCTTTTTAATTGCAATAGCAACCTTCTGAGACAGTTTTTCTCGGAAAGCTGGATTGTGTCCTGACTGTGATTTTTCAGGAAGACTGTTGAAAGCTATCCAGAAGGGGTTTTGAAGATCGCTGTCATTCATGATACCTAGTAATTATTATAACCATGAATTTTATATTTTTAATAATTTTTAGTAACATTTTTGACTACTAAAATTGTCAGTAAATTGGTGCTTTTATGTGCAAACAACTATGAATCCTTTGGGAGTATAGTGGTATAAAAATGCAGTAAATAAATTATATCTAGATAGCTGTAGATATAGATGCAGACATAGATATACAGATATAGATTCAATCAAAAATAATTACTGGAGCATCTCTAACCATTAACATGTCCAGCCAAGCACTAAGTTTTTTTTTTTTATTTTAAAAGAGTGCTATAGCAATAAGCATCAAATTTGTCATCTTAGGAATTGAAGCCAGGCCTCATTATTGCTTTGGGGGCAATAATTGAATTGAATCCAGCAAACTATTGCTTTGGGGCAGTACTTTTGGGAGGAGAGGACCTTAAACGCAGGACCTGGACTTTGTGAGACGTAGCCCTAGCTGCATCTCTGGTTATCATAGCAGTAACCCTCAGTACTAACAAATGAATTATGAAGATACCCCATGCTCTTTGCGATACATTTGGAACAACATAAATATGACATGAAATGCACATGAATGTATCTTCTGATATCTCCGTAGGCATGACAGAAGATGTGATTTAGTTCTACACAACAGTGCCACTCAAGAGGTACAGTGACCTAGTGTGCTCTTTGGTTTGCTTTGGACACAGAAATAGACTGGATCCCAGAGAAGTTTGTAAATTCTAGTGCTTTTTATTATTTATTTATTTATCATACTTATATCCCGCCCATCTCCCTCCCAAGGAGGGACCCTAGGCGGTTAATTATTAATATTAATAAAAACAAAGCACAGCCATTATCCAAGATGCATCCAGGGAAGATGAAGACATAGGGCTTCAACAAATGCCCCCCAATCTAACAGTAGGTACCCTCAAAATTTCAGGAAGAGGGGAGCATTCCAGGATGCAGGCATCCCCCAGAATACATCTGCAAGGATATGAATCCAGGATGAATTTAAATCATCTGCATGAGTTTGGGTGTGGTCTTTCACTGCCATAGCTAAAGACAAAGTATTTACAGCATGGGATTTAGATGCAAAGATGCAGCAATTAAAATGTAGTGATAGGCTGTTGAAATTTCTTTGGTTTTAAAAAAATGATACAGCTTCTAAGCTTACCCATCTGATTCTAACCAAAATAGACCCAAGAAACAGAGTGTATTAAACAGGGTGAAAATGGTTCCCTCCAAATTTATGTTCCTATGATTCTCAGGTGAGAGGAGGGCCCAAATTCTCCCTTCTGTTTGGTTTAATATTATTTCTGGAGAAGACGTTTTGTGGGAGAGACAAACTGGGGTTTAAAAAATCCCATAAGCATATTCTAATGACATGATGTGAATTTCAGCTTTTGAAATAAATTATAGCCTTTATTTTGAGGAAAAAATGGCTTAAGGTACATGTATGCCATCTGTCAGTCCCAAGAAAGCAAAATGCAAATTAATATAAATATCATGATATTTGAGTAGACAGTCTTGAAAGCATTTGATGTTAGAAATTTTCTCTTTCACTATTTCTTTCCACACCTCCCACAATTTCATCCTCACAACACAATGATGAGTTCATTTACCTGAAAAGAAGTATGCCACTTGTGGGAATGAGTTTTTACGCAATTAATATAATGAAGTTCAGTATTTCCTGATGTGAAATTGCCTAGTCTTACACTACTGATGTGAAAGGATGATTTCAATTATAATTAAATTGCTAATTTAAACAAAAATACAAATTTTCTGTAGCTCCCCCTTACTCTCACATATGAGACCGCCCACACAGAGTATTATTATCTCTCTGACATCAATTGAGCTTGACATTCTTTTCTATTTTCAGCATCACATCAGGAGAAAGAGTCTTGGATTTCAAAAGATGTACTCCTAGGAAAAATAATACAACTCAATACAAGCAAGTTGGGCCCTTTCAACAAATGATAGCAGGATAATATTGCTAATGGTGTCTGTTCTGGCATATGTCCAAAACTAGTAATTTTCTCTTTCTGCTGGACAAAGGTGAATAGGAAAGGGCAAACACAGACACATTTCATGCTGTATTTTGCCACCAGGCCTCCATGGATGTGTCATTAAAGCCTGCTGAAATGAGACAGACAGTAGTAACAATAATCAAGTAAACAATAATGTGGGGATTGTGATACCATATGGACGATTTCTCTAGGGTTGGCATTCTGAGTTTGGAATGAACTGGATAGATATTTGCAAGTTTGCATGATGTTTCTATGATTAGAATTCACTTTCAAGGTCTGAAACACTGGTTAGAAAGACTAACAAGTGTTAATCAAGTGTTCAGGAAGACCAGACTGGTAAATCTTTTGGGCAAGAACACTTGGAGCCAAAACAAAATCTCTTGAAGCTCTCCTCCCATCCCATATCAAGGAACACAGTCTTTCTCCTTTTTTGTCCTCCTCCATCTGCCCTGGCTTTGCCTTTTTGGAGGGATCTGACATCTTCAAAGGGATGTCTGTACGGAGTAGCCTCTTCCATATGAATGAATAAGAAGTGTGCTTGTATGAGACTTGTGTGGGTAGGTTTATTTATTTATTTATTTATTTATTTATTTTTTATCCCACCTTTATTATTTGTATAAATAACTCAAGGTGGCAAACATACCTAATACTCCTTCCTCCTCCTATTTTCCCATCAACTACAGCAACCCTGTGAGGTGAGTTGGGCTGAGAGAGCGCGACTGGCCCAAGGTCACCCAGCCGGCTTTCAGGCCTAAGACGGGACTACAGCTCTCAGTCTCCTGGTTTCTAGCCCATTGCCTTAACCACTAGACCACTCTATTACTCTATTTTTATTTATAAATTTATTTTATTTATTATTATTTTATTTATATTTATTAAGACACTTCTGTGTAGGTGCTGGTGTTGTTTTAGTAGTAATGCTATGCCCCTTTGTTCCCACACTTGTGTTGTCTTTGGGCAGTCAAGCTAATTTACTTCCACTGGGCTGTCTCACATCGAAAGGGTCAAAACTTTCATGTTGTTATTAAAGCCACTGAGGCTTGAGGACTCTTTCTTATTTTCCCCCTCACATGAAATAAAGCAACAAGGTGGGGATGTGGTGCTGGCTAGAGACTGATTTCTGTGGCAGAAAAGCCGGTTTCTTCTGTTGTTCTAACGACGGTGGTGGAAGGTACCATCACAGTCTGTTGGAACATCCATCTGATGGTCTGGGAAGCATTTAAGGGTTCATGACAGTAGTCCTGTGGAGTTGCCCTTAAATGCTCCTTATTTCTTAGCTATACATCCTTACCTCCAAAGATCAGGGTGATTTATTTCTGAAGAACAATATATTATGTATTTTCCCCTTCTGGATTTGGATGATATGTGGAGCCATTCATGAAATAAATAGGCCTACTCCCCTGCTTTGGGAATATTTTTAACAATGAAAATGGAAGATATACTGTAAATAAAAGACACTACAAAGCAGGTATAAAAATTGTAGCTAAGGCAAAGAAGCAAAGCCTGCTTTGAGACAAATATGATTCCTGATGACTTCATAGATAGGCCCATTTATTTTTCTTGGCATCAAGACAGATGTGGTTTACTACTGCCTTCATATGTATATTTACTTCTCAATCTAGCTTTTGCCCTGGAATTTGGGGGATCTCTTCTGCAAGTACAAACCAGTTCTGAACTAGGTACGTTTCCCTGCCATAATCACAATTTAATCCATGTTGCAGGTTTGCATTTCCTTCTCAGCCTAACTGTAGCACGGCTTAGCATGTCATGGGAACTGTGTCAAATTCCCCTCTTCCAGATTGTCCCAGGGACAGCAAGAGTGCATGACTGACCTCATGTCATGTTGTATTTAAAAATGGACAAGATTGCTTCCCTAATGGTCATACAGGAATAATTTTTTATTCATCTCACTTTGGGGTTCTCATTATCTTTATACTGACACCTGGGATGAAGAAAATGCCATAAATTTGTAAATGGAGCTCATTTTCCCCTCCTCTCTTGGCAGAGAAGATGCAATGCACCATTTAGCTGTTACTGGGTAGGGCTGTTCTCTGCCACAAATGGAATCTGACATTTTAAAAAAGGCTTCCCAGCAGGGAAACTCAGTGATGTGGAATCCTAATGGGAATTAAAGAATTGGTTTCCTGATTAGAAACCTTTGGGAAGATTGTTTCAAAGCAATACTGTAATTCATTAAAAAAAATAAAAATAAAAAACGGCCTGAATTAATTGGCAGTAGGTTTTTCTTATTACCAAAGATATTTCAAAATATCTTTTGAAATGAAATAACCTCTCCAATATTCATTTCATTTTTTATATATGACAATTTTATACCATCTTACTCTTATTGAGAATAGTTTGAATATCCTATGGTATTTACTTTTCCTAATTAGATTGCTGTTCAGTATTACACTGAAAACGCATATTTGTTCCATTTCAGTTTTCTACATTTAATATTGGGGTTAAATACATAGCAATGATATTCCTAAAACTGAAATAATAATGAAACATTTTTGAACTGATATCAGCTACCCAGATTTCATATCAGAAAATATCTAATTAAAAGTATGAGAAAGAACCAGATTATGTCAAATTGAGCAAGAATTTTCAAAACAATGTTCAGTCAATAGTGTGTGTGTGTGTGTGTGTGTGTGTATATATATATATATATATATATATATATATGCATGCATGCATGCATGCATGCAATACCTGGTAAAGATATATGTATATGTATATGTATATGTATATGTATATGTATATGTATATGTATATGTATATGTATATGTATATGTATATATAAAAACCTTACGTTAAGAGAATCCCAAACTTTGGATGTGCAGAATTATAATCCATAAACAGTTCCCAAATTAAAGTAAATTCTGTACCAGACTTATTTTTGAAGCTCCAAGTTATTTTTGATGTTGATCCTACAACTTAGTTTGCCATTCTTCTAAAGAAGAGATTACGTGCCTGGCAGCATTTATCATATGCAAAGCCAACTTGGTATAATTTGTAGGGATATAAAGGTTGGTGAGTTTCAGCAGAAAATGAGCTGGCAGGAAAGAGAATTCAACCTTTAAGATTTGTTTCATTCTGTAATAATGTTAATAACTTGTCAGGAAACAGTGTATATGTTCCTGATACTCCAATCCAAAAGAGTGATTCCTAGATCACAGCAGTCCTTTAAAAAGACTCCTTTTCATCATAAGCAATCCCCCATTTATCTCTTCAATTTTGTTTTCTCTCCTTTCTCTCTATCCTTAAGCCTTATTGACCTAGGGCGTTACTTATTGTGAGAGACTTTTCCACCACTTGATTAGGTTCCTTCTGTGTCTCTTTCTCCTGTCCCTCCCTGGATCTCCTTATTTGATACTTTTCAATTGTTTTCCGAATCTTGCTGAAGCACTGGTTCTCAACATACCAGTCAGCATAGCTAATGGTGAGGGATACTGAGAAATGTACTTCAGTAGCATATAGATGACATCTCTGTCCTATATTCTTCAAGGGCACTATCTCCTTCAGATATTTTCATGTCTTCTCTAGGTTTCAATCTCTATAGATTTAACCAAATACATAATTACCAGTTCCATATGAATGCTATTCAAGTTATTCTCACTGTTTTTACAATACATTATATTGTTGAATTGCCTCAGCTCGAACTTGCTATCATTTTTGCTGTTCCTCTTCAGTAAATTGTGCTGGCTTAGAGTAGGTAATTCTTTCTGTGAAGCAGATCAACAGACAGACTGATCATCTACATCCTAGCATGAATAATGTCATTCAGATGTGCATGGACCATCCTGTTTCATCTTGCCATAATTCTACAGTGCATGCATGACAGAAATCTCCAGGAACATGGGAACCTATGAAGAAAATCCATCATTTGGCATTTGAAGACAAAACTTTAAATCACAATTTATGTTAGTTGACAATATATGTGCTGCGATCTTATTGGCTGAGATGTGTGTCTTATCATTTATTTTCTTCTTGCTTCCCCCTAATTTCCGTAGCAATGACCATGCTTCTCTACTAGACGTTTTAAAATTGAGCGATTCAACGGTCTCCATCCATTTCTCTCGCCGTGCTGTATCGAGCCTATATAGCAAGTCATCTGCAATTTCATGGTCTCCATTTTTTAGAAATTCTTGGTACAGGTTCTCGCAAGTATCATTCCACCTCGGAATATATTGCTTGCGGTATCCTCTAGGAATAGCCTTTAACATCTCAGCCAATAAGATCGCGGCACATATATTGTCTACATCTAGAGCTACAAGGGACAAAGTTCATACAAGACAAATTAGAAAAAAAAACTTAGTGCTCTCAAAACTATCTGTCCTGAATGATCTGAATATTCACGCCCTTTTTTTCCCTTTGAAATTACAAACACACTCAAGGACATAAAAGCTGGCAAGGCACCTGGACATGATGGTATACATCCTGAATTCATCCTGCACTGTGGAAAATATGCAAAAAGATGGTTGGCAGAATCCTTTTCGGATATTATGGAAACAGGTATACCACACAAGATGAAGCAAGCAAAAATCATCGCAATACTCAAACCAGGAAAAACAAATGACCAACCAAAGAACTACCGACCAATCGCACTGCTAAGTAGTCTATAAGCTTCTCGAAAGGCATAATAGAATCAGCCAGAAGATACCCCAGATAATTCCAGTGGAACAAGCTGGATTTCGCCCTGCATGAAGCTGCGCTGACCAAGTGCTTTCACTAACAACCTACATAGAAGCAGGATATCAGGTGAAGCAAAAAACGTCAGTTGCCTTCATAGATTTAAGTGCAGCATATGATACAGTGTGGAGACATGGACTACTTTATAAATTAATACAAGTAAGTCCATGCCGAAAAACTACCCAACT
This sequence comes from Charina bottae, assembly GCA_023362775.1. Taxonomy (NCBI): domain Eukaryota; kingdom Metazoa; phylum Chordata; class Lepidosauria; order Squamata; family Charinaidae; genus Charina; species Charina bottae. The sequence continues at coordinate 8,368,523 of JALMGJ010000025.1, forward strand.
TAATGATAATATGCTTGCTGGAAGAACTTTCTCTATAGGACAGGATATTAGCATCCCTAAAATATTAAACAATGGACTACCACAAGGCTCGGTTCTTGCACCCCTTCTTTTCAATCTATACATAGCTGACATACCACACACAAAGTCTAGGAAGTTTGGCTACGCGGATGATTGGGCTATAGCCACTCAACATAAATCCTTTGAGACAACTGAAGATGTCCTCACTTCCCATCTAGACATACTGGATAAATATTTTTGTAAGTGGGGGTTACAGCCCAATCCAACTAAGGTGGAAGTAACATGCTTCCACCTTTGTAATAGATCATCCAGTAGAGAGCTGGATGTCCGCACTCAGCCTGGTTTACTCAGCAGCAGAGTGCTGTGCCCCAGTGTGGCTTAATAGCCCGCACACGAGAAAGATCGATACGCAACTGCATGAGTCAATGCGCATCGTTAGTGGGATGATACGACCTACTCCCACATACTGGCTGCCTGTTTTGAGCCATATACCACCTCCGGATGCAAGACGAAAGAGCGCCCTTCTTCAAGAATATCAGAAGATTATTGGTCATCCCCAGCTACCAATACTAAATGACGTAGCCTGCTTGGAGTGAAACAGGCTGAGATCGAGACATCCAGCCATTCCTACCACTAAAGCTGTTCTAGAAGATGATTTCAATATCCACAACATGTGGAAACAACATTGGCTAGAAAACTGCCCTCCACAATGCCCTGCATCTTGGAAAAACCACCTGGGTTTGACCAGCCCCGTGCGATATGGACAACCTTGAACCGAATTCACACAGGTCATGGTAGATGTGCAGATGCCCTTTATAAATGGGGCAAAACAACATCATCGAATTGTGACTGTGGGGCCGAAAAACAAACTATCCAACATATAGTGACAGTGTCAAAACTGAGCCTAGAATGGAGACTTTGCTGACTTCCTGGCTGTGACAACTGAAGCAAAAAACTATATTTGCAACCTAGATGTATGTTTGTAATTTTCCTGTCTATATTTTATATTTCATATTTATTATGCTCTATGTTTTTTATTGTAATGCGATGTGAATGTGCCATACGATAAATAAATAAATAAATATGTTAGTTGACAGAAAAACTCACTTCGCAGGTAGAAAAGTGAAGTGAAAAGATGGCCTGTTAGAAGTTGTCACTAAACTATTTTGTGCATGTATTGTAGGAAAAAAATGGAGGAAAATACATGATTCTTCTGTCTTTATATATAGCTTGAGGACAAGAATAAAAACTTCATGAAATATAATGAGGTGCACATATCTCTGCATTAATTAGCCTGTATTACTGAATGTTTAAAATCCCAAATTGATAGCTAGAATAATTAATATGTCCTTCTGATTAACTCAAAAAGAAAGAAAAATAGTGAATCGGGATATTTAAATGAATCAGACATAACAAAGAAAAAAATACATTTTTCTTACTGTACTCCTTATGGGAGCATTGTTGATAATTAAGACAAGGAAAATTGAATTGAAAGGCTTAAAATTATATTAGAAATGAGGTTGTTGTTGGTGACAGAGGCATCAATTACTTTAAGAAAACAAATAACAGGGATTAAGGCAGACAAACAAATAATTAAGATAATTAAGAGCACATAATCAAGAAAACTTGATTTAATGATTAAAATAAAAATATGTTGTGATAGAGTCCTAGTAGTGTTTATTCACAAAAGGCATTTTTCAAAAATACTTTATAGACTTTTTTGTAATACTTTTAATTGTGCAGTGAGTTAGCACTTGTGTATAGGAACAGGATGAAAGAGATACTGTTTCTTTAGTTCTATCCCCATGGACAGATCTCAAGATCTGTAATAAGCAGTGGGGTGCCCCATTGGTCCTGAGCATCTCCTGTAAACCTGCCTGGGTTTGTTTTTCTTTTGCCTGTTTTTCTTGCTGCCCACCGTTTGCAGCTGGCTCTGGATTGCAGCTTCCTTTTTTGACATCAGATGGAGGGAGGGGAGCCCCATGATTCAGGAAGGAGAACACCTGACTACTGAGAGTTGATGGATTCCCCGGCATGAGTGAATGGTTGGAGGAATTATGGTGAAGGGTGGATGAGAGTCTGAGAAGAGCATGGATGGAGAGTCTTGAGAATAGTGGAGAATGAAAGGATGAATTAATGAATGGTTACCTTCAGCAAAGTGCTAGTGCATATACTTTGCATACAGAAAATACCGAGTTCATATCCCAGTACCTGCAGCGATAAGGATCCAGTCCCAGGTGAAGTGAGAGATCTCTGCTCAAGTCTCTGGGAGGTTGATGACTGTTAAATAGTTGTTTTATTTTATAACATTCCTTGTGTGCTCATTTTCAATGTGCAACAAATAATTTTTCTTGCTTGCAGTCTGAGATGATAATAGTCAATCTGCCCTTTCATGTGTAGATTAACAGTCAATCTAATTTGCATCTTACCTTGATACTGTGGTACCTATCTCCCTGATACACCATAAAGTACAGCCCCCAGCCTAATCTTCTGAAGTTATGTCATAGAATCAAAGGGGTAATTTAAGCCATCAAGCCCAAGCCCTGCTCAGTAACATCCCAGACAAAATGCTATCCAGCCTTTTCTTGAATATATCCAGTGAAAGAGAATCTATCACATCTCTAGGTAATTAGTTCCATCTTCATACTGTACCTGATAGAATTTTTCCCCTGAACATTCAATTGGACTCTGAGTTCCTTCAACGTATGTCCATTATTTGGCTTCCGGTGGGAACATGGCCGACTGAGCAGCTGGATCTGCGGGTTCTGCGGGCAGAGCTGGCAACGCGTGCTTTTTTGGGGGGGCTTGACAGGCTTTTTCCTGGAGCCCAGAGCTTTTTCATGTGAAGAAAAAGCTCGGAATCACCCCATCCATCTGCTCTCCTAAATGCCATCTTGCAGCCAGAGAATCGCAGTGTTTGGACGACAGGAGGTGGGGACGACGGGAGGTGGGGGACGCCATCATTTCCTAGCCACGTTTGTAGCCTTAAAGGGACAGTAGGTCGAGCCTTTCCCAGTTTATATATATATATATATAATATGATATATGATATATGATATATGATATGATATAATATATAATATATAATATATATATTTTATATATAGATATATATAAAGTTTACATACCCCAAGAGAGGCTTTCTACATCAAGAAGAAGCCGACTCTCTTGGTGCTTATCGTTATTTCTGGATTAAATTTTTAATTTTTAAAAAAGTTTTGGCTTGTTTTCCCGTTTAAAGAATAAGGATGACAGAATAATTGCCTTCCTGTCATTATTTTTGTACTGAATTTGAAGGATTGAGTATTTTCCTACACCCTGGATTTGTCATTTTGAACCTTAAGCTCTTAGAGTGCCAACAAGCTATTCTGCAGAATATTCAGGACATTGGGGAAGAGATTATTTCAAAAGTGTGTCATCTGGCTGAAGATGTTATAGAGGAAGATGGAGATTTTGGTAAAGATGGTGTTTTTACTGACAGCAAGATTGAAGTAATGCCAGGCGAAGACTACATTTTGATGTTGAAGGGGTTAAAACAATCTGAGAGTTGCTTTTCTGGGGGATTGTTGTGGCTTTATGGGTTTGCTTGGTTTTAGGTTTAATAGGGTTAAGATTGTTGTAGTATTATTAATTATAAAAGTAGACAATTTATGTTTTTATAATTTGATTTTTATTATAGTAGATAGAAATATATAGAATAGTGTTAGGAAGGAAATAATTGAACAAAGGTTGTGTTTAGGGTAGGGAAGCTGGACATTTATACATTTTTTTTCTTTTTTAATATAAGGGGAAAGGGCAATTATTTAGTGATTTCTATGTGTGCTGATGGATTGATATATAGAAATAATGTGATCTTGGTTTGATATAGAGTAGGGGATTAATTATGGAAACTGTTATATATTCTTGTTGAAAGTCGGAAGTCACTTCTTAAGTAATCTTTAAAATTCTGTTTCTTGTGTTTCTCACTTTTTTAGTTTTTTTTCTTTTTTTGGTAGTTTTTTGCTTTTTTATAGTTTTTATATTTGCTTTATAAAAACTACAAAAAAGCAAAAAACTACCAAAAAAAGAAAAAAAAACTAAAAAATCAGGCTTGTCGATCGGAAGATCGCAAGTTCGGAGGTTCAAATCCCTAGTCCCATGTGACGGAGTGAGCTCTCGCACTCGCCCCAGCTCTTGCCAACCTAGCAATTTGAAAGCATGCAAATGCAAGTAGATGAATAGGTACCACTTCGGTGGGTAGGTAACAGCGTTCCGCATGCATCATGCCAGCCACATGACCGTGGAAGCATCTTTGGACAACGCTGGCTCTTCAGCTAACAAACGGAGATGAGCACCGGCCCCTAGAGTTGGACACGATTGCACAAATGTGCGGGGAAACTTTACCTTTACTTTATACTTGCTTTAAACTTAATAAAATTCTTTAAAAAAAACCATATGTCCATTATTCCATCTTTTGGACTTCAGCAGGATAGAAACACTGCTGAAGGGCTTTTGTATGATGGTCATTTATGTACTGGAAAAGTGTTATCTTAGACTCTCAGGTTACTTTTTCTCAAGGCTAAACGTACCAAACTCCCTCCTTGTAGGACCAAGTTTCTAGTCCCCAGGTCATTCCAGTAACCCTTGTTTGTCGAACTCCTTCTTAAAATAGGAGTCAAAGTAGGAGTTTGACTAATGTAGAATAGAATGAAACTACAGTTCCTTACTATATGGATCTATTTCTCCTTCAATATTTTCTTTCACTGCTTTTATGATGGTTTTTTTTAATGGTGAATACAGTTTCTCTATTCACAACACATGGACAGACTCAACCATACTTTCAACTGGGAAACTGTGAGCATCTTAAACCAAGCCAAATCCAAAAATGCTAGAGAATTCCTGGAAGCTTGGCACTCACACAAAGCAGCCATCAACAGACACATACAGGTAAACAACATTTACATACAATTCATAAAAGACAATAGAAAAGCCAGAAGACCAGAACACCTCCTTGCCAGCAATCAACAACCAGATAGGCAAAGATTAACACCAAGATTAGCACCAGAGGAGCAATCAAACAACACAATAGACCCTAATCAAGGAACTATTAACTCAGTCAATCAACCAAGCAGCAAACAACAACCCAATCAAGATACTACCAAGGAGAGTACAACACCCCCACCAACACAGGCAGGACAAGCCAGGGTATATAAACAGAGAGCAAGTCCCACTCCCTTTTTGCACTGAAGATGTTGCCTAGCCTGGCAATGAAACATCTGCAAGAAAACAACAAGGCTCAGAGAGCACCAAGGACTCCACAGTTTCTCTATACCACAGAATTATGTGTGTTCTAACCTAGTGGCACAGTAATTATCAACAAAAAGTTATTTTTAAGCTGTAGAGCATGTCTGACAATATTTTTCCTTTCTTCCTTTGAAGCCACATGTGATGGGTAAGGGAATTGCAGCAGGAGAATTTTAGGTGTTCTCTCAGTCCCCAAGGTTATCTTTTTTATGAGCTTACATACTGTATGTGCACACATATGGATAACCACACTTTATTTATTTTTGAATTTTCATTTCTTCATGTGTGCCAAATTTTAAAAATAACCTGAAATAGCATTGCAAGCATTCATAACTGCAGCACAAGATGATGGTTTGTACCATTTTTTTTTAGTTTCCCCTATTTTTCACATGTGACAACTAAGCATTAGCATTGGTAATGTGATTGCATTATTGATACAGAAAGCACTGTGCTATATTCATTGATTTATATCCACTGAGCAGCAATTGCTTTTGGGAAAAAATATCTGGGACAATAGTGCTTCTGAAACAAAAGGGGTACCAGTGTAGTTGTTGTCCTGGATGGCAGAAAAGGATTGTGTAGCATGTTGGATTTGGTTCAAAACAGGTGCTTTGGAATGACATAGCATCCAACTGCAACCCCTTAAAGCAGCTGCGTCTTTTCCTGGGGTCATACGGAAGGCTTGGAATTACAAAGACCCATTGCAGAAAGCTGCTGTATCAGTTCACACATGCAGGTTTAATTAATCAAGCAATATTTATGCATGTTTACAGGCTCAAGCAATTAACTAAGAATCTTTTGACTCAAGTGGTATGCAGTATTTCTACAATGCTTTATTAACCCAAATGCTATAATAGTATTACCCTTATAGAGGACAATAGCCTGGATTATAGCTGAGATGAATTGCATTACATCTAAACCTTGACAACTGTAGTACTGCACGATTACTTCATAATATTTTACTTGAGTTGCAGTATGGCTGTTATTTCTAGGAAAGTAAATCCCATGGTACCTGATATATTTTGAGCTGTTCAGTAATGTACTCCTGATGCACCATTACCAATTGTCCTGTCAATCAGATTTTCCATTATTAATAAATACTTTAAAGGAAAGGGCGTGAACAAGAAGTCCAAACACAAGAGGCCCAGCTTTCTAAAGTTTCATATAGGAAAAGTAATGCACATTTCCTTCTAAAGAGCTCCCATGCTCCATATAGGATTTCTCAATTCAGAATCTGATTTAACATTCTGTATTTATTGAAATGACAAGAAAATATGGTCAAGAAATGCTGCATTGAATGGTCAGCTGTGGAAGACTAGATCAGAAATGTACCATGCAGTCAGTCCTCATTTAGATGAGCCTGCCCTATCTGCATGAAAAGACACACCAACTTTTTCAATTTAAGAGAGGCTATTGCAGGGGGGGGGGAGTATATTCTGTAAATGCAAAAGATCTTTGGACCAATCTTTGCCATGACCAAATAAAAGTGCTGTTTTGTAACCACACCAAGTTCCTGCCATAATACTGACCAGCAGTTTCCTATATTCCTAAAGCATTAACATCTTTGTGCTTAAAAGACTGTTTCCATACATGAGGATCCCAATATCTATAAGCAATAAAACTTAACATACTGTACCAATCGAAGAGAATATTTGTAGCTCAGGGTTGAACTGTGGAGTCCATGGTGCTCTCTGAGCCTTGTTGTTTTCTTGCAGACGTTTCATTGCCAGGCTAGGCAACATCTTCAGTGCGAAAAGGGAGTGGGACTTGCTCTCTGTTTATATACCCTGGCTTGTCCTGCCTGTGTTGGTGGGGGTGTTGTACTATCCTTGGTAGTTCCTTGATTGGGTTGTTGTTTGCTCCTTGGTTGATTGACTGAGTTAATAGTTCCTTGATTAGAGTCTACTGTGTTGTTTGATTGCTCCTCTGCTGCTAATCTTGGTGTTAATCTTTGCCTATCTGGTTGTTGATTGCTGGCAAATTAACATACTGTGGCCAGCCTGCTAAGACAATGTTAGAGAGATACTTTTTAATTATGTAGGGTTATTTTTTTGTCAGTGTTTACTTCTGTTGTATGCTGCCTAGCATCCTATTGCTTGAGTTGGGTGACCTTATCAACGTGTAAAAATCAATCAATCAATCAATCAATCAATCAATCAATGAATGTTCCTTCAGGAAACATTATCAAAGCAGCAGGGTCAGCCTTATTACTGGGTAAAGTGAGATAACCACCTCAGGAAACCAGGGCTAAGGAATAGGGCACAGTAACAACCCAGAGAAAGGAATCCCACTAGACAGCATAGCACTCAATGGGTGAAAGTTGCTAATTGCATAGAATGTGCCGAACTGGTTCCCTCAGGCTCTGCTGTGTACTTAGAAAAAAGTAGAGAGAGTTTAGAATGTGTCGCGCCGCAAAAGAAAATTTCCTACCCAGTTTGAGATATTCCATAATAGTCATACTTAAAAAAGGGGGAAAGAAGTATTCACTGATGCTATTTTATCATTAATAAAAGGAATAAATAAGGAATAAAGGGAGCTGGACCTGGTACACTGCAATGGAGCCATAGATGAGTCCTAATGCCTCATACATTAGGTAGGATTTTATAGGTTGATCCTATTAAGTGTACTTGACCCCAAACCTTGCTTATTGCTTACAGTCACCATTCACAACACATGATTACGCATATAACACATGCGGATTCTATGATGGCCATTCATGGTTTGTGCTGGATTTGCTAATAACTTGCCCCTCCCAATGATGGGATGTAGGTTGACTTGCAGGTGAACTTTGAATCCTAAATGGTGCAATTATGGTCACTACAGGATTGCAATGAGAATGTCTTCCAGAAAATTTCCCTTTCTCTTTGTTGAATTATTGGATGACAGAACCTCTTATACCTGTCGGCAATCTTCAAGTTAGGGATAATATTCTGGAATAATTATTTTCAGTCCAGTCAGTTATGGATGTGGAATGGGGACATCTTGTCCTTTGCCTCAAGTAGTAAAACAAAATGGCTACAGCAATCCTGTTAAACTGCATTAAGTTGATGCTGAAAAGTAAACAGAGATGGTTTACATTATCTTCTCAATATCAGTGACTAAGCACAAAATTATTTGCTAGATCATGTATGGAGGCTCCATGTATGGAGGCTACTCACCACCCACTCTTTGAAGGAGAAAATGTATGTTTTAAAAGATACTCTGAAAGGCCCATAAGCTAAAAATGTAATAGTTACTGTGCAGAAGTTTTATTAAGTGTGTGTTTATCCAGTTTTGACAAGGGAAAGAAGGATCAATCTCTTGTCACCTAGTTAGATGTACATTTAGAAAAAGGAATCAGAATTTTATAAAGTGAACCATTTTTGAAGGTTTTTGAGAAATATGCTTCTGCACCTAAAATGCTAGAATCAAAGTATTGCATTAGAAGGACTAATGATATACTGCAGTGTTTCTCAACCTTGGCAACTTTAAGATGTATGGACTTCAACTCCCAGAATTCCCCAGCCAGCATGCTCATTCCCCAGCCAGCATGCTTCCACCAGCTCCTCATTCTGGGAGTTGAAGTCCACACATCTTAAAGTTGCCAAGGTTGAGAAACACTGATATACTGCAACAAGTAGCTGAAATAGCACTGAAAAGGAGCTCCCAAAGTTCCATTCTCCGGGTGCAGGTGCATGTTCGCACGTATGTGCACAGGCGTGGGCTTTACTGCTTTGCTATTAGCCAGGCAGAGGGGTGGAAAACTGCTTTTCTAAAGCATGCATGGGGATGTGCCTTAGTTTTATGCTGAATACAGTGGTGGTGAGTTCCACCCATCTTTGCTAGCCTATTTGAGTTTATTTGATTTATGGATTTTGATTTATATCCTGCCACCTTGCCCATAGGACTGCTAGGCTAATGCTTCAATATCAGGCTGAACTATAGCTTCATTTATAAAAGGTCAAGATATTACATTAAGGCAGAAACCCTACCAACGTTTGCCTGTAAGAGATTACTTTTTATTACTTATGTATATATCTTAATTATATTTATATATTATATTGTATTTTTGTTTTATTTTGTTGTTCTTAGGAGCTGCTGGGAGCATCTGGAAATGCAGGATAAAAGTCTCATAAGTCAACAAGAAATAAGTAACCCAATACACATGTGTAGGCTTATGCTACAGATTTGCTGTTTTGCAAAGATTTGTTCCCCAGGCCTGCCACTAAAACAAATGAGATTGCTGTAGTATAAATTTGGTAACCGGTTAAAATTATATAAAAGATGAACAGTGCGATCCTATATATGTCTGGTCAAAATTGGTGTCGTTGACCTCAGTGAAACTTCAAAGTAAATATGTATGGAATTTGAAGTAAAAATATTGCATTTCTATATTTCTATACAGTGGTATCTGGAGGGTTTTGACTGTGGCATGGCCATGCCATCTTGCCAGTTTTCACACACACACACACACACACACACACACAAACACATACCACTCCCGTTCCTATACAGATGCATAGGAACTTCAGTCCAATAAATATATATACATATTTCCTATACATATTTATTGGACTGAAGTCCAGTTGACTTGAATAGGATTTACTTCTGATTAGACATGATTAGGGTTACACTGTAAAAGATTTTAATCTGTACATGCATCCTGTCTATCGGCTTTTCTTAGATACATAAGCTGTAATTCTCAAGCTGCTACTTGTTTTACTTTATGGGAATACCCTGGAGTATAATGATTTATGGTTTCCAGCCTGACTTTTCTGTTTCCATGAAAAAAAAAATAGGTATGTTCAAGGTAGCAGTTTAATAATTTTAACCAAAATGCTATTGAGGGATGATAATCAGTCACAATCAGTTGTTGTAATCTAAGGTGAGAAGAGCTGCAATGCTTTAATAATGCTGCAACTGGGTTGTAACATTGAGATCACTAGGTAGAATAGAATTCCAATAAATGTTGGAGTTTTAAATGACTTTCTAGCAAAATAACAAACAATCCTTTTCTCAAAATTGCCAATATATTGTGCAAGCACCATAGGTCTGTCCAGCATCATTACAAATCAAATATGATATTGTGTCTCCTGGCAGCTACTAATATGCACTAAATCAATTTCATTAGTTTTGTCCAGTCCAGCCCCTCTGTCAGCTGAACAATGCCTCCCATATACAAATAATTTTCTTTAAAAAAAGCCACAGAAATCTTTCCCAGCTGTTCGGCAATATGACTAAAAGCAAATATTGTACTCACCCTTTATTATTATAGTTCTTTGTGTCATACCTTGTCTTTCTTCTATGAGATTCAAAGTATTTTTCATGCTCTGCCTTCCCAGGCAGTCTCCCAACCAGGTAATGACCAGATTGACTTAGCTGGGCACAAATAGGCTGATGCTCATAGGATGTTCCTTTGCGCCCACAAGTGGCTCTCCCCCCGCCCCTGCACACATGTGTATTACATATTTCCCAGTATGCCTCTGGACTTCATGGGACTCAGAAACAGATTGGAAAGAAAAAAAGGTGGTCATTTGCTTTCCTTTGAAATGCTCCAGAGTGATGCGGCTGGATTAATGGGTAAAGCAGGACCAATTCTCATTCCCACGGCCTTGATAGCAATAGGGATGGGCACCAGGAATGGCTTGAGATGATCCAGTGGGAGAAGGAAGCAGTATTCCCAAGTGGGGTAGGAAGAGAACATGTCTCTTGGGCTCTGGAAGACAACCCCATCTAACAAAGGAACTTTAGGGTTGGGAATATGGATTTGTGACAATGGTTAGATGAACAGTCCAGTCACATTTTGTTAATATTGACAGTAAAAGCATAAGATAGCTCTTCATATGGACATTTGAAGAACTTACAGTGCTTTCAGTACAGAGTTACTGAACACCACTACTACAGAGGAACTACAGTAAAAGATGTCAGCTTTCTAATCATTGAGGGTTTTTTTTTTCCATAACAGAGCTTTATTCACTTTCTAATATTTTTATCCAAGTTCCACACAAGTATCCAAGGTATAGATCAAAACCAAGGCACTGTTCAGACCATAACATATCTACAAAGTAAATACACAAATATAGTTGAGGCGTTGGGCAAGAACTGAAGAAGCCCAAGTCTATTCTCAGCCATGGAAGCCCATTGGTAGAGTTTGGGCTAGTCATCTTCTCTCAGCTCAACCTACCTCATGGGGTTGTTGCAGGGAAAAAATGGAGGGAGGAGTGCCATGCACCCCCACCTGAGCTTCTGAAAAAAGGGCAGGATATAAAGCTAGGACATAAATAAATACAAAGTATTAAAAAACAGAAAGAAAATTAAAGGCAGAGTTATGCAGCATTTTTTTTTAAATGGTACCAGAATGGTCAATTACATTGGCCCAGAGGCAAACATATTTAGCAAAAAGTGTGACCAATGCTTCTAGATTGGTTTGAGAAATAAGCAGCTGTTCCTCATCCACCACAGTTTTTCAAGAATATTACTGGGAAATAGGAGGAGCCAAGGAAGAAGATGTGCTGGCTGCATGTGTAGTCCCACCATACAAATGACTTTTATTTGGAGACAGGCACTAGTATCTTCAGTAGGACTTAATCCCATGCAAATGTACATAAGGTTATAATCTCAAATGAAGAAGATTGCCAGATTACAGAGACTTCCTTCCTGACCTCATCAGAAAAAGACGACAAACAATTTTTTGATAGATTGGTCATCAACACTCAGGCTGAGAGATACAAGGCTGAAACAGAAATATTTTTTGTCCCACAGTATCTAAATAAGTATTTAGTCATGAAATTGCAGGTAACTTAGAAAGGGCTTTAATTACCTTCTGCTGTCAACTTAGATGATTCGTACCTTTGATCTCTATTACTTTCCTGAGCACAATTACTGTATAATTACCTCTCTGGAACTAATCAACCCTCTTTTTTTCATAAAGCTGATTGTGTTGAAGACAGCCCTTAAAAAAAAATTAATGGTACAAGAATGTTGTATCGTAAACAAGACCTTCCACAGACATACAGTATATAGAGGTTAAGAATTCTAGATGGCTAAAAAATTTAATTGACATCTCATTATGCACAGATCACAGTCACAGAAGCTAAAATGCAAAGATATGGTGAAATAATTAGGGATTTATTTTTGGTCTTGTACATTCCCCATTTTTCACCAGGGTCCTCTTTTAGCAGGAGAAAACCTGGAAATTTTTGAAATCTTCATTTTCAGATGAGGTGGGAGATTTGAAGAAACCACTAGGAATGCTTCCACCCCCCCCCCCTTATTGCCTTCATCCTGTGCTTTTCTGTCAGGCATCATGACATCAGCTTTCCCTTCACCATGTCAGAAAAGTGTGGTGATCAATCAGGCTGATCCTTAAAAAGGCCCAGGAGCATGGCTTTTATAAAGGAGGCAATCTTAAAGCCCTTCCTTCCTTCCTTCCTTCCTTCCTTCCTTCCTTCCTTCCTTCCTTCCTTCCTTCCTTCCTTCCTTCCTTCCTTCCTTCCTTCCTTCTTGGCTGAACAAAAAGGGTGAAAGAGTTCAAACCATGCCCTGCAGCTTATGAACTGTATGCATCCTATAAGCAACCCTATTCTACTCACAAACTTTCTACATAAATAAATGTTGAAAATAAAGGTTTTTGTGCCTGATTTCATTTGGTGGCATTGTGGAAAATGGGAAAATTTCTCTTGAAAAACATATGAATATAATTGCTAGATAGCAAACTGAGAATGTATTGCTTGCTTGGCAGAGCGTCACTACTGTACAGGTTTCATTCTGAGGGAGAAAATATGAAAGGGAGAAAGTCCAGAAAGGGACAATAGTGCTCTGCCACCTGCTGGGTACAATTGATGCTGCTACTTACTACAGGCTATTCTGCAATATCATGATCAATAGAATGAGGTCCAAAGCTGAAATCCCCTAGGAACAGACCAGAAAATAAACTGTGACTTATATATAAAGTCACATTTCCTTATCTATTTTTCTTTGAACCTTTAATATTATTTTGGGAGTGAAACTTGTTCATGGTTATATGTCTTTGAATGAAGGTGGCAGAAAAGAGAGAGAAGATAACATAACTGAGAGCCAGTTTGGTCTAGTGGTTAAGGTGCTGGGCTAGAATCCAGGAGACTGTGAGTTCTAGTCCCGCTTAGGCATGAAAGCCGGCTGGGTGGCCTTGGGCCAGTCCCTGTCTCTCAGCCTTAGGAAGGAGCCAATAGGAAACCAGGAGACTGAGAGTTCTAGTCCCGCCTTAGGCATGAAAGCCGGCTGGGTGACCTTGGGCCAGTCACTCTCCCTCAGCCCAACTCACCTCACAGGGTTGCTGTTGTGGGGAAAATAGGAGGAGGAAGGAGTATTTGGTGTGTTTGCCGCCTTGAGTTATTTATAAAAATAATAAAGGTGGGATAAAAAATAAATAAATAAATACATACATACATACATAAAATAACGCTTTGCTGCTATTAAATCTTTACTTTTAAGGATTACTGGATTTTCAGGAGGGATGTTTTGCCATTACTGTTCCTGTATACAACTTAAGGAAGAAATGTTTGTACCTAGCTGTTGGCATTGTGAAAAAAATCCATTTACTGTTGTTTCCTCTGTGGATTTTGGCTCTTTTCACCTTTTATGTCTGGATGATCTCCACCTCCTTCATCCACCAACTGTGAAGAGGGGTATAAAGTTATGCTTTAATACTGTTAACTTAAATCAGTTTAACTTTCTTTCTCTCCCCCCCCCCCCACCCTGGTCTTCCTTTCTCTAGCATTTTTTAAAAAGAATTTTATTAAATTTCAAAAAAAGATAAAAGATACAGAAAAACAAAAAACTACAAAAAATCTTTAAAAGTGTGAAAACACAAAATAATTTTTTTTTAGATTACAAAGAGAAGTGACTTCCGACTTTAAACATCAAGGATATACAGCAATTTCCCATAATCAATCCCTTACTCTATATTAAACCAAAATCACATTATTTCTACAAGTCAACCCCTTAGCACATTATAAAAATCACTAAATACCATTGCTCCCTCCCTTTATATTAAAAGAAAAGAAAAAAGTATAAATCACCTAATCAACTTCCCCCCCTAAAATAACAATTACTTAATTGTTCCCTTCCTACTACTATTCTATACATTCCTGTCTACTATAATAAAAATAAAAAATAGAAAAGCATATGAATTGTCTATCATAATTAATAATACAAAAAACATGAATACAAGAAACATGAATAAGAAAAAAACTTAATAATCATAATCCCAATCATTAACGTTAAAAAAATCATCCAAAGCCAAAAAACCATCCAGATAAATATTTTAGTCCCTTAACCCACTTCAAAATAGACCAAGACATTTACATATCCCCATAATAGGCACAGAGCTATTTTCTTAAAGTAATCAAACAGCCCAACTGCTCCCCTCACAAACACAGACTTCTCTTCAAAAAACCTCCCATACATAATAATCCCTTCTTTTCCATAACATTCCATCAGAAAGTCAAATTCACTCATATCTTGCATCTCAATTTCTCCGTTTAAGTTCTTCAATTCAGCATAGCCAATTTAATCCAAGATTTCAACAGAAGCCCAAATTTGACTCTTGGGAGAAACATTTCCATCACTGTTAGAATCTCCAGGTTCATCCACATCATCTCCAGTCAGATGGCACATTTTAAAACCACATATTTTCCACAATGCTCTGAATGTCTTGCATAAAAGCTTGGCAGGAATCAGAAAAAATCTGCTTAATATCTGCTTTAATATCTCGGCGAAAATCAGAGAAAGCCTGGTTAAGATCTTCCTATTCTGAAGCAGTAAATTATGGTGCCCCCTAGATACTTAACTGGCAGAAGTGAAAGATAATGGAAAATTTCCGAACTGAGTTAAGATAACATCACAGACAGTCCCCAGAGAAAGTAGTGGCAGGAAAATAAAAGTTCAGAACGGCAGATTCAACGTGTAAGAAAAATGCTAGAATCTTCAAAATTAGTGGAAAAAAAATAACAGGGAGACGATAAGATACTCTCAACCCTCCTTAGTATTGGATGGAAAGCAAAATCCAAAGCTTAATTTTTTAAAAAAATTATTCATAAAAATAACGATAAGCAACAAGAGAGATAGTTTCTCCTTAATGTAGAAAGCCTCTCTTAGGGTACAGATGCTTAAAAATAAATAAATTGGGTGCTTTAGAAATGGGGTGGCTGGACTTAATGTCCCTTAAGGCTGCAGCGCAGCTCAGAAATGGTGTCTTCCCAGCCTGCCGGCGAAGTCTTACCTGTTGATCGTGCACACTGTTTACGATCTCCTGGCTACAACTCGCCGTCCGGAGGACAAATGGGTCAATTCCGAGCATTTTCCTTTGTCCGGAAAAATGCTCCTGGGCTTCAGGAGAAACCAGTCTGAGCCCGAAAAAACTGCCACGATGCCAGTTTTTCCCACGGAGCTCGCAGGCAAAGCTGTTCAGTCTGCCATATTCCCACCAGAAGTCCCTTTTCTCTAGCATTTTAAAAATCTTTCTCTCTTGTAAGAATGGCCATGCTGGATTAGTCCAAGGCCAATCCATTTCCACCATTTTTTTTCTTGTAGTAGCCAACTAGATGCCTTTAGGGTTCTCACCTGTAGGAGGTGATGAAATATACCTTTCCAGTCTTTGTTCCCCTAAAACTGGTTTTTGAAAAGATGCTGTCCCCAGTCTGGAGGCAACACATCAAGTTTGTATTGAGTTTGCAAGACCAATAGGCCTTGATAGAGTTGTCCATGAATTTATCCAATCCCTCTTTAAAGCTATCCAAGTTAGTGACCATTACCATGTCCCGTGGTAATGAATTACATAGGTTAATTATTTATGGTATGGAGAATTGCTTTCTTATATCCATGCTAAAACTGTTTCCTCTCAACTGTGTTGGAAGACTCCTGGCTCTAATGCCTTGAGAAAGTCTATTTTCTCCATGTGATCTCCAATCACATTTTTCCAAATGAAAGGATCACAAACATTTTGCTCAGCATGCATCACATTCTAAGTACTTAAATTATACTGTATTTGCCATTTGGTTGATCCAGTTTGAAGAGATTCTTCTGGAGCTCTTCACAATGTTTTTGGTTGATTGTTTGTTTTTTACCACCCTGAAGAATTTAGCATCATTCAGAAACTTGGCCAGGTCAGTGCTTAATCCCAAGTCAAGAATATTTATGAACTTATGAATAAAAGGCACTGATCCCAACACAAATCCTTGAAGGACTCAATTTCTTATTCTCTCCATTGAGAAAGTTGCCTATTTATTTCTATTTTTTGCTTTCTGTTTTTAACCAGTTAGAAATCCATGAAAGAATAGGTCCTCTCATCACATGACTGCTAAATTTATGCCAGACCCTTTGATGAGGAACTCTGACAAAGTCTTTTTGAAAATCCAGTTATACGGTGTTGATAGAATCCCCTCCAACCATGTGTCTCTTCACACTCTAAATAACTCTAAAAGTTTGGTAAGCTGGCTTTACCTTTGCAGAATCCATACTAATTTATTTTCAGCAAGGCTTCTTCCCCTATGCACATACTTATTTTTCACTTTGATTATCATTTCTATCAATTTGCCTGGAAAAGACTTTAAGCTGATTGGTCAAGATCTCCCTGGATCTCCCTGGGGTCCCTCTGGCACAAAGCCTGATTTGTGGCTAAGGCATCTCTCTATCATATGGAAAGAATTCATCCACTTTCTCTGCAAATCTCTCATAACTTCCTTAAGCATCTCTTTCACTCCTTTGTCACCTAATTTCCCTATCTTTTTCATGTTGATTTTCTGGTTCGCAAGTATTTATTTCATATTAATTTTATATTTGTAAAACTCAAGATGATGTAGAAGATGCTCCCGCTTCCTATTTTCCACACAACAGAAACCCTGTGAGGTGGGTTGGCTGAGGGTGATTGGAGCAAAGTCACCCAGCCAGCTTTCATGCCTAAAGGAGGACCAGAATTGATGTTCTTCCATTTTCTAGTCCAGCACTTTAACCACATCAAATTGTCTGTTTAAAGAAGCTTTTATTGTTTCCTTAATGTTCTTTCCCGTGCACTCTTCAATCATACTTTTTTCCCCTGCATCTCTTATTATTATCTTACACATTTTTAATGGCAGAGTTTGTTCTCCTTTTCGTGTTCCTCATTAGAACAGGTTTTCCTTTCCTGAAGGAAGCCTTTTTAGTATTTCCAGCTTCCTGGACACTATTAGAAAATAGAAAGTAGTGTCCAGGCGCTAGGAAGAGATTTGGTTTTCTCGATTACCCTTCATTCATTTTTTTTCACCAGTCCCTTCATTTCTGGGAAGTTTACCCCTTTGTAACCAAATGTCGGAGAGCGGTCTTGGTGTAGTGGTTAAGGCATCATGCTAGAAACCAGGAGACTGTGAGTTCTAGTCCCACCTTGGGCACAAAGCCAGCTGGGTGTCCTTGGGCCAGTCTCTCTCTCTCATCCTTAGGAAGGAGGCAATGGCAAACCACTTCTGAAAAACTTTGCCAAGAAAACTGCAGGGACTTCTCCAGGCAGTCTCCGAGAATCGGACACAATTGAATGGATAAAAAAACCACGCACACAAACCCAAATGTCAGTGTGTGGGACCCTGCTGGCTCTATTCTGTTTCCATATATTCTAAACATAATAGCATTGTCCCTGTTTCCTATTAATTCCACAACATTTTCATCTTTTATCAGATCAGGGCCACCATTTAGGATTAAATCTAGTGTTGCCTGCCATTTAACTGTTCTAAGCCATAGCCTCTCTCTCTTTTTCTCTCCCACTCACATACAGCCCTAATCAGATAAATGTAATTACGATGCTTAATTACTAATTCCTACCGAGTTCAACCAACTTGGCTATTTGATTTCAGAAGGAATTTAGCATGGAAAGTTTCTCTTGAGCTGATACGAATATTCCAGTGTATTTTCTGCAGGTTAAGATGTGTATGTATAACAAGGATTACAGGAAGTGTCAAAACGCAAGATTACAAATTATAGGGCTCCAAATATAACCCCCCAAATATAGTGTTTCAGCTGAGGGGAATTCAAAAGATAATGGACATGGAGAATCTCTTGCTCCAGCCCACAAATGCATATTAGGTTCTTCTTAATCACTGAACTTCTATTCTGGAAGATGACATTTAAAGTAACATTTCCAAAGCCAACCCACCTGAAGGCAACCTGATCTCCCAAGATAAGGGCAGAAGAGAGTATTGTATTTAAATGGATGTAGGGCGGTGTCATTAGCAATAGAATCATGCTGTGGTTTTATGCTCCCCAGAGTGATTGATGCTGACAGGGTAGCACAATTGGGAGGCCTGGGGTAGGATTTTCTGCAGGACTTCTTGCCAGATTCTGCCTTCATATATTTGGAAAGTGCACAGGTCTGACATTGCTGTCCTGCTTTCTTCTACTAAATGCAAGCCTGGCTTCAGAGGCACGTGTAACATAGTGCCTCTTTGTTGTTGTGCTATATTTAGAGCAGTGTTTCTCAACCTCAGCAACTTTAAGATTTGTGGACTCCAACTCCCAGAATTCCCCAGCCAGCTTGGCTGGCTGGGGAATTCTGGGAGTTGGAGTCCACACATCTTAAAGTTGCTAAGTTGAGAAACACTGATTTAGAGCCAAGATTCACTGTGGATTGGTACCTTAGACAGCAGCCTTGAATACCAGATATCTTAAAGGCTCTATTTGAAACAGCCTCTGGCTCAGAGAAAAGGCCCAAGGGTCAGTGGACTGTTTTTCAGTGTGTGTATATAAAGACAAGGAAAAAAATAAAGAAAGATAGGAGACAGTCAGGAATGCCAATACAATTAAATTTCCTGTCTCTCTTTCCAGCCAACCAGCCAGTGATTTAAAAGCATACCGGCCCAGTGTGAAGTGGTGGTGAAGGTGTTGAACTTGGAATTCCCCTCTCCTAATCCATGGAACATCCACCCTTAGCCATGGAAACTCTCTTGCTGACTTTGAGCCTGTTACTCTCTCCCAGCCTAACCCGGCTCACAGGCTTGATGTGGTTGTGGGGAAAAGGAAGTACTATGCATGCTGCCTTCAGTTCCTGGAGAAAAGAAGATGAGAGGTAGAGAGATAGAGATAGAAATATAGATAGAGATGATAGAGATAGAGATAGAGATGATAGAGATGATAGAGATAGAGATAGAGATGATAGAGATGATAGAGATGATGGAGATGGAGATGATGGAGATGGAGAGATGGAGAGAGAGAGAGAGTGAGAGTGAGAGTGAGAGAGCGCTACTGTAGATATAGGTAGATGATAGAATAAAAATAAATGCCTATGAAATGTAGCTCTCAACTAGCCATATTACAGTTGAACTGAATGTCCTAAGCAGCTTATTTGAATCTGTCTCTGAGGTGGGAACACATTTATTACAATATGCAGTGAGTTTTCATGCAAAGAAGGCCAATTGCATTTAATGGGACCTATTCCCAAACCCAACTGAATACATGTATTGGGGTAAAGCTGTAGTCTAAAACAGCCATGTACCGGATACTGTTGGTGAGATTCTATGTAAGTCTAATTCCGACCCCCCAACTTTGGGGAGGGATTTTTTTTCTTTGCTTGCTTTTTAAAAATCTCTGTTAAGCTTGGTTTAAGGTTTACATTGCAGTTTGCACTACACATTTTCAGCTATTGTGACTGGAGAGGGCTCCTGCGATTGCATAAAAGGAACTGAAACTCAAGGCCAATCTACATGTGCGTATTGATGTATGGAGATAGCAAGATAGGCAAAACAATCATCTCAACATATGCATTTCTATAGCCCATTATTTTCTATAGCCCATTCTCATAATGAAGCATCCGTGAAGTGAGGTCACTCAAAATCAACTCCATAGGGGAAACGATCAACATGACATTGGACCACATGAGATTGGTGCGCGTGTGTTTTAAGCAATGGTATTCAGTAATGAACAAATCCTTTAAAGATGTCAAATCCCAGCTGGAAAATGCAGAATTATATGATTGTAACACTAATTATTGCCAGCAGGCCCAACATCTGTAGTCTGCCATGCTGCAATAAAAAAACATGAACAACAGATGCTCTGTGCATGCAGCATGAGCAAGACCGTCATGAATTGTCAAATCGTAGCATTAGGGCCATGGAAAGCGTTTGAAAGAGGGGGTTTATAGACTGCATTACCAGGAGCAGAACAACCCTCTCTGAAGCATTAAAGCAGCCGTGTTCTTTTTAAGGCTGTCCTCAGCTCTCAGACAACAGTTCTGCTGGGACAACCAGTGAAGCAAAGCACTTGCATGTACTTAAAGACATCCCAGGACACATTTCAAAACTGCCGTGTGGGTCATCCAAAGGAGGCAGCTGAAGGAAGAGTGCTTCGCTCATCCTAACCCACTTTGTGAAGCAGTTCAAATGCTCTGCATAGCCCTACACAGCATACTAAAACCTTCCTATTGCCCACTGATGGTTTTTTTTTTCATTTTCAGTGAAATGATACTTTGCCAATATATTGAAATATGTTGAAAGGAGGTTGTTAGGAGCCAATAAAATTTACATGGGAAGCTTTCTCTTATTTTGTTTTAATGAGTAAGCATACCAGAAGTACAAAGAATGTAATAAAAACAACAAACATGACCTCATATTAGGCAATGATTTCCAGTTTGGGTGAAAAAAGTTATAGGTATGTGTGTGTGTGTGTGTGTGTGTATGTGTGTGTGTGTGTGTGTGTGTGTATACACACACACACACGGGGGTGCGATGGCTCAATGGTTAAGACGCCAGGCTTGTCGATCGGAAGGTTGGCGGTTCGAATCCCTAGCCCTGCATGACGGAGTGAGCTCCCGCACTAGCTCCAGCTCTTGCCAACCTAGCAATTCGAAAGCATGAAAATGCAAGTAGATAAATAGGTACCACTTTGGTGGGTAGGTAACAGCGTTCTGCGTGTGTCATTATTATTATTATTATTTATTTATTTATTTATTTATTTTATTTAATTTATATGGTCATGCTGGCCACATGACTGTGGAAGCATCTTTGGACAATGCTGGCTCTTCGGCTAAGAAACGGAGATGAGCACCGGCCCCTAGAGTCGGACACGACTGCACAAATGTGCAGGGGGAACCTTTACCTTATGTTTAAATACCCATTTTAACTGTTGAGCCAATGTAGGTTAGGTTTTGCAAGTTATCATTTAGCAAATGCAGCTAATATCTGAATCATAATTAAACAGCAGTGGCAACATTGCCTATTTAATTTAACAAATGGACCAAAGAGAAAATTTAGAGAGCCTCTTTACAAGTGAGGCACCTATTTATAAATGAGAAAGGGCACTAAGATGAATGTCTGTGCATGATGCAGTTGAATGTGGCACATCTGACCTTTTCATCTGCTGTACTTTGTATACAAAGACTATTTTTAGCTGATTTAAGACAAATTTGTATTCAGGTTATGTTGTGTCTGAAGTTTGGTATCCAAATTCCTGCTTATCTTTTTCATTCAGGGAGATTTATTCAGCATTCATGATTTTTATAATTTAAAGTCAAATTTCATGTTACATTTTTTAAAAAAATCTTGATTCTTCTGAGGTAAGCATATACGACCTTGATCTGGATTGGGTCTCTGAGTGAGAAAAACTCAGATTTAAACCTTTCTGTTCATCATTTGTTTCTCATGCATGGATATTTAAAGAGTTTGAAAATAGTTTTCCTCTGGCACCCAATGGAAGCCTCTTGTGAGAGTTGGCATTTGTGGAGACAACTGGAGAAGGAACTTTATACCTCCTCACTCTATGGTTGTGACTGAGATAGCGATTTACATGCTTGAAGTAAAGAATAACTTCATGTAATGAAGTATGAGTCCTACTGAAGTAAGAGAGTTGCTTCTTCTCTCAGCAGGGCCGCAACTAGGGGGGCAAGCGGGGCATGTGCCCCGGGTACCACACTGGGTGTGTGTGTGCCAAAATGCCTCTTTCGACGGCCAGCCCTGAGGGAGGCCTGTGCTCCTGTCACCGCTGCCGCCTGCGAAGAGGCCCGCCGGGGCATTGCGCGGCTGGGCTCATCCGTATTGTTGTTTTATAAAATTTGTGATCAGAGTTATGGAAAAACCAAGAGATAAGCTTGTAGTAAAAACGTTGCTTTATTTAAAACAAAAAGAACATAGGAACAAACCTTGAATCTTCTTTAGCCAAAGAAGCATGGTTGATTAACATAGCTATTTACATTTAGATAGCAGAGAGCAGAGTGCAGAGTAAAGAGAACAAAAGGCATTTACATTTTAAACCTTTACTTGACCAGCACCTGAATGGACAGGATTTAGCATGTGACCAAAACACCTAGGCAACAGATTCCCAATATGGGCAAAGCCCAAACAGCTAATTCTGATTGGTCAGAACTCTCAGTCTGGCTGGCTCCAAGGCAAATTAACATTCCTGAGTGGGGGTGAACATGTGCTCCTGAGTCCAAACAGGAAAAAAGTTTGAGGCCTGGCTTTTTAAAAACTAGCCTTCCATATTTCTTGACATAAAAATATATATGCAACAATCCGCTCCCAGGGGCTGGCCACAGGCTCCGGGGTGGCCGCAGGGCTGTGTCCCCCCGGAGGGCCCTGCAGAGGACCGTCCCACTTGGGAGCGCAGTGGTGGGCAGCTCGTTCCGCCTGGCTCGGATAGGTAGACAGGAGCGCAGCGGGTCCTTCCCCCAGAGCCGGGGGTGCGTGAGAGATCGTAGCCAGGAGCAGGGCACTTGTCCCGGGGGAGCCCCATGCTGCTTCATGGAGGGGGGCTGTGTTGGGGGGCGGGGGCTCAACCCTGTGGGGGGGGCACGGTATCCATGGGGGCGGTGCAGAATCCATGTTTGCCCCAGGTGACACAGACCCTAGTTGCGGGCCTGTCTCTCAGAGTCACTGTATTAAGGCTACTGTATTTAGACACACAGTTCAGTCAGAATTCTTGTATCTCCGTAATATGCTGAATTTCTCACATGGATGTGTCAGACAAGGCTGCAGAGTTGAAGTATCATAGAAATAAACCTCACCATATGTTATTGTGCAACAGCTTGATTTCTATATCTATTTTAGAGAAACCTGGAAAGGCAAATATAATCTGCTGAAATGAGACAATTAAACAGCATGCTGCTGTTCCAGAAATGGAATGACTTCAGATTCAACAGCTTTCTTTTCAGCATTTATTGCTGACAGAATGATCAATAGAAACAAGAAATCTGCAGTTGATGGGGAACTAATAAATATTTGCAAGCTACAAAGCGACCTTCAGAAACCAAGTTTCGGGTCAACTGAACACAAATGTAATCATCTGGGGGCTTGGAATGATTTGGATGTGATGATTAGTAGAGAACTATTACCTGTCTTCAAAAAAAAAACCCCTGCAATTTCAAGTGAACATTGTGAATGTAAGAAGCAGTGGCTGTTATGGTCTTTCACAATATGTTAACTATATAATGGTTATGTTTTGAACAGCATCTTAAGTAGTAACAACAAAAGAAATTAATTGCTTTCAAAAACCACATACTTCAAAAAACTTTAGAGGACTAGCTCTGTTAACCTTTTGTAACAAAAGTAGCATAAGTTTTCATGGCAACACACAACTTACTCAGAGGCACGGAATATCTTCCTAAGTTACAAGCCTGTAAATACTGATAGTTGCAGAAAAGAAATTGTAAACTGATATAAAAATGCATGAAATTTCATTTCTGCATTTCTTTTTTCTCAAACCCTGCTGTTTATAATTCCATCTTTTTCTCTTCTCTTGCCATGAGTTTACACATAGCTATGACTCAGAAGAGAGCCAGTGTGGTGTAGTGGCTAAGGCACCAGGCAAGAAACCAGGAGACTGTGAATTCTAGTCCTGCCTTAGGCATGAAGTCAACGGGGTGACCTTGGGCCAGTCACTCTCTTTCAGCCCTAGGAAGAAGGCAATGGCAAACCACTTCTGAAATCTTGCCAAGAAACCTGCAAGGTCTAGTCCAGGCAGTCGCCAGGAGTCAACAATGACTCAAAGGCACACACACACACACACACGACTCAGAATGACCTTTATGCATCTGAGAAAGTGGACGAATGAAAGATACCTCCATTTCTACACAGGGTTACATTTGGTGTCATGGAAATCTGTTTTTCAAAATCTTTCATTGCTATTCAAGAAAGGTCCCATTGCAATCTTCCCTCCAAGTCCAACATGGTGGACACTGACATGGTGGCAGAGAAAAAGAGATGCATAAATTAAGCTGCAGGTGCCTCTGAAAAGCCTTCAAAAGTTCAGAGACCTCCAAAAGTTTATACCAAATATGCCAATTTGTTAATGTGACAAATATTCAATGGGCAAAATATTTGATGATCACGGGAAACAATTGTTTTAACTATGGTTAATTTTCATGATATTTACTATAAAATCTTAACTGAGTTAAAGTTGAACAGTAATGGTTTAATACAAGGTACACAACTCCTGACAGCTTGAGGGCCACATTTGACTTTGCATGGCATGTGGAGGGCCACAACATTCTCAACCAGATTTGGAGGGGGACTTAGAGGGTCCAATGATTTTCTTAAACTTTTCCTACATCTAAGGCACCCATTCTGCTACTTAATCCCCAGGTCTTTCCAGATGAAAACGGTAGAGGCAGGGTGGGCACTTTAAACTGAAAGAGTGGTGCTGGTAGGTTACACCAAGTTTATAGGGCTGTAATTTTTTGCACTCTCAGTTTAATCTCACCTTGCTGCCTGTCAAGGTCCTAATCTTGATCATCTGCATACCTTTTATTTATTTAAAATAGTATCAGATCCTTTGGTCAAACAATTGCCCAAAGGCTTATATAGTAAAAAAAAAATCTGTTTCTGTAATGCAGCATTAACCATAAACTTCTGTGTCATGATTCTGAGCCAGTCCTGAAATTTAGCTGGACTATAATGGGTACATGAAACCATGTTCTTTAAAGAAAGGTGAAGGACTTTTCTTCTCAAGTGAATGATGCTGATTCACTTCTTTCATTCACTTTGATTCTTTTTCAAGGTGGTGTGTTTTCTTCATCTACCTTTTATGCTTTCTGAAGGAGTTTAGAGAACTCCTTAATATTCCAAGAATAGAAGAGAGCCAAATGAGTGAGAAAGTTCATAGAGATCGTTCTGAGATCTAACAGTACAACAATTATGCAAACGAGGCATCCATAAGCAGAATGTAATAGGAAAAAGAAGGGGAGTATGTAATGCATGGGTAACTACATGGTTTTCCTGCAACTGATTGGTTCAATTTCAGTTCAATCTCACAGAACTAAATGACACTTTAATAATACATTCCAGAAACCATAATGTTGTACATGGTAATTTTGGGAAGGCTTTCCTCCTCCTTCCACATTTTAATAATCTGCAGTAGTGTACTCATTTGTGTTTTTCCTCTGGATGCTTAGAAATAATTCTCTCTTATTATTTCTTTATTGTATGACTTCTAAGAAATAAAATAAATATGTTTTAGGATCCCATGGCAGTAGTTTCTGGACTGTGTTCTGGAGAACCACACATCTCCTAAGGAAACTTTATTACAGGGTTTCCTCAGTGAAGAAATGGCAACAAGGTTCTTTGCAGGATAGGTTGTCTTTGAATAGAGAAACTACTGGGATCTGAATCTACATAAATATCCCAAATGAAGGGGGGAAAGACTTCTAACAGAATGGGGGGGGGAGCCCACATTTAACCTCAGTGGATGATCAAGCTGTGCCCAAGGATTCTATCTCTATCTATCTCAGCATAATAGAGAGGGAATCTGTAGCAAGTACCTGGAGCTTACATTCAAATATAGAAAGGCATGCTACTTTTGTTCTATAAATTCCCATTTGTGATTTGTTCTTGTACTGGAACTGGCATCTTATCTTTATTTTAGAGCTACCTGATCATGATGCAAAAATCTGGACAACCATTAGATGGCAGCTAAGAAAAACAGAAAATGGTAACTCTGTTGTTACCCAGTAGTCATGTCTGCAGTCTATATCTGGTAGCCCACCCATCCACCCCCCTTTTTTCTGTCTATATCATACCTTTTATGAACAGCATCTCTTTTATAAATTGTGACAACTGTTTTGGATCATTCATGTTTTGGGGTTCTTCAGCAGCCAATGACAGTGGAAGTAGAAGGAAGAAATGGAGTAACATATCCTAGAAGATAGTCCCACAATCAGAAGTGATCCAAAACAAACCTCCAAATCAACCATGAAGTGATCACAGGAAAGAAAGTGGAATATTTGAATATTTATTTATTTATTGACCAAATAAACACTGGTTTATTTATAGAATGCATTCACGTTTGCAGAACGATGTTGTGTTTAACTTTTAATATGGAGAGGTTTGGTCAGCTTCTGTTCACATAAGGATTCACTGAAATATCCAATGTGAACAGGGAGGCCTAAGTTTTAATATACAATTGTAAGTTGGTACTCTGATTTTTTTTCCTGGCTGCTAGAATATATATTATGCATATATGCTTCAATGGTTTAGGCTATTTTTCTGTGAAAATTTATCAGCTCTACTGAAACTGTAGAAAGTAGAATGGCAAGCTTCTGAAGAGCCCTTGAGGGAAAGAAAAGCTATATATAGCCAGAAAACCAGTGTCTCCTCCAAGTTACTCGAAAGCCTACTTATAAGAGAACTGATTTTGATCATAGCAAAGATCCAATTGCTCCTACTAGTCACAAAGTGACGTGCATGACAGATCATTATAAGGAAGATTTAGGTAACAAAGTGGCCAAAGGGATCTCAAGTAGTCAGAGGTGCCTGCAGGTTGCACTGCTTTGGTCAAAATGACAGAAAAAGAGGCTTCCGGTGGGAACATGGTGGTCTGAACAGCTGTGCTTGCAGGCTCTGGAAGCAGAACTGACAATGCGGCAATTTTTTGGGCTCAGGCAGGTCTTTCCTGAAGCCCTGGAGCATTTTTCCGGAGAAGGAAAACACTCGGAATTACCCCATCTGTCCTTGGGAAGGCTGCTTGCAGCAGGAAAATCGCAAACAGCATTTGCGATCGACTGGTAACAGCAGCCGGGAGGCTGGGGCGTCATCATTTCCAAGCCGCGCTGTAGCCTTAAAGGGACATTAAGACCGGCCACCCCATTTCTAAATCACCCAATTTATATTTCTTTTAAGCATGTGTACCCTAAGAGATGCTTTCTACAGCAAGGAGAAACGCGTTCTCTTGGGCTTATCGTTATTTTTGTGATTAATTTTTTTTAAAAAAACTCTTTTTAAGTTTTGGATTTTGCTTTCCATCCAAATATTAAGGAAGGTTGAGACTACGTAATCGTATCCCTGTTATTATTTTTGTACTAAATTTGAAGATTTCTGCATTTTCCTACATGTTGAATCTGCTGTTTTGAATTTTCAGCTTTCTGTTGCTACTTCTACTTCTGTTGCTACTTTCACTGGGGAACTACCTGTTATCATACTTTCACTTGTGAAAAGACATTGGAATTTTCCTATTATCTCCCTCTTTCACTGGTTAAGTACCTGGGGGTGCCATAATTTACCACGTGAGACATGGAGCATTTCAAGCAGACTCTCTCGGATTTTCATTGAGACCTTAAACAGATTCTTTTTGATTCCTGTCAAGTTCTTATGCAAGGCATTCAGGACATTGTGGAGAACGTGAGCTCTGAAATGTGTCATCTGGTTGGGGAAGTATTGGAAGAAATTGAAGAGCTTAACAATGATAGAAATGTTTATTTTAATAGCAAGATCAGGGCTTCTGTTGAAATGCTAGAAGAAGATTGGATTGCTGAGTTGAAGAAATTAAAGGGACAGATCGAGTTGCAAGCCATAAGGGAAACTTATTTTCTGATGGAATGTTATGGGAAAGAAGGGGTTATTATATATGGGAGGCTTTCTGTTGAGAGGTCGGAGTTTTTAAGGGGGGCAGTTGGGCTGTTCGATTTCTTTATGAAAAAAGCTCTGTGTGTATTGTGGGGATATGTAAATGCTCTGGTTTATTTTGAAGTGGGGTAAGGGTTTAAGAATATTTGTTTGGATTGCTTCTAGGGGTTTGACTTCACTCATCTTTAATTATTTGGATTAAGATTAATAAGGGGAGGTAACAGCGTTCCGCATGC
The DNA here is from genome assembly GCA_023362775.1 of Charina bottae. Taxonomy (NCBI): domain Eukaryota; kingdom Metazoa; phylum Chordata; class Lepidosauria; order Squamata; family Charinaidae; genus Charina; species Charina bottae. The sequence goes on from JALMGJ010000025.1 coordinate 8,396,865, forward strand.
GTCATGCCGGCCACATGACTGTGGAAGCGTCTTTGGACAACGCTGGCTCTTCGGCTAACAAACGGAGATGAGCACCAGCCCCTAGAGTTGGACACGACTGCACAAATGTGCAGCCAGGAAGGGCACAGGTCTAGATGGCATGTAGTGGCATTTACAGTCCGGAGGATCCTGTCTACTTCCTCAGGCCCAACAGGATCAAACCGTTCCCAGATAACAAGGCAAGACCGCTCCCCTGGCATCTCCCCCGACTGTGTTTCACGCTTAGAGTCCAACTTAGAACGAATCTGAGCAATTTTATCCTGCAGATGCTCAGAAAACTCCTCCACATGGCCCTGCAGGTGGGTCACTGACTACACCTTGCCCAAGAGAGATCGAGTAATCTTGAACAGGGCCGACACATGGCATTCTGTGGATGCAATATTTCACCGCTCTTACCGCCACAAGGTAGGCCTTAATAGCGGCTCTAGATTGTGTTTGGTCAGATTCAGTCTTCGTCTTTCTCCAAATTTAAATGCTTTTTAGTTTGATTTTTATTATAGTAGACAGAAATGTATAGAATAGTGGAAGGAAATAATTAAATAAATGTTATTTTTGGGGAGGGAAGTTGATTAGGAGATATATAGATTCTTTTTCTTTTAATATAAGGGGATGGAGCAACTGTACTTAGTGATTTTTATAATGTACCAATGGAACGATTTATAGAAATAATGTGATTTTGGTTTAATATTGAGTAAGGGATTGATTATGGAAAACTTGTATATTCTTGCTATTAAAAGTCGGAAGTCACCTCTTTTTGTAATTGTAAAATTTTTTCTCTTGTGTTTTCACACCTTTTTTTATTTTTCTCTTTTTGTAGTTTTTATCTTTGTCTTAAATCTAATAAAATCCTTATTTAAAAAAATGACAGGTCAAGCATGGCACCATTGCAATGCACGCCCCGCCCGTTTTGGGTGGACTTGCAATGCCATGATGCGCATACAAAAAAACAGAGCTTGCAACACAATGGCGCCATGCTTGTTTTGTCACTTGTCCTCTCCTTCCTTGGCTCCCTTGCAGACACTTCTGCAGTTGATTCACCAGGCCTCCTTAGGATTTCCAGTCAGCAGGTGGTCCCAGTTAATCTGGAAGACAGTGAGTTATGGGAGGCTGATGATCACTGAAAGTAATCTGTAGCCATTATTATATCTTTTTGCATTCAGTAAGTTGAACTGGATTTCTGAAACCCGCAGAAGGTCACTTGCTCCCTTAATCCTGAGGGACAGGCATGCCTGTGAAACCAGGAGCTTCATAAATCCTACATTTTTCCAGACAGCCAGAGTGTTTGCTTTCTGAAATATCACTGATGGCAGCCTGGCTATGCCTGCATCAACAGGTCTATATTCAGAAACCAAGCTTCTGAATATAGGAAAAAATGAGAACTCCCTGCCTTTGCTATTATATTAGAATCAAATCTTCCATTTGGACTTCCCCAGCTGAGACCTATTAATGCTCACAATAGGACAGTGTTTTAATTTCTCTCCCAATTTCCCCTGGAGTAAGTATGCCTTGATTGTTTGCTTGTTAATTTTATTTTCTGAATCATCTCCCCCTGTATGAAACAACCAGAGATTTTAGCTACCATGCTGTGTTTCCATAGCAATGGCTTGAGTCTGCAGCATGGCTCTGAAAGCCATCTCCTACTCAGCCACGCAGCACACATTTCCATCTAGATGTGTATCAAAACAAAAATGTATTCCACAACAAAGCTCTCAAGAAACAACATGTGATGAACAGAAGTGGGTCTGAAACATTCAATTCTACCCCATTCCTAAAAGGAGCAGATTCATTTTGAATGTACTAGGAGAAAGTAATCAGAAAGTTTGTCAGGATTAGAATAGACCTACAGCTCGTTTCTGCATTATTAGACTGACCGGAAGGTGTAGCTGATATGCGGTATCATCAATTTCCTGAGTGGCTTATGCACACTCTGGCTACAGAAACACCCATTAGAAGCCACATTTGCATCATGACATCATCAAACAAATGACATGAATTGCATTATGATGTCATGGTGCATGAGACATCACTTGTCTCCACTTGTGGATACCCACGTCTTGCTCTGTTGAAATAGTATCTATTTAGGAATGCAATTCCTCATCTTGCATATGGAGGCCTTTTTCACATGTGAATGTTGCCATATCTGGATTGGATCATGTGATAATTTACTTATTTATTTAGACAAAATGTTGAAACCAAATTTGGACTTGACATTCAGTTGCCTTGAAGTGTTGAATGCCATTATCAGTATGTAAAACAGGAGTACATGAGGTATGGCCAAGTAGCATTGATACCCAGAGCCCACCCCACAAAGTAGGTGGCCAAATATTTTGGGAAAATGTGGGTGTATGTAAGGAGCAAATGCTTATTCCTCCCTCCCTCCCTCCCAAGATCTTGAAAATATGTACATTTGTTGTCAGTGTGATGTCTTTGCACTTAGTGTATTGCCTAGAATATCATAGACTTTCTCCAACTGGCAGTCACCTTCTCTGAATTTGTGAGCCTAGGAAGATAAAGTCTGTTACTATGTCAGCTTCTCCTCCACCTATTTGCACTGGGTTTGCATTGCCTGTTTATTTAATCTGAGTTTTTAAAAATATTGAGTAACAGATCAACTTTTGTATTCTTTCACATTCACCAAGGGATTCCTTAAGTCTTCCTTGCTTCACGGAAGCAGGTTGATATTTTTCTGAGTAATTTTAATTTCAATTCCTTCTAGTTCAGCATTTGTCACTACATATTGTGCATATGACTTTCCTTTTGCATCTGGCCAAATCAGCAACAATAAAGATTTCCTTTCAGTTTCAATCCAGCCACATCATGTGTATCAATACTACTTGTGCCTTCTAGTGCAGTGATAGTGGGGGTCCTCATCTTTCTGTATGTTGGGATTGTCTTGGTTGTGAATGTTAATTTTGCTTTCTTACCAAAATATTAGAGTAGGTTACCATTTCTTTTTCCAGTGGATCAAATTTAGCCTTGTGTATGTCATAGATGTCCTTTGGGGGAATGTACACTCCTAACAATGTAACGGCAAAACTTTTGTAAAGACAAAACTGAAGTACTTTGGCCACATAATGAGAAGACAGGATACCCTGGAGAAGATGCTGATGCTAGGGAAAGTGGAAGGCAAAAGGAAGAGGGGCTGACCAAGGGCAAGATGGATGGATGATATTCTGGAGGTGATGGACTCAACCGTGGGGGAGCTGGGGATGGCGACGCCCGACAGGAAGCTCTGGCATGGGCTGGTCCATGAAGTCACGAAGAGTCGGAAGCGACTGAACGAATAAACAACAAAAAAAAACAATGTAACTCATGGACTCATTGGGATGTGAAGGGATGTCCCTTTACTACTACAGTGTAATAATCCATGATGTTATTACATTCATTTATCATGCAGCTCCAAGAAGCTGGTTGTTTAGATTCCATCCTGAATCTCCAACTGAAAAACTAGGAGAAACCATTGAATTTGGAATTCTGCTCAAAGTAGATAAAGCTGGGCTAGATGGCTCCATTGTACTTGCCATATAGTTTCACATAATACTGTGAATGCTTCAAAAATGACTTGGAAGAAGTGTTTCAGAACTTATGTTGGCATGAGCAGATGTCTTGTACTAGGTGGAGCAGAAAACAAACAAACAAACAGGTAATTAGTAGGTTTCTAACTGTTGTATTAGCTTGAACATACTGTAAATCAGTTAACCCAGTTGATAGAGATCAGCTCAGACTAATGGGTCATGAGAGTCTGTTACCTGTAGTTTGTAGCTGATGGTTGAAAACAGCCAAGAAGAGAAGGTCTACTGTTCAAGTGCATTTTAATAATTAGGAGCCAATGAAGTCCACAATGTCCAGTCCAAGGGTCATAAGCTGAATATCTGCTTGCAGAGCAAGTGTCAGGAGAAACTAAGAATGAGAAGCTAAAATAATGCAGGTCAGGAAATGGAAGAGTTCTTTCCAACAAGGGGAGGGGCTTTGGATAACACTCTTATATAGCCAGAGTTCTGACCTTGCATAACTATAAGAGTTGATGCCTTAATCTCTCTAGGACATAACTTTCCAAACTGTGTGTTGTGACACTTTAGTGTGTTGCAACACATTTTGGTGTGTCGCAACACAACCTGGAAGTGGTGGTGGGGGCGTGCACGGTGGTGGTGTGTGCGGCGGCGGCGGCAGCGACACACCATCAGCGCTTCTGCGTTTTAGCAGAGGCCGCTGCGGCTGCCGCCGCCGCGCACACCGCCGCCACCCGCGCCGCCGCCGCTGGTGTGTCGCCAACAGCGGCACTTTGGAAAGCACTGCTGTAAGAGTTGTGCAGATTTCTTTTGCTCAAACCTTTCTTAGGTGGTAAAATGTTTTAGGGCTTGGCGCTCTCTCAGGGACAGGATCCAACTATTATCTGAGTCAGTGACCACCTGTGCTGAGACTTAGTCATTACTCTCAGGTGGCTGACAGCCTGCTGACTGACCCTCCAACCCACCCCACCCCCAAGTGTCTGCCCAATTCTCCTGTTCAGCTTCAGAATCAGAGACACCCATAAAAACCACAGCATTTTCTGCTACTAATTAAAGCAGCCATGCCTTTTTTTTAAAAGGGTTCAGTGCAAAACTAAAAAAAAAAAGACTTGGCTGCTTTAAGAGTTGTATTATTCATCAGTTGTGGATGGAAAAGATGCAACACAACTCTGAGGAGGAAGATCACACTTTATTGAAAGAACTATCATTGGGTTCCAACTTACAAAGGAGGAGGAACAGAGAACAATAGAAAGGAAGATCTTTTATAAGGATTTTGAATTCTGGGGTGGGAAATTCTAGGGCTCTGATTTGCTGTTAGGACCTTGGGACTATATAGGGAAAACCAGATAACTTAGATTGTAAAGAATGCTGGAAATAGCCACTGTCTCTTGTTAGCCAGCAGGGCAACATTAATGGGATTAGGCCATATCACCCAGTTACTTTGTTGCAATTTCTGCCCTAGTCAATTGCACAGCGCTAGATCTTTGCTGCATCTAGTCAATTTCATTCTGCCTTTGTTAATGGTGAACAATACTACTTTCTTTTCAGCAAGAAAAGGAGGGGGGCTTTGTTGAGGGGCAGGAATAGTTCCTTTGGGTCTGAAAGGATTATGTAAAGTGGGGAACTGAACCTGGTCGCTGTCATGTTTGCAAGGTCAGGGGGAAATGTCCTGGAAACAAACTCTCATCTCATTTCAGCTATAACACATCTCATTAAAATAGTCATACTGTGGTGGATTTCAGCGCTGCCACTGATTCCCAGGTAGGAGAGCGCATTCCAAGCTGATAAGAGGAATCGTAGTCCGGAGACTGTGGCTGGGAAAGTTAAGAGGTTCAGGGTAGCTCTGCCCTAGTCTCTCATGTCTATGAAGGTTCTCAGTCATCCAGGTGGAATTGTCTGTAGCTTGAATCATGTCAACTGGATTTCTATTTTCTTAGTGGAAACGTTTCACTCCTTATCCAAGGAGCTTCTTCAGTCTGAGTAAAGTTAGTAAGGGAATCCTTAAATATGTTTCTAGGCTGGCTGTGTGACCTTGCACCTGGGGCTAGGTCATGGTTATTTTTGAGATGTTTGTTTCTAAGTCCCTTTATCATCTAAAGGAGGATCGTTAAGATTACCCTGCTGCTGTTGAGCTTGTGAAATGGTCTTAATCTTCCTAGGCACAGAAGACAAAGCAGGAAGGAAGATAGGGGAAAGGTTATGCCTGAGGCCCCCACCTCTATTCAAGGAAGGATTTTCCAAGTTGGCATGAATGGATTCCTTGACCCCTCTCTCAAACCACCTATCTTCTCTGTCTAAAATGTGAACATTAATGTCCTCAAATGAGTGTCCTTTTTCCTTTAGATGAAGATAAACTGCTGACTCTGGTCCTGTGGTGTTACTTCTCCTGTGTTGGGCCATCCTCCTGTACAAAGGTTGTTTGGTTTCTCCAATGTAGAGTTCAGAGCACTCCTCACTGCACTGGATTGCATACACTACATTGCTTTCCTTGTGTTTTGGAGTTTGATCTTTGGGGTGTACAAGCCTCTGTCTCAGTGTGTTGGTGGGTTTGAAATATACAGGTATGTGGTGTTTGCCAAATATCCGTTTTATCTTTTCAGACACGCCAGCCATGTAAGGAATGACCAGGTTCTTCCGTTTACTCTGAGTCTCAGCCCTATCTGTCGCTGTTTTAGGTCTGGTAGACTTAGATTTAGTGAAGGCCCAATTTGGATATCCACAGGCCTGCAGAGCTGTTCTCAGATGCTGCTTTTCATTCTTTTTGGAATCCATGGAGGTGGGGATGGTTTCTGCTCTGTGTGACAATGTCCTGATGACTCCTAGTTTGTGCTGCAGTGGATGGTGGGAGTCAAACATCAGGTATTGATCTGTGTGTGTGGGTTTCCTGTAGATCCCTATTTCTAGCTTGCCACCGGTCCCAATGAGGACTTCACAGACTGGCATTCCTAGACTGTGAAGTCCTCATTGGGACCGGTGGCAAGCTAGAAATAGGGATCTACAGGAAACCCACACACACAGATCAATACCTGATGTTTGACTCCCACCATCCACTGCAGCACAAACTAGGAGTCATCAGGACATTGTCACACAGAGCAGAAACCATCCCCACCTCCATGGATTCCAAAAAGAATGAAAAGCAGCATCTGAGAACAGCTCTGCAGGCCTGTGGATATCCAAATTGGGCCTTCACTAAATCTAAGTCTACCAGACCTAAAACAGCGACAGATAGGGCTGAGACTCAGAGTAAACGGAAGAACCTGGTCATTCCTTACATGGCTGGCGTGTCTGAAAAGATAAAACGGATATTTGGCAAACACCACATACCTGTATATTTCAAACCCACCAACACACTGAGACAGAGGCTTGTACACCCCAAAGATCAAACTCCAAAACACAAGGAAAGCAATGTAGTGTATGCAATCCAGTGCAGTGAGGAGTGCTCTGAACTCTACATTGGAGAAACCAAACAACCTTTGTACAGGAGGATGGCCCAACACAGGAGAAGTAACACCACAGGACCAGAGTCAGCAGTTTATCTTCATCTAAAGGAAAAAGGACACTCATTTGAGGACATTAATGTTCACATTTTAGACAGAGAAGATAGGTGGTTGAGAGAGGGGTCAAGGAATCCATTCATGCCAACTTGGAAAATCCTTCCTTGAATAGAGGTGGGGGCCTCAGGCATAACCTTTCCCCTATCTTCCTTCCTGCTTTGTCTTCTGTGCCTAGGAAGATTAAGACCATTTCACAAGCTCAACAGCAGCAGGGTAATCTTAACGATCCTCCTTTAGATGATAAAGGGACTTAGAAACAAACATCTCAAAAATAACCATGACCTAGCCCCAGGTGCAAGGTCACACAGCCAGCCTAGAAACATATTTAAGGATTCCCTTACTAACTTTACTCAGACTGAAGAAGCTCCTTGGATAAGGAGTGAAACGTTTCCACTAAGAAAATAGAAATCCAGTTGACATGATTCAAGCTACAGACCTAGTCTCTCATGTTATTTCCCCTTAGGTCAGTTAAAGTAGCTTTAGTCTGGCAAGATTCTCTCTGTACGGTAAGAGCAATAAAGAACTAGAGTTTGGAATACACTGACTCATCGTTCTTGGGCTGGCCCTGACACATACCCTTTTTCCAGATTTCTGCAGAAGAAAGAATATGGGTTTGCTTTAAAGGATAGCAGAGGTACTGAGCTTGTGCAAGATCTGAAGAATTTATTCTGAGTATTTTTTTAAGCACGCACAGCCTTAGTCTCACATATTCTTATGAGAGGTTAAGCTGAGAGATGGTGATGATTCTTTCCTTATCTTAAAGATTAACCATGGCTTGCAAATAAACCACAATTGGTTGGATTTGCCCAATATACCAAACTATAAACCAAAAGTAAACGAAGCGTATTATCATTTAGCTCTTGTATAAATTAGGCCACTAACAACTAATCCATAATATCTTAAATTGTGATAAAAACAAACAAGTTTACATATATGCCTGTAGTAAGCTGATTTTGCATTAAAAGGATGACATGTACGTGGTGATATCATGATGCAAACTAGGGACCTGCCTCCTCCTGTTGACATCTATGGTAGTTTTGTGTAATGTGTCAATTCAGTGACAAGTAGGGTATAGCTGAGGGACTTTTCTAGCCTAGTCTAACATCCTAAGCCCCTCTAAAAATATCTTTTGCAAATCATTAATAAAAATTGTTTTATGGGTTTTCTCCACCAGTTATTGGAGAAGTTTCATACCACAAATTGCTTACTCCTGATCAATATAGTGGAATCAATGGATGCAACAAACTGTTGTCAATACAATTGAATCTAAAAATCGCAGTGTTTTCTCTTTAGTATGCCAAAGCAGTTTTCTCCTCTTACCTTTTAATTTAATTTAACTTTAAGATTTCAGACCTGAACCTTATTATTTATTTATTATTATTTTTCCAACTTATATCACCACCCATCTCCCCCCACAAAGGGGACTCTGGGCGGTTTACAATCAAGTTAGTGATTAAAAGCATATAAAATACATTATACAATATCAATCATAAATTAAATATTAAATATTATCTCGTGGGAAATTATTTTATGTAAGAACAGTGTTACCTGTCTGGAAACTTTGCCTGGCATTTCAGACATTTTCCTTTTATTTATTAGACTAAAATATGCTATTTGCTGTTGTTCAACAATCCATTGTCATTTTAATGTATTTAGGCATGTGCAGACCAACACTATCCATACATATTTAAACTCAAATACCCTTATTATGTTAACTTGCAACTTCTAGCTATTTAGTTGCTCTAGCCTTCATTATTTTCCAGTAATGAACTCAGCTGCTGTACCAGTCAACTACTTCACTTAAATAATTCAACAACTTACATAAATAATCAAGAACTGTGCTCGCATTCCATGGTGAATTCTAAAGAGTTTTTTCCTACTGTCCTTTCAAGAAGCCCACTAATCGTCTTTTCAGTATATTCAAAGGATTTTTTTATAAATAGTATTTTTAAAGAAATTTTATAATTTGTGATATTCAGAATTAAATGCCATTTATTTATAATTATGTTCATATAATTTATGCATAATTTATGCAATAAGCTATACCATTTATTTGTCATGGACAAAATCTATGTGGTCACTAAGCGTCGACAGTGACTCGATGGCACATAATCAATCAATACAGTTTATATTTAAAAAAATGCAAATAGTAGGTATGTACTGGCTGGAAGACTGTTTGAATTGGATTGAATTAGAGGCTGCCCAATTTGGATTGATGTCTAATTCAAGGCAAGATTGAAGCCTCCCATTAGCCAGGACAGAAGAAATTCAAACAACTATTTTTTTAAAAAAATTGACACGATAGGATGAATTTGTAGAGGATTATGAGAAAAAGAAGGCTGCCCAGGTTTTGTAAATACATGCAGGAATTTGGAAGTATGATTCTATAAATTTTAGCTTTTAGTCAGAATGTAATGACATTTGCTGGTCCACTAGTTAAAGACAGACACTCAATACCTAATAAAATTAAAAATATTTGCTGTAGTTAAAATCTACCTTTAACTACAGGAATGAGTTAACCTGCAACTCAGTCTGCATTCTAAGACCACAATGCCAAAATTTGGCAACAAAACGGCAAGATTAGTGAAAACATGAAAGATAATGAATGAAATGAATGAATCAAGACCTACCACAATGGCTGTTGTGGGTCTTCCGGGCTGTGTGGCCGTGTTCTGGAAGTTGTGGTTCCTAACGTTTCGCCAGCATCTGTGGCCAGCATCTTCAGAGGGCAGGAGCACAGATAGAAGCAAAATCTCTGTGCCCAGGTAGAGTGGCAATGTTCTATTTATAGAGCTAAATTATAGGAGATTAGGTGGGGTTTTTCAACACAACAAAAAAACCCACCTAATCTCCTATAATTTAGCTCTATAAATAGAACATTGCCACTCTACCTGGGCACAGAGATTTTGCTTCTATCTGTGCTCCTATCTGTGCTCCTGCCCTCTGAAGATGCTGGCCACAGATGCTGGCGAAACGTTAGGAACCAAATCTGCCAGAACACGGCCACACAGCCCGGAAAACCCACAACAGCCATTGAACTCCGGCCGTGAAAGCCTTCGACAATACACCTAGCACAATATTTCTGCTAATTTCAAATGCTGCATGCAACTATGTTTCAGCTACTAACATTTGGGGAATAGCTGAGGACTGGAATAGTCAGGTGATGTATATTGTTTTCAGCTTCTGGAAGACCTGATGTCAAGTCTTCTAGGACAACACACCAAGGTGGCTCCCCAGCTATAAAGCCCCTTCCCATCCCTGATCTATAGTTACTAGGGCTCCATGTAGAATAGTGGCTGGGGCAGTTGTACTCAAGTCATCCTGCGCTTTTTTCCTTCAGGAAAGACCTAGAGCAGGAAGAGCTTTTCCCCATTTATCAAGCTGGCTGGGAAATGAAACCTGTCTAGGTAGAACAAATTGAGTACATAACTAGTGCTGGGCAAATGACCATACTTAATATAGCTAGATATGTTTGGGTGGGATTAGGATCCCAACACATTTGGGAGGTGTGGAAGGCTACAATAAAATTGAGTTCTTCTGCAATTGCCACCCTGGAATAATTTGTAGTCAACAATCCTGAAGTGGCTCTTGATATCTGCATGGAGTGGTTTAGTATTACTTTTAGAGGGAGAAGTGAAGACAACCTGGAAGCATTTTTATAATAAAGTCTTATACATGTAAACTCAAAACTGATTTCTAACTTTAATCTGATTTGCTCCTAAAGGAATGTAGACTGGATATTCATCTTAATTGTGTTAATACTTAAGTTGTGGGTACAGTTTAGCTTTTCAGAGATAAAGTGATAGGAAATGACAACTAATAGATGATATGAATTTAGATGAAATATTTGAGATTAAAATTCCATCAGCTTCAGAAACTGTATTTTAAAAAATCATTGTTTCCATCACAGCTGGCTGGAATAAAGCTTTTGATTGGGGGGGGGGGGGAGAGAGAGAGAGAGAGAGAGAGAGAGAGAGATCTCCCAAAAGAGGGAAGGGAAGCTGCACAGAAAATAGTGCAGTTGTAATGGACAGAATTTCAACTGCTATCCATTAATACAAGGAATGATCAGTATAAAAATGGTTCAAGTGCTGGGAAACAGCAAGAAGAAATAATATGGAGATTGAACATTAGAGGCAGGACACTGAAAATATTTAAAACTCTGATTCTTTCTAAAATATCTAAGATTCAGCTACTAAATATTTACTCTTACCTGTGTTTTAAATTCAAGCCATTTAAAGCAGTTCTCCGGTAAATATAATCACAATGCACCTGCCCCCATTTTGGCTGAATATTATAAGAATACATACAATAAAAGAAATAATAGAAACAAATTTTATTTATTAAACATAACTGTTGACCTTTTGCAGTCCTTAGTTCAAGTGTTAATTATACTGCAAAATATTTAGCTAGATTTTATGATTTTTGAAGTGTTTTTTGAAAATTGTACTTCCTGAGAGCTACAGTATATTTCAGATTTTCTACATATTGAACACAAATTAGATACATCAAAACATTATGCAACTTGAGTGGTAGATATATTTTAAAGGTGCAAAAAATGAGGTATTGTACACTAAAATACATTATCATGCAAAATGTCATTAAAATAAAGTATACAATATTTGTAAATTAATATTATTTTAAATAATTTTTATTCTAAAATGGTTTCAAATAGTTCCTCCCAGCATCCTGCTGGATTTCAGATGAGTTTGGACAGTGTTCATACCAGATGTATTAAAAATATCCAAGAGACACTTAAGAATCTAATGGATTTGTTTCTATATATTGATGTGGTGATCACCTTAGCGCCACATGAAACTTCAAAATTTGCTATGGGAAGTCTCAATTGCCTGGAACTGGACTGAATGTATATGTTGTGGAAGGGGAGCAGGGAGGGAAAGAGGAAGATTGTTGTTTATTTCACTAGCTCATGAAAGAGGACTATTATAGGAACCTATAAAGCTTCATAACTAAAAAACAGTGCTTGATAAATTATGTTTCCTTCAAACCTTCTCAAAAGCACACTAAGAAATAAGGCAACTTCCAGACTGTACTGTGGGCCAAATATCCCAATAATATACTTGTAAAATTTTAAACACATTGAAACACCAATACAGGTATTTCAAATACTTCTTACACTGAAACTGTTTCTATGTACAAAACCCATCAGATGTAATATTCATGCATGTGCCTATGTTTTGGTTACATTTATGTATATTTGCTAAGGGATCCACAGCTCCGCAGTGCTTCTATTTATTTATAATTCAAATTTATCACCGCTCATCTCCCCCAACGGGGGACTCTGGGTGGTTTACAAAGTATCTCTGCCCATACTTCTATGCTGGGCAGAGTATAACAAGATACCTTCAAATACTTTCTTTGGAATGGTTGTAACAGCATCCTGTTAAGGTTTATATTCTACTCCTAAACTCAACCACAGCTTCACAGTTTTTAGATCTTCCTGTGCAAATCCTTTAGAAGAGATGCTTCACAATGCAGAGGAGTGTATACTACACAACTCTTGCTCCTGTGTCTTTGAAGTGCCTCTTCTAAAGGATTTGTAGAGCCCTCCGGTTTCCTGCAGAAATTAGAAGTCTTCAATCTGAAATGGATACTTCCATTTTTCATGACTTCACTAATTCTATTTTATTTCAAACAAAAGTTTTTTTCCACAGCCAAACAAACAAGTGATTTTTCACAAATCACAGCATCTCTTATTTTAACAGTGTCCCAGTGTCACTGTCCAATACATAACACCTGCCTCTGATAGCAAACTTTTTCTTACATCTTGGGAAAAGCACTGGGGAATTGTTTTAGTATGCTGGAGTAAAATATTAACATTTCAAAACTACAGTCTTTATATACATTACATGTAATATATACTACAGTAAAATACATTATTTTCTAGTGGCTTTTCAGAAATGTATACATGAATGATTTTTCAACTAACCCCTTAATTGAATAAAAACATGTTAAAAGAATTTCAATATAAATATTGACTATTAAGCAAGTCAACAGAGCAGATGACCTAGATGATTAAAACCCAGTGCTGCTGCTTATCATGCTTTTCGTATTCAGGTATGGGCATCCAAATGAAAAATATAAGCCTGCCACATCGATTATAAACAGAAGCAAGAGTCCAATTGTCCTCTAGCTTCTATGGTAGGGGAATTAGAGCATTTGCAATTGTTGCACAATTGTGTGTGCTTTTTATTGGATTATATGTACCAAGGTATGTAACTAAGCATATTAGTTTCCAGAAAAAATTAAACAATAATTAGCATCACATAGGGTCAATATTTAGTAAAAAGGGACAAAAGATGAGCTCTAATAGGGAACCTACTTTAAAGTGCTATTTTTAAAGGCTAACTTATTCTAAGTATTAATAGTGATTCAAATTACTTGTGTATCCAAGAGAGAAATTTCATGTTAAGCAGCCCCATGAAAAAGTTCTGTGGTTGAATTTCACCACTGGAGACTGCTGGTTTTAAACCAAATCTGAATGCATTACCACACTAACTATTCAAATGAAATGTCCAAGTCTAATCTTTTGCTCAAGATCATGGATCATTGTGAGAGATTAAACATTTGGAGGTTGCCATTCTTATCAGGCACCTTTTTTGTAGTTTTCTTGAAAATGACATTTTTTGATGCATCATCATATGAAGAAAAATATTTAAAACCTTCTCCTTAACCATATATTCATATGGACCTTAGTTCTGAAATGCACTGTTATTGAGTATCAAAGCAAATAGAAAATACCAACCCTCACCAAATTATTTATACCGCATTGTTCATTTAAACCTGGTAACCAATGAGATGTGCTTCCTTTCCTCTACTGGATTTATCATTTTGTTTTTCATTCTGAATATGTTGGGAAAAAGTTGTCTGGGTGCAGCAACACTTTGTAGTATTTGACTTTGGAGCAAATTGTAGTCATAAAATGATTTCTTCCTTATAAATTTTGCTCCATTGAACAGGAATAAATTGCTTAAATTAATCAAAGGAATAGACTATGTGCTGCCTGATAAACTTTAGCAAATTTTTTGAGATTACAAAAATCTCAATGCACTTAGTTAAGAGCAAGATTAACCAAATGTACATTTATTAACAAACTGTTTTCACAGACTTCCATTTCATTTCTCCAAGAAGAAATGGCAAGTCGCTTTAGCTATTATATCTACCCATTTTTTATATAAATAAGAGAAAAACAAGTCACATACTTCACTGAAATTTTTAGCCATGGACTAAAATGCCTTTAGACAGCTTTTGACAGTCCAGCTCGTGTTCAAAATATTATCCAAATAATAAAATGATTTCAAAAACTGATTTTAATAACATTAGTACTAGTAAACATTTCATAGAATGAAGGGGTCATCTGTTTACTAAGATATTCAGTATGTCCTTTCAGTGAAGCGGCATTTCACCATGAATTTTATAGGTTCTATGAATCCTATAGAACCAAATATATCATGGCAGTGTGAAGTGTTAGTTCCCACTTGACATTCTACATTTCCTATAAGACAGTGTTACATTTTGCTACCTGCTGTTCCTGACCTGCTGCTTAAATATTCTGTGTCCAAACTGCACATTAATAGAAATAGAAGACTATGGCATAATCCCTCCCCCATAATCTTGCAAAACTGCTTTCTTTCAAGATTTCAGACATCTAAAGGGACAACACTGCTATACATTATTCTAGCTGACAGAACAATTGTGCATAACTCTTCAAACTCTAGGTATCCAATGAAGTGGATCCAGCAATATTCTATGATGAAGGGGGGAAGGAGAAAGGCCTATTATTTAGCTGGCAGGTTGTTTGAAATCTCAGCTGCAGCTGTCAACTCTGCTGAAAAACAGGCTGGCCATTTGAGTGTTTAGAAGCTCCAACTATAAATGTGGTTCCTCTTTCCATCCATATACCTATGGCAGATCATAGTATTTTCAAGTGAACAAATGAAAGTGAGAAGTAAATGATACAGAATATTAGCTTACTGATCTGATTATTCAAAGTGCCTATAGAAGTAGCTATGAGACAGATTCTTCATTCTGTCAATATGACATCTGGCCTTGTTTGAAGTATTAGTTATTTTAAGAATGCTCTAAATGCTCTAAATAAAGGTGTCAAAATTTCTGAGAAATCTGAATATATCAGTAATGCAATTCTAAGCATGCTTACTCAGTAATAAGTTTTGATCAGTCAGCAGGCTGCAAAACATGTTCTGATGACATAGTGATGTCACTGAAAGGGGATAAAATATTTCAATATATTTTTCACTCTGTTTGGGCTGTTCAGGGGATTAAAAGGTAGAAATGTAAGCATGCTGCCACACAGAAGCTAAGTGTTTGCATTCCCACCCTTAAAACTCCCCTTAAGCTCCAAAGGGGAACACAAATCAGCCATTTGACAACTAAACTTCAGCTATACAATCTTGGCATGCTCCTTGTGCCACAAGGCTCCATGACACTGGCAGATTGCCCACCCCTACTTTAAAGGGACAATTCATAAAACTTACAGAGTAATTAATAAGTGATATAATAAATAAATAATAACCACTTAGTTTCCTGCTGGCAAGAAAGTAGCATTAATAAAGCTCTTGAGTGGTATAACAAATTTAAAGCTTAGCATTATTACCCGCAGGTGTATAGTATGGTCTGTATGCATCAGCTATAATCTTGCTATGATTAGGTAGGAAAGATAAAATTCAGCTCCCTATTTGCCTTGCTATCCCACCAGACACCTTTGCAAACTGGATAAATGGAGAGCTGCATTTAAATAATTTTCACTTTCTATCTATACCATTCTTTAGTGCACTGATATCCATTGGGGTCTCTGCACTGAGTATCTGCTATAAAACAGGCATATACTAGAATGCAACGACCCACTTACTTTTGCAGAAATAGTTACAAAAATGGCAATGAACAATGTATTTTATCCCAGCGAATCACTTTAAATCGCATGCCTTTTTAGAAAGCCCTTGTGTTACTTCCTGTGATAAGTGACTAACGCTGGATCCTTGGTAGGAAAAAGTTATCATAGAATGTGATTATACTGAAATTATTAGCATGGCTAGAAAACCTAAATTTCATCAGCCTCGACTCCCCAAACATTTATCAATTGCTAAAAAGCAAAGGAGAGAAGTAATGGAAGAAATGGAGGAGATGGCTTCCCTTTGCCCTTCTTTTGCCCACTTGGCAACAGATGGCAATATTAATGATGGGACTTCAAGAAATGCCTTAAGGCACATGCATCTTTCTCCTTCTAAAACTACAGGCTATGTTCCTTGGTCTAGTCATTTCTATACAAAGGACTCAGGCATATAGAAAAAAAGTATGTTTCTCAGCAGAAATAGCTTTCGTTGCAGTAGACATTTTTATGGTCAGGAGAACACACAAGTGAGAAAGGAGCAGCAGTAGAATGCTACAGCAAAAGAATGTCTGGGCCCATCCTGCTTCTAATGAGATTCTTAGATGCTGAACAGACTGCAAATTGGGTTTAGAGCAAGATGCAAAATAAAGCAAGGTATTATTTCTTTTAACGAATAAAACAATTTTCTCAGGCCCAGTGAAGAGCTTGCCCATCATTAGCGGAAACAGAAAAGCACCAACTCTTTCCCCCATATCATAACATCCTATAGCCTATTATGGAATAACCTTCACATGACCAGAGGCCTTGCGGATAGTCTTCGAATCTCAGCTTGCAAGTGAAGATTACTGTATTTGAAATGGCTCCACAAAAAAGTTTTGCTTTTTAAGTAAAGTTTACTTGCAAGGGAGAAAATAGGTTTTATGTTGCTGATTAGTTTTTATATTTCTGATTTTTTTTAATAATGTAAGCCACTTTGAGTGGTAATAATGGGGTGCTTTCTTGCAAAGAATCTTTAAACTGCATCTTTGTAAAAACTGAACAAAGAGCCAGTATAAAAGTGACTTTCATAAGTCTGTAACAACAAACAGTATCAGTGATTTTTTTTAATATTACAGCTTCCTTCCATTCACTCCATCAATTTGGTATCTTCACCTTAATCTGGAATGGATATTAATTAAGATTTAGAAAAAGAACAATAATTTTAAACAGACTTGTTTTCGCTTCTAAAACATTCTCGAAAGGCTAACAATGAATATTCGTGAAAACATATTCTGAGCCTGTTCTGAGAAGTACAATGTTTTCCTCTTTGAAAACCATTCCAATGGTTGGGATATAACTAAAGGTGGCTTTTAAGCTCTCCCTATTAGGGCCAGCCCTTCCCATTAAAATCCTCTTTCCAGGTCAGACTATCCTATGAATGAATTGAGTAACACTTTAAATTTCCCAGTGTTTTAATTTTAGTTGGTTATTGCTTTAACCCCTCCTTCCCTCATCTTTTCTTGGGGGGGGAGGGGAGAGTTTGATGTTGTTTCCTAATTCTACTTGCAGTGATTCACATAAAAGGTGGGTGGCAATTTACCACTTTTTAGAAAAAGCTGAACTGAAACAATTAATGCCTAGGAATATTATGACGACGATTTCACATCCCTCCCTAATTTTAATAAAATAAATGCAAATAAAAGGTTCTTTTTTAATGTTCTGAAAAGCACACTAAATATAACAACAGGCCATTTATCACCAATTCCAGCTATTCACGTGGAGATTACTAAGAACTGTACAGGACCCTAACACTGTGCTCTTACACAGCACTAATTCATTTTAAGTGGTTCTTGAACTGAAAAGTTCCTAGTGAATTCCTCTCTTTACAGTGTCATGCATCATACACACATTAATCTTCAACAAACTTGGATAAATAACTTTGTACACAATTGTTCCAAGCTTCCGATCCAAGAGATTTGCTGAGGAAGGACTGGATGTGAGCACCATCTTTGCTTGATTTCATTTCTCAGCTACAGCTTTTCAAATTATATCTGAAATGGGTTCTAAACTTGCTTTGCTTTGAGAGGGGTTTCCCCACCCGATGGAAGAAAAAAAAAACCCAGCTGCATGCAGATATCTTATGTAACTATTTTGATTGCAGCCAGATTTGAAATTAGCTCTGAATAACATTCGATTTGTGCAACCACTCAAATACTCTGGAAACAGTACTTGTAATATATACAATATTAAGCATGGCCAACATAGTCTTCATATAATAAAATAACTGAAGGGATAGTATTGCTTGTTGTTACCTTTGTTCCTTAAAGTGAAAACTTTCTATAACAAAGCTGCAGCAAGAGCACAGACCACTTCCTCACAACTTAACATGTTCTCAATCTATCAGTGACAGATTCATTGTAGAATTCCCAACCACAATAGCAACTCATGTAAGCCACTGTTCTTTTTCTTTGCTATATTTTTCAGACCACTTGTGAGTGAGCTCCAGATAAATATTTGGTTTATGTGGCTGATAATCCAGATAAGTTGTCACACCAGTCTTTTTAGGAATAGCTTTTTCAATCTGAGTCCCTTCATGCCATTCATTGAAAGAGGTGATGGAAATGATTTCAGGTCGTACCAGAAGCGCAGCACTGAATGCAGTCTCGTAGTATTTCCCATTGACACGATTGCGTGTGTTGTGATTGTTCCATGGTCGGATGCTGGTATCTATGTAGCCTGGGCCCACACTTGGAATAAACATTAAGTTTTTTATGTCACAGAAAGCTTTCAAACTTGGCCAATTGTGATGGCTTGAGCCATAAGAGAAGCCATTTGTGGCAAAATACGTGTAAATTCCATCAAAGCCACTTCGATGAATTTCATGTTTATGTTTTTCTTCTACAAGAAGGGCAATGAACAAGCTATCGTAGGGTGTATTACGTATACTTTGAGATCCTGATACAGTGAGCAGATTTGCCCACATTTCTGGGATTGTTATGTAAGAATCATAAACATAGAACATGGGAAGGGTTCTACCTGTGCTGACTTTATGTCTGTAAAAAGCTGGATGGCCTCCATATCTATAAAGCAAAGAAGCAAACAAATAAAGTGAATATTCCACATATATTTCTAATAAATCTTAAAAGCTACTCTTCTAATTCCTGCCTCTCTCTCAACTATACAGTATTTCCTCTAAAATGTCATAACTAGCATTAGATAGGTATTTACACACAGTAACTGCAACTCAGTAAAACAAATTTAATAAAAGTAGTCTTATTAGGAAGATAAAATTACTAAATTGCTCTGCTTGTGATCCCATATTTGTTGCTGCATGATACAGGAGCAAAAATGACAACAATGACATTAAATAGTGTGAACTTGAACAAAGAATGGCAGTTCAGGTTATTTTAATAAGAACTGTATCTATTTACAAGGAGTCAATTTTTAATTGATAAATAGGCATGATGTACATAGGTAACAAATTCAGATGAGGCAGAAATTATTGGGTTGATATTCAAATATTGCACCAAGTTCTTACTTGTCTATAATGTACTTGACATTGTTGTACATGCTGCGATCATCTCTGTCTTTATATGGCTCAATATGGAAAGTGACCTGAAACATGAAAACAATAGAAAGGAATTTTTTTTTAGAAAAATGGAATGTCTCAAAAGACCAGAGAAAAACTTGAAGTCAGTAGCCTATATCATTCCCTCTATTTCTGAAGAACAGAAATTGTATTTGATATTTGCATGCAGTAGGAAAGGAAGGGAAAAAGAAGGGAAGAAACCTAAAGGGAGAGAAACTCATATTCCATCAAATGGGAACGGAGTTTGTTCTCTTGTCACACAACACAGATTATTGGTTACAAAATGGGAAACACAGCTATCCAATAGGAACACAGAACAAGAATACTCTATGCTGCAGTGTCACTTAATTTTTCGCATTATTAACTAAACCAGAACAAAAGAGCTGGGAGATGACATCTAGCGGAAAGTTTATAGCTCTTTAGTACTAAAACTATGTTTTCCGCTGCTGAAGAATCACCCAAAGACAAGGCCATAATGTTTCAAATTTGCCCAAAGAAAAAGGAAATATAAGCACGTTGCCTATTCCAGTCTGAAGAGCAAATTTAAATGTGCTGACAGTGAAAAGAGAAATGTGGCTGGAATTTCAAGTGATCAAGAGTCTCAGCGTCTTTGCCATTTACGATTCATTCCTGAGGCATTTCTGACCAATAGTTCCAAAGTCTTGTGCAAAACTGTGGAGGCACCGAGTCACTTAACATTAAATTCACTAGATGATCCTTTTATCGGAGAAACGGCAATTTAAGAAATTAATGTCACCAGGAAAAAATTATGTACTGATTGGCAAGAAATGTTTAAATTATTAAATGTTCGGTTTTAATTAGTGTTTGAATCAATTTTAGAGTTTGGGCAGTTCAAATTATTAAATTTTCCAGTTCAGCAATTTATACCTGAATACATAATTGGATTTACCTTATTAGCAAACAACTTTCTCTAACTCATCTTCCCTGCCTCCCTAATCAACCTTATCCTTTGAAAGGAAGAGATAAGTGACAATAATGACAACTCACTACTAAAGAGGCTATGCTGGCCATTTCTTTGCACAATTTCTAGCCAGCATACACGTAAATTACCTGTTTCTCAGAATTTGGGACAGAATATTTTCACCTCCAATTCTGGGTTAGAAGAAAATGTTTAAATAATACTTACAATAAAATTTAATAAAATATTTGAATAATCTAATTACGATTAGAGTTAAGGAATCTGTACCTTAGATTCTCAAACACATGCCAAATATTTCTTCAAATTCTATTTAAAATTTGCATTTATTTAAGGCAGCCACTATCTCAGTTTTGGCTGAGGACAATTCTTCCATTTCCAGAGGAATTAGAAGGCATTGTCTGGGATAGAATATGTTTGTGTATTTTAATTATTTTATGATATGTATTAGGAAAATAGAAATCTGTCTTACACCAGGTCAGGTCATTGGCTTAGCTAACTCAGTACTCTCTATGGTGAATGGCAGCAAATCTTCAGGATATGCTGGGAATGTTTGATTCAAAACATGTATCACCAGCCCAATTTCAATAGAAAATTACAACAGAATATTTTAAAATAAATGTAGAAAGTATAAACTAGCCTTTTACCTAACAAACAAGGCACAGAGAGATGGTGTGTTCTGTTTGTAGCATATTAGCACTGCAATCCTGTTACTATATTATTTATTTTTTAAATTTACAGGCCACCCCAATCTGTATAACTCTGGGCATCTTACAGGATTGATAGATGCCCTTCTATATTTATCTAGGAACATTTGCTTTGAATTAAGGGAGGGGGGTTGCTTCCGAGAACATGACACTATTACTGCTGCAAGTTGCTTTCTAACTGGAGTGGAAAAAAACTGTGCTCATGAAATTCATTTAAAAGATAGGACTGCCTCACAGTCAGTTTGAATATATTTGACTTACGGAAGATAACAACATAGCATTTTGCCAATAATACAACTTTACTGAAATAAATTATTCATGGTATTTAATAATACAATTATAAATATGACTACTCAGAAATATGGAGCCCTTGGTGCTCTCTGAGCCTTGATGTTTTCTTGCAGACGTTTCATTGCCAGGCTAGGCAACATCTTCAGTGTGAAATTTTTTCGCACTGAAGATGTTGCCTAGCCTGGCAATGAAATGTCTGCAAGAAAACAACAAGGCTCAGAGAGCACCAAGGACTCCACAGTTCAACCCTGAGCTACAAATATTCTCTTCGATTGGTATTCAGAAATAGTCCAGTTGAGTTCAATGGGATTTAATCAGAGAAAAATGGATATAAAATATTAACAAATGTTGTTGCTATAACACTGCAACTGTCTACTTTAGTCAACCCATTGCAGCTAGTTTCCACAAATCTGAAACTTCAAATACTATACCTTTAATTTATACTTATGTGCAATATCCAAAATTGTAGGCACAAGGCCATCAGTGGGTTCTCCATTTTCATCAGCCATAGCAGGTGGGTACCAGGAAAGTGCCAAGACCCCTAAGGAACAAAACATGTACCTTTTAATCATAAATTTGAATTTGGTGCCTAAGACAAAAAGAGAGAGAGAGAGAGAGACCCCCCCATAATGTTTTTTTTAATCTCAAGCAGCTAATAACCACATTTTGAAGTTTTTATTTAAAACTTCCTACAAGCCACTACAATTAAAATAGGCCACTGACATGTGAAGTGCCACAGGGCTCAATGCTGTCACCCCTCCTGTTTAACATCTACATGAAGTCTTTGGGTGAAATCATCTGACGACACAGGGTTAGGTATCATCAATATCCTGATGATACCAGCTGCACATTTCGACCACAGGCTGACCAAGGGATGCTGTCAAAGTCTTGTTCCCAGCATCAAGGACTTTCCATTTTTAGTTTTGAATCGGGTAGCATTCCCCTACACAGAACTAGTTCACAATTTGAGGGTTCTCCTGGACTCAGTTCCTGCTCAAAGAGCAGGTGGCAGCTGTCTCCAGGGAGGGTGTTGCCTAGATTCATCTGGTGCACCAACTGTACCCTTTCCTGAACTGGGAATCCCTTCTCATAGTCACTCATGCCTTAGTCACCTTGCATGTGGATTACAGCAATGTGCTCTATATGAGGCTGCCCTTGAAGACCACTTGGAAGCTACAGCTGGTCCAGAATGCAGTGGTGCAGGCAGTGATGGGTGTTCTCTCTGTTGTGTGAGCTGCATTGGTTACCAGTAAGCTTCTAGGTACAATTTATGCTGCTGTTTGTGACCCACAAAGCCCAACCATCTGGGTGACTGCCTTCCTCTCACTGTTTCTGCCTGTCCTGTAAGATCTGAAAGAGTGGACATGCTCCAGGTCCCATCTTTAAAACAGGGTCATCTGATGGGACCTAGTGGCATGACTCCTCTGTTGTGATGTCTGCCTTCTTGAATAGTATTCCCCAGAAATTCAAGGTGCCCTGACCTTGCCATCCTTTAAATTGCTTTTGAAGACCTGGCTTTTTTCCTAGTCCTAGGCTAGGAAATGTGTACTGCTAAGTTTGGTATGTTAATCTCTGGGCTATCGCTTTCTTTTGTTTGCATTGTATTAGATTGTTTTTATATTGTATACGGCCAAGAGTCACAATGAATTGGGCGGCCTATAAATTTGATTTACTAATAAATAAATGACAAAAGAAACCATGAGTAATGAGACAGGATAAGTTCTGACATATGAAGAAAAGGCTAAATAAAAAAAGGGCTCATGTCTGAAATTCCAGGCCAGTTTATCAAGTTACATTCTATACCAGAGCTTTCCAAACTTTTCATGTTGGTGACACACTTTTTAGACATGCATCATTTCGCGACACACTCTTACAGCAGGGCACAAGGCAGGCACTAGGACCTGCGCGGAATCACAGCAGGTTTGGAGGCAGCAAGGCACAAGGCAGGCACTAGGACCTCTGTGGAATCCTGGCAGGGCTTGGAGGCAGCAGCAGCAGCAGCAGCAGCCACAACACACCCAGACACTGCAGCCGACACACTAAAGTGTCCCGACACAGAGTTTGGAAAGCTCTGTTCTATACTATTGAACTTAATGACTTTTTACTCAGTCACTGAAGAAAGGACCTATGCAATTTACTAAATGATCATATCAAACAGATCTGGGGTACACATTTTCCATCAGCTCAAAAATCACATTAGGTTTGTATGGCACATTGAGAGCCACATTCCAAAAACAGACTGGACCAATTAACTTTTTAATGTAATTTTACAATAACGAAATCACCTCTCAAAAAAGCTATGGCTTTCTCATCAGTAGAGGGCATTAGGGCAGAATTTTTTGTGGGTCATATCCCATCTACCAATGGAAAACAACAACAACACGGATGCTTTTTACTTCCGGGTGCTGGTGAGGACTGTGCGACGAGCCGAGGCTCCTAGCCTCGTTTCCGCGGCTTTCCATTTGCGGCGATTTAAAAAGAAAGCAATCGCTGAAAAATCTCCCTTGAAGAGAGGGAGAGCAGAAGATCACCCACAAAGGGTCGCCGGATTCGCCGCTCTCCCCCAACCCCTGTATTTCCACCACAGGGGAAGGGAGATTGAAGCGGCGAAAGGCGACTGGAATTAACAAGAAGCTCCGAGGAAGCCGTGAAAACTGACAAAGATAAGTAGCACCTCACCCAGCCTTTTAGATGCACTTTTTTATTTTTTAAATATTATTTGCCTTATTATTATCTAAGATTTATCTCTGGACTTGTTTAATAAATGCTGGTGTTTCATTTCTTTCCTGTCAAAAGACAGATAAATGGTGGATTGGAAAATTTGATTGACTTTGCCTAAAATGAAATGAGTGACTTCTTTTTTCTAATTTCTTCATGGTTTATTTTTCTACTTTTTAATGAATGGTGTATTTCTCTTTTGGAATTATTTTATCTGGATTTTAAATTTTTATGGAATAATGAATTAGTGATTTAACGTCCTTTCTTTTATCTATTTTTATTATTATTTCTGTGAATGAGTTTTTCCTTTTTTTCCTACACAAATTGCTAGAATATTATGTGGATTATATAAGTCATTTTTTTTAAATACTTATGTTTTGTTTGGACTGTCTGAATTCCTTTTTTACAGAAACTATATAGAAATAGATTGGTTATTTGTAGAAAAGACCAATTGGACTATTGCAGCCTCTCATTTTACTTCTTTTTTTTTTTCTTATGGTTGGACTGATGGGATATAAGCTGGCGTGAGAAACTTTGGAATTGTTTACTGTTTTCATTATTGTTTTGTCTACAGTCAAGAAAAGTTTATTTTTCCTCTTTTATCTTTTGTTTTGATACTTTATGGACTCCCTGTACCTAATGGATTACAATTTGGTTGTTATGACAACTATTTTTAAAGGATTGTTTTGATTTTTTGCAATTTTTACTCTCCCTCCTTTTTAGAAACAACTACTACCCCCCTCCCTTTTTCTCTTTTCCCTCTCTTCTGTTTTTTTTTCTTTCTTTTACAGGAATACTATCTACACTATGACGACCATGGCGTTAAGAGCAAAGAGAGACAGAGAGAAGGAAAAAGAGACTGGAAGAATGTCTACAGACTCTGCAACAACCACAACACCATCAGAATAATCAGAAATGAAAAAAATCCTGGATGCAATCACATCATTAGATAAGAAAATAGAGGACTCAATTGCTAACCTGGGCCAACAAGTTAATAAACAGATGGAAGATATGAAAAAAGAGTTAACCCAGGAGATAAAACAAGAATTTAAAAAAGAAGTGCAAGTAGTTAAGGAGGTTGTGAATACCCTATCAGGGGAATTTAAAGACATGCAAGGACAGATGGAAAAACTAGAGACTAAATCAGAAGTTACCACTAAAGATATTGAACATAATTTAGATGCTATTGCTCTAGCAGAAATGAGAGAGAAAGAACATATTTTGAGATTGAGAGTGGTTGCAGAACAACCAAATGAAGATGTAAGAGAAAGGATTGTTTCTGCTTTAGCAAAATTCCTAGAGATGAGAGAACAAGATTTAGATTTGGAAATAGATAAAATTTTTAGAGTAAACCCACACTATGCTAGGGAAAAGAAAGTACCTAGAGACATATTGATATATTTTGTGAGAAAAGTTACAAAAGAACAAATTTTGAAGAAACACTACAATACTAGATTAAATATAGAAGGGAAATAAATAATTGTACTAAAAGAAATACCTTTGAGATTATTAAGAAAAAGAAAAGATTATTCTTTCCTTACTGATAAATTAAAGCAACATAATATCCCATTTAGATGGGAGAGACTAGAAGGTGTAACTTTCACATTTAAAGGGCTTTATGCACCAAATATGGACAAAGGAGTTTTTTACAAAAACTTAATGGACAAACCTTTGGACTTACCATATGAAAATTGGTGTTTTATGGGCGATTGGAATGGGGTAATATATCCAAAGGAAGATAGACATTCACAAAAAGAAGTGAAGCAGACACAGGGAAAATTACCACAAACATTTTTCGATTTGAAAGAAGCATTAGACTTACAAGACATTTGGAGACTCATGAATGGGAATTCTAGAGAATATACATATTACTCAGAGAGGTTTAAATCTTTTTCCATAGACATGTTTTTGATTTCTAAAAGTTTAATGATGGATATTGGTAAAGTTGAAATATTACCTAAGACTCTCTTGGACCACAACCCTGTAATGTTAACTTTTAAAGGAAAACGGAATATATTTCGATGGAGATTAAATGAGTCAATCCTTAAGAAAAATGATATAGTTGATGCATGTAAAAAAAAGCTAATAGAATATTTCCAATTAAATTTAAATAAGGGTAAAAAAGGTAAAGGTTCCCCCCGCACATTTGTGCAGTCGTGTCCGACTCTAGGGGCCGGTGCTCATCTCCGTTTGTTGACCGAAGAGCCAGCGTTGTCCGAAGACGCTTCCATGGTCATGTGGCCGCATGACACGTGTGGAACGCTGTTACCTACCCACCGAAGTGGTACCTATTCATCTACTTGCATTTGCATGCTTTTGAATTGCTAGGTTGGCAAGAGCTGGAGCTAGTGCGGGAGCTCACTCCGCACGCAGGGCTAGGGATTCGAACCTCCGAACTTGCGATCTTCCGATCGACAAGCCTGGCGTCTTACCCGCTGAGCCACCATGCCCCTTTAAATAAGGGTACTAATATTCAAATTGTATGGGATGCCAGTAAAGCTTATATGAGGGGTTATTTTATTCAATATAATGCCCAAATGAGGAGAAAGAAACAAGAGAGAATTCAATTGATTTTAGGTGAAATTAAAAGTAAAGAGGCATGTTTAAGAGATAAGCCAATGGATAATACCCTGCTGACTCAAATTAAATTTCTACAAAAGCAAATGTCAATGTTATTGACACAAGAGATAGAGACTCAAATGAAATTTACAAAACAAAAATATTTTGAATTTGCAAATAAACCAGGTAGATGGTTGGCTTACAAATTGCAGAAACAAAGACAAAAAAGTTTAATTTCTAATATATAACATGAAGGGAAAGTTTTAGTGAATAATATAGATATACAAGAAGCTTTCCATGATTATTACTCAAATTATATAAAAAACAAGATGTTAAATTAGTTGATATAGATGAATATTTGAGTAAGCAAAAATTAAGTATTCTTAATTATCAACAAAGAGTAATGTTAAACAACCCTATAACAATGGAGGAAATGGTAAAGGCCTTTAAGAAAATTAATAGTGGAAAAGCACCTGGACCAGATGGCCTATCAGCAGTTTACTATAAATGCTTTGAGGATGAACTATGCTTACCTTTACAGAAGACTATGAACTCGATTTTGGAAACAGGAACCATGCCGGAGACTTGGAAAGAAGCTCATATAACATTGATACCAAAAGAACAACAAGATTTGACTTCAACAAAGAATTATAGGCCAATATCCTTTCTGAATAATGACTATAAGATATTCACAACGATATTGGCGGAAAGAATGAAAAATATTCTTAAGAACTTTATTCATCAAGACCAAGCAGGATTTTTACCTAAGAGACAAATTCGAGATAATGTCAGAAATGTATTAGATGTATTGGAATACTTGGAACGACATAATGAAAAACAAGCTGCCTTGATATTTATTGACGCTGAAAAAGCTTTTGACAATTTAAACTGGCCTTTTATGTTTAAAGTATTGGAGAATATGGACTTTGGAGGGAATTTTATTAAGTGGATCAAATCAATATATACTCCTCAATTTGCAAAAATAATTGTTAATGGAGAATTTAGTAAACCATGTGAAATACAAAAAGGTACAAGACAAGGTTGTCCTTTATCTCCACTTTTGTTTATATTGGTATTAGAGGTTTTACTTAGAGATATTAGACAAGATGACAATATTCATGGTATTAGAGTTAAAAAAGAAGTTTACAAACTAAGAGCTTTTGCTGACGACCTAGTCATTACCTTGGAGAATCCATTAGATGGAATTGAGTCACTGTTACAGAAATTGGGTCGTTAGCAGGGTTTAAAGTGAATTTACAGAAAACAAAATTTTTGACTAAAAATATGGATCATCATCAACAAGAGAAATTGAGAAAAATAACGGGATATTCGATGGAAGAAAAGGTAAAATATTTCGGAGTATATTTAACATCTAAAAATGTTAAATTATTTAAGAATAACTATATTCCACTTTGGACAGATATTAAAAAAGATCTAGATCGATGGGAAAAAATGCAATTACCACTAGGTAGAATATCAGCGATTAAAATGAATATTTTGCTGCGAATTTTATATCTTTTTCAAACATTACCTATATTGTCATCAGAAGTACCTTTTAAACAACGGCAGCGAGATATTTCTAAATTTATTTGGCAAGGAAAAAAACCAAGAATCAAATATAAAGTTTTACAAGACTCGAAAGAAAGAGGTGGACTAGGTCTTCCAGATTTGAAATTATATTATGCAGCTTGTTGTTTGGTATGGCTCAAAGAATGGATAGTTCTTAAAAATGAAAAATTATTGAATTTGGAGGGCCACGAATTAAGATATGGATGGCATGGATACTTGTGGTATGACAAAGTTAAAGTTAATGTGGATTTTAAAAATCACTATATTAGAAGATCTCTATTAAGGATTTGGAATAAATATAAATCAACTTTATGTTATAAGAGACCTTTATGGATTTCCACGCAAGAAGCATTTCATAGAACAGAAGTAAGAAGTAAAGATAAATGGCTGACTTATAAGGACTTTTAAAAAAGGAACAAGGACACTATATAATTAAATCAAAAGAAGAACTTGCTTTAGAAGGATATTCTTTTCAATGGCTTTCCTATATGCAACTTGTAGAAAAATTTAAATTAGATAAGAAAAAATTCAAATTTGAACAAACTAAATCAGAATTTGAGATACAACTATGTGAGACAGATGACCACCTGATTGCTAAAATGTATAAATTATTGTTAAAAGGAGAGATGGTAGAGGAACAAGTAAAAGATTGTATGATCAAATGGGCAAAAAATGTTGGCCATAATATACAAATGCAACAATGGGAAGATATGTGGAATAAAGGGCTAAAATTTACTTTGTGTTATAACTTAAAGGAAAACTTTTATAAGATGATGTACAGATGGTACATGACCCCACAAAAACTTGCTAAAATGTATGGGAATGTTTCCAACTTATGTTGGAAATGTAAAAAAAAAGAGGGGTCTTTTTACCATATGTGGTGGACATGTGAGGTGGCAAAGAAATACTGAATTCAAATACATTCACTGATGCAAAATATATTACAAATTCGAATTCCATTTAAACCGGAATTATTTTTATTGGGAATATCAGAAGAACAAATAGGAAAGCAATTTAATAGAATTATACAATATATGGTTACTGCAGCAAGACTTCTGTATGCACAAAATTGGAAAAACCATATCTTACCAACGATACAAGATTGGATGTTAAAATTGATGGATATGGCAGAAAATGACAAATTGACATGTTCATTAAAAGAAAATTCAAATTATTACTTTCTTAAAGAGTGGAAACCATTAATGGATTATTTGCAACATGCAGGAGGGGCAAAGCTTATATGGGGTTTTGAAGATTAAAGTATATATAAATTGATATATTAGAGAGGAAACGTTTTTGAATGTTATATAAAGAACTAGCATGTATGATAAATCTTGTAAATTACTATGACCAGAGATAAATCGGAAGTTAACTAATTTCTATGTCTTACTTCTCTCTTTTTTCCTT
The DNA here is from genome assembly GCA_023362775.1 of Charina bottae. Classification (NCBI taxonomy): domain Eukaryota; kingdom Metazoa; phylum Chordata; class Lepidosauria; order Squamata; family Charinaidae; genus Charina; species Charina bottae. Next base: position 8,426,592 of record JALMGJ010000025.1, read on the forward strand.
TACTTTTCTACACTTTTTTCCTTCTTTCTTTGATTTGTATTTCTATTTCTTTTTAATTTCTAACTTTTAACTATGTATATTTAAAATCTTAATAAAATTTGGGGAAAAAAAGGAAAACAACACCACAGCTGTGTTTTGGAATAGATGGAAACACCTTGCTTCTTCCCCCTTTTTTTTTACAGATGGTCCTTGGTTAATGACCACTCGTTCAGCGACCATTCAAAATTATGATGGCCCTGAATGAGTGGTACTTATGACCGGTCGTCAAAGTTCCGACCATTGCAGTGTCCTGTGGTCATGATTTGCAACCTTCCCTGCCAGCTTCCCACAAGCAAATGTAATGGGGAAGCTGGCAGGAAGTCGGAAGTCGTGGTCACATGAGGTCTTCAGTTTACAAGCTGCAGTGATTTGCTTAACAACGGCAACCGGGGACTGTTGGAACTGCCACTGCTAAGTGGCGCGGTCAAATGACATTGTGCTTTACGACCGCATCACTTAGCACTGGAAATTCTGGTGCCAATTACCATCATTAACTAAGGACTACCAGTACATATTTTTTTTTCATAAGTAGACAGAGCTAGGGTTCTAAGACTTTTTCCAGTATCATTATTTCCCTCAAGTTATTTATCAATTTTTTATGCCACCTGACTCCCAACAACTCTGGGCAGCTCACAACAACTAAAACAAGGGAAATACCATAACAAACAGTAAAACAAACAAACAAACAAATAAAAAGATGGCGAGAACAAGACATTGGACAGGAATGAAGTGAAAGGGTTTCACTCTTGTCGCCAAAGCCTGGGTGAAGAGCCAGGTCTTCAAGGCCCTTAAAAACACCAGCCTGGTGGGGGCCCTCTGGATCTTGCGGGGAACCTCATTCCAGAGGGCAGGTGCTGCTACAGAGAAAGCATGCTTCCTGGGTCCTGATAGATGGCATTGTTCCTGGAGCACACCAACTCTGCCAGATCGAACCAGCCAGGCAGATACTATGGGAGACAGGCAGTCCCTCAAGTAACCAGGCTCTATGCCATGTAGGGCTTTATAGGAAATGACCAGTGCCTTGAATCGTACCCAGAAGCAAACAGTAACCCACGCAGCTTGCAAAGCAGAGGTGTTACAAGGGCATAGTGAGGTATGCCCATTACTGCCCACACCACTGCATAAAGCAAGCAAGCAACCAGCTTGTTTTAGGGGAGTTTTCTGAGAATGAGGAAGGGAAATGAAAAAAGTTGCAGCCTTGGTCAGAAGGTGAATAAATGGCCTGGAAGGATGAGGTGAAGATTGGAAGGCTGTAAGGGGAGGCTGAAAGCAAGCAAGGAAGAGGAAGAAACAGGATATAGAATAGAGACATCAGCTGGGGGAGGGGGAGGGGGAAGAGACAGAATACTTACCAATGGAAGCTGATCTGATTTGCTTCATGTGAGCTTCTATGACAGATGAGTCTTTAGAGCTATATGGTCCAAGTTCTGGGTAGAAGCTTGATCCAATATCTTCTGGAGGATTGTGTTTGCCTTTTGGATAACCACTTGCAATTTTGGGATCCCAGTGTGTCAGTAATGGATGGTTCCAGTGAATATATTTTCCATCAAATTGTGGAGTCCCATACCAGCTATAGTAAAATACATGAAAGTTATAATTTGGAGGAGGCAGGTCTTCCATTTTTCTTACAGAAACTGTAGGCATTTTGAGATTCATCGGCAGAGGGTGAACACTTTTGGTTCGTGTGAAACTATCTTCTTTTGCTCCATTATGAAGATTGAACTTCTTTTTTAAATGTGTTGTCTGTTGCTGAAAATCTGGTAACAGGCCAAGGCCAAATGGATCTCCAAACCCAGCTCTTTCTGGCCTCAGAGTTTTCAGTGCCATCATTATAGAGCAAATAAATAAAATAAAAAGCAGCAAAATGATGCATGTTCTCCTGCGAAATCTTGCCATGATATCATGGTAGTTCAGGGCACAGGTAGGAAGCGTCTAGCTGCCTATGAACAAGAGAAAAACATGACTGTAGAGTTTTAAATCTTGCAATCAATTAAAACAAATTAACACAAATATTATAGAATTATTATTTAACATTTACACAGTACCTAAAATTTCCTAAGCCTGAATACATCTTCACCTAGGAACACATTAAACTGACTTATGCTGAGCCTGACTATCATGTCATCTAGCGCAATACTATCAGTACTGATCGAGGCACTCCAGTTCTTTAGGCCAGTGGTTCTCACTTTTTCATGTTACGATCCATCAATCATTCTACCAAAGAATCTGAGTCTCCCCCAACCCCCAGGATAGAAACAAAAATGGTGCTTTTTTTAAGGAGGACATTACTATTACAGACACTGAGCAGGATGTTGAACTTAATTATCTAAATATCCCTTCCAACTCTATGTTTTTATGATTTCAGGATATTAAGAAACTGCATTACCGCCCAGAGTCCCTATTCGGGAGATGGGCGGGGATAAATTTAAATAATAAATAAATAAATAAATTACCGTGTGGAATAATTTTACTGCTATGACTTTAAAACACAAACTAAAATAATAATTCCATTAGCCGTGGAAAGGCAATGCAAAAAGGAGAAGCTGAGAAGGAGCTGACTTAGTGAGATATTTGCTGTTTTGCAAAAAGCATCAGGCATGGAAAGCAAGAAGAGAAGCAGTGCTTCCAGCTGTTGCTTGCAAAGAAGCCAATACGGGAAAGAACACAGTGGGAGCTCTGGGTTGCAGATAGAAAGAAAGAGTGAGGGAAGTGATGTTCAGACAGCACCACGGGTGCAGAGGAGGAAAGCTCTTCCTTGCTTTATCAGTCACCATCCCTTTTCCCCATGGATGGATGGATGGATGGATGGATGGATGGATGGATGGATGGATGGAAGGAAGGAAGGAAGGAAGGAAGGAAGGAAGGAAGGAAGGAAGGGCTTTCCTTGTTTCTTGCAGCTGCTTGCAAAGCAATTCCTGAAGCTGTTCAAGTGAGTGAGTACTGAAAAAACTGGAAGCTGTCCCCTGAAGCTAGAATAGCTCAAAGCCCCTCTCAAGTCTGAACAATTGGGAAATGCTTCCCATTGTTGGGAGGTGTACGCACCATCTCATCTACTTAAAGGGTATTCCAGGCTACCTGAACATCTCCCAGATTGACCTGGGATCAGCAGCATCTGCCGGGGTGGGGTGGGGTGATGAGGAGACAGGAGGCAAGGAAGGGTAGAATTACAAGTTCAGGGTTGTGGTGTTTCAATGCAAGACCGGCTCCATTTGTATGTGTGTCGTGAAAGGGATGGATCTTGTGGCACAATGCAACAATGTTTCTTTCGTTATTCTGCTGTCTGGGATCTTCTATGCATAAAGCAACTGTTGTACCATTGAGACAGGGTCCCCTCTCTATTAAAAGAGAAAACTCTTTTAATGTCCCAACTCAAGACAATGTCTGACAGGTTGAAACAAAAAGAAAAGGAAATGAAAAAAGAACACAGAAGTAAAAATAAACATAGTTTTCCCTTCAGTGGCTAATAGAAGAAGGCAGATTGGTCTTCTCTTTGCCATGCTCTCAATAGGAAGTAGAGATTATTGTCTCCCTTGATCTCCCGGCTGACAGACCTCTCTTCAGTTCTATCACCTTAAGTATCTCATTCAGATATAGAGATATATGAATATCTTGACAAAACAGTGCATTTATTCAAAAGAAACATGATGCTAAGACTTGTTATCAAACAAAGGCTGCATTTTTCACAGGACACCTCTTCACATCTTTTATTCTGTTATCCTGCTAATGAAAATTGACAGGTAAGAGATTGTTCTTTAAATATTTGATCCTGTTAAAACTATTTTCAAGTAAGAAAACAGATCTCAAATTTGGCTTTTGTGATATGTTAAAATGTGCATTGGGGAAAGTATATTAGAAATTCCCCCTCCCCCCAACTTGCAAATAATGGTTTAGGAGTGTATCTGTCTCTTTCAAGCTCATGCTACTTGAATTTTTACCTTGATGCTGAGCAAGTTCTGCTTTTCCCACTATTAGTACTTTGGGGATTGAAGAGGATGGGAAAGTCAGAAACCATTTATGTATGTAATTTGTCAGACAAGTACCACTGAGATACAAGCATATACCCTTAGCTTGTCTCCTCTACTAGTCTCAAAGGACTGGTATGTTCAAGTCAGTAGGAGAAGGAACAAAACATCTCCATTCTGGGACATATCTACTTTACTGTCTGGATAGTAACATGGAGACAAGATGCAAAGGATGAAAAGTTTTGGTCTGTCTGTCCATCCATCCAATTTATATGGCCACCCAACTAGCAATTGCAACTCGGATGGCTAACAGTTACAAACAAGTAAACAAACAAATGAAAAGAACAACAAAACCCCAGAAGGCAATGCAAAACTTCACACCCCTAAGCCAACCACAACCATTCTCTTAACCATTAAAGAATGGGCTCACCTAAGACCCTGGCCCAAGGCCTGGGGAACAAGCCAGGTTTTCAAAGCCTTGTGAAAGGTTTGCAGGGTCAGGCCTATCTGAATTTTGGGGAGGGAAGGAATGCTGTTCCTTAGGGCAGGCACTATGACAGAGGAAGTACACCTTCTGGGTCCCCTTAGATGGCATTATTTCATACAGGGGATCCAAAGCGTGTCCACTCTGTTGGAACTTGTGGGATGGAAAAATAATTGGAGATAGGTGGTCCCACAAATAACCCAGTCCTGTGTCATGAAGAACTTTGTAGCTGGAAATTAACACTCTGAATTGTATCCGGAAATCTACTGGGAGCCGCTGCAGCTCATGTAGTAGTAGTGTTATAAGGGTGTATCATGATGCTCCCATAACTACCCACAGTTGTAGCTTTCAAGTGTTTTTCAAGGGCAGCTCCATATAGAGCATATTGCAATAGTCCAAATGGGAGGTGATGGGGGCATGAATGACTATCAGCAGGGACTCCTGATATAGGAAAGGAACAACTGGCACACAAGATGTCAAAGGCCCTCCCAGCCATGGCTACCATTTACTCTTCCAGCAGGAGCTGAGAATCCAAGAGGACCCCCCAAATTGTGCACCAGTTCTGTCTTGGAAAATGATAACCTATCCAGAATTTTAAGGACGATTTCTTCAGTTGGTTTACTTCTGTAGTTCAGCATAGTTCAGAAAGTTGATTTTTGTTTAAATGCAGCACTATAATGAAATTTTTCAGTATTAAAACTTTTTTCAACTGTAAAAATAATTCAACCATTAAGCATCAAAACTCAAGGGTTCAAAACTGCAGTTTATCTTTTTTTTCAAATTAGTATTTCACTGGGATCCACTGTTTTATGAATTATTTTGATGGTTGTTATTTTAAATGCTGTAATAAATAGTGTGGAAAAATATGAAACATGATGGACTGAATGTTGAGATAAAAGAGAACAGCTTATTCTCTACACAGAATAAGAAACATCACTGATGTTAGATTTACATCTAAAAATAGTCTATTATCATGGAGAAAATGAAATATCTTGTCACAAAGATACATAATGCACAAAGAAAGGCAGGACAGAAGTAATTTATCTTTGACAAGTTTACCTATTGTCTGCTAAAAGCCAGGAGAAATCAGGTTAGATAAAGAGAAGCTGAATGTTTTCCATGTGTACGTTCCAAGCTAGTAAAAACACAAGGGGATGGATTGAGAAATGAGAGTTGTTATGGGTGTTCAAAACATAAACATTTAATTATCAATCCCTAGCGTTTCATTCAGTTTCAGGAAAGCTAGAAGTTAGCAAATCTGCCCTGAACTTGTGCTTTACTAGTCTCAGTTCCAAAAGTATGTAGTAGTCACATTGACAAAACTGAAGATAATGATAGGTCTCATTAAGAGTATATTCAAGGCTTCTGCATTCATCACATAGAGGGTATTTAGTGTTAACATTCATCCAAAACAGGCTTTGCCAGTCCAGTTCTCTAGGTTACAACTCTCACAATATAGTGACTTAGTAACTAGATTATTACAACTCTCACACTTCCCAGCCCACATAGTCAACAAAAGTGGTAATTAAGGGAGTGGATGCAACATATATGTAGAGCAGGGATGGGGAACCACGGGCCGTAAAAGGCCTGCGAAATCATTTGGTCTGGCCCTCCCAAGGCAACCGCAGGTCCTTCCGCACGATTGGCTCCCGCCCGCAAACCCCACCCCCTTCCCCACGATTGGCTCCCACCTGCAAACCCCGCCTCCGGTCTGCGAATTATTTTATAAATATCCAAATGGCCCTTGGCAGAAAAAAGGTTCCCCACCCCTGATGTAGAGCATAAAAAAAGAAAGCTGGTCTGGATAATAATTTGAATGTGTAGAAACACAACGTGAACTCCAGTTGAGATCTTCTATTAACATTATGGCTTTCATCAGCAGAAAATGAAAGGGAATGATTCTTCTGCTTCAGAGGATTGAGGGAATCCTCAATATTTGCACAAGAAAAATATTGGAAGTGTAACCTTATGAAATGATATAATTTCAAGAAGGCTTTTTGGACATATATAAAATATGTTATTTTATCAAATATGCTTATTAGTGATATATTAAACTCATCTAAGATACTATACTTTGATGATCTTCTGTAACAAGTTAGTACAGTGTAATAATACCTAGCATAATGAAAACCTCTAAAAATGGTCAACAAAAATCACATATTGCTCTTAGCTGGCATGGCAACTTCAAGAAATAGAATCAATTAAAAGCTTCCTACCTTCCCCCAGTCCCTGAGCTTGGCCTGCAAATGTCTAGCCAGGTGGTTATTCTGGAATCTGGACAATGTTGAAATCTTGACTACTCCAGAATGAATATTCCCAAGATTTATGGTGCTTATAGCAGCCTTGCAATTAGCTAATGGTCAAAGGGATAAACTCTTTACAGAGTGCTGGGCAAATGCCTATATGATAATCTTTATTAGAATCCTGCAGCATGTTGGATTCAAAGGCAAAATAGTGCTTTGAAGCTCAGGGGGGTGTTCTCTACAACTCCTTAAAGCAGTTGTGTCTTGTGCTGGGATCACCGGGCTGCAACTGCCACGCAATTCCATGAAAATATGTCTGATATGAGGACTTGCAGACTGTTGCTATTGTAGGAGAAGAGCCAGTGGTGGCAAAAAATAAGGCGTCTTATGCCTTTATATAAAATCTGTTAGATGGAGAAGGTGCTATCAGACTCCTTTAGACTGCTCCTATGTGAGTGTCCCTGTATTTTCCGAAGCACCTTTTTGTCTTCAAATCTGAAATGTTGCATGGCCTTAATTGCTACCATATTTTCCCCATGTTCATGTTTTCCTTCTCCTTAGTTACAACAATCATGTGAAGCAGTTTCCAGAGGAATAGCCATATTCACATGCTGCACTAAAAATAACGAAAAAGCATAAATTTGTTAAGGCATAAGCTTCTTGATGAGATGAACTGTAGTCTCTAAAAGCGTATGCCATAATAGACACGTATCAAGTCTTCAAAGGGCCAGGAGATCTTTTGATACAAGGCTAGACATATTAATTCATTCCCCCAATGAACTCTCCCACTCAGGTTGGGAAATTGACCCTGGCTGATCTTGAAAAGCACCTCATCAGCTGACTTTGGAAACAGTAAGATGGTTGGTCCTTGTTAATAGGTGAAAGGGAGACCACTAAGAAATCCCAGGTTATAGGGCAGAACAGGAAGTCCAGAAGAATATCTAGGAAGAAGGCAAGGGCCTTTTTTATGAGAAGTTCATGAAGTCACCAAGGGTCGAGCTGCATTTGCGAGACTTGACCTTAGCTCTCCAGCTAACTCTGCCGCCCCGACACACACACACACACTACACTTATATTCACATAACCAGCCAAGCTGGCCAACCGATACCTGGCCTAATTTTTTCTCTGCGTAGCCAGCCCAAAGGCGCCTGTTTGCTGCTTTTAATAGCTCTGCACCTGACCGAGGAGCCCTTCACCCGAGACGCCCGCAGGGGCTGCGCAGGCAGAGGCTGGGGGGCTCCTTCCCCGCAACGGATGGGCAGAGGGGCCATCCTCCCCTGAGGACTCCCCCCTCCCTCCGTTTTGTCTCTTGGCAAACGGGCTAATGGGAAGATCGCAGGAGGAGGAGGAGGAGGAGGAGGCGGAGGCATCCGCAACAACAGAACAACCGCTACCCCTCGCGCCTTTCGCCTTGCTACTCACCCGTCTGCAGAACAGGACTGAAAAGTTCAAGGACTCGAAAGAGGGGGCGGGGAACGCAGGCGGAGGAGGGGGGGAACATAAAATGGACCGGTCGGGGGAAAGACGGGCTCAGTGTAACCAGCCTCTTTTCAGAGTTGGCTCCCCCTAGTTTGCGGTTGTCCTCTCTATCGGAGCATGCGCAGTTGCTAAGGGAGAAGGCACGTTGCCCTTAACTCCAGGAAAGCAGTAAAGTTACTCTGTTCACGTCTCCCTTTCTGTGGCACAACCGAACTATCTTCAACCTTTTTTTTCTCAGGAAGTCATGGGACGGGGGGTGAGTTCGCTAGCACGCTAGTTAATTTTCTCGATCAGCGCCCGCTTACGGGCATCTTGATAAAGTGCCCAGGCATCCTCAGATGTCCACTATGGGATTTGACCTCCATAGAAACGCGTAAGATGTCAGCTTCACAGCTTATTGTTATCCATGCTTGCAGAGAAAAAAGCCGCAAGCCGTGACACTCCGTGTACTTACTCATATGCAGGTTTCCTAATCGTGATGGTCTCCACGTGAGACCATCAACTCCATTCTCAGCCTTTTGGCTGGGGAACAGTGGAGCTGAAATCCTACGTATCTGGAAGGCATCACGTTAGGGAAAGAGGAATTACTAAATTTTTGTTTTAAGACTATCTCTGCAGAATACATTACTGAATGGGCTTTTTCTGAAACAAATCGAAGCACAGTAAATAATGAAGCAGAAAAATAAACCTAATTCTTAGGATAGTCGACAGAAAGAATGATAGTAAGATCTGTTCTAATGGACTGTAGGTCCGCATTATCCTACTTGCTGTATTTGGCTATTGTATACAGTATCCTTTGAATAGAAGAGAATAGAAGAGACTATCTGTAGCTCAGGGTTGAAGTGCGGAGTCCTTAGTGCCTTCTGAGCTTGGTTGTTTGCTTGGAGACGTTTCATTATCCGACCAGGTAACATCATCAGTGCTAGTTGATCACTGATCGTCAGGTAATGAAACGTCTTGAGCATCAAGGACTCCACAGTATCCTTTTCTCAAAATATAACTGAGTGTTTATATGTATTTCTTACATGAACTTTTCTGTACATTGTTTTCGAGAAGATTAACCAAGAGGATAGTATGTTGTAGCACAAATGTATTTGTGAGAACCCTCCCTGAATTAAAGTTTAAATCACAAATTAGGGCAAATGCACTCTCTGTTGCAATACATTTGATGCCTTGTGATGAAATAAGAATGGAGTAGATTGTGATGGGCTGTGAGACACACAGATCTGCAAATACTTTGAAGCAGAAAATGAATAAAGCACACAAAAAAGTGTGAACAGTCCATGATTCAAGTATCTCTGGTTTAACTGAGTTTGGAGTACCAAAAGATTGCAAGATGATGATGATGATGATGATGATGATGATGATGATGATGATGATGATGATAGGAAAGTATGCAGAGTTTGGCTTCTGGAATTACTTCCAGTCCCTTAATATAGAGCACAGTAGTTTCTCTTTGGGTCTTCCTCCCCGTCTGATGAGCGCTATTGACTATATAATTGTCTCTAGGGACCTTCTCCCTCATGCCAAAGCCCTAGAAGTTATGCCTAAATTTGACAGTGATCATTTACCAATCCTGCTCCAATTAAATGCCTTCACTCAAGAAACACACACTGAGGACTGTTACCAACCCTTTCTAATGCCAGCAGAAAGATCTTACTGCTGAGCCAAGTGGACCCCGCCATTTAAGTCAAATGATAACTGAGCTACTGGCCTCAGATCACCTACAGAGCCTTCAGTCTGCCCTGACATCAGATGAGTCTCCTGATGCACTCTTGGAGAACTATAACACCCTTACCCAAGAGCTCCACCAGCATCTAACCCGTAGTAACCCTGCACCCTTGAAGCAACAACAGCACCATTCCAAGCCATGGCTTGACAAGGACTGTGTTAATGCCAAAAAAATCACTTGCTACCACTTACCAGGCTTATGTATCCAACACTACACTGACAGCTGCACAGGACGTCCTCCAGCAAAAGCGATACTACAAACAACTGCTGGCATGCAAGAAAAAGGAAGCCATGAAAAACAACTGGACACAGCTTATTCAAGCAGTCCAATCCAATGATTCAGCCACTTTCTGGCATATCACATCAAGCCCCCAAAGTAATGGTCCATCAATGGTGGACTGTCACATCCCCCCAGGGACCTGGGAGGCATACTTTCAGGAGCTCTACATGGATACCTATGTTGGAAGTGGATGCCCTAGCCAAACTATAGAAAATCTGCCAATGTGGGCACCAGTGACAGTGACAGAGGTCAAGAACCTTGTTGCTCAATTAAGACTAGGGAAGGCCCCTAGAGAAGACCTAATCCCTCCAGAGGCCATTAAAAACAATTTGGACTTCTGGACCCCCACCTTGGCCTCACTCTTAACCTGCATTGACACTTATGGCTGAGTCCCCAAGGATTGGGGGGTTGCGATCATTGTCCCTATATATTAAAAAAAGGGGAAAAGGATGATCCTGCAAATTACAGGTGGATCGGCCCCCCACACACAATCAGCAAACTCTATGCAAGACATCTACAATAGAAATTCCAGGACTGGCTGAAACAAGAAAACATACTTGCAAAGGAGCAAGCTAGCTTTAGGGAAGGACGATCCACCATTGGTCGGTGCCTAGTACTCTAACAGCTCATTGAAAAATACTCCTCCCATAACACAACCTCCCTTTATGCCGCCTTCATAGACTTCAAAGCAGCTTTTGATTCCATATCCCAAGCTAAACTATGGGAAAAACTGGAGGCCTCCTCAATTAACTGATGTTTACTTTCCTTAATACATATGCTTCATGAAGGGACCTCACTCAAAGTAAGATGTAACCCCCAGGGCCATCTCACCAGTGCCATTGGAACTGAGAAAGGCGTCAAGCAAGGCTGCATACTGGCCCGTCTCCTATTCAACTTCTATATCAACTCCATGGTGGACCATCTCTGCAATGCAAACTTTCACTCCCCAAAACTTGCTGGAAGACACATCTCTGTTCTACTCTATGCAGATGATGCAGCAATACTTTCAAGAACACCTATTGGCCATAAAAGAGCACTGAGAGCACCAACACAGTACTGCAAGGAAGACCAGCTAGAACTCAATTATCAGAGAACTAAAATCATGGCATTTGCCAAAAGGCCCAAGAGCCACTCCTGGAGCATTGATGGCCACAAGATTGAGCAGGTCTCATGTTTCAAATACCTGGGAATAGTCCTTCATTCTTCCAGCAGTAGGAAAGCCCATGGGGACCACATTGCTGAAATTGCACAAAGGAACTCATCTGCCATTCTTAAATACCTCAAGTCAAGTGGTGGCCACTATATACCACACTCAAATTATTCAAAGCCAAGCCAATACCACATCTCCTTTATGGTGCTCAGCTTGGCCCCCTTCTCCAATTTTGCACCACTGGAACTTGTGCAATCCAAATTTCTAAGATCGGCCCTTCAAGTCCCCAAATATGTCTCTAATGCCACCCTGAGACTACAGACAGGCCTCATGAAAGTGGAGGCTAATGGCCATACTCAACTATTGGCTCAGATTATCCCTTTTTCCCCTTGGCCTTGCCCTGTTAACTATGAGGGATGACTTCCAGTCCACATGGAAACAGGCAGTGGCAACTAAAATCTCATCCTTGGGCTTCTCCCCAGGTCTTCTACTCAGCATGGGATATGGCCAAAGCACTCATTAAACAGCATGTAGCAGACATGGAGCACCAGTTGGATTTAGCCAGGTCCCCAACCTTTATTGCCAGTGAATCCAACAGATATTCTGCCTCCCCTATGACATACTTAACTAAACACGAGGTACCTAACTGTCGGAGAGCCTTTACTCTGGCCCAATGTCATGCCCACCCCTCAGCTGTCCTTGAGGGATGATACAGGAAGGTTCCTTACCCGGAGAGACAATGCCCCTGTGACTCTGGTCACATAGAAACAACAGAGCATGTGCTCCTCCAGTGCCTGTATTATTTGTTGTTCAGTCGTTTAAGGTAAAGGTAAAGGCTCCCCCCGCACATTTGTGCAGTCGTGTCCGACTCTAGGGGCCGGTGCTCATCTCCGTTTGTTAGCCGAAGAGCCAGCGTTGTCCGAAGACGCTCCCACGGTCATGTGGCCAGCATGACGTGCGTGGAACACTGTTACCTTCCCACAGAAGTGGTACCTATTCATCTACTTGCATTTGCATGCTTTCGAATTGCTAGGTTGGCAAGAGCTGGGGCTAGTGCGGGAGCTCACTCCACACGCAGGGCTAGGGATTCGAACCTCCAAACTTGCAATCTTCCGATCGACAAGCCTGGCGTCTTACCCGCTGAGCCACCACACCCCTTCAGTCGTTTAGTCGTGTCCGACTCTTCGTGACCTCATGGACCATAGCATGCCAGGCCTTCCTGTCCTCCACTGTCTCCCGGAGTTTACTCAAATTCATGTTCGTTACATCGGTGATGCTATCTAACCATCTCATCCTCTGCCATCCCCTTCTCCTTTTGCCTTCAGTCTTTCCCAGCATCAGGGTCTTTTCCAGTGAGTCCTCTCTTCGCATTAGGTGGCCAAAGTATTTGAGCTTCAGCTTCAGTATTTGTCCTTCCAATGAGCAGTCAGGGTTGATTTCCTTTAGGATTGACTGATTTGACCTCCTTGCAGTCCAAGGGACTCTTAAGAGTCTTCTCCAGCACCACAGTTCGAAAGCATCAATTCTTCGGCGCTCAGCCTTTCTTATGGTGCCTCTATTATAGAGACATTCATATTAGCTTCATCTTACCATTATTGTATAAATACCCAGGGCGCTCAGGACAATTTTACACCTCCCTGCTGCTGTCAGATTCCAACCCTGCTACAACATACAATGTTGCCAGATTCTGCGCAGCAGTGCTTAAAATTTGTCAGGTGATGACTGGTGCCATAAACTAGCTTTATGACCCTAGAATACTGTACTGTTAGATATACTAATCTTTATGCTCTCCTACACCCATCTAATGCTCCTTCCCCTCCTTTTAGGTTTATTTTCCCCTTTTCTTTTAGACCTTTGTGATAGACAGACATACAGACAGACACTCTTTTTAGATTAGATTTGAATGTATACTTTCTGTTTTAATATATCTTCTAGTTTTTCATATATATATATTTAGACTGATGTATTTTCTATACTTTTAACTGACTGTACCCCACCCTCTGTATGCTGGTCTTTGACCGTAATAAAGATTTGTTTGTGTTTCTCTAATGATTAACAAGTTTGCTTTTTGAATGATTTCAGCAAAAATTCTATTAGAACAAGAAGATTTTATATAACATTTGAAAGCGGGACTTTGAGAATTCATGCTTTCCCACCACCAGGCAACTTACTACATTCCAGTTCTATCACCTCTTTTTATCACTTTTTACTTTGCAAAATATTTGCATTTATCTTTACATGTGTTAAATTATCATTGTAGTTTTTACCTCTCTTATTCTCCAGCCAGCAAGTTATATTTCTGTCTGCTTTCCGGATCTTCTCATGAAGAAACTTTACTCTTGTACAAAATTTTAAAATGTATCTAAAGGATTCACTATGATTTATTTGATGGGCCAATTTTATATGCTGTTTCTACCATTGGTGCAACGCTACCATCTACTTTTAACACCTGAGTTGGCCAGCTGATAATAAATGATTCTACATTAAGTCTAGCACATTTTCCAGTAAAACCTTGAACTGTTATATCTCTGTCTGCTTTCCAGATCCACAATTTTATGGCCCAAATCAATTTCATTTTTATGTCATCTCACTTCCTCCCAGAATGTTATTCTCAGCATCATTACTTACTCAGCCATGGTTGCTGAATCATTTAGTTTATCTCCAATAGCTTTAATTTCTTGCTGAAGAACTTGCTTTTTCAGAATTAGGTGCTGCTGGCTATATTTTATGTCTCCCATTAGAAATAAATGGTCTAGTTCAGCTGCAGCGTTCACCTTCTCGCAAACTATGTTGCTTCCATTACTGCCTGTTCTTCCGTCATCCCAGTGGCCTCAGAAAGTAGAAATTGTGGTGGTAGGAGATCAGTTCAGATCTTCACACTGGCTGGCTGGGTCAGATCAGAACTCCCAGTTGTAAAATGCAAACTCAAATTTAGAAACTTAATTTATTTAATGTAGAAGTCTGCCTAATTCAACATGACTCTGGACAGCATACAATATTAAAAGCAGATGAAAACAATTAACAAAAAAAAGATGGTAAGTGACAGAAAAATCACACTTACTTCCATAGCGGCATTCATAAAGGACACATCATTCATATTAGCCCAAGAGCCAGGTTTTAAGAGCTTTTTTAAAAATAATATGGAATTAGTTGCTACTAGACAACCTGTGACCTGTCATCCTTTCAGAGATATTTCCTTAGCTAAACAGAAACAGAATGATCACGGGCAGGCAAAAAAGCAGTGGGAGTGGGAGTGACTTCCAACTTCCTGCTTGCTTTCCCGTTGACTTTGCTTGTGGGAAGCTGGCAGGGAGTGTTGGAAATCAGTCCTCCTCGGCTGACCCGCGGAACTGCCTGCCACTTTGCTGGGGGGAGGGTTACACCTTCCTCCTAAAAATTATTAGTATCCAGTTCTATTCTTCAAAGGGTCTCAGCCAGCTTTCCTCACTTCCTGACTTTCCCAACTTTGACCAACTGTGTATTGCGTCTTCCTCCCCTTACTGCTCTAGACAGAAAGACCATGCTTTCAGATTAAACTAAATATTTGACAGTATCCCTTGTACACCTTCCCTGTACCCCCAAATGGATGCTTTTGGAAATTTGATGGCTATTAAGATGTCCCTTTACTGAGAGAGAGAGAGAGAGAGAGAGAGAGAGAGAGAGAGAGAGAGAGAGACATACATACATACATACATACATACATACATACATACATACCAGATTTTATGCTTTACTTCTGTATGCTTTACTTCTATAAAGTTGGCAATATTCTAGAGCAGTGTTTTTGAAACTTGGCAACTTCAAGATGTGTGAACTTCAACTCCCAAGCTGGCTGGGGAATTGTGAGAGTTGAAGCCCATACATCTTGAAGTTGCCAAGTTTGAAAAACACTGCCCTAGAATAATGATTGTCAATGACTGTGATGACCCCAACAACTATGCCCTAATAAACACTTAACAATGCAGTTCCTTAGAATGCAGATTAAGCTTTATTCAGGATACATGTTAATTGAAGCACTTTCAAAGATCTGAATACGGATTCCCGCCTAACTGGTGCATCTTATCTTCTCCCTTTGCGCGCCCAATTACCAACCGATGATCTCACTGTACAAACGTTCCCAGCACCATCCTCCTGCAGGTGGTTGACCTTAACGAAGCCCCTTCCAGCCTTCAGTAGTAGTCACAATTCTCAACTGCCAAATCCCCCCCCAACACACTAGAAGCATCACTACTAAACATTCGAGAAGCATCTCGAACTAGGCCTACGCCCAATGACAGGATTCATGGAGATGAACCCTGACAAAGACTTTGTTAGCATCAAAATCTGAGTTAGTTATTCAAGGCTATTGCTATCTATGAGGCATACAAGAATTAGAGATACCCTGCTTCTGCTGTAACTTGATTTAAAAAAAATGCAATACTGAGAAAAAATACATTCCTGCACCAAAAAAATTAAAACAAAATAAAACAGAAAAAACGGGTTGGGGGTGGGGAGGGGAGAAGAAATAACCAAACTTGCCTAAATTCTATTAGCATATATGTATGTTTTAATGATACATCAATTTACTTTTATGGCATTTCAATACCACATAATCATTTTATAACTGACTGAATAACATCAAAGAGAATTAACAGAACACTGCTTCATCACATTTCCAAGAGTCATCAAACATTTTCAATTATCACTCAAGTCACAGTATATGCATAAACAAACTTTTTTTTGGGGGGGGGGAGAATAAGTTCCATTACTGGAGAAGGTCGCATTAGAATACCAATGACAGAAACAGCCCTGAAAGAATGTTATTCTTGTCTGTCAATATATGAAAGTCCAGAGAACATATTGAGTCACCCTTTACATGATTTTGCCACCCTTTATTTCCTTTAACTTACCCAATCTTGCTCCAACCTCCACCCATTAGCCCTGTGGTCAGGAAGTGAATAAACAAATAACCATAGCAGCAATGGACATGTGTTGCTGCTTGTAAGGACTCAGGATAGTTATAGGAATGAGATATGAGCTTTACCATGATGAAGGTGGAGAGAGGGATGAATTGTCACAGAAAATTGAATGTCAACATTTATCTTCAACTTTTGATTTATAAAGCAATGTACATGTATGTTTTTGAACCTGAAACACAGTAGTTTGTTATTCTAGGAAGTCAGGCTAGGAAAGAATAAGAAATCATGATGAGAATATGCTGATTGATCTCTTTAATTGTAAATATATTAGAAAACTATTAAGATATGTGCCTGTCCATCATATTTATATGTCTGTCTGCATATCTTGTCTGTCTGTCTTTCTATCTATCATCTATCTAATCCATCCATTCATCACCTGCTTCCCTACCCACCTATTTACTTGCTACTGGAAAAATAAATGATTGAGTTGTAAAGGAGACACGTTTGGGAAAGGTCGTAAAGCTGTAAAATTCAGTTTATATAAATGTTGCTTTGATAACCTCTGGTGATCTCTAAACATTGAATCCAGTGAAATATACATAATTTCATTAGAAATATAACAATGACAATCTCTGGCAGCCTTTTTGTGTTCTTGTCAAATAGGTCCCCATTGCAAGGTATCCAGTTTTCAGAACTACACTCAACTTCTCAAAGTTATAACCATCCCTCAAACAAAACGACAGAAGGCTTTGGGATTTGTAGTTACTCGGCCATACCTTTCAGTTAACATTATCTCCTCAGTTAGGAGGTTTGTTATTCAGTCCTTGGTTGATTAGAGGCAGATCTACTTATATATATCACCAGATAGTTCAGAAAATGTAGATCTTTTGCCTTTCTGTGTGCGTTGATAAGAATTATCTTGTCTAATCTGTAGCTGTGCGGAGTAGAACATTTGGTCAAACAATTCCACAGAGATGGCTATTTAATAAGAAGCAATATTATATGTGCATATGAAGTCAGATTGGTGATAGTTCCTTGTTCATTTAGCACAGGAATGTCAGCTTTGTCAGGACTTAGGTATCATATGCCATCCCAAGTGGTGCCAGTACTTCCCCAACAAAAGAAATCTTACCCTGAGATCTGGTGAGATTTCATGGGAGGTTACTGAAATTTCATGAGATTCTGGCATATTTGGTGTTTTTGTACAAAGTTCT
Organism: Charina bottae; assembly: GCA_023362775.1. Lineage (NCBI taxonomy): Eukaryota > Metazoa > Chordata > Lepidosauria > Squamata > Charinaidae > Charina > Charina bottae. The sequence continues at coordinate 8,444,072 of JALMGJ010000025.1, forward strand.
TGCACAAAGTTGTTGAAACATTATGTGATCTCATTCAATATTATAAGCCATCCCCCCAAAGTTGATTTTGAATTGGGGTGGCCTTATAAATCAAAATTACAAATAAATAAATTCCCAAAAATCACATTAGAAAGTGAAATTGCATGGAGTTTTAAGGGAAACTAAAAATCAGTATAATCAAACACATATCTTGGACTCAAAAAAGCAGATTTTAAGGAAACTGGAGCAACAATAAGCAGGCTCTCATAGCAGGAGAAGCTAATGGGAAAATGAACTTAAGGTAGGTGGGAATTCCTAAAGAAGAAGAGGCTTAAAGCACAATTGCAAATAATTCCATTGAGGAAAAGCAATGGAGGACATAAAAAGAAGCCAAAGTGGCTACATAAAGAGATTAGTGACAATAAGAGGGCAAAAAGGGACACAGGTAAAAAAGGGAAGAAGGCCAGGTCACAAAGGAAGAGGACACACAGCCTGGAACCACAGAACTGGTGAATCACAGAATTGGTGAATCACAGAATTGGTGAAAACTCAGAGCTGTAGTTAATGAAGGATGCTAATGATAACAACCAAAAGGCTTCCTTAAATATATTCAAATCAATAAAAGGAAAGAAAAAGAAAATTATCACTATAACAGCTACTCAGTGAAGATGGCAATGATGAAATAGTCTTGGAGGGCAGCAAGCAACGACTAGCGGAGAATGGGGATTCTTCCCACAGTACGTAGTAGACAATTATAGTGGAGACATTTGCCTACAATGAAATGAAGTGCAGCAGACAGACTCCTTTTGAAGCATAGCTGTAAAAGGTGGGCACAGTTTACTAGGTAGGGTAGTCTGGATGTAAGTAGAGGATGACATAGTGGTCTGTACTCATACTGAGGCAATGTAGTTGGGTGAATCAGCCCTCACTTTGTGATTGGGTTGATGAACCACACTAAACCAAAATAAAACAAACCATATAATGGTCTATATTTGAACCCATCCAACACAGATTTCTATATGAAGGCAGAGAGGATGGCAATGTAGGTGTTTTCTACCTTGGCAAACTGCAGTTCCACAATATGGCTGACTGTTAGGAACCCAACTTTCAGTTCCTCAGCATTGGATTAAATGCTGAAATAATTTTAAAAATCTGTTTTAAGCCAATCGTTTAAAAAGCAACAAATAATATTGCTGCTGTAAATCAGTTTTCCTGGTTAGGGAACTTGGTCACTGTCTGACCAAGACGATATTTCAGTCCTATTGTTTGATCTGGAATTTTTAAGTGGCAGTAAACAGATCTTCTCCTAGTTGGATGGTAGCTACCCTCTCCAGTCTGTCACCATACAGTTGTGTGTGACTATGTCATATCATACTTAGCCAGTTTGTACATCATTGTCTTGGATGGCTGAGGATTATTAAAGCTGTAGTCTAGCACATCTGGAGGAAAACATGCTGGGGGCATTTGGCATAAAGAAGGACCCTAGGAATGTGAGTAGCACTGCTCCTTTGCACTTCAACGTCTTCCCTTGAAAGAAAGAAACAAACAAAAGTCAGTTATTACATTACAATAGCTTCCATATAAGGACTAGACTGTTACTGAACAATATGTCCTAGGAACAAAATGTATTGTAATTTCTTTAGAAGCAAAGAAAAGAAGGACAAATTGTCTCAAGTAATGCCTTTTTCTTGGCTATCTTTGTTCAAAGAAACAGGGCATTTTTGTCAGTATTTCTGTTCTCTATGTTTCAACTCACATCTGTAATCTGCTTCCCACTGCATTCTACAAATACCCTTTTCATTTCTTTTATCTCTTTCATGCTTGATTCTGATTGATGGAGAATAAATACTGTCTAAAGCAGAGCTTTCCAAACTCTGTGTGGCGACACAAAAGTGTGTCACCACACACAGCGTGGTGTGGCGACACACCACCCGGAAGCGGCGGCGTGAGCGTGCACGGCAGCAGCGGCGGCCGCTGCCGCTGCCACATGCACACATACACCGCCGCACGCCCCCTGCGCCGCCGCACCCCCCGCGCGCCGCCGCGCGCCCCCCGCGCCGCCACCGTGCATGCCCGCACCGCCGCACGCCCCCCACGCTGCCGCCGTGCACATGTGCCCTCCCCGCACCGCCGCCGTGCGCGCGCCACCGCCGCGCTGCCGCCGCCGCCACCACCACTGGTGTATCGCCAGTGGCGGCACTTTGGAAAGCCCTGGTCTAAAGTTTTATCCATATGTGAAATTATTGTATCATGGAGATGATTTATCATCTTCTTCTCATTATGTGGCCTGGAAACATCATCACTATCTTTACGCACATTTTGCATCATGCTCTTTTTATTATTAGTATTAAGATGATTGAAGGTTTATTTCATCTTGAATTTATTTATATAAATTAACTATATAATTATGTTTGTACTGAGATAGATTTTGATCCAGAATAGTGCAGTAGGATAAAATGAATTGTATGCACTGTACATTATTTCTCACCTGTCTTGTAAAACAATTCATTTATATTTAACACTGTGTCAAGGTGAATATGTTGTTAAAATCTTCATTTTCAGGATAAATGCTTAAGAAAAATGATCAGCATAGACCTGGAAATGATGAAATCCAATATTTTATGAGTGCCATTAAGTAATATGCAGTATAAGTAACATGTGTACCTATTTGCAAAGGGGATTTACGGCCATTAAATAAGTTTATGGCGTAACTACAGGTCCTAACATAGTAATGCAATAAAATACAGTAAAATAACAATAAAATAATAAACTAGTGAAATTATAAAATAAAGTAATAAAAGAAGCATTAGATATAAAGAGGTTACAACAAAATAAAGCCAAAGCTACAACTGAGAACTTAAGTATTTCATCCTAAGTTTAAATGAGAGCAGAGCAAAAGTAGCAACTTAGTTGCTAACAGTTGGAAACACATCTTCAAGAAGATAAATCAGTTTTCCAAGGTCAGAGCCCTTGAGTTCATCTGCCATTAATAATTTGGCTATTTTATGAGTGGACATTCACTTTTACAATGTGACTTTCTCTCCTCAAAACCTCTTCTAGAGGGCTGCTGGAACTCCTTGAGTAGATTTTGAGGTGAGTGGGGAGAGAAAAAAGCATCCAGTCCATTGTCCATTGTCCGAAACAGATCTTTCGATAAAAACATTCTATTTGTTTACATTTAACATGCTTAACTCTATATCATACAGTACTCTATACAACTTAAAAAATAATCAAATTCCATTTCTTAATATAAAATTATTATTGTCTAGATCTACTGCCAACCTAGCAATTCGAAAGCATGCAAATGCAAGTAGATTAATAGGTACCACTTCGGTGGGTGGGTAACAGCGTTCCACGTGTGTCATGCCGGCCACATGACCATGGAAGCGTCTTCGGACAACGCTGGCTCTTCAGCTAACAAATAGAGATGAGCACTGGCCCCTAGAGTCGGACACGACTGCACAAATGTGCGGGGGGAACCTTTACCTTTTTTTTTTAGATCTACTGCACACAGATCAGAAACTTCTGGGATTGACTCATTAACACTATCATGTTGTGCACTGAAAAGCAAAATATATCTAATACCACCACTTTATATGCAGAATACGTGTGGGTTAAGGTATAACTTGCTGGATTTGCCTTATATAAGATCCATCAAGCCAAAAAAAGTGATGCCATGTACAGTATTATGAACTAAATGACCATATAGACAGCCACACCTCAGCATGCTTTTTTAAATAAGTGACTAAACAGGTACCTATGAAAAGCCTCCAAAAAGAATTTGAAGGTACTAACTCGTCCTGCTCCATTGCCCCCTATATTTTTTTCTAAATCTGGAGGTTTCATACATTGCCCTGGCTAAAACTATCAATAGATCTGGTAGAACCATCCTTCTTGAATTCAGCTACTGATCATCACCAGTTTCATTGCAGTGAATCACACATTATAGGAAGAAATGCTATTTTTTTCAACTGGTATTAAATCCACTGCCTGTCAATTTGATTTTATAACTCTGAATTCCGAAGAGGCAAAACAACACCTCTTGCTCCATTTTACTACATCATATGTATTAAATATTAATATATATTTATTAGTCAGACATTTTAATCCTCTAAAATAAAAGCTTCCCAGCCTTTAATTTTTTTTTCAAAATAGCCCCCAGAAGCTTCAACGGATGACTCATCCACAAAGCTGAGATATCAAATGAAGAGAAAAACACAGTCGGTTCCACCCTAAGCATCCTGATGAGTCACTCTGAGATGTACACAGATTTCCAAATGCAGCCATATTTTAAAAATACATAAAGGTGCACACCGTACTTGAATTATGATGTGGCCAATTGTTGATTTTTCCTAGCAAGTATATAGTCTTCTTCCAAAAACAGTTGGGGGGGAGTGGGTGTCCGAAGTTCTTTCCAGAAGCAAAACCAGTGCTTCCATTATTGCCATATCACAGGCCAAATCGAACAGCACTAGCCATAGTGTAGCAACCTCCCTGCCTGAGCTGCTGGAGGCCATCTCGGGGTTGGCGTTGGAGTTCCCCAGACTGATGGTTCTGGGGGACTTCAACCTGTTGTCCCTGGGGCATGCCTCGGAGGCGGCTCGGGAGTTCATGGCCACCATGGCGGCAATGGGCCTGTCCCAGATTATTCGGGACCCGACTCGAGACAGTAGCCTCACGCCGGACTTGGTTTTCTTGTCAGAGCAGTGGCAATGTGATCTGAGGGGAGAATTAGATCTATCCCCCTTGTCATGGTCAGATCATGCCCTGGTGACCTTGAGATTCTCCTATGCTGCCCCTTTCTACCGGAAGAAAGCAGAACCCATTTTATTGGTCTGCCCCCGGTGACTAATAGACCCGATGGGGTTTCAGAGGGAGCTGGGGGTTATATCCAAGGATCTGCAGAGGCCCCGGCTGCTGCCTGGAATAGGGAGGCAGCCAGGGCCTTGGACAGGATCGCACCTGTGCGACCTCTCTTGCCCCATCAAACCCAACACTCGCCGTGGTTCACGGAGGAGTTGAGGGTTCTGAAGAGGATCAAGAGACGTCTAGAGCGCCGCTGGAGAAAGACAAGGACCGAATCCGACCGAACACAAGCTAGAGCTATATGTCTATGAAGGTTCTCAGTCATCCAGGTGGAATTGTCTGTAGCTTGAATCATGTCAACTGGATTTCTATTTTCTCAGTGGAAACGTTTCGCTCCTTATCCAAGGAGCTTCTTCAGTCTGAGCAAAGTTAGTAAGGGAATCCTTAAATATGTTTCTAGGTGGCTGTGTGACCTTGCACCTGGGGCTAGGTCATGGTTATTTTGAGATGTTATTTCTAAGTCCCTTTATCATCTAAAGGAGGATTGTTAAGATTACCATGCTGCTGTTGAGCTTGCGAAATGGTCTTAATCTTCCTAGGCACAGAAGACAAAGCAGGAAGGAAAATAGGGGAAAGATTGTGCCTGAGGCCCCCACCTCTATTCAAGGAAGGATTTTCCAAGTTGGCATAAATGGATTCCTTGACCCCTCTCTCAAACCATCTATCTTCTCTGTCTAAAATGTGAACATTAATGTCCTCAAATGAGTGTCCTTTTTCCTTTAGATGAAGATAAACTGCTGACTCTGGTCCTGTGGTGTTACTTCTCCTGTGTTGGGCCATCCTCCTGTACAAAGGTTGTTTGGTTTCTCCAATGTAGAGTTCAGAGCACTCCTCACTGCACTGGATTGCATAAACTACATTGCTTTTCTTGTGTTTTGGAGTTTGATCTTTGGGGTGTACAAGCCTCTGTCTCAGTGTGTTGGTGGGTATGAAATATACAGGTATGTGGTGTTTGCCAAATATCCGTTTTATCTTTTCAGACACGCCAGCCATGTAAGGAATGACCAGGTTCTTCCATTTACTCTGAGTCTCAGCCCTATCTGTCGCTGTTTTAGGTCTGGTAGATTTAGATTTAGTGAAGGCCCAATTTGGATATCCACAGGCTAGAGCTGCTATTAAGGCCTACCTTGTGGCAATAAGAGCGGCAAAACGTTAATATTTCTCCGCTCTTATTGCGTCCGCAGAATGCCACCTGATGGCCCTGTTTAAGATCACTCCATCCCTTCTGGGGAAGGTGGGTCCAGTGACCCACCTACAGGACTGTGCAGAGGAGTTTTCTGGGCATCTGGAGGATAAAATCGCTCGGATATGTTCCAAGTTGGATGCCAAGCGTGCGGCATGGCCTGTGGAGATGACTGGGGAACATACCCGGTTATCTGGGAACAGTTTGACCCTGTTGGGCCCAAGGAAGTGGACAGGGTTCTCCGGACTGTAAATGCCACCACTTGTCAATTAGATCCCTGTCCCTCCTGGCTGGTGAAGGCACCTTGGGAGGTGACGTGTGGGTGGGTCCAGGCGATGGTGAATTCATCCTTGGACGAGGGAGTGTTCCTGGCTGCTTTTAAAGAGGCGCTGGTGCACCCCCTCCTCAAGAAACCATCACTGGAACCCACCATGCTGGACAAATTTTGTCCAGTCTCCCACGTTCCCTTTTCAGGGAATGTAATTGAGAAAGTGGTGGTGTTGCAGCTCCAGAGGATCCTGGATGAGATGGATTATCTGGACCTTTTTCAGTCAGGTTTCAGGCCCGGATATGGGCAGAAACAGCTTTGGTCGCACTTTTGGATGATCTCTGGTGGGAGCGGGATGGGGGCAGTACATCTGTCCTTGCTCTTCTTGTCCTCTCAGCAGCTTTTGATACCATCAACCATGGTATCCTTTTGGGTCGGCTCAGGGAGTTGGGGGTGGGTGATGTGGTTTTGTGCTGGTTCACCTCCTTCCTCCAGGGCTGGTCCCAATCGGTGGTGATAGGGTGCGAGAGATCTGGCCCATGGCCCCTCCTTTGTGGGGTGCCACAGGGTTCAGTACTCTCTCCGCTCCTCTTTAACATCTACTGTATATGAAACTGCTGGGTGAGATCATCCGTTGCCATGGGATGAGGTATCATCAATATTTATTTATTTATTTATTTATTTATCGTATTTATACCCCGCCTATCCCCTCCTTATCGGAGGACTCTAGGCGGCTTACAACATTGCAATTCATATATTTATACATACATTCATATATTAACAACGTTTTTACCGCGCTCAGGGAAGGGGTAAGGGAACCAACTCTTTTTCCGTGGGTATTGGACTACATGTCCCAGAATACCTTGTTAAGGATATTTGGTTAAAGCATTCTATGCAGAATTAAACGCATGGCATTTCTTCCACTATGTCTGGCCAGAGAGTGGAAAAGTACAAGTTACAAGTGAAAACAAACATTGTTGTCCGCATTGAAAGTTTGGTTCTCAAAACATCTGAGACGTAGATGGCAGATGTTGAGATGTAGATGTCCCTCTAGCTAGACATAATAAACTTTTATCACGATTGTTCTCAAAACAACTGTAGCCCGAGGAAAGGCCAATACACAACACTGCCATCGTGTGACGCTGTATAGTAAGTACAATTACTACCAAAATGCTATACAGAAAGAGATGCCCATGTTTGAACCAATCAAATGTGAGCTATGAACCATGGGTATTCCTTTATACTTATGTTCTCACTTATGTTCCATACATATGTCTTCTGTTCTTTATGTAGACTGCTATCTACATGTACTTGTATCTGAACTGTAACCATGCCTGGTCTTTGCACAGACCATGATGTTTTTCTTTCCTCACTTCTGGTGATGGAACTCTGCTTATGCTTTGATTTTACCTTTTTGCAATAATGCACTATACATCCATTATTGCCTTATGCTATCAATAAAGATATTGTTAGCCTTACAACACGTTGTTTGGATTACTTCAAGCCTGAAACCCCGCATAGTTAACCATCACCTAACATACCTTGCTTCAGAGTCGGCTGCTGACATCCTGGATATTGCTGTTCGGGATCCGTTGTCTCCGTCTCCACTGCCATTCACGAGGTCTTCTTCGCTCCGGAGGCGACCCCCAACAGGACGCCAGCAAATTCTCCCACTGAAGGTGGTACCCATTTATCTACTTGCAATTAGCTTTCAAACTGCTGGGTTGACAGGAGCTGGGGCGAGTGACGAGAACTCACCTCGCCACGCGGAGGTTTTGAACTTAATATGCTGATGATACCCAATTATACATCTCTATCCCGGGTGACAAGTGAAACTGTGGCCACCCTCTCTCAGTGCCTGGATAGGGAACAACAGGCTTCAACTGAACCCTGGTAAGACAGAGTGGCTGTGGGTTGGGGGCCCCTCAATAACCAGGAAATTACCATCTTTGGTGCTAGATGGGGTTGCACTGCCCCAGATAGACCCTGTGTGGAACCTGGTTCTCCTGGACTCATGGCTCCTGCTCAAAGAGCAGGTGGCAGCTGTGGCCAGAGGAGCCTTTGCCCAACTTCATGTTGTGTGCCAGCTATGACCCTTCCTGGATCAGGAGTCTCTCCGGTCTGTCACTCATGCCCTGGTCATCTCCCGTATAGACTATTGCAATGCGCTCTACATGGGGCTACCCTTGAAGAGCATCCAGAAGCTACAGCTGATCCAGAATGCAGCTGTGTGAGTAGTTTTGGGAGCCCCAAAGACGGCCCATATAACACCTCTGTTACACAAGCTGCATTGGATGCCAGTGTGCTTTTGGGTTCAATTCAAGGTGTTGGTTATCACCTTTAAAGCCCTACATGGCATGGGTCCAGGTTACCTGAGGGACCACCTCACCCCCATCACATCAACCCGTCCCACCCGGTCAGGCAGTTACAGACCCTGTCCATGAGAGACTGTCGATTGGCAGGGTCCAGGAGGAGGGCATTCTCTGCCATAGCTCCCATCCTTTGGAATAAGCTACCCCCAGAGATAAGGCAAGCCCCCACTCTCCCGGCCTTCCAAAAGGGACTCAAGACGTGGCTGTGCCATCTTGCTTGGGGTGGAAGGGGGGATAGTTCATCGTGGGGGTGGATGGCGCCCTGACGTGGCCCCGGGAAATTTTAACAAGATTCTGATTTCGCCATCCTGGGTTTTATATTTTATATTTTAGAGTTTTTATTATATTTGTATATTTATATTTTTCTAATGTATCTTTTAATTGATATTTAACTCTTACTGTTTTAATTTGTTTGTAAGCCGCTCAGAGTCGTTTTTGAGATGGGCGGTGGAAAAGTACGATAAATAAATAAATAAATATCCACTGAAAAATGTCCATCTTTGCACAGACAATAATAAAAATAAATAAAAATTAAAATTAAAATAATAAAAATTAAAATTAAAAATTAAAATAATTAAAATTAAAATTAAAAATTAAATTTATATGCCGCCCAACTCCCAGCAACTCTGGGCTGTTTTCAATTGTTAAAACATTTAAAAAACAAATAATAATACAGAAACCATAAAAACAGCACAAGACAAAGGGACATCGATGCCAGAAGGGACAGCAATCATCCTCTCCAAAGGCCTGGGCGAAGAGCCAGGTCTTTAAGGCCCTTTGAAATTCCAGTAGGGTGGGAGCCGTTCAGATTTCGGGGGGAACCTTATTGCAGAGGGCAGGCACTGCTACAGAGAAGGTGCAATTCCGGGGTCCCGATAGGTGGCATTGTTTAATCGATGGAACCCAGAATGCGCCAACCCTGCCAGATTGAACCAGTTGGGCAGATAATATGGGAGACAGGCAGTCCCTCAAGTAACCAAGCCCTATAGAAGAAAGTATAATATGGAAAACAATGGAAATACAAAGGAAAGACATTTCACAAGGTGTATAGATGGAGATTTGAAGCCCTGCCCTATTTTGGATGATGTCTGATAGGAGCTGTACATTTCCTTTTATGTGTGACCTTATTTATATAGTACAATTAAGATGCTCAACTAATGTAGATCCCTTTAATGGCTATATTGAAGGGAGAAATTGGAAAATGTGGTGGTGTTTTTTTTTAGCTGCTACAATGTTATTGTGACGACTCACTCCTTTGATATTAACTTAGAAACTTTTAGCACAGGCCATGATAGGATATGAAAAAGTTCTTTTATTAATACAAGTGAATAGAATCGATGCAAAGAGCAAACTAAAAATTTTTATGCGCAATCATATTTTAAATCCTGCCAGACTCTCAAGCACCCCTCGTCCACCCCTCCCCTCCTGACTCACTTCCCATAACTTTACACTGCCAGCCTTTGATGTTTCCAGATGGATGGCCTTGGAGCCTGGTTCCTCTCTTCCCTCCCCTAACCCTGGTTAAGAAATTATTTCAGGATTTCAGCCCCTTCCTCTGTTTTGGCTATGGTGATGGTTTGGTGGTCTGTCCAGGCTGTGCTTGGTACTTCTAGTTAGCACAGAGCATGTGTATGAATCCCAGGTTGCTGACTCCCTTTTGCTGAACACATGTCAAGTTATTGCATAGTAAGTGCATGTGCACATATGTTTTTCCTGTCATGCTCACAAAGTGAATCCAGGAGCAGTGAATTGGGAGGGACAGCAGCTTTTGTAGTAGTAGTAGTAGTAGTAGTAGTAGTAGTAGTAGTAGTAGTATAACTTTATTGATTAGTCAATTGACCATATCAAAAAATTGGGCATCAGCCAGAATAAAATGCAGTAAAATAAGGCAGGTAAAATACTGTAAGATAAGATAAAATAGACTAGTGTGAGATAAAATAAGATAAAATACAATAAAGTGAAATAGAGGTAAAAGAGTGAGATAAAAGAGTATAAGATAATGCAGAGGTTTATAATAAAATGAATAATAAAATACAAAAGTAGTACGTGTTTAGGTGAATTCATCACCTTTGCATGCCACCCCAATGTGTTCTATAAATTGTGTTCTCAATTGGACAGCCCTGACTATAAACTTAGCAGTTCTAGTGACTACATATGTGTTTGTGCCCTGAAGGAAGTAACATAGTCATTTGTTACAATCCCAATATATGGTTCTGTCAAGTAGTGTCTGTAGGTACTGAGCCCTTGCTGAGGCATATGATTGGCAGTTAAATAGAACTTGCGCAATGTCTTATATTTCGGATGCTCCACAAACACATGTTCTCTCAGAATATGGCACTTGGTGGAATTGTCCGTATTTAACCATAGAATCTAGCTGCTTGAATCCTGCTCTGGTAAGAGCTATCCTATGGTATTGAGTCAAACCCATTGTCAGGTATTTTTCTGTTTGAAAAGACGTTTTATTCTTATCTTAGCCAGCCATTTCACTGACCTAATGTTTGCAAGTGACTCAATATCGGTTTGGGCGTTAACATCCAAGACTCTTTGTTTAAATGTTGCCTTGGCCTGATGTCCGGCTGAAAGTAAATATTGTATTGAGAAGCCGAGGTGTGAGATAGTTTGGAGAAGTTGGTTGATCCATGTGGTGGGTTGAAGTGTGCCCATCTGTTCTTCAAGGCACATTTTGGGTAGTCTATCAGGTTCCATTGAGAGAATCCTCCACCAGTAGTTGAAGACTTTGATTACTGCTAGACTGTAAACGGAATGGGTGCCTGTTTCAGCTCGTACTGCTGCTGCAGGTGTATTCCTGTTGGTCCCCAGAATAGTTCTTAAAAAGCGTGCTTGGTTTTGTTCGAGTAAGGAGGCCTTTGATAGGCCCCAAAGTTCGGCACCATATGTTAACACTGGTATGATTTTTGCCTTGTGGACCTTTAAAATGGAGAGCAGAGTACTTGGGTGGTTGTAACTAAGTAGTTTGGTTAGCATTTTAGAGCTTGCTGTGGCCTTGTCACCTTTTTTTGTGTACGGGGACTATGATTGAGAGTTCCCATCCTGCTGGAATATGGCCAGTGTTGTCTATGTATGTAAACAGTCCTGCCAGTAGTGGAGCCCACCAGTCAATGTGTGTCCTCAAAAGTTCTGGTGGTAGGAAGTCTTCACCAGGTGCCTTATTGGGTTTCAGTGACTGAATAATGTGTTTAATTTCTGTCACTGACACTGGTGGCCAAGGAGGAAGATTGTCAAGGGTCAGAAGCTCAGTAGTCATCTTTCCTGCTTGGAATTGGCAAATAAAATGGTATAAAAATCCTCCCAAACTGAAGCTGAGATGAGGATATAAAGTAGGAGCTTACACTCCTTCAGACAGTAGCTTTTGTTTGCTCCTCTGATAAAAACCACACCAGTTTACGTGGGCCAAAATGACAAAATAACCCATGGGGGGGGCACGGAATCCACGTTTGCCCCAGGTGACACAGACCCTAGTTCCATCCCTGTCTGAAAAGATCAGTAAATCCACACACTTCAAATAAATAAGTAATTCCACACTCTTGTTTATTTAATAGCATGTTTTTTATGAAGATTGTTATAAAGAAGGACTGTATAGTACTTTGAGTGTCTGGAGTATGAAATATGAAAACTGAAGTGATAGAAGATTGTTATGTTCTTTGTCTTAGGAGCGCTTCCGGGTGCTGAAGACGCCGGTGCGTTGAACCGAGCGCTCCTGGCTCGGCTCAGCTGTTTGCCTGCTTGCAGCGGTTTTTAAAGAAATAAAACTGCTGAAATCTCCCCTTTGAAGAAAAGGGGATCAGAAGATAAACCACAAGGGTCGCTGGAATCGTCGCTCTTTCCCAATTCCCGTTTTTCCACCACGGGAAAAAGGAAATTGAAGCGACGAAAGCGACTGGAAGGACCATCGTTATTGCTCTACAGGGAACAGCGAAATCTTTTCAGATGAGTAGCACCTAAATTCAGCACTTTTAGTCACTGTTTTATATTTGTGTTTATTTTAACTTTACATATTATCTGCTAAGATCCTTCTATGGACATGACCGATGCTGCTGGTGATTGTGTAACTTTCTTGCTAAAGACGACTTGAGAAATGGTGGGAGCTTAAAGAACAATGACTTTACTTGGAAGTGAAATGGAGTGACATTGACTATTGACGAATGGCTTATTTACTGAAGTGGGACTAATCTATTTTCCTCTCTGGATTTTGAATTTAAATGGGTTAATGTCTGCCTTTTATCTTATTTCTTTGCTTTTCTGCTTTTCATCTTGAGATGGTTTTTTTTTTCCTTCTTTTTTCTGTAATGCATTTGGAAATTATTTGGATTATAATGGGTATTTTTGGAATATTTTTGTTTTAAACAGTTTTGGGAACTTTCTTATTATTTGGGATTTTAGTGGACTTTCTTGTTGCTTTTTGTCTTGGAGAGTGAAGACATTTGGAGTTGGGGCTTTTTCCTATTCCCCCCCCCTTCTCTTTTTTTTTCTTCTCTCTCTCCTCTTTGGGACTTGTGATTATAAGCTTGCCTGAGAACTGGATTGTTATTACATTTTCAAGGATATTTTGACTACAGCTAAAGGACTTACCCGTTGTACTCTTATCTTTTATTTTTCTTTTATGTGAGAATTGTTGATTTTACCAAAGTACATTTTGCCCTTTTTTTAATGCAATATCTATTAAGAAAAAGCAGTATTACTTTTTTTTTTAAATTTTTCATTGTATTTGGATTTTTTTCTGTCCTCTCTTCCCTCCTTTTTTCTTTTGAATCCTTAATAATTTTTTATCCCTCCTCTTCCCTTTTTCTTTCTTTTTTTTATTATTGTTTATAGTGGTTCTCCTTTGTCTTTTGTTATTTTTCTTTTCTCTTTACAGGAATATTATATACAACCTGGTTACTGCGGTTGCAAGAGTGAAGAGGGATAGATATAAGGAAATGGAGTCCATGGCTTCAGAAGTACCAACATCAGATATGGGAAAAATATTGGATGCGATTACAGCACTGAATCAAAAAATGGATGATTTAACTACTGCCTTGGAAGAAAAGATGGTTATTTTAACTGTTACCTTGGAGAAAAAGATGGATGACTTAATTACTTCTTTTGATATAAAAATAGATAAAAAGATGGACAATATTCTAGATCAACAAGTAGAAGAGAAAATGGAAGTGATGAAGGAAGACTCAGAAAAAGAATTTAGAAATGAAATACAGACTGTCAAAGAAATTGCAAATATTCTTCCAGGGGATTTTAAAGAGACACAAGGCCAGGTTAAGAAATTGGAGATTAAATCAGATTCTATTACTATGGAATATAATTTAGATGCTATTGTATTAGCAGAAATGAGAGAAGAAGAATGTATTTTGAGTCTGATAGGAGCTCTGGAAAAATTAGATGAGAATATGAGAAAATATATAGTTGATACTTTAGTTCAATATTTAGAGACAGAAGAAGAAGACATGGACTCTGAGATAGATAAAATTTTTAGAGTTGACTCACGTTATGTTAGAGATAAGAAATTGTCAAGATATTTTGTGAGAAAAGTTATAAAAGAGCAAAATCTGAAGAAATATTATAGCGAGAGATCAAAAATAGTAGGGTTGGGTATAACTTAAAAGAATTAAATCAGAATTTTTTCTTTTTGTTTGGAATCTGGGTTGTACAAATAGAAAAATTCTTTTCTTTTTATTTCTATATGCATAGTATAATAGTATAGTTGGGTATAAATTAAAAGATTTAAATTAGAATTTTTTCTTATTATTCGGAATTTGGGATGCATAAATAGAAAAAAAAATTTCTTTTTACTTATATATGTATAGTTTTGGGAAAATTAAAGTGTACCAACAATACAGGAATGGATGTTGAAATTATTAGAAATGGCAGAAAATGACAAATTGATTTGCCTACTAAAAGAAAAATTTTAATTATTATTCTTTAATGAGTGGAAATCTGTGATGGACTATTTGCAAAAAGCAGGAGGAGTAAAGCTAAATATGGAGTATTTGTTGATTAGATTATAGATAAATAGTACATAATAGACAAGGAAAAATATATGAATGTTATATGAATAGCCAGCATGTTAAAACAAACTATCTATTTTATTCTTATGACCATAGACGGATCGGAGGTTATCTAATTTCTATGTATGTCTTTTTCTTTATTCTTTTTTTCTTTTTCTTTACTGCACTGTTCTTTTTCTTTTCTTTTAATTTGTATTTCTTTTTCCGTTTCATCTTTATCTTTTAGCTTTGTATATTTAAAAACCTAATAAAACTTAATAAAAAAAAAGATTGTTATGTTCTTTGTCTGTGTGTGAAGAAGGAAGATGAAGTGTGACAATAGAATATTAACTTCTAAATTGAAGTAAATATGGCTGTCCATCTTAATTAAGAATCTCAAATATTTTGTGAGGTGGTAAAAATAGGCTTCTTATACATAGTCTGGATTTCATATCAACATTTGGCTGCTAGAATTTGATTAAACTTTATAGAATGAAAACCAGCATCATGTCAAAATGATTGTGTCTGATATGCATATGTAACTGACTTGTAAATTGTACTAATAATGCACTTAATTGTTTTAATATATTCCATTATGAGTATTCTGATGAAAGCTGACCATCAAAGCAACAGTAATCTGATTTGGGGGAAGAGTAGCTGGCTAATAAGATCTGACAGATAAACAAAACTGTAACCAGGATGCCAAATAAAGTTTTGCATTTGGTGTGGACCTACTGGGTCATTCTGTCTAAAAGAAAAGATCACCATTAACTATATAATCTTTATTATAGATAATCTTAATTCACAGTGTTTCCTTAGACATCCATTTTACAAATAAAGAGAAGGTTGGGATTGGGACATTTATTTATGATTTACTTAAGGCATTTTACATTCTTTAGCAAAAAAAAAGTTTCAATAGGGAAGGTCAATTCTCAGAAGTTAGGTAATGCCCACTAGATTTGATTGAAGCCTGAGTTGTGAATCAAACTGATATTACTTACCTGTGGGTAAGTCTGAATTTGCTCTTTGAAATCTGACCTTCATGAAGTCCCACTCCTTGTGTGTTTCTTACAGTGTGTTGCAAATTATAACAATTCATTATTTCATCTCACTGCAGATTTATTTTATTTATTTATTATCACTATTCTGAGAGGCAAAAAATGACAAAGGCTTAGCTACACTATTAACATTCTGAACTATTTCTGAACAGGGCTAGAGTTCAATTTTATCTGTCCCTAAAAGCTTTAAAGTCAAGCTTACATGTCTTGATTTACTTTATTCAGGATGCATGTTCCTTTTTCATCCATCACACTGAAGAGAATATAACTAGACTATTTATAGGAACATGTTGTGGTTGGAACAGATGCTTTGTTGTGATGAAGCTTCAAATAAAGCACTCAACGGGAGCAAAATCTCAAAGCAATGCGCCTTTTGTCACTTCAAAGCAGCAGAGCAGCCCTTCATTTTGCATGTAGAAAGTGGCTCCTGAGCATGAACAACCTTTTTTTTTAAGTGAGATTGCTCATTGAGACTGATCACCCTTGTCTCAATGTTCTCCAAAGCAGGATTGAGTGACCCATAATTAATTAATTAATTAATTTTTCAAATTTTGCCTCTGCCCATCTCCCCCCAGAAGAGGGACTCTGGAACTACATCATATAAATAAATACAATAAAAATCCAGATGGCAGTAAGGATTGTATAGATGTGGGGAGAACTCTAAGGTACTAGCCATCCCCAGGAATAACTACTCCCCTCCCCGCCCCAAGCACGGTGGCAGAGCCAGGTCTTCAGGGTCTTCCAGAAGGTCAGGAGCGATGGGGCTTGCCTCACCTCTGGGGGCAGAATGTTCTAGAGGGCGGGAGCCACTGCAGAGAAGGCCTGCTTCCTGGACCCCACCAAATGGAATTCTCTTACTGACGGGGTCCGTAACATGCCCTTTCTGCATGATCGGGTGGGACGGGTTGATGAAATGGGGATGAGACGGTCCCTCAGGTAACCTGGACCCATGCCATGTAGGGCTTTAAAGGTGATAACCAACACCTTGAATTGGACCCGGAAGCAAACCGGTACCCAATGCAGCTCGCAAAGCAAAGGTGTTACATGTGTCGATCTTGGGGCACCAAGAATTGCTGTGCGGCCGCATTCTGCACCAGTTGTAGCTTCCGGATACTCTTCAAGGATAGCCCCATGTAAAGCACATTGCAATAGTCTATATGGGAGATGACCAGGGCATGAGTGACTGTACGGAGGGCTTCCCGATCCAAGAAAGGGCGTAACTGGCATACAACACGAAGTTGCGCAAAGGCCCTCCTGGCCACGACCGCCACCTGCTCTTTGAGCAGGAGTCCAGAAGGACCCCCGATTCTATACCGGGTCTGTGTGGGGCACTGCCACCTCATCCAGAACTAAGGATGACAATTTCCCAGATACAGAGGAGCCATTAACCCACAGCCGCTCCATCTTGCCAGGGTTTAGCTGAAGCCTGTTGTTCCCCATCCAGACCCCCACAGCCCCCAGGCACAGCATCACTTACTTCACCCGGGATGGAGATGTATAATTGGGTATCATCAGCATACTGGTGATACATCATCCCATGGTGACGGATGATCTCACCCAGTGGTTTCATGTACTGTAGATGTTAAATAGAAGAGGAGAGAGAACCAAACCCTGCGGCACCCCACAAAGGAGGGGTCGAGGGTCAGATCTCTCCCTCCCTATCACCACTGATTGGGACCGGCCCTGGAGGAAGGAGGTGAACCAGCACAGAACCACGCCACCCACCCCAACTCCCTGAGCCGACCCAAAAGGATACCATTGTCGATGGTATCACAAGCCACTGAGAGGTCAAGAAGAGCAAGGATGGCTGCACTGCCCCCATGCTTCTCCCACCAGAGATCATTCATAAGTGTGACCAATGCCATTTCTGTCCCATATCCGGGCCTAAAACCTGACTGAAAGGGGTCTAGTTAATCCGTTTCATCCAGAATCCTCTGGAGCTGCAACACCACCACTTTCTCAACCACTTTCCTCAAAAAGGGGAGGTGGGAGACTGGATGGAAATTGTCCAGCACAGTAGGGTCCAGCGACAGTTTCTTGAGGAGGGGGTGCACCAGCGCCTCCTTAAAGGTAGCCAGAAACACCCCCTCTCCCACAGATGTATTAACCATCGTCTGGACCCAACCATATGTCACCTCCCGAGCTGCCTTGACCAGCCAGGAGGGGCATGGATCCAGATGACAGGTGGTGGCATTTACAGTCTGGAGGACCCTGTCCACTTCCTTGGGACCAACAGGATCAAACTCTTCCCAGATAACTGGGTAAGTACGCTCCCTTGGCATCTCCCCAACTTGAAATGGATCCGAGCGATTTTATCCCGCAGATGCTCAGAAAACTCCTTAGCTTGGCCCTGTAGGTGGGTCACTGGACCCACCTTCCCCAGAAGGGATCGAGTGATCTTAAACTAGGCCATCGGGCAGCATTCTGTGGATGCAATAAGAACGGAGAAATATTGATATTTCACCGCTCTTACTGCCACAAGGTAGGCCTTAATCGCGGCTCTAGCTTGTGTTCGGTCGGGTTCGGTCTCTGTCTTTCTCCAGCAGTGCTCTTGACGTCTCTTAATTCTCTTCAGAACCCTCAGCTCCTCTGTGAACCATGGGGAGTGTCGGGTTCGATGGGACAAGAGAGGTCGCACAGGCACGATCCTGTCCAAGGCCCCGGCTGCCTCCCTATTCCAGGCAGCAGCCAGGGCTTCTACTGGACAGTGCAGCAGATCGTTGGGTATAACCCTCAGCTCCCTCTGAAACCCTGCCAGGTCCATCAGTCGCCGGGGGCAGACCAATCAAATGCGTCCTGCCTCCCTGCAGAGGGGACAGCATAGGAGAATCTCAAGGTCACCAGGGCATGATCTGACCATGACAATGGGGACAGATGTAGCTCTCCCCTCAGATCACATTGCCACTGCTCTGACAAGAAAACCGATTCTGGGGTGAGGCCACTGTCCCGAGTTGGGTCCTGGATAATCTGGGACAGGCCCATGGCTGCCATGGTAGCCATGAACTCCTGAGCCGCCTCCGAGGTAAGTCCCAGGGATGGCAGGTTGAAGTCTCCCAGAACCATCAGTCTGGGGAACTCCACCACCAACCCCGAAATGGCCTCCAGTAGCTCAGGCAGGGAGGTTGCTACGCAGCAGGGAGGCTGGTACAGTAGCAACACTCCCAACTGTTCTCGGGAGCCCAACTTGAAAAACAGGGTCTCACAACTGGCCACTTGTGGAGCAGTTCCCCTGAAGGCCACTAGAGATTATTACAGCCTGATAAGTTAGGGAGTTTCCTGTCTGAGTTTCTTTCTCTGCCCGTTATGCAGCTGCGGGCTCCCCCCTCCTTTTATTTGATCATTCTCTAGGCAGCAACTCTTCCCCCATCTCCCAAGGTCATTCCCACATACCATTACACAAAGTGACTTCATCTTGGGACCAGGGTTATATAACTGGGGAAGAAAATGCTGGTGCAAGACAATGCACCCATTGTAATTGATGTAATCTAACTGTAGAAGGGAGCTGGTTATGGGCACCCTCACAAAATAGATGCCGTATTGGGCTAGGCCACATTTTTATCAGAAGAAAAATGGATTTGGTTGCTTCTTACTATCCATTGTAGTCTGTCATGTTACTTTGCGTTTTTGCGAGGTACACCTCCAAGCAAACCTCTGAGCTGCACCCACCCAAAGTTTAAATTTCTGAGAAGGCCTGCAGTCTACATGGGGCATAGACATTGTTGGAAAAACAGATTAAACTTGAGGCTGCTGCTTTGCTTTGCAGTATATTAGCTTCCTTTTCCCCCCTAAAAAAATAAAATTAATCACGTGAGGCAGGAGCCTGATGTTCGTCAAACGAGGTGGCTTTATGCACATTGGAATAAGGGGAGCACTCCTGAAGACCTAAGCATGTACCCCTTCCATACATATACAGAAACACAGAGAAAACAGAAAGAAAGAGAAAAGAGATTCCAATTTATAGGAAACAATCTATTATGAATTCTTGGACTTAATTTATGAAGTAATAATAAAATCCACTATTTTTTATTGTAAGTGGGGATACAGCAAATAATATATGGGAGAAAGATATTCAGCTGGGGGACAGGGTTTCTTTAACTTACTTGCTAAGGCACAATTTGTCTTGCTGCGACATGCAGTAGCAAGATAAAGGATTCTGAATCCATTCTGTGGGGTGAAAAGAATAAGCAATCTTGATAAATAAAAACGGCAACTATGAACTTTGCAGATATAACTGTAAAGCATTTCATACTTTGAACATTATGTGAGGCATTCTCAGTGAGGATATTGAGACATGGGCCATATCTGCATGACACCCTTAAATTGCCCCTGCCCTGTGCTGATGACTCTATCAATTGAAGAGAATATTTGTAGCTCAAGGTTGAACTGTGGAGTCCTTGGTGCTCTCTGAGCCTTGTTGTTTTCTTGCAGACATTTCATTGCCAGACTAGGTGACATCTTCAGTATGAAAAGGGAGTGGGACTTGCTCTCTGTTTATATACCATGGCTTGTCCTGCCTCTGTTGGTGGGTGTCATGATCTCCGATTCAAAGCTTCTGGGTTTTGTATCGGAGATAATGACATGGAAAATATTAACAGGGGAAGAGGCCGTGCCGGCATACGTGAGACTGCTGTCTGCCAATGGTGGCTTACGTCAACGTTTGTCTGAAGACCCTGAAGTACCATCTCAGTGGCTGAACAGGGGGGTGGGATTTAGGGCCATATATCAGTGTCTGTTGCACGCGCTTTTGGTCAGTAGCAACTTTCTTTTTGTATTGTAGTAACTTATAGTAAAGAGTTTTCCACAAGCATGGTGTGAGACTGTTGATTCTAACCTGAGTTCTACAAGCGTGACATTAAGTTGCTACTCCCCAATTTTTTTTCTCTACCTGGAGGCATTCCAGAGAGGGAGTGAGTTTGGAAGATGTCTCATGAAAAATTGCAGGGGGCTGTGGGAGGCATCCCAGCCGACAGCCAGGAGGCAGACTTAACGAAGGAGGAGAGTTTATTTACTCTGGATTTTGTAAAGTCGCTCCGAGAGACAGAGCCTGATTCTGCTGATTCAGGAGGAATGCAGCACTCAGACAGGCAGAAGAGAACTAGTAGCGAGGAAGGAGAAGATTCCACGCCACAGAATATGAGGGAGTTTGATGCACACCTCTGGTCGATAGAGGTAATGCTCCGGGATTTATCTTTGTCAATGTCTCAGGGGAGACAAGGGGCATTCCAGCCTGAGGATCCCCGGCCATCATCCAGAGGAACGACACCAGAGGGGGGAAGTAGAACTCTGTCACCTCCCCCTGGGCCTGCAGTCAAGAAGAAGAAATCCTCACATCCTTCCCAGGGATCAGCAGTCTGTGAGTAATTGGAATCTGGCTCAGAGAGGAGGGGGTTGGAGAGATCTAAAGGTGAAGTTTTATGGGGACCCAAATAAGTTGTCGTACTTCATCACAAACGTGGAGCTACACATGGCAGAGTTTGGGGGGATGTTTCCATCAGAGGCTTCTAAAGTAAATTTGGTTGGAAGCAGATTAAAGGGGCCAGCGGCCAATTGGCTCATCCAGCTCCATGATGCTGGGGTGCATGAGTTGCAAGATTTGGAGGGATTTTTGCATAACCTAAGGCTGAGATTCCAGGACCCTTTAGCTAAACTGAAAGCAAAAACTGAATTACAGCAAATTCAACACGGGTCAAGAACTGTCTCAGAGTATGCACTACAATTTAAAGCTATTGCCGGGAAGATTTATGACTGGTCGGAGACAACAAAAGTAGAATACTTCAAAGGAGGTCTTAGCTCAGAAGTGCTAAATTGGGCCCTGGGAAGGGGGGACCCAGACACTGTAGAAGAATGGATTTGTTTAGCTGGTGAAGTAGAACACACTAGGCATCAAGTGAGACGCAGGAATGTAGCCATAAAACAAGGACGGAATTCAGCTGCACCAGGGCCAAGAGTTATGACTTTCAGAAGCAGCCCAAGGGCAGTGTCAGATGAGAGAGAACAGCAGTTAAAAATGACTATGTTTTAATTGTGGGAAGCCTGGGCACAGGGCTTCAGAATGCAGATTTACAACAGAGACTGTTAAGATGGCGGCGAAGCCGACCAAGGGTGTGAAAAAGAAAACTAAGGAGGCAGCTCTCTTACAGCATCGTACAGTAAGAGAGGAGATGACCTCTTCGGACGATTCCGAGGCTGACGTTCCACAGCCAGCGGAAAACTAATGACGCCTGCCCTAAATGGCGCCCACAGGCAGGCGGAAGGAAGTTATGGCGCAGAGAAGTCAGTGATTAAACACTCAAAAATGCTAATGGTGGGAGTGCAGTTGTGCAATTCTAGAACGGGAGCCAAAGCAGATTTAAAAGCAATGGTAGATTCGGGTTGCACAAAGAATTTAATTCACCCGGCCATTGTCACCGGCTTATCTTTAAAGATGCAAAGGCTGAAGTGCCCAATAATATTAACACAATTGGATGGATCAGAAGCTAAGGGAGGAGCTGTGGAACATTGCACTGAACCTGTTACCATGATAATTGGAGATCATAAAGAGACTTTGACTTTTATAACAGCTCCCATTGCTCATTATTCTATCATTTTGGGATTACAATGGCTAAGAAGTGCCAACCCCATAATTGACTGGAACTCAGAGAGGTTGGTGTTTGCAGCCAGCACGTATACCCCACAGGGGCCCCCAGAGCCTCCACCAATGGAGAATGGAGTGGGAGTTATGGTGGAATGCGAAGCCCTGCCAGCAGAGGAAAACCAAGAGGGTAGCATTCCGCAGAGATATCAAGGTTTTACAGATGTGTTCAGCAAGCAGGATGCGGAACAACTAGCAGACAATCAAACCACTGACTGCTCTATCAACATTGATCCAAACGCCCCTCTGCCAAAACCGAAAATGTATGCAATGTCACAGAAGGAGAAGGAGGTGTTACGGGAGTTTATAGATAAGAACTTGGCACGTGGATTTATTGAGCCAGCGAACTCACCGATGGCGGCTCCTGTATTGTTCCGCGCAAAGAAGGATGGCACTCTCCGCCTTTGCACTGATTACAGAGGATTGAATGCAATATCCACCACAAACAAATACCCCCTGCCTCTAATTCAGGACATGCTCTCCCACCTATCCAAAGGGAAAATATTTACCAAACTTGATTTAAGAGAAGCCTACTTCAGAATTCGCATCAAGCCTGGGGATGAGTGGAAGACAGCCTATAATTGCCCCTTGGGGTCCTACCAGTACAAAGTCCTCCCATTTGGCTTGGCTGGAGCACCTGGAGTCTTCATGCAGCACATAAACAAAGTACTCCACGAGTTTCTATACAAAGGGGTGCTGGTCTATCTGGATGACATATTGATCTATAGCCAAAATGAAACAGAACATGAAATTTTGGTGAAAAAAGTCCTTCAAAAGTTCAGGGAAGCTAAGTTGTATGCCAAACTGTCGAAATGTGAGTTCCACAAGATGGAACTGGACTACCTGGGTTATAGGATTTCCACTCAGGGAATCGGAATGGACCCTGCTAAAGTCCAAGATGTCTTGGCCTGGGAACCGGCCCGTACACGGAAGCAGCTCCAAAGTTTCCTCGGCTATGCAAACTACTACAGACAGTTCATTAACCACTTTGCACAAATTGCGTTACCGCTAACCGACTTGCTCAGGACTAAAGGGAAAGGAGAATCAAAAAAGACACCTCAACCTGGAGCTAAGCTCACGTGGACGTCTGACTGTCAACGTGCTTTTGACAACTTGAAGAAGCTGTTCACGGCTTACCCTGTACTGAAACATCCGGATCCAGACGTCCCGTTTGTGGTCCATACTGACGCCTCGGACGTAGCCATTGGAGCTGTATTGTTCCAGAAGAATGCCCAGGATGTTTTACAACCTTGTGCCTACCTGTCTAAAAAATTTACTGACGCTGAACGCCGTTGGCATGTTTGGGAGAAGGAAGCGTATGCTGTAAAGGTGGCTCTGACTACTTGGAGACACCTCTTGGAAGGTGCTAAACACCCTTTCGAGGTGTGGACTGATCATAAAAACCTACAAGCCCTACAGACACCTCAACGGTTGAATGCCAAACAGCTTCGCTGGGCCCAATTTTTCAGCAGATTTCAATTCACTCTGCATTTCTTTGCTGGTAAGCGCAATTTCATGGCTGATGCCTTGTCCCACATGACTCAGCATGACAGCCAACGTGAAGAGGTATTGGACACTGTTTTTTCAAAAATTCAGTTGGGTCTCACTGTCACCACTCGCAGACAAGCTGCACAACCTCCTACACTGCTACCTGCCCCTCAGCCATCCACTTGGCTAGACAACATCACCTCCTCTTTGCAATCTGACCCTTGGTTCAAGGATCACAAATCATCGCTGCAATGCAAAGGTAATCAATGGTATTTTGCTGATAAGCTGTACATACCTTCTTCTTTACGCAAAGAAGCGCTCCAACATTCTCATGATCATAAGACAGCTGGACATTTTGGATTTACAAAAACTTTACATTTGCTGCGCCAACAATTCTGGTGGCCGTCCTTACGCAAAGATGTCAAAGACTATGTCACTCAATGTCCAACATGTGCTCAATCCAAACGGAAAGTTGGAAAGCCACAGGGTCTCTTGCAACCGGTTGCGTCTCCTACTCGACCCTGGGACGAAATAGCTATGGACTTTGTTGTGGAATTACCTGACAGTGAAGGCCATACTGTCATTTGGACTGTAATTGATTTGTTCTCCAAACAAGCCCATTTTACCTCATGTAAGAAGATCCCTTCTGCTAAGCGTTTGGCTAAACTCTTTCTCCAACACATCTACCGTGCGCATGGCTGTCCCTCGCGTATAATCTCTGATTGTGGTTCCCAATTTACTGCTAAATTTTGGAAAGCGTTCCTAAAACTATTGGGAACTACCCACTCGCTCTGCTCGGCGAACCATCCGGAGACCGATGGAGCATCTGAACGTGTCCAGGCGACTCTTGAACAATACCTCTGCTGTTACCTCAATTATCAACAAGATAACTGGGTGGAGTTACTCCCTTTTGCTGAAGCTGCTTACAACAATGCAGTCCACTCTTCTACTGGATTATCGCCTTTCAAAGTAGTTCATGGCCATGATTTTGTTCCTATTCCAGATCTCCACCTCGATGTACCCGCCAACCACTCCTCTCGTGACTGGAGTGATTTGGTCACTTCCTCTTGGCCATACAACCGGGCAATCTTGTCTATCTGTCCACCAAGTTCTTGAACACTACTCGACCTTCAAAAAAGTTATCTGCCAAATTCCTTGGTCCGTTTCCTGTTCTCGCTGTTATAAACCCTGTCACTGTCCGGTTGCAGTTGCCTAAATATCTTCGTCGCCTTCATCCTGTATTCCACTGCAGCCTTTTAAAGCCACATACGCCTTCTGCAGTCTGGCATCCTGACACGCGCTCCCCTACGCCTATCCTCGTCGATGGGGATGAACATTTTGAGATTGACCAGATCCTTGATTCCAGGATCTACAGAAATCACCTCCAGTACTTGGTTTCTTGGAAAGACTTTCCTGATCCTGAATGGCTTCCTCTGTCCAGTATCCATGTTTCTAAACTCATTTCCCATTTCCACAAGAAGTACCCTCTTAAGCCTGCATAATTGTTTCTCTATACTAAATTTTCTGCTTGTCTTTTTCAGATGGGGCGCTATGTCATGGTCTCCGATTCAAAGCTTCTGGGTTTTGTATCGGAGATAATGACATGGAAAGAGTTAACAGGGGAAGAGGCCGTGCCGGCATACGTGAGACTGCTGTCTGCCAATGGTGGCTTACGTCAACGTTTGTCTGAAGACCTGGAAGTACCATCTCAGTGGCTGAACAGGGGGGTGGGATTTAGGGCCATATATCAGTGTCTGTTGTGCGTGCTTTTGTTCAGTAGCAACTTTCTTTTTGTATTGTAGTAACTTATAGTAAAGAGTTTTCCACGAGCATGGTGTGAGACTGTTGATTCTAACCTGAGTTCTACAAGCGTGACAGTGGGGGTGTTGTACTCTTCTTGGTAGTTCCTTGATTGGGTTGTTGTTTGCTGCTTGGTTGATTGACTGAGTTAATAGTTCCTTGATTAGGGTATATTGTGTTGTTTGATTGTTCCTCTGGTGCTAATCCTCATGTTAATCTTTGCATATCTGGGTGTTGATTGCTGGCAAGGAGATGTTCTGGTCTTCTGGCTTTTCTATTGTCTCTTATGAATGGTATGTAAATGTTGTTTACCCCTATGTGTCTGTTGATGGCTGCTTTGTCTCAGTGCCAAGCTTCCAGGAATTCTCTAGCGTTTTTGGATTTGGCTTGGTTTAAGATGCTCACAGTTTCCCAGTTGAAAGTATGGTTGAGTCTGTCCATGTGTTGTGAGATTAAGGAGTTTTCATCATGTCTTCTGACTGCTAGGTGGTGTTAATCGTTGCATGTGATGACTCTATGCTGGTTTAAGAAATTCCTGTCTAGACAGTGGTTTACCTCATCCTCCCATTGGATAATTCCCATATTGTGGTGCTGACCCATATTTCTATTCAGGGAAGCAATTGCCAATTCCTTATTGGATAATGTGTTTGTGTGTGTGTGTGAGTGATTTAATATGCAGTTAAATACACACACATACACACACACACTCAGAGTGTATGTTTAAGATCTAAGAGCATTAAAATGTACACACATACAGGTAAAACAACCCCTTTAAAAATAAAAATACCTTTCTAACTGCCCTCTTTGTCTCTAATACCTTCTGGAGCAGTGGTTCTTAACCTTTTTGTACCATGAACCCCTTTGAGGGTCTGGTGACACAGATTCCTTCTCAGATAATTGTATTTTAATGCTTAAAGTAAATTACATAGACAGATTGCATTACAAAGGAAACCAATTATGCTTAAATTCAGGTATTAAAATATTATAAACTTACAAATATGTTATATACTTTTGTAACATATGTGCTTCTTTATTAATCCACTAAATCAATAGCAAGTCAAGCTAAATTTCAATCAGAGGTTAGTGAAAATAAAGTTGTAGGGGTTTTTTTCTCATCCAAGTTTATGAACTCCCCAATATCTAGTAAATATAAATATGGTGGGCCACAAGTTAAAATATACAATGCTATTTACTAATATTTTGTATGGAATAATAAAAGTATACATTTGTTGTTTATTCGTTCAGTCACTTCTGACTCTTCATGACTTCATGGACCAGCCCACGCCAGAGCTTCCTGTCGGCCGTCACCATCCCCAGCTCCCCCATGGTTGAGTCTGTCACCTCCAGAATATCATCCATCCATCTTGCCCTTGGTTGGCCCCTCTTCCTTTTGCCTTCCACTTTCCCTAGCATCAGCTTCTTCTCCAGGGTATCCTGTCTTCGCATTATGTGGCCAAAGTACTTCAGTTTTGCCTTTAATATCATTCCCTCAAGTGAGCAGTCTGGCTTGATTTCCTGGAGTATGGACTGGTTTGATCTTCTTGCAGTCCAAGGCACTCTCAGAATTTTCCTCCAACACCACAGTTCAAAAGCATCTATCTTCCTTCACTCAGCCTTCCTTATGGTCCAGCTCTCACAGCCATAAGTATACATAAAATACAACAAAAACAATAAAAAGGCCCACAACAGCTAACATGTATAAAGCAATAAACAGACACAAATATTTAAACTGGAATGCTCACTAACAGTTATAATGCTGACTATCAGCGGTCCCCAACCTTTTTGGCACCAGGGACTGGTCATGGAAGACAATTTTTCCATGGACCGGGTGGGTGGGGTTTGCAGGCGGGAGCCCCATGGCCCACTTCCTAACAGGCCATAGCCCACTAGTGGGCTGTGGCCCACAGGTTGGGGACCCCTGTTATACATGTTTCAGCTTATTAGCCTTCATCAGTAGTCAAAACCATAACTAACAGACTGAATGTAGTTATGTATCAAGATAATATAATGCCAAGATAATCAAGATTCAAGTAAGTGCATTGGCTGAGTCCAATATGCAGTCTGCATATTGTATATTTTAACTTGTGGCCCACTATATTTATATTTACTTGACCTTGTTATTTCACTTTGGTTTTGGTTAAGTAGGCTCCCTTCTTTTTGTTTTTTCTCCCCAAAATCTATCCATGGATCCAAGGTTAAGAACCCCTGTTCTAGTGACATTTATCAGTAAGGCTACAGTAGCTCAATGGATAACACTTGCATTGCAAATAAGAAGTTGCTGTTTTAAAACTTGACTCACTCTCTCTCTCTTTCTTCTCCACATACATAGAAACACAAGTTTTTCTTTCTGTGTGCTACCTACTTTTCTTTGGGCTAAAAAAGTCCAGCGGTGTATTGTTTCATGTTTTCTGCAGTCACTTGAGGTAAAAGGATGAAACCCTTTACCTTAAGGGACTGGAGACTCAGATGTCTTGAGAGATGATGAAATAGTGCAGGGCTTTCCAAAGTTTTCCCGCGGCGACACACCAACCACTGTTGGTGTGTCACCGCGGGAAAACCCGGAAGCGCTGATGATGATCAGCGCTTCTGGGTTGTGTGGCGACACACCAGACTGTGTGGCGACACACTTTTGTGTCGCAACACACAGTTTGGAAAGCTCTGATCTAAGTGATCCCTGTGATTTAGAAAAATTCTGTCCCCTCACCCACCCAAAAAATATTAGTGATCTCACACCCTTGAAAGAAAATTAAAAACAGAGAGGGATGAACAAGAAAACTGGTGATCTCTGGGAAGAATTATGCCATGGCTGCAGATTATCTTTTTTCTTCCTAGCACCCAACAAGTTTATCTCAGAAGCAGGCCCCAATGAATAAAATGGAATGAATTCCTTGGTAATAAAGCTTAACACTGTTGACTCAAACTGATTTCATATTGATTTCTGTCCTCCAGAGAAAGCTGGAAACTATCATCTGTGAGAATTCCCCATATTTCAACAATGTTGTTGTTGTTGTTGTTGAGTCGTTTAGCTGTGTCCGACTCTTCGTGACCTCATGGACCATAGCACGCCAGGCCTTCCTGTCCTCCACTCTCTCCCGGAGTTTACTCAAATTCATGTTCATTACATCGGTGATGCTATCAAACCATCTCATCCTCTGCTGTCCCCTTCTCCTTTTGCCTTCAGTCTTTCCCAGCATCAGGGTCTTTTCCAGTGAGTCCTCTCTTCACATTAGGTGGCCAAAGTATTTGAGCTTCAGCTTCAGCATCTGTCCATCCAATGAGCAGTCAGGGTTGATTTCCTTTAGGATTGACTGATTTGACCTCCTTGCAGTCCAAGGGACTCTCAAGAGTCTTCTCCAGCACCACAGTTTGAAAGCATCAATTCTTCGGCGCTCAGCCTTCCTTATGGTCCAACTCTCACAGCCATACATTACTACTGGGAAAACCATAGCTTTAACTATACGGACCTTTGTTGGCAAGGTGATGTCTCTGCATTTTAATATGCTGTCTAGGTTTGCCATAGCTTTCCTCCCAAGGAGCAAGCGTCTTTTAATTTCATGGCTGCAGTCACCGTCTGCGGTGATCTTGGAGCCCAAGAAAATAAAATCTGTCACTGCTTCCATTTCTTCCCCTTCTATTTGCCAGGAAGTGATGGGACCAGATGCCATGATCTGAATGTTTTTAATGTTGAGTTTCAAGCCAGCTTTTGCACTCTCCTCTTTCACCCTCATCAAGAGGCTCTTTAGTTCCTCTTCGCTTTCTGCCATTAGGGTGGTATCGTCTGCATATCTGAGGTTGTTGATATTTCTCCCGGCAGGCTTGTGATTCATCCAGCCCAGCATTTCTCATGATGTACTCTGCATATAAGTGAAATAAGCAGGGTGATAATATACAGCCTTGTCATACTCCTTTCCCAATTTTGAACCAATCGGTTGTTCCATGTCTGGTTCTAACTGTTGCTTCTTGACCCGCATACAGGTTTCTCAGGAGACAGGTAAGGTGGTCTGGTACTCCCATCTCTTTAAGAATTTGCCACAGTTTGTTGTGATCCACACAATCAAAGGCTTTAGCGTAGTCAATGAAGCAGAAGTAGATGTTTTTCTGGAACTCTCTTGCTTTTTCCATGATCCAGCGAATGTTGGCAATCTGATCTCTAGTTCCTTTGCCTCTTCGAAACCCAGCTTGCACTTCTGGTAGTTCTCGGTTCACATACTGCTGAAGCCTAGCTTGTAGGATTTTGAGCATAACCTTGCTAGCATGTGAAATGAGCGCAATTGTACGGTAGTTTGAACATTCTTTGGCATTGCCCTTCTTTGGAATTGGAACATAAACTGACCTTTTCCAATCCTGTGTCCACTGTTGAGTTTTCCAAATTTGTTGGCATATTGAGTGCAGCACTTTAACAGCATCATCTTTTAGGATTTTAAATAGCTCAGCTGGGATACTGTCTTCTCCGCTAGCTTTGTTGTTAGTAATGCTTCCTAAGGCCCACTTGATTTCACTCTCTAGGATGTCTGGCTCAAGGTCAGTGACCACACCATCGTATTTATCAGGGACATTAAGATCTTTCTTGTATAGTTCTTCTGTGTATTCTTGCCACCTCTTCTTAGTCTCTTCTGCTTCTGTTAGGTCCCTGCCTTTTTTTTGTCCTTTATCATGCCCATCTTTGCACAAAAAGTTCCCTTGATATCTCTGATTCAACAATGTTACCTAAAGCAATAAAACAGGACTGGAGAAATTGCCGAAGCACATGGAAATCTCTGAACTATAAACAGTGGATGGTATTACCTTTGTAATCATTTCTTTGCATTAAGGCACAGTTCTGTGCAAATCTACTTAGAAGAAAGCCCTGTTGAGTTCAGTGGGGGTTCCTCTGAGGACAAAAGACACATGTGTCTGTGTGTGTACACACATACTGTACATACTCTGTCTGTCTCTGTCTCTCTGTCTCTCTGTCTCTCTGTCTCTCTGTCTCTCTGTCTCTCTCTGTCTCTCTCTCTCTCTCTCTCTCTCTCTCTCTCTCTCTCTCTCTATCTATCTATCATCATCTACTGTATCTATCAATCATCTTATAGGACATTTAATGGATTTCTCCTTAAATACTTTGGGTTACTTTTCCCATCAGACCATAGTTTAGGATGATAAGAGTTGTTGCATGAGACACCAGTGCAAGGAAAATTGCACTTTGACTTCTTTCATTTATCATTCAAATACTTTTTGACATAGCTATGTAATTTTAGATAGCAAAATCTCTGGAGGTCATTCAGCAGCCATCACTTATATGGGAAAAAGATTTCCCTCATAAATAATGCATGTTGTTCTAAAAAAAATTGTTATCAGACTGGAAAACTGTCTCTGTTTGTTTAATAAACTTTTTTTTGCCGGTTGTCAGTGCATATTGTTCTGAAAAAGGACAGAGGGAGGGGAAAATAAACAATTCGGTTTTAAAAGCCCACTCCAAACAATTAAACAGTGGCACTTCGTACTATAAACATTAAATAACTATAACCTCTGTACTCCCCTCTCATTCTGTGCAACGTTTTGCTTGAGGCTCTTTAAAAGAAGGTGCCAAAGTAGCTGGGCTGAGATGGTATCACCAAACCCAACAAATCTAAGGGTCAATTATATCCTGGGTTTCTGAAAATGCTCAGTCAACATGCAGTCTCCTCCTCCTCCTCCTCCTCCTCCTCCTCCTCCTCCTCCTCCTCCTCCTCCCAGGGATGAAAAATGTTGCTGAATTGTAATTCCCACAACCACACATCTTTGGCAATACTGGCTATGCTAGAGGTCAACAAATCTAAAGGGTTCCACATCACCTTGATTCAGAATTACACATTAGAGTTATGAGTTGTACCTCTTAGGAAATTGTCATGGGAATAGCAGAGTAGATGTGTGTGCAGCCTGGTGGCTTTCTACTCTTAATGCAAACCCAGAATGTGGTAGTAAAACTGACATGGGTATCTGGTTTGCATTTATTATTGTATTTATTTATAAATCATATTTATAAGGCTGCCCAACTCCAGACGACTCTGGACAGCAAACAACCGTAATGTGGTTTCTTTGTATTTCTATGTTTGTTGTGAGGTAGCAAGCATAACAGGCTGTGCATCTGGATTTGAAGGGCCAAGGTGCTTTACAGCACATGTGAGAGTTATGTAGCTCCTCTCCGTGACTCCTTGAATCAAAGGCTTCTCCCAGGATCATAAAGTGTTTAAAATATTAATAGTCGGCAAGAGATACAGCCTTGATGATGTTTTGCCAGAAATACAGATGTGTTCTCCAATCTCAATATTTTATTCTGTGTGAATTGATCACATCAGTTAAGAAACGACCTTATTGTGCTTATTCCACAGAGATATGCGATATGAAGAATCATTAAAAATCCACTCTCAATTGGTATTTGGAGGTGTTATTATCCTGTGCAAACTGAACCATGTGTTTACTGGGAACATTATAATTATCCCTAATGTGGTATAGCAGATGGACATCTCAAAACCATCCCACACTTTTAAATTTCAAGTATAATGTTAAGGATGTCATAAAAGATATTTCAGTCCCCAGAAACTTCGTGAAATCTTCATGACATATAAAAATAGATCTGCCCATGGGACTCAACAAGCTAAAAGCAGCCCACTTGCCATAAATCATGTATTAAAATATATTTACAAGCTTCCTATATTTTTTTCTGTCTGAGTGAAAAACAGATGTGTTATCGAGTAAGCGGTGACAGCCCACACATCTTGGCAGGTGATCTCTACACGGTTTAGCTGAGTATGTGCACAAACCTGATTTAAGGAAATACCTTCAGACACTACTGACTGCTGCAAACGTAAGCCATATCCTAATGTTGAGAAATCCAAACCAAGTGGGAGCACAAAGACTTACTCATTGCTTCTGAATGCTTCCATTGGCACCTTCTCATGTTGAAGGAGAAGAGATGGAGAGAAACTGTAGCCGCAATCCACAATGGAACACCCACAGGTACTTATTGTTTAATGCCTGATTGGGCCAATGTGCTTATCTTCAAGTTTTATTAGGCATCTGTAAAATCTTGTGATGAAAGCAGGACATTTAGAAAATACCCTAATCAGTACAGAAATACTTAATCTGTTGCTATTTTAAATTCAGATTAAATTCTGGTGGCAACTCAAGAGCATATTGAGTTCTTGCCAGAAAATTTGCATATTGAGTTATGCAGTTCTTGAAGAATATTTTGTCTTGCATAGCCAACACAATGCTGAAGTACTTGACTGTAGAGTACTAGCAAAGGAACCCAAGACTTCTTGCCACAAAGCAATCTACTTTTGTCACTGATGAAGCCACTTTTCTCACGAGTCATTTTTCCTGCACCTTTTACTGAAATAAATCACGTCTGCATTTTATTAGCCAATCGATCAAACCGTAACTGAGGCTTTTTTCTTTTTCTGTGTCCTGTTACTTGGTGATGTGTTTCTTTTTTTCTTAACATCTAAATGTGAACAATAAAATACAGAAAAAATTATGCAGAAAGAGAGACTTAAACTTTATTGGTTCCATTGACAGTTTTTTTGCAGCCTTTTGTAAGGATGAGTAGCTTACCAAACTGCGACTTCACAAGATAAAGGTGAAATTCTGAAGATTTCATTGGGGATGCTAGTCACTGAAATCAATAGGAGTGGTTTCTAAACAGCCTAATCGAGAAATAATTTCCTCAAGGGCTAGCCCTTCATGAGGGAGGGTGTGATATCTACCTTAGACAGCAGTACAGGTAGTCCTCGACTTACAACTGCAATTGGGACCGGAACCTCTGTTGCTAAGTGAGGCGGTCATTACGTGAGTCACGCCCAATTTTATAACTTTTTTGCCACGGTCATTAAGCAAATCACCGCAGTCATTAAGTGAATCACATGGCTAAAAGAATGGTCATAAATGAAGGAGTACCTGTACTGGACGTTGTGGCTTGGTGGCAACATATTGGAGGGCTGTGCTGTATGCACTCTATATCCTATACAGCACCCCAAAAACTAACTAGTCCTTGTCAAGTACTGTGTGGGATATATCTCATAACCAAATTTGATTCAATTGCCCAGTCCAGTTTGCTTCTACCGATAAAATATGGAGAGGGAGCATCTTGGCCTTCCTCCCAGAAAGGCAGACAAAATTCACAAGCCTATGATTTCTTTATAAGATCTTGCCCAACAATTGCCAGTTGAAACAATAATGAAAGCAGCTGACTGAGAAAGGCATCTTTAACTGAATGAAAATCCTCAAATGAATGTAAATGAGTATTTACATAGCCCACAGAATTGTTGTCCCATGTCAATAAGACATGACTGTTCTCCTCCATATTCTGAACTTTGAAAAGAGTAAAAATGCAGTTCTATTTAAGGGACTAAGATGAGGTCACTATTATTTAACCAGCTTATACTGGTGTAAAACTGTGTGGAATAGTGAGACAAAAACTTGGCTAGCAAGATCTCTTTCCAGCAGGGATTTGCAGGGAGAAGATGAGAATCTTGAAGGATCTAAAAATGAACATTGGTCCAAAGAACCAAATGTTGTTGCAAGATGTATGAAAACACACCAGACTACTCAATAAGATGAATGAAAACTGATTTATATGAACATGTAATGTTCTTAACTTCACTGTCCCAATAAACACTTCTCCATGCAAAGCTTTGCATGATAGTAAAAGTTTGTTAAGGTTACATGTAAGTCAAGACATAGGTTAAGACCTGAATGACCATTCCCGCCAAATAATTGAAATTTGACTTCTTCTTTCCACAAGTGCCAGCCCCCTCCAACCACGAGTCATTGTCCATCTCCTTTTCCCACTCCTCAGCATGCCCCTCCTGGCCGTGCAGGTGTGCGACCTTGACTCCACGTCAACAGGCTGCAATGGTCCAGCGCGAACAGTCTGGTGCGGACAACGGAATGCACTCCCCCTTCCTTTTCGGCGCGCTGTCTCTGGCTGACACGTATCTGCAAAAACTCAACTCACAATAATGGCAGGAGACTCAAAGAAGTCCTGACAGAACAATCTTTAGAGCAGGAAACATAATCTTTCTTCATTTCAGGAATTGCTGGAGCAGCGTGGATTTGAATTAGTGATTTTTAAAAATGTTTTGTGTAATATAAGAGTGAATTTACTGATGGAAAAAGTTATTTCTAAAAAATCACCAATTTTGTTTATAGTATATCCAATCTCATCCTTATGCTTATATAGAGTGTGCCTAGAGTAGTGATCTGTGTATCTACTTATTTCATTTAGCAGTTGTGATGGCATGCCTTGAGTTGGAAAACGGAAAAAAGAAGGAAACAAGCTATCCCAAACCATGTACTTAACTCTGTATTGCCAGCACAGAGATGATTTAGGGTAGCCCAGAAAAAATGAGTCTGTTCTAAGAACCTTTCTCCCACTCTCTTTCACTCTTTATCCCTTGCTGTGTATGCGTGTGGTTGTATATGTGTTTGGTCTAGTGGTTAAGGCACCAGGCTAGAAACCAGGAGTCTGAGAGTTCTAGTCCCGCCTGAGGCATGAAAGCCGGCTGGGTGACCTTGGGCCAGTCACTCTCTCTCAGCTCAACTCACCTCACAGGGTTGTTGCTGTGGGGAAACTAGGAGGAGGGAGGAGTATTAGGTATGTTTGCCGTCTTGAGTTATTTGTAAAAATAATAAATGCGGGATAGAAAATAAATAAAATAAATAATAAACAAAGCCCACATACAGTAAATCAAGCTGGATAAGCTTCCCCTGATTCAGTTTTCACAGCTAACCTCAATCAGTCCCCACATTTTTTATAAGAAAATGTAAAAGGAAAAAAGAAATCGTAGGAAGCGACAAGTTCCTAGCTGTTTTTGGGGTGACTGGAGGGCTGTCAAAAACTCCTAGCCTCCCTTAGGGCCACTGGGGTATTTGTGATTGGTGCTACTGGTACAGTAGGGGTGTGTTTTCCTGGGCTTACAGCACATTGGGATTTGGTTTAATGCAGAATAGCATCTTTGGAATTTATTCACTGGTCCAGTGATACCTCTGTATTGGGCAGTGTGGAATGGCACTTAGCTTGAGTAGCAAAAGTGATGTCAGACTTTTCACCAAAATAAAAGTTGCCATTAATAATATAAGGAAGTAAATACTTGGAGGGAAACTGTTTTGACAAACAATAACTTTAGAACAATTTGAATAGCTAAAATAGTCAATTTCAGTACCCAGCCATTGCTTATGAATAAAGTAGTTTCCAGCAATCTCAGTGCAGATTATTCCAAAGGGCTTCACTGAAGGTCACTATCTTGGCTGCATTCTGCTACAAAGCTCTGAGTTTAGGATTTATCTCTCCCTCTCTCTTTCTTTCTCACTGAGTAATTCTTGAATTGGCTGGTTGTATTAAATCAAACTATGGTTTTCTTTGGTTTTGGTTTAAGATGTTGCATGATTCATTCAAAAAAGTGGTTAAAACAAACCCTGCCTTAACATTATCCATAAACCTGGTCAATATTTCTCCTTTCCTCCCCGCCAGGAGAATAGAATCCTTGCAAGGTTTTTATTTCTTCTTAATTGCCAAGGCCCTTCTCTAAACTCATTTCTTTTCTCTGTTACTAACTTACTAGAGTCCCTTTGTGGGAGTTCGGCGGTGATAAATCAAATAAATAAAAAAAATAAAATAAAAAAATAAATCTTTATAGGCTGAACTTTTGACCATATTTGGATTTGTTTCTTCTCTTGGAGTCTTGGCTGAAATGTTAACCTTTGTTATTAGCTATTATATCTCCTGATTCTCACAGCATCCTGCCTATTCTCCTCCCCTTTCCCCATCTTCCTTCACCTACATGTACAGTATTTCCAAAAAACCCTATTACTTCTGCTACTGTACAGGCCACTGCTGATCAAAGAATGCTGACCACATACTAGTGCTGATATGTTGTAAACATCTAAAACCTTTGGTTTCCTGCCATGCTCTGGAAATTATGTCCCCCCCCCCAACTTAAGCAGTAGATGAAAGTCATATTCCAGTGAGTTCATCCTGTATCTGTTGATGTCCCCCCCCACCCCACAATGGAGAGACTGTCTGCCATATCCCCATCTCCCAGCTTGTGCTTCTTGCTCAGGAAAAATCCTCAAATACAGCTTTGATGATAATAATGCTATTCTGATAGGATTTGCTGCTGGGATATATTGGGATAACATACTTAAAGTTTGCTAATTTGCTGCCATAGTGAACAGAAGGCTTTTGAGATCTTCCTCCATTTGTTATAAGTTTCAAAAATCAAAACCCTTACAATTACCCCTACAGCAAGGGGCATATGTGCATATGTATATATCTAAATTTTATATTCATGTTTTTAATCTGTTTTATTGTGAACCGCTCAGAGTCCCTCGGTTGGGGGAGATGGGTGGTAATACAAATTTAAATAATAAATAAATAAATAAATAAATAAATAAATAAATAAATAAATAATAAAGGAATCACTAGGAACTTTTTTGCTTTTATTTTTTTGTGATCAAAAGGAAAAAGACATTTTCCTTAATTCACAGAGTGCTGGAGAATTTGAGGGGACAATTGAGTGGACAGTGCATGGCAAGTTTGAAGAAGTGAGGGTAAGTGCTGATTGGCTGGTGTACAACTATTGACTTGCTTGGGATAAGTAATAAATGGCTGAAGGTACTGTATTATCTGCAAGTTGCAGACTTGCAAATGTATAAATAATTATTTTTTTAATATAATTTTATTAGTTTTCAACAAAGATAAAAACTACAGAAAAACAAAAAACTACAAAAAAGAGAAAAAACTAAAAAAGTGTAAAACACAAAAAAAGAGAGTTTAAGATTACATACAAGTGTGACTTCCAACTTTCAACAGCAAAAATATACAGCAAATTTCATAGTCAAACCCTTACTCTTTGTCAAACCAAAATCACATTATTTCTATAAATCCTTCCATTAACACATACAAATCACTAATACAATTGCTCCTTCCCCTTATATAAAAACGTGTGTGTGTACATATACATATACATATACATATACATATACATATACATATACATATACATATACATATACATATACATATACATATACATATGAATTTCTAAATAAATTTCCCTCCCCCCCTTTTTTTTTAAAAAAAGCAACATCCATTTAATTACTTCCTTCCTACCACTATTCTATACCATGGTGGCTCAGTGGTTAAGACACTGAGGCAGAGGCCATTAAGGCTGACAGCTTGGCAGTTCGAATCCCAAGAGCACGAGCCGCGTGCTGGAGTGAGCTCCTGGAAATTTGTCCCAGCTCCTGCCAACCTAACAGTTCAAAAGCATGCAAATGAAAGTAGATAAATAGGTACCACTCCGGTGGGAAAAAGTCACAGGGACATGAAAGGAGCCTCCTCGGGTGTTCCCCAGGCAACAGTGATGTCACCAGCAAATCCTTTCACTACAAAAGTGCCTTGGTGCTTCTGACACTGGAAACCCCCACCACCACTATTCTATATATTTCTGTCCACTATAATAAAAATCAAATTATAAAAACATGTAAGTCATCTATTTTCATAATCAATAATACTACAACAAATTTAGATCTATTAAATTTAAAAGCCAAATATTATTAAATCTTATCAATACTTTTTAAGTCATACAAATAAAAAATCCTGTAAGTCTTAATCCAAATCATTAAGAAAATAAAATCATAATAACCTCTTTATCCATCCATCTACACATTTAATTTTTTTTTACCCCTCCTCAAAATATACCAGGGCATATCTCCCTATTACACATAAGGCAATTTTTTACAGAAGTCAAACAGCCCCACTGCCACCTTCAAACACTCAGAGTTCTCAGGGAAAAAAACCTCCCAGACAACATATTTCCTTCTTTCCCATAACACTGATTCAGATAGTCATAACATCGCCCCAACAGAATAACTCCCCATACAAGCTTAAATTCAGATTGTTGCTTTAACTCCCTCAGCATCAAATCACAATCCACCCCTAGCATTACTTTAATCTCACTAACATAAAATTCCTCATGTCTATGAAGGTTCTCAGTCATCCAGGTGGAATTGTCTGTAGCTTGAATCATGTCAACTGGATTTCTATTTTCTTAATGGAAACGTTTCGCTCCTTATCCAAGGGGCTTCTTCAGTCTGAGCAAAGTTGGTAAGGGAATCCTAAATATGTTCCTAGGTAGCTGTGTGACCTTACACCTGGGGCTAGGTCATGGTTATATTGAGATGTAATTTTTAAGTCTCAATATAACATCTCAATATAACCATGACCTAGCCCCAGGTGTAAGGTCACACAGCTACCTAGGAACATATTTAGGATTCCCTTACCAACCCTCCATTAGATGATAAAAGGACTTAAAAATTACATCTCAATATAACCATGACCTAGCCCCAGGTGTAAGGTCACACAGCTACCTAGGAACATATTTAGGATTCCCTTACCAACTTTGCTCAGACTGAAGAAGCCCCTTGGATAAGGAGCGAAACGTTTCCATTAAGAAAATAGAAATCCAGTTGACATGATTCAAGCTACAGATAAAATTCCTCATCTTTTTCAAATCTTCCATCACAACAATTTCATCCAAATAACACAGTTTAGCAACAATCTCTTTTCCGATGGCCCAAACACTCTGCAGAATATCTTGACAACACTTTGAATAAATCTTTTATATCTTGATGAAGTTCTAAGAAGTCTTCTTTAAAATCTTCCATAGTTCAAACAGTAGATTATGGTGCTCCCAGTGACTTGACTCACGTACACAAAAAAAGGAGTTAATGAGTTAATAAAAAAAAAATCAGTCTGAAATTGGCAGAAGAAAATATACCAGCAAACAAGTCCCCCTCCCCAAAAAAACCTGAACAGAAAGCTTAAGATTTAGAACAGCAATCCCAACATGTAGGAAAATATTCCTCCTTCAAATCCAATACCAAAAATAGTAACTGGAAGGCAATTATATATTCTCAATCCTCATTGCACTTTAAATGGGAAAACAAGCCAAAACTGTAAAAAAATTAAAATATAATCCAGAAATAATGATAAACACCAAGAGATTCCGCTTCTTTTTACTGTAGAAAGCTTCTCTTAGAGTACATAACTTAAAAATATTTGGT
Organism: Charina bottae; assembly: GCA_023362775.1. NCBI lineage: Eukaryota > Metazoa > Chordata > Lepidosauria > Squamata > Charinaidae > Charina > Charina bottae. Next base: position 8,483,804 of record JALMGJ010000025.1, read on the forward strand.
GTTTTAGAAATGAGAAGGACTTACTGTCCCTTTAAGGCTGCAAACATGGCACGGAAGAGGTGAAATCCCAGCCTCCTGGTGAAGTCTTGCCGGTCGATCGCGCACACCGTCCATGATCTCCTGGCTGCAACTCACCGTCTGGAGGACAAATGGGTTGATTCCTGCATTTTCCTTGCCTGGAAACACGCTCAGGGCTACAGGAAAAGCCAGCCTGTGGCCCAAAAAACTGCCACGATGCCAGCTCTGCCCACGGAGCTCTCGCAGGCACAGCTGCTCAGTCCACCATTGCTCACCGGAAGTCTATAAATAACAATTCTGAATGCATTTCTGAACATAAGATGGTATGATCAGTGGAAGGAAATGTGGGCAGTTTTTAAAATGTGTGGGAAATGATTATCTAATGGAATGGCTAGGACATAGTACTCAAAAACTCCTACCCAGGATAATGAAAGTCATTGTCATGTAGAAGTGTTCTAAAATTGTTTATAGGTAGGAGGGAATGCTAATCATCCTGACAAATGCTGTATTCCCTCCCAAATAGGTTTCTGTGCAATCATTAGATTTTGTTAAAAGTTTCAATTTGAAAAGCCAAATCATCACTGGTATGTGTGTGGTGCATAGGGTGTGTGTGTGTGTGTGTGCATGTATCTATGGGCTTTCAGGACGGCACCTGCCTAGGAGGGAAAACAAAAGCTGCAACCCCCTGTGTAAAGCCCCCCACCCCCACATGCTATAATGTAGAGGGCATCGGGAACAGTCTTGAAGGACAGGAGGAAGAGCCGCTACCAAGGCAGCAATCAGACAAGTGTGGCTTGATCCCATTCCAAGAAACTAGTTTGAATAACTATCTCAGGCAGCTTTTCTAATTCACATGAAAATGAAGAGAGGGAGGAAGGAAGCACATTTCAGACTTGCAAGATTCTGTTACTATAGCTGTTCCAATAAAAGTAGTCCTGACCGATATGGCACTGGTTTCTTAGTCTGGTCTATGTCATGGATGGGATGGGATGGGATGGGATGGGATGGGATGGGATGGGATGGGATGGGAAGGGAAGGGAAGGGATGGGAGAGTATTCTATGAAAGGTCAGGAAGGTCTGCAGTAGCTCAGACCACTGTGATCCCACTGCCCTAGGCACTTGCCCAGGGCCAATTCTTGGACTGAGACCAGTGTAGCCTGGCGATGCCAAGCAGTGGAAGATGTTCTGTTTATGCTAACATATATAAATAATTATTTTTCCTGATTCAGCTTTTGCTATAACTCAATTTCTGCTTCATTGAGCAGTAGCCTACAATGCATCAGTATGTTTCTGATCAAATGACAAGCCTTCTCCATTCTCATTTTTTTCCTTTTGCAACCCCCCCCCCCAAGATTTAATATAGAGCCCCACCTTCCATCAAGAGAAATTGTCAGGATGGAGGCTGAGTCCGAGGTGGAGGAGGGGGAGCCGACCGTTGAAAAGGCGGGAAAGAGTGGGGAAGGCGTGAAAATTGAACAAGGGGATGAGGCAGCACAGAGCTTTGGGTGGAAAGATTCAAACCGCCGATTGGAGAAAGCCAGGGGGCGGATTCACCGCCACCTATCAGCATGCGAGAAAGGAGGGCGGAGAGACGGGCTGAGCAGCGAGAGACGCGATTGGTCCCTACACACAAACGGTGGGAAAATCGAAAGGTTAAAAGGCTCCAGAAACTAGAACAGGTTGCCGGAGACAACCGTTCACGCAGCCCAACGCAGACGCCTGTCCCCGCTGAGGTGAGCCAAGATCCCAAGCCTTGCCTTGCTCCCACGCCGGATCCCGCTTATGAGCCTCGCCCTGCCGCCATGTCAGACTACACTCCCATGCCTTGCCTGGTGACCATGCCGGACCCTGTCTCCGAGCCTTGCCTTGTTGCTGCACCAGATCTTGCTCCCGTGCCTTGCCCTGTTGCTGCGCCGGAGCCTGCCTCCGACCTTTGCCTTGCTGCCGCACCAGATCCCGCTTCCAAGCCTTGCCTTGTGGCCGCACCGAACTTCCCTTCCATGCCTCATCTTGTTGCCATGCCGGATCCCGCTTCCAAGCCTTGCCTTGCTGCTGCGCAGGACTTCACTCCCGTGCCTTGCCTTTTTGCTGTGCCAGACTCTGATTCCAAGCCCTGCCTTGCAGCCATGCCGGCCTCACTTCTAGACCTCACCTTGGCGCCACGTGGACTGCTTTCCCGTGCCATGCCTGTTGCTGCATATTGCCTCGATTCGGTGCAGAGGTACGTACCTAGATCGCTCTGAGCCTGGCCACACTGGGGAACCCGCACCGCACCGATTGCGTGCGAGTGAGCTACCAGCCGACGTGAACTTATTGCATATATTACTGAAAATAAAAGGATTGTTTACCCATCACTTCCTGTGTCGAGTTTTAGTTGGAACAGGACAGAAATAGAGGATATGCTTGCAAGATGCATGGAAAAGAAGGAGTGTATTTCACCTTTGGTGTTTGTAAAATCTACTGATGGCATCCCAGAGCTATTTAACAATAATAATGTAATTCTAGCTACTTAATAAATGGATTTCTCTGAAATGGAAGATGTATAACTTAAACCAGGTAACAATGCTGCCCCCTCCCAAATATGCGGAACATATCATTACAATGTGATTGCTTCACGGCATACCATTCGGACACATTTTGCAAGAAGAGAACAAACCTTAATAATCCGTTTCCTAAGTAATTGAATAGCCAGGGGCTTCAGCTACAGGTACCCAACAATTGCATTTCTGTTTTTTTTAATTCACTTTCATATTTTATTTCAAAGTTTGGCATAACTTGCATGGTGATAATAAAATATCTAAATGGAGTTTTATTCAGGAAAGCTGTTCAAGCTTCCAAATTTTCAATTAAAATAGGTACTTTAATTAATTATGGAACTTTAACCTAATTGTTGATAAGCAAATCAGACAGAAAAAGGGAAGGGATACCTATAAACACATTACAAATGGGGAAAGTGACTCTAAGAAAGAGCAGTGTCTTGTTCCAGGAGCTTGGGAGAAAGAAGTTACGTGGAGGGATAAGCAAAAAGAAGAACTTCTTCATTGAATACTTAACTCTGAATACATTAATCATGTATAACCAAATTTATACCAGTATATTGTCACTAGCATCCTAGAGAGTGAAGTCAAGTGGGCCTTAGGAAGCATTACTAACAACAAAGCTAGCGGAGAAGACAGTATCCCAGCTGAGCTATTTAAAATCCTAAAAGATGATGCTTTTAAAGTGCTGCACTCAATATGCCAACAAATTTGGAAAACTCAACAGTGGACACAGGATTGGAAAAGGTCAGTTTACGTTCCAATTCCAAAGAAAGGCAATGCCAAAGAATGTTCAAACTACCGTACAATTGCGCTCATTTCACATGCTAGCAAGGTTATGCTCAAAATCCTACAAGCTAGGCTTCAGCAGTATGTGAACCGAGAACTACCAGAAGTGCAAGCTGGGTTTCGAAGAGGCAGAGGAACTAGAGATCAGATTGCCAACATTCGCTGGATCATGGAAAAAGCAAGAGAGTTCCAGAAAAACATCTACTTCTGCTTCATTGACTACGCTAAAGCCTTTGATTGTGTGGATCACAACAAACTGTGGCAAATTCTTAAAGAGATGGGAGTACCAGACCACCTTACCTGTCTCCTGAGAAACCTGTATGTGGGTCAAGAAGCAACAGTTAGAACCGGACATGGAACAACCGACTGGTTCAAAATTGGGAAAGGAGTATGACAAGGCTGTATATTATCACCGTGCTTATTTAACTTATATGCAGAATACATCATGAGAAATGCCGGGCTGGATGAATCACAAGCCGGAGTTAAGATTGCCGGGAGAAATATCAACAACCTCAGATATGCAGACGATACCACCCTAATGGCAGAAAGTGAAGAGGAACTAAAGAGCCTCTTGATGAGGGTGAAAGAGGAGAGTGCAAAAGCTGGCTTGAAACTCAACATTAAAAAAACCCAGATCATGGCATCTGGTCCCATCTCTTCCTGGCAAATAGAAGGGGAAGAAATGGAAGCAGTGACAGATTTTATTTTCTTGGGCTCCAAGATCACAGCAGATGGTGACTGCAGCCATGAAATTAAAAGACGCTTGCTCCTTGGGAGGAAAGCTGTGGCAAACCTAGACAGCATATTAAAAAGCAGAGACATCACCTTGCTGACTAAGGTCCGTATAGTTAAAGCTATGGTTTTTCCAGTAGTAATGTATGGCTGTGAGAGTTGGACCATAAGGAAGGCTGAGCGCCGAAGAATGGATGCTTTTGAACTGTGGTGCTGGAGAAGACTCTTGAGAGTCCCTTGGACTGCAAGGAGGTCAAATCAGTCAATCCTAAAGGAAATCAACCCTGACTGCTCATTGGAAGGACAGATGCTGAAGCTGAAGCTCAAATACTTTGGCCACCTAATGCGAAGAGAGGACTCACTGGAAAAGACCCTGATGCTGGGAAAGACTGAAGGCAAAAGGAGAAGGGGACGGCAGAGGATGAGATGGTTAGATAGCATCACCGATGTAATGAACATGAATTTGAGTAAACTCCGGGTGACAGTGGAGGACAGGAAGGCCTGGCGTGCTATGGTCCATGAGGTCACAAAGAGTCGGACATGACTAAATGACTGAACAACAACAACAACAATTGTCACTAGCATATAATGCCAATCAAGATATAATGCCATGATATAGTGATACAGAGATTTATGCCATTTGCTTCTGTGGATAGACATATGTGAAATATGGAGTGCATGAGACCTACTGAAAGTAAGCTATGGAGGCATAAAGGTTTGCTCAGGGGATTAAAGCTGGTGGAAAAGTACCAGCATGAAGACTTCAAAGAAGACACAAGAAATTGTATTTTTCACAGCAAAATATGGTTCCCAAAACAACAGAGGATTCCCATGTGAACTGGATGAGGCAATAACACAACAGGGGAAAGTACCAGGAGGGGTGAGAAAAGTTCCATGAGGGACTGACTAAATTTGATGAACTGGTCAAGGAAGGTTGGAAGGTTGGAAGATAGAAAAATGTATGGGAACTGACATCCTCGGGAAACCTCACATAGAATGAGGTACTGTGCGTAGCAGATATCCCACCTCGATCCTTCTGGAAATCAAACTTAGCCTGGACAGCTAAACTTTGAATTGAGTAGACATGCATGCATAAATGTGTAAATGTGTGGATGAATGGAACTTTAAGTTTGGTAAATGAGCAATAAAGTTGCAAACATTTGTTTCTATGGGTCTGAGTCTTTGGATAAGAAAGAGAAGTACAGTACCATTAAATGTCTTTGTGGCCCTTAGTTAGTGTGACACCTCAATGTGTAATGATAATCACCAAAAGGCAACTATCATTGCTGAGGAGGGCTGCAACTACAACCAAGGGAAAGACAGGGAAGGGCTGTCAATCCCCCTCTCCCAGAAAACATTATTTTCCCAGGTTTTACACAGCTTGGCCTGCCTTTCTAAATTGTTCCTGGGTTATATCATGTTCTCCTGCTGCCACCACCTATCTTACCTAACACCAATTTCAGGGAGAGAGAGAACATCTTGCAGCTTGAGAACTTACTTGCCTGTAAACCAAGCATCATAATAAGGATGATGAAAATGGAAAAGTAAACTGTGTAGTGTCACCTTCTTGTAGCTTTGAGGTGTGTAACTAGAGACAAACAGCCTTATCACCTTTGAAAAGAGGAGTTGAAACCAAAGCAGCAATCTTTAATTTAAAAAAATAAAATTTATTAAAAATAAAAGTTTTTTTTTCTCCTTTTCACTTTCAAGTGGGTGGAACAAGGCATTTAGCAATAATCCCCACAAACCACAAGCAGCATCCCAAAACATCTGACTTCCATAAAATGTTATGGGGAAACGGGGCACAGATCACCAATGAATAGGATTTGAGGCTCAAAGAACTTAAGGGGCACAAAAGTAAAAGAATTGTGTTACCACAAAATATAATAAACATCACAGATCCAAAATGGTGACATCTGACGCAACAAGTTGAAGAAGGAATAAAAACACACAAGAACTTATTTGCTTTGCACAAGTATGCTAACCTTCAGTTACAAAATATACTAAAGACAATAACCGGGGGGTAGAGGAGGGACCCTAAGCAGGCATAATCTCCAGAAAATACAGGCTAAAATGCTGGTGGAGAGTTCTAGCTGAATCTGTTTACAATGCCTTGAAATACTAGGAATGATTCTTGCAGTAAATATTTCTGCCTTTCTGGGATCCACCAGATTCCAATTAGATACCAAACTTTACTCAGAGATGGCTGTTGTGGGTCTTCCGGGCTGTGTGGCCACACAGCCCGGAAGACCCACAACAGCCATTGAACTCCGGCCGTGAAAGCCTTCGACAATACATTTTACTCAGAGACTTTAGGGTAATTTAGGGTCCTCTTGCAGTCTCTTTCTTCCCCAGAGAGATGTTTCCTAGTGAGTTGCCTCCATTTCTTTTCTCCCAAAGATCTCCACCTACCTCAGATCTCTCCCAAAAGGCAGAGATTTAAGATCAAAGTTACTTTAACTTCCATTCCAGCCTCCCTCCCCATTCTACAGAGATTTACTAGAGAGCTACCTCCAACTCTCCTTCACCCAGAGACCCCTCTACCCTTCAGACTTCCTTCAAAACTGGTTCTTCTAGCAACCTCATTCTCTCAAGACAAGGCTTATTAAACTAAGAGTGGAGCTGAGAAAATCCTTTTCATCATTCTTCTCTTCTTTAGGCTAGGGTTCCAAAATGATTGAACTTTTGTTCTCCGTAGTAAAGGGAGGGGCTGTGGGTCATTCCCTCGACGTATGAGTTATCAGACATGTCCTACTTGGAAATAAAGTTGTGGATTCCTCATCTCATAGATTTGTGCATTGGCAGCTTGTTGCCTTGTCTACATGTGGCAGATTTTGGAGTGAATGGGTCTTGCCCATTCACTATAATAGCTCTAAAAGGGAATCAAAGAAATTCATGGAAGACAAAGCCAGGGAGCTATGGCTTCTAGCCATGATGCCTGTAAATTACCTTCTGGATCAGAGACTACAGTGCCTCTTGATATCAGTGAGTAAGGAATGACCATGGAACTCATTGCCCTGATCTGTTGCTTGAGAGCTTATCAGCTGTTGCTGATCATTGTATCACCATCACTTTTAGAAGAAAAGAAGAGGTGGATTCCAGGAGGTAACACCAAAGCATCAAAGGATGGCCCATCCCTGATTTCAGTAGAAACAGACTGTAAAGAAACGAGCTGAAGCAAAATGGTCCAATAAAGAATGGCTGCTGTTGAGATCCAACCTATCCTACTCACCATCTCAGTTATTTTACCTGGGAAAACAGGTAAAGTAGCGGTGAGTACACATACCTGTGGGGAAAGTTAGGAGTGGCTTTTGAAGCAGCTGTATGAGCCTGAACAAAGACATGGCTGATTTAACAATTCAAAAATAAGCAATTTGCACAAGCATCTCTTTCAAAGGATTTTCACAGCTCTAATGCTTGTATGGCTGGTTGTGGCTCTCTCCTTTTTCATTTTTCCCCTTCTAAATTGTATTCTGCAAACTTCTCTTTTGTATATTGCTCTGGCTCCATAACAAGAGCAGTTGTAGCTTGAATATTAGAAATTGAACAACAAATGGAAATTATGGGCTTCCCACTTTTAACTATAGATGTAAAGAAGGAATGAAAGGTGTCTATAGATGCCAGCTGCTGACTCTGTAAAGGAAGTCAGGAAGTAAGCAATCCCATTTTTTTAAAAAAAATAGGCCATAATAATGTCAAGCTTATTTCACAAACAGGCTCATTAGCAGGCACACATTCCTTGGGAGTAAATCTCTCCTACAGCTTTGTGGCAGCATCATTTAAACACTAGTTAACACCAATTCTATTAGAATTCTCAATGTTGCGGAATTCATGACTTGACCATAAGGCTGCCTAGTATAATACAGTGTTAGCCTTACTGCAAATTAACTATGGGAACCTCTTTGGGAGTTAGCAAATTTGATGTATGTCTAGCTGTATTTGTGGGGGAGAGAAGAGAAAATGAGCTCCTTTGGATGAGCTCCTCTGAGATTCTGAACTCATTCTTAAGAAGTTTTTAATGCCTCAACACAGCAGAAATGTGATCGCTGGGGATATGCATAGGGGTATTTTAATTATATTTACAGCCTATCTCAGGTTTTTAAAATCTTTTTTAAAATGCTGTGCTTATCCAGGCATCTAAAAGAGTGCAAATGAATGTAACAAATTTATCATGCAAAATAAACTCCACTTCCATGTTGTTTCTCCAACTCCTTCTCCATCAAACCCAAAAGGAGTTTTACTTTTATACATGATCACAGCTGCAAGACTTTTATATGCACAGCGATGGAAAGATCCACAGATACCTACGGTTGAAGATTGGATTGTAAATTAATGGATCTGGCCCAAATGGCTAAACTAACAGCATTAATTAGAGAACATTTGGTTACTGGATTTATATCTGTTTGACAACCACTTCTAGAGTACTTGCTTGTGGTAGAAAAAAAATGATGTTTTGATTTTGGGTTTTAATGATTAATTGGTTTGTTCTAATAGAAATAATGTTACTATGGTTTAATTAATGGTAAGAGATTATATTTGTAAACTTATCTACAGTATATCCTTATTGGAGAAAGTCAGAAGTCACTTTTCCGTCTTTGTTTTCTGTCTATTTGCACTTTATAGTTTTTTCTTTTTTCTTTAGTTCTATTTTGTTGCTTTTCTGTATTTTCTATTTTGTATTTTAGCTATACTCTGAAAATTAATAAAATTCTTTTAAAAAAACAAAATAAACTCCACTTCCTTTTGTTTGGCCAACTTTAAAAAGCTCACACTAAAATCTTGGACTCTTCCTAATTACTGCAAAAGTCTGTGCTGCTAATTATCTAAGTGAGCTAGATGGATGGAGATTGGAAATTGGTGGAATTGTAATGTGATATCCAGATAAGGCCTATTGATTTTTAAGTCAGTAGGTAATTATATCTATTGATTCTGTTAGAGTGAATCTCAGTGGGAAAGCTGAAGTAACTAGGCAGCCATCCCATTTGGTTTATCTAGTGATCTTATAAGATGTCAGGTAAGGAAATATTTGAGGGCTCTCCAAAGGACTCCATGGATATCACAGTTAAAATAGTAGTGTGTGTTTATGTTTGATACATGTATCTACATAAAAATTGACCAGATCTCTGATGAAAAAGCATGGAGAAGTGCAGCATATCATCATTGGCGATCACTCGTAGCCGAGTAAGATTGTCTTCCAAGGGTAAAATTTTAACAGTGGATCCGTAAGTGGCTGTAAAGGCCAATTCTGGATCCGCACAACCTCCCACAATGAGGGCATAGGTTTCTGGGTGGGAGACGGTCATGATGAGGGTTTGCTTGACGTGCCTTCCTTTTAGCTCTTTTCTCCCTTTCGCCCTGTACTCGTGCTTCTTCAAAGTCCATAGCGCCATTAATAAAGGATGACCTCCAATTGAAACGCTCATGAGTTAGGGCTTCCCAGTTCTCAATGCTGATATTACATTTTTTTAAATTAGCTTTGAGAGTGTCTTTGAATAGGGAGAGCTGCACTAGGACATAAGGGTCAAACTGCAATGCAGACTGTTGTGCCTGTAAGACATAACCTGAATCAGGCATTCACATAACTGCAGGGTGGAGTATAAAGAGAGGTCAGTTTATTGTCTTTTCATAAACTAGACTGAATTAGATTTATCTGCGATACGGCTGTCTGTTCATATGGAAGGACAGTACGTTACTTGACTTGGCAGTCAAACTTTGTTCCCAACAGAACTATGCCTGGAATGCTCAGATTTTATATTTCTATTAATTGGCAACACAGTAATTTGGCAACAGATGAAAGACAACAATGAATATAGCAACTGACTCAATGAAGCAAAGATCAGGAGCTAAATATAATCTGTTTGAACACTGAGTAAGAGAAGAATGTTATCATTTAAAAAGAAAAAAAAAGGACTATTCACTACTTGAAGCAGTTGAGCTTCATTGAGTTGAATAAAGCTACAGTTCAGCTAAGGCCAATCAGAGGGAAACCTGTACTGTGAAAGAAAGGAAGAAAGGAAGAAAAGGAAACCCCTCACCTGACAAAAGAGCCAAGTAGACTTTGTTGAAGTTCATTGCTGTTTTCTCAGCAGAAGGAACCTCAGAGAAAGTAGGGACTGAGCAATCTATGAATTTTTTCTTGAGAAATGTCATGTTCTTCTATTCATCCTGACAGAGAGCAATCCACTCCACAAGTCCTGGGCTGAGGAGGAATATCCGGTTTGGGGGAGATGGACGGTAATACAAATTTAAATAATAAATAAATAAAATAAATAAATATGTAGGCAGGCCTCTTTGACTGAAAAACAGTATGATTTCCACCAGACTACTTTTGCAATTGTTAAGATATGAAATTAAATGCATGGGCTATATCTGATGCAAAACAAGAACATCTAATATATATAGAGTGAAGGGTTGTGTAGAATTATATTTACATTTAACCTGATTGTGCAGACTGGTAAGTAAAATAGTATTTAGTTACCAATGCCAGGTATTTTCTGGTTTTGTAATTTCTTTGCGTACTGGAACTTTCAAATATAGGTTTCAAATCACACAGTGTTGATAGAATCATGAACATAACAAAGATATTTGTGATGCATGATATAAAACTTCTATTGCCCACCACAAGTCTCTGCGTTATTACAGTATTAGCTAAGAATGTATAAATGAGACTCTGAAAGACAGAAGATTTTGAAAGGGTAGCTTTTGGGGGTTTTTTTGGGGGGGAGGTTAATTAAAATAGTCTTGTGCCTTTAAGATTGCATATACTTTTATATTATATATTATATTATATTATATTTATTATACTTTTGAAATTATGGGCTAGGCTGCACGGAGGCCTTCTGCAATTTTCAGTGACTGCATATGGACAATGCAGGGGCAAAGGTGAATGTACATTTTTGTTTTAAGGAAGTCAGGATCTTTCCTCTTCTATGCATAGCATCAGTGTAACAATATTCAAATTCCATAAACCTGCATATAGCTGAAGTGGTTTCATTCCCAGGAATCATGTTCTTGATAGGATGTACGCTGGCTTATAGGGAAAAAGCAAGGCTTGAGAGTAAACAGACAGAGTGCAGCTTGTAAAAGCTATAAAATCTTTACTTGTGATAAAAGCAAAGTTGAATATACATGGTACAGCATTGCAAAAGGAAAAACAAAACTTACAAGTAGAGTATACACAGAAAATGCACATGTGTTGGCTTCCACTGTATGACAGATATGAAGGAGCATATTGCCATGGCATCACGCACATAGCCAGGTATAGCTCACACTTCTATTAGTCCACAGGAGCAAAAAACACAAATGACATGACTAAAAGACACAAGAAGTCAAGAAGCATAGAACACCATTTTGCATGGATAGAAATAGGCTTTTTCCAGCTTTCTGATTGGAGGAAAACTTAGGTTAGGCCAAAAGCATACAGTAACCTGTCAATAGGTGGCAGTGTCGCAGCAAGCATGCTGTCTCCTCCCTCCCTCTGCTCCCCCCGGAGCAGGCTTCCCACCGAGGGAATCAGGAGGACTTGTTCCCATGCAAACGTTTAGGAACTAGCCAAAACAATACACACGTGACAGTTGTTATCTGGCCACCTGCACTTCACGTCACCATGAGAAAGCTGTGCTTTGTAGAGAAAACAATTTGCCAAAACAATTTTCATGTGGGAAATCTGACAGTTCTAGTCTATGAAAAGTCCATGGAAGCTTTCTGACACAGGAATGCCCCATAATACCCTATATCTGCAGATTTCATTATAGACAAAATAGACCGGTAGGGCAAGAAAGAGTAAAGGGAAAAAAAGCAACCAAAACCTCTTACAAAAACATTACTTTAATGTCAGACTAGTAAATGGCTTGCTTTGCTTACCTGCTGGGACAATGTTTTATTATTATGTGCTTACAGATCAGTCTAATTTAAAAAGTGATGATGGTCTTGTCCTGTAGTCCTTTGTGTGACCAAGAGTTTGGCTGGAATAATGAAAGGTTGCTCAAGAAAAGCTTGGCAACAAATCTAAAGCAATATGGTTACACACAGAAGCAAGTTGTACTAACAGGATATTGAGACCCATCAAATGATTTTCACTGCTGCATGTGCTAAACGCTTTGAGGGTTCACAGCAGGCTTATTATATGAGGATTTTTAAAAATTCTATCAGTCATGTTCTGTATGAAAGAACGGTGCTTTAATCTTACCTCTTACGTTCATCAACTTTGGCTGAATGCTACTACAGCCCCCTGGTCACAAAGCATGAAGCATGATTCTAAATTTCTTAACCAAACAAATAACCCTAAAATAATGTATATGCTACTTGGATTATTCTTAGGCTGACCATACGTCCCATTTTGAATGGGACAGTCCTGTTTTTTTAGCATTTTTCAACCATCCCGTCGTTTTGATAAAAATCTCAAATTTGTCCCGTTTTTTAAACCCGGTGGGAATGGCGCAGAAGGAGGATCTGAGCCGGAGCTGCCGATTGGAGGCAGCCTGGAAGAGGAAGCCCTCCCACCTATCAGCACGCTGCAAAGGAGGGACTGGGGGCAGGGTTTGCAGGTGGGGACCAATCGTGCAGACCGGGGGGCGGGGTTTGCAGGTGGGAGCCAATCACACAGACGGGGGGGTGGGGACCCCTGTCTTTTTCATGAATACGGAATATTACATAAGATCCCGTCTCGTTTTGCCATCCCAATGCCCCGTTTTTGTCTCAAGGAAATATGGTCAGCCTAATTATTCTACTCTAATAATTTTTACAAAATAACACAAGATGAACAGGTAAAATCAGCCTGCTAATTTCTGCCTGGATCATAGTTACAGAGTAACTTGTGTACAGCTAATCACTGTATTGACACAAGAACTGTTTTTGTAGTGGTTTCAATAAATATATTGCTTATATTTGTAATGGACACCCTACATGGCACAGACACGTAGGAAGGCTATGTGCAAATTCTGGCATCAAATATTTCCAGACATAATCTATATCTCTTAACCTATGTGTTATCAAGCTAGTGTTATTTACTGGGATTTGGAAAATTCCCAAATTCTAAAACAAAACATAACTTAGAAAGATAATTATTGAGGGTACTAGATAACATTGATTCTGATTTGGGGGGCAGTCAGTAACCAATTTTCTATAACATCAATTAATCTCACAATTTCTAATAGTATGTCTTATTGGGGGTGAGACATACTATTTGTGAGAGCAAGTTTTCACATGGTGACAAGCAAGCAGCCTGATACCAGATCAGTCTGTTACTAAAATAAAAGAAAAATCAAAACATCCCTCCTTCCCAGAAGAGAATGGATTCTGGCCCATAATTGAGATACAGTATCACACAGGAGGGAGAAGGAAGTGCAAGAATATGACCTCCAATTTCACTGTAAATAGGCCTTACGTTTGACACATAACACTTGGTGGAATTCTTTCATAATAAATTCATTAACTTTGCTTCAATAAATCTACTTATTACACTTCTGAAGTTCTAGAAACTCTATTCTTGCACTTTTTTATCTAGCTGGCTGAGAGAAGTCTGACACTATCACATTCAAGATTTACGTCTATATTTTATCAGATAGAGCTTCTGTTGCCATATTTTTTAATATTGTGGACTCTACATTAAATATAAGATGTCATTATGTCCATTGATATTTCTGTTTCATACTGTTATAGGAAATGGTAGATATATTGCCATTTTAAGAACATTAGTTCCATTATACATTTTATTCCACATATTTTATCTACGAGTTAGGTCGTTTCTTCATTAGTGCTATATAGCATCTTCTAGTTCACCTACCATTGTTGGGGCAATTCAACAACTACTGTAACTTAATTACTGTTATATTGGATATTGGCACAATGATAGTTGAAGGGTGTGAGAATATGCTAAAAATCATTAATGAATAGGTGGCTTAGTGTTTTTGAATAAAGGTTATTTGGTTTACAGTTTTCTGCTCGGCTATTAAGCGTGTTCTTTTGTGGGTGAAATCTGAAGGGGGTGGTCTGTTTGTTCACTCAAAACTGGGTGCCATGGGAAGATGTACTTGTTTACAAAGTGTGTGCCATGTGGGTACAGCCAGTAGCAAAACACCCATTTACCAGAGAGGATGTTGCCTGCTTCTCCTCTGGCATGCCTTTCTCCCCACCCCACCCCCAATCAATGGAAATTGATGTTCAAGCAGAAAATATGCTTAGGAAAAATTTAGGAAATCAGTTTATGGTTGAAACTATGGGAATTTTCCTTTTGCCATAATTAAAACAAATGCTTCCATTAATCTGGGAGAAAAGCTTTTAATAGTTCCAATAGGCACCTACTTGTCAACGTGTAGAAATGTATATTGGAAATACAATGAAGGTTTGGGAAGTGGGAGTTTAACTGGGACCACAACGGAGGGAGAAATGTTTATTGTCTCCCTCTTTCTGCAGGATCCCATAATTATTATCTGCTATTTTTACTTAGCAGATTGGAGACTATTCCCGCTTGACAAAGGTATAACTGTAATACAAATGGCTGCACATATTATTTATTTCAAGGCTGTTTTTGGCCACCTCACAAATATCTAAAATTCCATTTTTGTTTCTTTGAAGAAGCAACATATTTAGGGAATTTGACAACTTGCTGCATTTTCCATTAAGCAATAAAAAACAACCCTGATTCATTAGAAAACAATATTCTTATTCTTGATTTCAGTATAATTTTTGTGACTAAGCAGAAATGTAAGAAAAGGAAAGGACTTGAAATAAACTACAAAAGGAAAACAGAAACATGGCATTAAATATAGCTTTAGATTGAAATAATACCTACACTTGCCACTTAAGATTTCCTTGCCTGTACCGATTGTCAATTTCACATTTGGAAGTTGAAAATGCCGAGAGCTTCCTGTGGAAAATGGCCGACTGAACAGCTTTGCCTGTGAGCTCCACGGGCAGAGCTGGCAATGTGGGGTTTTTTTTAGGCACAGACTGGTTTTTCTGTAGCCACAAGTGTTTTTCTGGATTAAGGAAAACACTAAGAATCGACCCATTTGTCCTCCAGACGGTGAGTTGCAGCCAGGAGTTCGTAAACAGTGTTTGCGACCGAGTGGTAAGACAGCATCGGGAGGCTGGGAATCAATCATGTCGAACCCACGTTTTGCATTCCCTTATTTAAAGGGAGTTAAGTCGTAAAGCCTTTCCATATCTTAAACACTTAGTTTGTTTTTTAAGTTCTGTATTTTAAGAGAAGTTTTTCTACAGTAAGAAAAAATGAAATCTCTGGGTGAATATAGTTATTTTTGAAGTTGCTTAATTACAAAGTTTTGGCTTTCTTCCCAGCTTGGGTTATATTCAGAGATAAAATACTGCCTTTCTGTTGTTATCTGTGTGGCAGAGTTCCAAGGATGAAGGTTTTTTTTCTCTCTTCAGATATTCTCTTTATACTGAACTGTACTTTTCTGTTTACTTTTCTTTATTGTCTGCCTGAATATTTGTTTCTTTGGTTAATTTTGGATTAATTCATTAACCTCTATCTTTGTGAGTTAATTTTTTAGGGTGTGTTATAATTTACCATCTGAATAATGGAAGAGTTTAAAGAAGATTTAAGAAAATTACGTTATCAGCAAGAAAATATTATTTTAAAGAGTTGCCAAAATATTATACAGACTCTTCGGGACATTAAAGAAGAGATTTTAATTAAAATGAAACAATTATACGAAGATATTATGATGGAACAAGAGGAAAATACAGGAAAAGATGGTGATTTTGTTGTTGTGGGGGTAATTGAAAAGCTCTCGGCTGAAAACTTTGAACTGGAAGGTTATGACTATTTCGATCAATGCACTGTGTGGGAGGTTTTTTTCTCTTTTGATGGAAACTTTGTACTTTCTGAAACTATTGTTGATTTCTCTAAAAAAAAAGGGTTGTTGTACTATTGAAATGTCCAATGTTCTGGTATATTTTTGAGAAGGGGTAAAAAAAAATTAAGAATATTTAATTAGACTGATAATGAGGTTAATCTGATTTACAGGATTTTTGATTTTTAAGACTTAAAAGACATTTTTTATTTTGGTAATTTTCTATATTGTGTTTTTAAATATAATTAGGGTTAAGATTGTTAATTATATAAGTAGACAATTTATAAAAACTAAGAATATATAGTTAGATTGATAAAGAGATTATATGGTTGTTTTATAGGGTTATAATGTAAAATTTAAAAGATATTGATAAGATATAATGCTTTATATTGTCTGTGAGATTTAATAGAGCTAAGATTGTTTATTATGTCAATTTTGGAATAATTCATTAACCTCTATCTTTGTGAGTTAATTTTCTAGGGTGTGTTATAATTTACTATTTGAATAATGGAAGAGTTTAAAGAAGATTTAAGAAAACTATGTTATCAGCAAGAAAATATCATTTTAAAGGGCAGTTAAATTATCATATAGACTGTTTGGGACATTTAAGAGGAGATTCTGATCAGAATGAAACAATTATATTATGATGGAACAAGAGGAAAACACAAGAAAAGATGGCGCTTTGGCTGTCGTGGGAGTAAATGAAAGGCTTTTGGCTGAGAACTTTGAATTGAAATGTTATGACTATCTCGGTTAATGTTTTGTGCTGTGCTGTTGAAATGTTTGAATGTTCTGATATATTTTGGGGAGGGGTAAAAAATCAAGAATATTTAATTGAGTAAGGCTTGGCTGCCAGCTCGACCAGTCGAATTTCTCAGAGTGCTGAGAACTGGCTGAATTTTCCTTGCTTGCAGTGGATTGCAGAAGCTGTGGGACCACTGAAGGTTTTTTCCCCTGAAGAAGGGGAGACCAGAAGATTGCTCGTGGGGCCATTGGAATTGCCTACCCTTGTTTTTTCTCTGTAGTTTCCACCGCGGAGAGAGCAGGGGTAAGTGCAAGGGAAATGGCCGAGAGATATCTTGCTCTCGCAGGGAAAACAAGTCTCTTTGAAGAGACACAAGAGCGTACAGCCGCTTTTAGATCACTTTAGGAAATTATTTTTTTTAGATTAGAAAGTTTTTGATATCTAAGATCTATCTTTTGGACTTTGCTTAAAATGTTGGCTAATTTTGTGCTTTCTTTGCTTTAACTGATTCTGGTGGAAGCTTGATGGATTCTACATTTGCAACATAATGAAACGTCTGCATTTTTTTTTACCTTTCTTTTGTATTAGAGGGATTTAAGAGACTCTGTTTGTAATTCTTCGCTTGATAAACTAACTGACTATTTATTTCTTGAGAAACTGTTTGTTTGGATTAAGCAGCTTGCAGCTTGAAGAACGAAAGCTCGCAGCTTGAAGAATAAAAACACAGGGAAACGGTTTTTTTTCTTCTTTCTCTACACTCTTCCAGGGTGGATTCTGTTTCACTTGGAATATATTTTTATTTCTCCTTCTATAAACTGTTTGAAATATTATTCTCTCCTGTATTTTGGATTATTGGAACTTTCTTTTTTCTTTTAACTTTAAAAAAAAACATTTTGCTTAATAGATCTTGCTGGTAGTATTCCATGGATGGATCACATGACTATTGTTTTGACTAGAAGGGTTGTTATTTTAATCTGAAGGACATAGAAACAATGGCTTTCTTAATAGCAATTCAGGAGTTCAGGAGAGAATTTACTGAGGCTCTTTCAGATATTCAAAGGTCATTGGAATTACTGTTGGTAATTTTGCAAAACCAAGAGAAAGAACAAAAAATAGAAATAGAAACAGGAAAGAAAAATGCTTTTGAAGTAGAGGAGAAACAGGAGGAGGGAATTTTAAATATATTAGTTCAGAAAAACATTCTGAAGGCTATACATTATAATCTTGGTATAGATATGTTGTGGCAGTGGAGACAGGGTGAAAATTTGGGTGTGCAGTTGGATGGATGTTGTGAAATATGTGGAAAGGGAGAGAAGGTTGCTCTGATATTTTATACGAGATATAGAAAGGAGCAGGCTGTATTTTGCGAATTTGCCATTGCGTATTGTGATTTTGCTCCTTGGATAAGGAGAGAAACGTTTCCACTGAGAAAATAGAAATCCAGTTGACATGATTCAAGCTACAGACAATTCCACCTGGATGACTGAGAACCTTCATAAACCTAAACAGAAGATATGAGAAACTGTATGGATATATAAAGGTTAATGAAAATATGGATTTGGATTGTTATGAGAAACTGTATGGATATATAAAAAAGTGATATTCTAAATGTAAGATATAAGACTAAATACAAACATAAGTTGATATCATAGATTATTGTTTTCTTTGGAGATACATTTATGAGAAGATAATGATATGATGAGATGGAATTAGAATGATGGTTACTACAGGATGATATATATCAATATGTATGTATGAATATTACAAGAATTGATATATTAGGTATTAGGTTAAGTGATATGATAGGTTATGTACTTAGTTTAAATGGACACTATCACAAGGAGTGGAAATTATAGATGATAATTGAGATATAAGAATTCTTTTTTATGGAGATATATATATATATTAGAATTAAATTACAGAAACATATATGTATGAATATTATAAGAATTGCTATATTATGTATTAAGTTACGTAATATGTTAGGTTATGAGTCATAATATGAATAGAATATATTGTAGTTTATTAGAAGTAAATAAGGCTTTTATTTGTTATACTAATTGGACTTTATTGAAGATATAAATATGCAGTAATGAACATTCAACATTTAACTACTACTTCAAGGAGTGGAAGCCAAAGATGGATTATTGGGAGACAGCAAGAAAGGTGAAACCTATATGAAGATTAGAAGATTGGATTAAAGAAATCAAAAGGCATATGACAAAGAAAAGTTCCTGTGTATTGTATGAAGGACTAACATTTAAAATTAATTATTGTACTTTAAGTTCAAAGATAGATTGGAGGACACCTATTTTCTATATTTTCTTTGCTTATTATTTCTTGACTTCACTTTTTCTTTATCTTTTTCTTACTTTGTATTTGTATTTCTATTTCCTTTTTCTATTCTAACTTTTATTATGTATTGTAAAACTTAATAAAATTATATTAAAAAAAAGAATATTTAATTGAGGTTAATTTGACTTACAGGATTTTTGATTTCTAAGACTTAAAGGATATTTTTTATTCTGGTAATCTTTTAATTTTTTTTTAAAGGATATTGATAGATACAATGTTTTATATTGTTTTAGAGATCTAATAGAGTTAAGATTGTTTATTATGAAAGTAGAAAATTTATTTGTTCTTATAATTTGATGTGTATTGTGTAGACAGAATTATATAGAATAGTAGTAGAAGGGGGGAAATTATTAAATGGATTATTTTTAAAAGGAAGGGATTGAAGTAAAAAATTAAACATATGTGTATGTGTGTGTGTGTGTATATATATATATATATATATATATATATATATATATATATATATATTATGTAAGGGGAAGGAGCTATTGTATTAGAGATTTACATATGTGTTAATGGAAGGATTTATAGAAATAATGTGATTATGGTTTGACTTAGAGGAAGGGTTTGTTTGTGGAAATTGCTGTATATTCTTGCTGTGAAAAGCGGGAAGCCACCTTTCTATATGTAACTTTCTAGTTTTTCTTTTTCGTTTTTGCACTTTTAATGTTTTTCTTTTTGTATGTAGTGTTTTTTCTTTTTTGTAGTTTTTATCTTTGTCTTAAAAGAAAGAAAAGAAAAGAAAAGAAAAGGAAAGGAAAAGAAAATGCCAACTGAAAAAACAGGGCAGATGAATGTACCTTTAGTACATTCTTACCAACTGTTTAACACACAGAGCTTTTATTGGTTGCATTAGAGGGTTAGAGCCTAGCTGAATTCCAGCCCTTTATTATCTATGATTCAGGTTCCATGCAGCAAATTTGTTAAAAATCACACATGTCCAAACATTTATCTGATATATATTTCTACATGTGTATTCAAAGGGCTATAGCTCATGATTTCAACACATTTCACTCATGACTGAATTCCTATTTGAAAGCAGTAAAATATTGAAACTCCTATTTCAATAGATAAAGAACTCTTCAAAAATATGTATTTCTGATCATTGTCATATTATGGGCTGGAAAGGACCACCAGTGCTACTATTTTCTATTGAGGTTCAGACACATACTGTAGAAACAAAGGTATGTTTCTAATTTGTATTGCTCACTTTCTGAATTCAAGGTTTCACCCATTGACACACCCAGCATTCCTACAGAACCCAAAGTCCAAATGTCCAGGCTAGGTTTGAGTTGTAGAAGAAGCGAGGTGGGATACCCACTGTGCACAGAAGTTCATTTTATCTGAGTGCTCCCAAGGACTTCAATTCCCATACAGTTTTCTACCTTCCAACGAAGTCTGACAGAGCATCACAGTCCATCAAAATTTGATCAGTCCCTCATGGATTTTTTCTTTACCCCTTCTGGTACTTTTCCTCTAGACTGCTGTTGCCTCATTCATTTCACATGGGAGCCATCTGTCATTGTGAGAACTGTATTTCCCTTCTCTCGTGTCATCTTCAAGGTTGTTATTCTCCACATGGTGTGAAACTGAAATGTTCCTGAACAAACGGCTCTACCTTTTTGGCCTGCGTTGAGTGGGTCTCACATTTTCCATCTTGTATACATGCCCATTCACACAAATGCATGGCATAAAGCAACACTATTACTCTACCCATGGCAATATACTGACTGGTATTGTGTGCTGGTGATAGTATACTAGCATTAGCATACCGATACCTGGTTCATTGATTATTATTATTTTTTTTAGAAGAAGGGGACGACCAGCAGCAAGGTAGATGGACTCAGTTATAGTGGCGATGAGTGCACTGTTGGGAGACTTGAAAGAACAGGTTAGGGATAGATTATAGATTGTCAAGGAGAAAATCTATCTATGTGGTCGCTAAGAGTCAAAAACAACTTGATGACACATAATCAAACATGTTCTAACACTGTTTAATGTATTTCAGTAGATCTGTATGCTACCTACTTCCTTATCAGATCTGAATGTGTTACAGTATGTAGATGCAATTTAAAAACAGCAACAGGCTGAAATAGTGAAATGTGAAAATACCAATCCACTCAAAAGTAGCTAACTGGAGCTATAATATATAAAATACTATAAGATTTCCATAAGGAAAATCTCAGCTATAAAATGACATTAAAAAAAAATAATAATAATAATAAAAAAGGAAAATCTCAGCTAAACAATATATCAACTGAATTAGCCCATCTGAATTCCACAGACAAAAGAAAATGCATGACCCAAGGTGGCTTCCCATCCATGTAGGAAGTGCCCTGAGCTCCATGTCAGTCTGCTGAGAATCCCTAGCCCCATCCCACTGTGCCTTGCTGCAATGGCACAATTTTGTGCCAATGCTGCTGTAGCAAGAGGAAACCAGAACCTAGGACAATGGAAAGTCTCAGTGGATTGGCAGGGAGCTCAGTTCTGGTTATGCCAAAGGAAAGGTTCCTCTGCTTCAGGACAGAGCTTTAAGCAAGGGCCTGAGATGAGGCAGGAGTTATGCCAAGCGTTCACTGCTGAGGAACTGAGCCAGAACTAAAGGGAAAAGTCAGATCTGAAGTGCAAATTGAGAAGCAGGGCAAAAGAGCAAACCAGAAAGCAAGATCAAATGACAGACAGAGGATAGGGAAATGCACCAAGCTCAAACGTTATTAAGTAGGATTGGAAAAGCAATTGGAAAAGCTTATAGGAAAAGAAGATCGAGGTGGACGGGGGACTTAAAAGCACAGTTGCAAACAGCTACATGAGGAAAAGAAATAGACATCAGCATAGGAAAAAAATGTGGCTGCACAAAAAACTGGGTGAAGAACTGAGAACAAAAAATGAAACCAAAACCATGTAAGAGATGGGAAATCAGTCACCAACATAGAGTATGTATAGGCTGCACAAATTGCAATGCTGGTGTAAAGGAATCTAAAGCTCAGAAGAGGTGAGATTGGCAAACAATGATAATAAAAGAATCAGCATAGTACTGTAGCTGCTCAATGAAGGTGTCCAAGGGATAACATATAAGAAATAAATATTCAGTGTCTATTTTAGTTCAGTTTTCTCAAACAAAGGAGTATGTTTTCCACTAAACAACTGTGAAGAGCAGGATGAAATAGTAGGACTGACTGACAGATACATGAATCAGGGAATAGTTGGTTCTTTTGAAGAAGTCTAGAGCTCCAGGATGGATTGATTACATCCTAAGGTACTGATGGAACTTGCCAAACTTTTCTGTACTTACTATAATTCTGGAAAATGGGTGAAGTGCCAAATGACTGGAGTTTGGCAAACATTGCCTACATCTTCCAAGAAGGGAAAGGGGGTTCCAAAATCAGTCTGACATTGATATCCTGGAAAATTTTAGAGCAGATCATAAAGAGATTAACCTATAAGAAACTTGAAAACCAGGACCAGCTCTAGGCTAAGACCAAGTAGGCACTGGCCAAGGGGAGCCAAATTTTAAGGGGTACCAAAATTGAAAAGACTTCTGAAAAACACAATTAAAAACTGAAAAGCAGTAATGGTGCACTTTGTGAGTCAGCACGCCCGCTCGAGGGTTAAATATAATTTTGCAGAATTGTTGCCATAGGACAAGAATGGGTGCTGATGTAATTAAAATTACTTACTCTGTAAATAGGGTAAAAATGTCTGAGAAAAGAAAAAAAATGTCCAGAACTGAAAATCATAAGTGTAAAGCTCAAAAACTTGAAGAAAAAACAAAACAAGAGGGGATCTTTTTGAAATTCCAAACAAAATCAGGTGATGAGCCAAGCCATAGGGGGCACCAGAATATGACTTGGCCTAGGGCACTAAAATGTCTAGAGTCAGCCCTGTTGAAAACGATGTGACAACTCCAAAAGTCAGCATGGATTTTCTAATAAAAATTCTTAACAGATTACACCTATCTCATTTTTGATCTGGTAACTTCCTTAGTGATCTTGATTTCAGCAATGCATTTGATAAATTACTGTACAGCATTCTGATTAGTAATTTAGCTAAGTGTTGGGTTAAATTAAGTAGAGAACTCAAAGAGTATTCATTGATGGTTCCTCGTCAACCTGGGATGAGTATCACAAGTTTCAGCCTCTGAACTGATCTTTGTTCTCCTTGACATTTTAAAGAAAGACCTAAACGGAGAGGTGGAGAAAATGCTTATCATATCTGCAGTTGCACAAAATTGGGTGAGAAAGCTAAAATGCTAGAAGACAGATTAAATGAAGAATAATGCTATTTTTGACTGCATCAGCAGAAGCATACTTTCCAAATCAGAGGAAGTAATGATTCTGCTTTATTTTGCTTTGGTCAGACACCACTTGAGTACTCTGTCCAGTTCTGGGCACTGCATCTTAAGAATGCTTCTGATAAATTGGAATACATTTAGAGAAGGGCAACAAGGATAATTAGGGGGCCAGACACTAAATATTATGATGTGAAACAGAAGCAGAGAAGTATGTTTAGCCTTGAGAAAAGAAGACTGAGGGGAAAGTGTTAATGCTCTTCAAATGTCTTCCTTTCAGAAGGTCACTGGTGTCCTTTGCCCACTTGCCTCTAATCACAGGCCAAACCTGCTCAGGTAACCTTTTTTGACTGTCATGTTCCCACGAGATGGCCTTATCTCATCTCTAGCCCATGAGTGAGACAGGCTTAATCTGTGGTTAGCTATTACAGTGGTCAATAGTGGTCCCTATTGACCTAATATATGGGGCTACCTGCTGTATGCCTGATGAGTTCCAACAAGAAAGAAACCAGTCAACTTGAGTGTTCAAAAAAGCTTCAGAACAGAGCAGTAACAGCAGTACCAATTACCTAGAGAGGTGTTGGTCTTCAATGCATGTGTGGGGACAAAGATTATCAGGATAACATGCTGATATGGGTGATGACAATGATGCCTCAAATGCTGGAAGCAGCTGGCTCATTTATTTATTTATTTATTTATTTATTTATATTTATATGGCCGCCCATCTCACCAATGTGACTCTGGATGGCTAACCAGAATGAAAATACAAAATGAATACATGTATATGAAAGAAAGAAAAAACCAATTGCCAACCAATTAACACAAAGCGGCTCCCAAATACACCAGGAGAGGTTGCTTATATAAATTCCAAGCATTTCAAGATCTAACCAGTAATACATTATGTTTTATGTAATGAAAATCCTCTACCTAATGAAGGACCAGAGAGGAAAGCAATCCATTGGGCCTTTCTACTGCCTTTCAGCAGCTGAAGTCGTCATGCCACTGCTGGCTTTCCTCAAGGGCAAGGGCAACAAAAGATATGGCTAGTTTCTAGCAAAGGCAGCCAACCTTCTCTTTTAGCTACTGTATTGCTGCCAGAATTGCTGAGCAACCTCTACCTGACCCCATCCTTCCATATCTACTCCAGCCTAATAAAAGGGCCATATCTACGCTCAAGGAAAGTGATAGTACTTCTCCATTTAGTCAGCGGCGGCCAACTTGAAAAGCCTGAATCTGAAGGGGTGACAGCAGCTCAGCACTTATAACAGGGTTAATAATCTTGCATGACAGGTTAGCCATCTCTCTATATCTTTGTAAATGGTTCTTGATGAAACAAGAGTTCCCATTATGCCTAAATGGTGGAGTCCAAGAGTATTCAAAGGACAGTCTCCCTTACTAATTACAGTAACTTGCCCATCATCTGAACTTGGGGAGTCTTCTGCATATCCTAGGTTACAAAAAAGCCTTACATATGTTCACAGTACCCTACTAACAGTGAGATTCTGGATTGATTGCTTTTTAAAATATCTGGGTTGTATATCCAGAAATGCAAGAAGTTATATTTGGTTGAGTAAAAGAGATTCTGTAACTTATTGAACTGGAAAAATATATTCTAAAGCTAGGAACTAGCTGTAATTAAGGCAAATCTACAGATAAGATTAGCAGCTGCTGGCAAATATTACCCAAAGGAAAGCCTTTAGAGAATTAGATATCTTGCTCAGGGATGGACACATTTAATCAATACAGGATTTTTCCTAAAGCTGTCTAATGAAGTTTATTGCTGAAAAATCAAATGGCTCCCACTATCTTTCTTTATAAATTGCTCCATTCTTAGCTACTTAGATAACTATTCAAGTATTAGGTTTATCCTTTTACCAGGATTCATGATGAATCCATGTGAGAGAATTGTGACTTATCTACTGTTTGTGTGGAAGGGTGTAAATGGATTTACACAAAGTCTTTATTACTTTAACTGTTACTTATGCTACTCTTATGCACCCTTCAGGCTGAGAAGGATACATGGCCAGCCTGCGCTCTGTAATTTTTCCTCAGACTATTCCAGAGAGAACAAAAGAGAGCACAGAAATTGCTACCTCATAGAGAAACAGATGATTAGCCAAGTATATGCTGGTTAGCAATACAATTTGCTCTCTCATGCTTGCCCCCCTCTCAATGCTTCAAGCCCTTAACTAGTGAAGTATTATCCCAACAGGATCTTAAAATGCTCCTTTTCTTGGGACTATGTTGTCCTTACTATGTATTTCCCTTCTTTGTGGTCTTGTTCTATTCCATCCAGAATCATAAAACTGAGAGGTCAAGTCCAACCCACTGCACACTTCAGGAGTCATTACACCATCCCGGATAGATCCTCTGGTGGTTCTTAAACTGTTTGTCCCAATTTCCCCTTTTCCCAGTCTCAAATAATGCCATTACCCCCCCCCCCAAAAAAAAAACAAGACACTGTTGTTTTACTCAGCAGCTGTAGTCCCAAACTGAATCCTCAACTCACAAAGAAGCAATTCCAAATTGCTCCATTATTCCCGGGATATGCGTAAATGACCCCCTTCGGTTCGGGGTAATTGCCCCCAGTTTAAGAACCTCTGCTCTAGAACAAGGTATGCCACCTGTAGCTCTCCAGATGTTGTGAACTACAACCCCTGGAATCTCTTAACAGTGTTCATGACTCCCACATATGCTAGGAGAGCTGATTCATTAACACATGGAGTGCCACAAATTGCCTACACTTCGTTCACCACAACTGATGAATCATTTTTTAAAAAAATAAGCTCAGGAAAGGAAAAAAGGATTGCAACTTCACAGTTGCTTTTGGTCACAGCCACTTCCTGACTCTTTTTTTCTCTGTTGCTAGAATATAATGCATCCTGTATTATATTTAATTTAATACAGTTTAATTTACTGTTTAATACAGGTACCATTTCTGGGTAGCCAAAATCTGGTCAATTGCTAGATGACAGTAAAGCTATACAGAAAAATATCTTGGATGCCATATCATGGCACTGCTGTGCTACCCACATCTGAGTGACTGCTAGATAGCAGCAGGGTTTTCTTTATTTCTTCCTGCCCTCTAGATTTTGGCAGTCCAGGTATGGTTTGCCTACTCTATAGAAATTAAGAGCATTGCAATGGGAAAGGAGCCTTGGCCTGAAGATACTTGAGATCTCAAACTGCTCACTTTGATGTCTTAGTTCTACATGGGTAGGACCACCAGAAATGGGACTGTGAACATTTGGCAGCCAAGAGTTAGAGTTTTCTGTATCTGGTGGCCACCTGAATCATCACAGGTAGCCCTGTATATAAGTTTAATCAAAATTATGCAAAATAAGTTAGATTTTATTCAGATAAAGAAATGTGTGGTTTTTTTTGGCAATGGCTCTTTTCATTCATTAATTAATGCTTTGTGCTAACTTGTACCTTTAGAATATACCTTTGCTTTTGTGTTTTCTTATTATTAAATACTGGCAGTTACTTACATGGAAAAGTGGAGCCACCCAGGATCTGTTCATCAGAAAGAGCAACTGTATGTTCCTATGTTCAATGCTAATCTTAACTATTGCTGTTTTTAAACTGATCACAAGCAGTGCCATTGCATGATCAGAAGGAATCTGATTTGAAATTTCAATTTGAAAGCATGCAAATGTGAGTAGATAAATAGGTACTGCTCTGGTGGGAAGGAAACAGCGGGTGCAATGTAGACTACCCCCCCCCCCCATGGTGCACCCCGGGCAACGTGACTTGTCATGGCTAAATAGTCTACACAGCCGGCTGCTGGACCTCACAAGGGATTTCCCAGCAAGAAAAAAAAATGCCATACGAAATAAATAAATAAATCAGAAGGAAGAGGCTTTTATCAGTTCATCCTTTGGGGTTGCTCCCCAGGTTTTCTGCCAACCTTGTTCTGTGTCCTCAATAGGCTGACCATACATCCCGTTTTGAACGGGACAGTCCCGTTTTTTAAACAATTCCCGACTGTCCCATCATTTTAAGAAAAATATCCATTTTGTACCATTTTTGAAAGTTCCTGTGGCGAAGCGCGCCCGCCTGCACACCCTCATGCACGCACGTGTGCCCACTTTGTCTGGCGAGCCGTGGGTAGGTTAGGGTCCCGTTTTCCCCCCAAGGAAATATAGTCAGCCTACCTTAACCATGATGATATCCTCTCTTGTTTCTCAGGAATTCTGTTTTGCTTACAATTTGTCTTAACTTCTCAGCCAAAAATAGTATTACTGTGATTTTTTAAAATGCCTTTGGACAATGAAAATATCGCCCTCTAGTGGCCTTTGGCTTAACGTTTAATGATGTGGGAATCCTTTTCAATATATTTTGCCCCAACAAATGAAGCATTAATTTGAAGATAAGATCTCATCTTGTATTTAAAGGAAAAGGCCACAGCCAATTTTCTGTTTTAAATAGCTTACTGTCTTTACAGTTTAATTCAAATTTAAATATTATACTTTCTCACAACATATACATATACATGTTTAGTTAAGTAGGTAAAGTATGAATTTATAAACTTATTTAGAACTAGAAGAAATCTTGAATGCTTCACTACAATTTCAGCATCACTGAAATGCCAAAATAATATTGACCAGGCATTCACTTTGTGAGGGTTTTTGTTGTTGTTGGTCTATAACTTCTAACTTATAATTTACTGTAAGTTAGATGTTATATATAGAACATATCTCATCCTTATCTAAATAAATATATTCTGTTTGAAACAACTGCTTTTGTATTTCTTTAGTGCTCTGTATGCAATAAGCCATTTTACTGTAGTAGAACATCATCAGGGCTTCATTTATTTGGAATATTCTGTATGCTATTTATGGATTGTGGTTTAAAAGAAATTCTGAGAAAACACTGACACTCCATGGCCAGTAAGAAGAATACACAATGTTGTCTGTTTCAAGTACTCAGAATCCATAAGGATACCTGAATGGAAGAAATACAGTTGTCTGACTGAAACATTCCATTATTTTATATTCATTATTTTTTCTTGTGCCTTTGAGTAATTGTTGACTTCTGACTAGACCCTGCAGTGTTCTTGGCAAGATTTCAGAAGTGGTTTGCCCTTGCCTGTATGTCTATGAAGGTTCTCAGTCATCCAGGTGGAATTGTCTGTAGCTTGAATCATGTCAACTGGATTTCTATTTTCTCAGTGGAAACGTTTCGCTCCTTATCCAAGGAGCTTCTTCAGTCTGAGCAAGGTTAGTAAGGGAATCCTTAAATATGTTTCTAGGTGGCTGTGTGACCTTACACCTGGGGCTAGGTCATGGTTATTTTAATAAACAACATCTCAAAATAACCATGACCCAGCCCTTGCCTGCTTCCTAGGACTGAGAGAGAATGACTGGCCCAAGGTCATCCAGCTGCCTTTGTGCCTAAGGGGGGACTAGAACTCACGGTCTCTTGGTCTTTAACCTGTTGCCTTAACCACTACACCAGATTGGCTCTTTCCTTCATATTAATTACCAACAACATATTAGGAAGAAGAAAATTATAAAAGCAAGTGCTACTCTTCCTGCATTAAATATAGGGTCGGTCGGTCGGTCTGTCTGTCTGTCTGTCTGTCTGTCTGTCTGTCTGTCTGTCTGTCTGTCTGTCTATCTATCTATCTATCTATCTATCTATCTATCTCCCTTTGCAAGGAGTGAAAAGGAAATCCTTTTGACTGTCTCAGGATTGGCTGTCAATTTTACCCTGAGCTACAGAGATAGTGAAGGGGTATGAAAGCTTTGGGCCTTTAGAAAATAATACTGGACATGCTCCTATTGTTCCTTTAGCTTCCTTTTCATTTTTTAAAACTCTCCATCAGATTTCAGAGAAGGAAAGGACTGCAGATAACCTTTTTCTCCTCAAGGAATCCACTCTTAAATTGCAAAGACAGTGAGCTTCTTGTAGAGTTTCCAATAGCTGCTCATGATATTACATGCAATGCTTCCACCTCTGCAGATTCCAACTCTATTTTCTCCTGTCTTTAGTTGCCTCAAAATGAGAGAAAGAACCAAGCTGTTGTTCCTTCTTAAATCTTTGTCAATCAAAAGTGCACTGGGCAAGATAGTGGCTTTTTCCACTACCAATTGTAGGGACCAACCCCCCATCCCACCCCACAGCTCCAACAGAAGACAGACCAGCCTGGAATTTATTTTTTGTAAAGGGCTGGGTAAAGAAACATAGAAAGCTTCTGTCATCTTTGCTGCTTGCTACTTAATTCTGGGCTTTCCAGATATATATTTTTTCCATGGAGACATTATAACAAACACCTGAGAAAATTGTGCCTTAAACATTCATTTTGGGAGGGAAGCACAACACTGATTGCTTACAGTATCTCTCCTTGACAGTATGAACACCGAATCTTCCTCCATTTTAGTTACTGTTCAGCAGTGACAGTCAATTAGTTGCTGTCCCCCTCCACCTCCCCCCAAAAAACCCAGGTCTTATTCCTTAATGTACCTTCTTGGTAAGTTTTCCTGCTGTTGAAAATAACTAGGCAATAAGTGCAACACTTCAAATATTCTCAGATTCATTAGTATTTTATTACTGGGTGCAAAGTCAAGAAATACATACCACCAATACAATAGTCTAAGTAACAATGTGCAACCCACAATAAATCCTTCTCATTTTAACAGATTAAAAAATGCCTCTAATTACATTTCTAACTGTTGCAGGCTGTTCAAAGCCTAATTAGCAGCTGCTAGAGCTATTCCCGATATAGAAAATGTTTACTTTACTAGAACAAATCCAGCTATTCTTCTGGTGGTGGTGTTTTTTTGTGAGCTACAATGACTATATTTACATGACACACTTACCCATGGTTTACTCAATTAACCCAATTGCTAAAATTCAGACAATATACTGAACCATCAACTAACTGCACAGACCAGGCATGTCACACAGCTTGCCAGTCTAAAATGTAATTGGCCAGCTGGGGTTTGGTGTGTTGTTTGAACACAGCCAGCATGTGATAAAAAATTTTGAGATTATGCCAGCAGAGTTATAGCCCCAATTCATTCTTTTATTGACATACAGATTATTGGTGCTCTCCAATGATTTATTCTTTCCTGAGTTACTCATACATTATAGGCAGGAATTTGTTTTATGTTCTCAAAGATATATAATATTACTGACATTAGTTATCTAGGGCAAAATAACAATACTTTTGGAATAATGCTTAAAATAGTTCTGTGTCAGGGCTGAGCCAGAGGCAGATATTTAAGATGTGGCAAGGGGCTGCAAAGCAGGAGACAGGTATCCAGGGAATTAGCTCAAGAGATGAAACATGATAAACTAGGAATTAAAACAAAGAACAGCCAGAAATAAGAGCCAAAAGACAAATCGGGAAGCAGTATCAAATGGTCAGCAAAAAGTCTGAAGGAGAAACAAGACCGTACACAGAAATACACCAGAGATCCAGAAGACCCTGTTGTTTAGATAACCCTTAACACAAGCAGGAAGTCCTTTTTCCACCCTTGTCCAGAAGATCAGACAGAGTCTGGTAGCACCTTTACTGATTAACACATTTTATTAAAAGACATAAGCTTTCCGATGAAGTAATTTCTGATGAAAGCTTATGCCTTTTAATGACATGTGTTAGTTGGAAAAATTACTACCAGACGCCTCCTGATTTTGGCCATCGCAGAGTAACACAGCACTCTTCCTACGTTGTCCAGGAGAGTGATCTTGCTAGCGTTGCCATATCTGGGCTGTAAAAAACTTGATAATCACTAATTGGCAGCCAACAGTGAGTTTTCTGAATCTGCTTGCTGCTGTCCAGTGGTCACATGGATGGCCATCTTTCCAAACTTTGAACATTTTTCATTGATGTTCAGAGCTGAAGGTCTGGGGTTCCTCCTGTGGAATGCAGCTGCACACAAATACAAAGGCTCTAAATTCCAGCTTTGGACATCTTGGTACTGTAGAGTAGATCTGCCAGTCTTGTTCTCCACCATCATCATTGATGGTGAAAGCCCCTTTTTGGTAGGCACTTTAATTGGAACATCTGCAGTTGTCTGTGTTAGCTACTTTGTGCTTTTCTCTTTCAAAGAGGAAAAGTGTGAGGCAGCCAGAGCTAGCCAATTTCCCTTCAGGCACATCTTGATTTATTTTTTTAAATATTTTTTTTTAGTTTTTCCTTTTTAAAGGGGAATGATGAACCAAGTACAAAACCAACAGGTGCTGGCTATTCTGTGTTTTTTGCCTTTAAAGGGAGAAGAAAAAGTGCAGCTAAAGGTATAGCATATACCTTTATTTCCTCTTTCCTCTTTCAAAGAGGAAAAGTGTGAGGCAGAAAGTGAGAGCCTGACTTGCAAAACATGACTTAGCTGCTGAAAGACAAGCTGACAACCATCAATGGTAGTCCATGGAGCCTTTAATAGACTTTAATTTTTGATGTACTGTACGTGTTGCAGAGCAAAATATAAGATTTCTTAGGACAAATTACATAGCCGGTGAATTACTTTGGAGGTAACACTCATTCTCAGCCAAATAGGTGCTGCCTTTGTCCACCTAAAATGGCTTCTTTGTGTGCAGGTATATACAACATCAGGATGTGAAATATTTTCTGTTTTATGCTCAGGAAAACCATGAAGCCTAAAAGCCAAAAAGGTTTATGTTCCAGTTTTTGTTTAATGATTATTTCAGTATTCTTAAAGCATTATCTGTTAAATGGTAATACTTCACAGAGCAGATCAGTCTGGGGCATCCAAACAGATCAATCAAACTGTGTCAAAATGCATTTGGTCACTCAATGATTAATGCCAAATGTGTTTTGATCACTGAAATTACTAACTTCATGGCCCTTCAAACTGCAGTTTAAATGTAATTAAATTAGCTCAGCAAGTAAAACTCCAGGGACTACAGCAGATTAAATTTGGCACTATTAGCTTGCTTAACATACAAATATCTGAATATGTATATTGCATTAGGCCTCTTCAGGCCTTGTAATGTAAAAATTCAACCTGTAAAAAAGTGAGATCATTACTTTACCTCTGGCTGAAGATAAAGAGCTTCATGTGCATAGAAGAACTAAATATGAGGAGATGGGAGAGAAGGCCAGCAGACATATCTTTCTGTGTATTCAATCGATGGGTTAGGTGCAGGTTAAGAGTTTTGGGAAGCAAAATACAGTTCAAAATACAAAATCAGTAGTAGAAAAGATGGAAATAATGTGGCTGAACTTAAAGTAGAGTCCATTTTAGTGATAGGAAGCCAGTGGCAGCAAGAAACCCGATTACATTTCATTGACATTGTTGTTTCAGTATGGCAGTGTCCCTCAACCATGGCAACTTAAAGATGTGTGGTCTTCAACTTCCAGAATTCCCCTGCCAGCATGCTGGCTGGGGAATTCTGGGAGTTGAAGACCACACATCTTTAAGTTGCCAAGGTTGAGGGACATTGCAGTATGGTATCATCCAGCCAAATTGTGTCAAATGGTAAAGGGGCTACTAAATTCTGGGCCCAGAAGACTGCAAAGGTGGATTTTAGCAACATACTGTGAGGAGATTGCCCAATACACTGCTAATAAAATTATTTCAATCCATTTCAATGCAGGAACCTCTGCAGGGGGGTCAACAGCATCAAAATAGTGGGGGTGACTGGTGACCAAAGTCCTGCTCCTTTTTAGGTGTGTGATGCATGTTAAAAAGGGGTAGGGCTTTAACCACCCAGCTATGCCTACCATATTTTGGAACTCCCCCCCCCATTCCCCCACTGTAGGTTCCCTTGCATTGAGCTATAATTGACTCCTAGCTGTTGAAAATACTACTTTTTGTGAACTGTTGAACCCATCTTCTAGAATTAACTGAAATGGTGACATCAACATATCTGCTGGCAGCAGTTTCTTCAATTTCATTATGTGTGATGTGATGAGTGATTCCCTTTGGTCTGTCCTGAATTTCCTAAATTTAATGCAAATATCAACCATATTAGAGAAAACAGAATGACATGAAGGGCTTATAACTGGCTAAATAAGTTTTGAAGTAGTGCTGCATTTTGTTGTTGGATATGGGAGGCTTGTTTTCGTTTGATCAGGCAGAAGCTGTTTTGACACATTAAAGAACAAAAATTTGCCCAGAAGCAGGTTTCAGAAGGACATAGTTCTCTCTCTTAGATTTTTCAGAAGAAATGCTTGTTGTTTGCCCATATCCAGAGGGCATTGCTCTGTTTCCTAGCAACTCCTCTGCATTGCCAAGTTTTTAAAAATTAACCTCTTCATGGGCTCTACCTACGCCTCCACCTCCCCCCCCCCATTTTTTTTTAGATCAGTAGCCTGTCTTGAACAAATAATATTCTCTGACAGCCAGGAATGTCAGTTTGTTAGGAGAAAAACAAAAATACCAGCTTATCTTACAATGTTATTTCAAAGGTTATTGTCATTGCTTAGGTCTCTGATTACATTTCCTGGTCCATCCTAAAGAGATGGTGATAGAAAGAAAGAACATCTTATTGTCATGGGATCTTGAAAAGTAACTATTCATTTGCACTATATCTAAGCTACTTAGTTAATCCATATATGTAGTATTTCTTCTTCTTAGGTGATTATATCTGCACATAAACTACACAGACTAATTATCTATATCATCTATATCTCTCATCCTCTACCTCTATAATCTGGCTATCATCTATCTATCATCTATCTATCATCTATCTATCATCTCTCTCTCTCTCTCTCTCTCTCTCTCTCTCTCTCTCTCTCTCTCTATCTCTATCTCTATCTCTATCTCTATCTCTATCTCTATCTCTATCTCTATCTCTATCTCTATCTATCCCCATATATGTATAAATAATTATTCTGGATACAAGTCAGGAGATTATCAAAGGGATGGAGGGGGTAAAGTTAGCCCACTTCTCCTTTGTTGTCCCTTCGGTGTTCAATGAACACTTTAAAAGGATTCCTGAATTGCATGTACATGTACAAAGTGAAACTACAGAAAAATAAAAGCCCTTCCTATTTGTTCCACACAGAAAGGGGAGTCATTTGAAATCCATGAACTCACTTCTTGTACAAGGCTCCTAATAAAGTTATTTCAAAACAAATAAATGTAAAGGTTGCCCCTTTGGGACCCTTGGATTCATTTGCCTCCATTTTATACATTGTTATCTACGTGGGATTTCAGATCAAATGATTACTTAGTGGACAAACATAAACATGCTTTATAATGAATACTGTAAGTGCATTAATTGCATATTAGTGGCCCATCCAGCACTGAACCTTTAGGGCATAGCTTTCCAAACTGTGTGTTGCAACACTTTAGTGTGTCGCAACCCACAGTTTAGTGTGTCGCAACACAACCCGGAAGTGGATGTGCACGGTGGCGGCGCAGGGGTGCGCACGGCGGTGTGCACGGCAGCGGCAGCAGCAATGACGGCAGCAGTGTGCCATCAGCGCTTCCGCGTTTTAGCGGAAAACAGGAGGCCACCACCGCCATGCACGCTGCCGCCGCGTGCCCCCCCCACACTGCCACTGCCGCCGTTGGTGTGTTCCCAATGGCGGCACTTTGGAAAGCACTGCTTTAGGGCCACACTCATAATTATCAAGAGTAATATATTATAATGTAAAATAGGGTTGGATAACAGGTAAGATGCCAGGCTTGTTGATCGGAAGATCGCAAGTTTGGAGGTTCGAAGCCCTAGTCCCACGTGACGGAGTGAGCTCCTGCACTCGCCCCAGCTCTTGCCAACCTAGCAATTTGAAAGCATGCAAATGCAAGTAGATTAATAGGTACCACTTCGGTGGGAAGGTAACAGCATTCCACGTGCGTCATGCTGGCCACATGACCGTGGAAGCCTCTTCGGACAATGCTGGCTCTTCGGCTAACAAACGGAGATGAGCACTGGCCCCTAGAGTCGGACACGACTGCACAAATGTGCGGGGGGAACCTTTACCTTTTTAACTTAACATCCAGGGTCACAAGTAGCTCATTTTCCCCCCAGGGCCCTGCTGCTTCCTTTCCCAATTGCCCCAAACCAGCAACTTGGTTTCCCACCACTTTTGACACAGTAAATACATAAACGTGATAGGGTAAGCCCTAAAATCGGCTTAAGATAGTTTTAAATCCCCCAAATGTCCTCTCCAAACCTAGGAAAAACTGCAAGTGTTGTGTTTTGCCCACGTTACGTCATTGCATTGCCCGCTCTGGCTTTCTGCAGTCCCTGAGAATGTTATATGGAGACCCTGTGCTGATGTGGATGGATGTCTGTCTCCACAGGAGTGCTAGAACAACAATGTGATTTCCATAATGAAAATTGTATTTATTCATCTTACTGTAGCTGTGCAAATTGCCTGCCCAGAGAATGCTATGGGAACGACAGCAAGGGGAAGGGTGATTTTAGGAATGGTCCCCTGCCATGGAATGCCTTTTTCCAAGAGGTTCATCATGTTCACCTGCTTGAATGCCTTTGAAGTCATTTCCTACTCTGGTTTCTCTTCAGATCGTATAAATCTTTCGCCTTTTACTAAAGATTTCCGTGGAGAGGAACATTTATGAGTTTTTTCTGAGGGACCGTCTCGTCCTGATAACGTCGGCCCGCCCCACCCATGCATGCAGGGAGGGCATGCTCCGGATCCCCTCAAAAAGAGAATTCCATCTAGCGGGGTCCAGGAGGCGGGCCTTCTCTGTGATAGCGCCCGTCTTGTGGATCATCTTGCCCCTGGAGGTGAGACTGGCCCCTTCACTTCTGGCCTTTCGGAAGGCCCTTAAGACCTGGCTCTGCCACCAGGCCTGGGACAACAGAGGCGGAAGTGCCTCCTGGGGTTGGCTGGCCCCGTAGCAATATGATCTATGCTACGATTCCCTACCCATCTTGGATTTTATTTATTATATTGGCTGTATTTTTTAGATACTTTTAATTGTATAGTTTTTAAATTTTAATTATTGTAACCCACCCAGAGTCCCTTGTGTGGGAGATGGGCAGGGAATAAATTGAAATAATAAGTAATAAAATAATAAATTATGTAGTTTAGGACTATTTTAGGGTTGAGAGTATTTTTTAATCTCTTTGTTTCCTATTTTTTAAATAATTTTATTGAAGTTTTTAATAAACATAGTAAAAACTAATACAAACTAAACTAGAAGAAAAAAGGAAAAGAAAAGAAAAGTTAGGAAGATGCAGAGAAAAGAAAAAGAAAAGAAAAAAGTAGAAGAGAAAAGAAAAAGAAAAAGGCAACAAAGACAATAGTAAAGAAGTCGCTTCAACCTTCATCACACCAAGCATGAGCTAATACAATAACTTTTCACCCTCTTTTAAAGTTACAAATAAAATAACTCTTCTCCCCATAGCCTAACTTTTATCTATACGTAATCCAGAAATCGTCATCTTTTCAGTCCTGGTTCAGCAAAAAGTCTATTAGGAGTTACCAGAAATATCAAAAAAAATTTGGTTGTTGTTCAGTCATTAAGTCATGTCCGACTCTTTGTGACCCCATGGACCATAGCACGCCAGGCCTTCCTTTCCTCCACTGCCTCCCAGAGTTTACTCAAATTCATGTTCATTACATTGGTGATGCTATCTAATCATCTCACCCTCTGCCGTCCCCTTCTCCTTTTGCCTTCAGTCTTTCCCAGCATCAGGGTCTTTTCCAGTGAGTCCCTGATCAAATAGTCCAACTTTATATTCCTTCTTTTTGCTCTTCACAATCTTTTTTTTTAAATAATTTTTTATTAGAATTTTACAATACATAGTTAAAAGTTAGAAATAGAAAAAGAAATAGAAATACAAAAGAAAAAGAAAGAAAAGAAAAAGTGTAGTAAAGTAAAAGAAAAAGAAAAGTATGAAACATAGGTAATTTCCAATCTATCCCTGGTCATAAGAACAAGAAAATCCATCCTAAGTGCTAGTTTTTCATGCAATAGATAAGAATAATTCTTTGTCTAATATACCCTATTATATTTATAGCCTAATCTTCAAATCCCCATATAAGCTTCGCCCCTCCTGCATTTTGCAAATAGTCCACCAGTGGTTTCCACTCTTTGAGATAATGACAACTTGAGCTTTCTTTTAATAAACAAGTGAGTTTATCATTTTCTGCCATGTCCATCAATTTTAACAACCATTCTTGTATCATTGGTAAAATCTGAGTTTTCCAAAATTGTGCATAAAGAAGTCTTGCTGCAGTAACCATATATTGTATGATTCTCACTAGGTGTTTTTCTATTTGTAAATCCCCAACAAAAATAATTCTGGTTTGAGCAGAATCTGTATTTGTAGTATACTCTGCATCAAGGTACATATTTGATTCCAAAATTTCTTTGCAACCTTACACATCCACCACATATGGTAAAATGACCCCTCTTGTTTATTACATTTCCAACAAACGTTGGAAACATTTTTGAGAGTTTTTTGGGGGTCATATACCATCGATACATCATCTTGTAAAAATTTTCTTTCAAGTTGTAACACAAAGTAAATTTCAGTCCTTTAGACCACATATTTTCCCATTGCTGCATGTGTACTGTATATTATGACCAATATTTTTTGCCCATTTGGTCATACATTCTTTAACTTGTTCTTCAACCATTTCTCCTCTTAACAGTAATTTATACATTTTAGCAATTAAATGTTCGTTTCACAAAGCTCTTCACAATCTTGACCTTTAAATAATTCCAATGGCATCGCAGGATTTGATATTTCATCAATCTTTGGCATTCAAGAGGAGTCTTCAAGGCTTTCACCAGCCTGCTTTGTAAATCCCATAAAGAGGCATTATCCAGGATTTCTTGTTGCAGCTGTTCCATGTCGAGATCCTTTTCTCGTTGTATTGTCGAAGGCTTTCACGGCCGGAGTTCGACGGTTGTTGTGGGTCTTCTGGGCTGTGTGGCCGTGTTCTGGAAGTTGTGGTTCCTAATGTTTCGCCAGCATCTGTGGCCAGCATCTTCAGAGGGTAGGAGCACAGACAGAAGGCTCTTTCTGTGCTCAGGTAGAATGGCAATGTTTGGAAACGTTAGGAACCACAACTTCCAGAACACGGCCACACAGCCCGGAAGACCCACAACAACCATCCTTTTCTTGATTTGTCTTTTGTATTCCCATTTTGGTAATCTCAATTGTGTTGTTTTCCATGCCTTCAGACTATAATGTCTATGTCAGGTAAAAGTTATTTAGTTTTTCTCATCATCTTCTAAAAGTTTATCCATTGAAATCTGTTTCCTTTCTGAGACATTAGTTATTAATACCTCAGTCCAGTTTTCAAAAAACTCTTTAAGATAAGAAAAAGATATAGACTGCTTAGCCATTTTAACTCTTTTCTGCCTGTAGTTTCCTCTGGTGTCCATTTGCAACTTTCATCAAGCCTCAGTTCCTAATATGGGTTTATTATTTAATTATATACTTTATATGGGTTTATTATTTAATTATATACTTGTTTTTCAAATGTTACAGCAAAAATAACCAATATTCCAAATCTCTCTGGTCTCCCAATCCATTTAAAACTTTCTTAAATCAAAATCCTTTTTTCTTCTTTTTCTTTTGTTGTTTTGCTTTTTCCAATTGTATATTATTTTAAATTCTTAAGTCTCTGTTTAAAATTTCTTAAATCCAAAGAAGAAGGTAAAACTCACCAGGTGTCAAATTAAGCTCGCCATTTTGAAGGCCTCTAATATCCATAAAGTGGTTAAATTGAACATTTCCAAATGTGATTAGAAAGTGAGTTCAGCTGGCTTAGTGTCCTTATTAAATGCTCCACTGCTACTGAGAGCAAAGGTGTTGTCTCCCTTGGCTCCTGGCGCTCAATTTTACAGTCTCCTCACAAGGAGCTGCCATTCAGAGCACTCATGGGGGATCTCCCATTCTCTCCTTCTCCGGAGAGATTTGAAGGACCGGTCTATTTGCCGGTCTTTTGTTCTTCACAGCAGTTGTCATCTCTGCTCATTCATACTCAGTCAGTCATGGCTCACATCGGAAGCCCCTTTTGTTTCGTATTTTTAATCAGTTGAATAATGCCAAGTCGTGTAGCTCACTTTTCTGTCCTTTTTATCTTGTAAACTGGCCAGAAAACTTCTATTAAGTTAATGGCTACAAACTAGCAAGTTTTAGCTACAAGCATTTGCTAAATTTGTATGCTGGTTTTATAGCAAACTTCTGGTAGGAAGGAAATATCTTGAAGACAAGCAGCACGCGAACAGCAACTGAGGGCTGTTGCCATCATCTTCTGCCAAGGGCCTTCCAGAGACAACTGACTGGCTGTTGCTGGAAACAGAATTTAGGATTAGATGAACAGGACTCATATAATCCAGCTGGACTCTCCTTAGGTCTTAAAGTATAAAGGTTAGCTATTGCTCAGCTCCAGTTTAGCAAACAGTTTTGTGAAAGCCACAGAGATTTCTGAAGAAAGCTACTAAATAAAGCAAAGTTGTTCTTCTGAAGTGTGATACCGAGATAAGAACAACAGAGGCCACTGTGACGCCAGGATTCCAAACAGAACACAAAAGCAGTTGAACAGGCAAGCAAATATGGTTGAAAACTAATTCAAATATGTTCACAGATTTTAAAAGATGATAATATTAAAAAATCAGTTTTATAGCAAGTCTTTTCAACTTTAAAGTAGGGCAATGTTTCCTAGATTGATACTGCCCAGATCTATTAGATCATGTGCCATCATGTTGCTTGGGAATTGTACTCCCCCACATTCAGAGAGCACAGATGGGGCAGGGTGGCAACACACAGAAGGAAATCATTAGGGTTGCATATACAGTGGCTGATGCACAAACATGGAAAATTGCTTTAACAGCCTGAAAAGTTTGTATTTGCTCCTGTGCATTTTGAAGGACCTCTTATGAAGATCTGTACAATCTTCATAAATCTAAAAAATGCTACTGTTTTCTCTGGAATGAGAAAAAAACCCAACAACCCAGAAATGTTCCTTTATGAATGCAAATATGGATTACACTATCACTGTGGACTCAGATGGGAATACCTTCCAGATGGGAACCCGTTCCACTCAGACTTCTGAACTGCAGTTTAAAGGTATGACGTAGTTCACAGATGCTTACATGGATCACAAAACTGTGACCACTCACTGAACTTTGATATCATGCATCAACCTCAATCACAGCATGATTAAAGCCTTTGTAGATTTTGGGCACTTCATGGTTGTAGGGTCCCAAGACAGACTTCTAAAAATATATTTTCACTGTGTATAAGGTATGATTGATGATTATGTGACATCATATTGTTGTCCATTCTTAGCAGCCACACAGATATATTTTCTCCAGGATTATCTGTCCCCAACCTGGCCTTTCAGGTCTTCCAAAAGTGCACCTATTGCCACTGTAATTAAGTCAATTCATCTTGCTGCTGGTAATACTCTTTTTTCTTTCACCTTTTACAGCATTATAAACTTCTCAAGAATGCTAGGTTTTCACATACTGTGTGCAAAAGATAGTAATTTGAGCCTGGTCATTTGTGGTGGTTGCTCATTATTCCCAATGGATAATATTGCTTCTAGTATTCCACAGTTGTATAATCAATTGTGGAAAAATCAGGTTATGTACAGGGTATGTACATAGTTACAAGAGCTAAGAAATGCATAGTCACTATGCATGATATTGAACTATAGTATGACTTGTTTGGATTTAGCACAATATGGGAGCTCAGCCACTATGTTTTGCAAACCATGTTGAAACAAACCATTGCTTAGGTCTACTTGTGAATTCAGTCAATGCCAGCCACCAGGGAGTCATTAGCAAGGGACTGCTCTGCAATGGGGAGGAGATTAAACTTCTCTTGCATATAACATAGTTAGCCTGTTTTTTTAAGGTTATCCTTAAAGAGTTTAGTTTACTGATGGTCAATCCTTGGTGCCAGTGCTATACTTGCTCAGTTATTCCTCTTTCTTTACCTCCTTTTTATATCCATTTTTTTCATGCTTTTTGCTTTACACCAGCTGTCTGGCCAAATAATTTCTGCAAACCAATACACATTCAGACAATATTAAAATGCAAGTTTTTCTTCTACATTCATTTGCATAAAGTGACATAAGAAATTATCAGGATGTTATCATGGTGGAGTTATCATGGCAATTCAGGCTAGTAATGTCAAGTGTGTAGGTGCAACAATGCAAGTGCACAAGTATTTTTGAGTTGGTCCATTTGAAAAGTCTATTCTACCTCTCTGACCACTTCCTCCAATTATGAACCATCATGGATTCCTACCTTTAAGGCCCTGTAACTCCAAATTTTCCA
Organism: Charina bottae; assembly: GCA_023362775.1. Classification (NCBI taxonomy): domain Eukaryota; kingdom Metazoa; phylum Chordata; class Lepidosauria; order Squamata; family Charinaidae; genus Charina; species Charina bottae. The sequence goes on from JALMGJ010000025.1 coordinate 8,525,278, forward strand.
GCAAAGGATATTGTTACCTTGTTGTGGTGCTGGAGCTTGAGCACCTCAGTGACGCCATGAGCTAAACCATGAAGGGACACCCAAGACGGGAAGGTCGTGGCAGAGAGGTCAGACTAAATTCGATTGCTGGGGAAGGTAATGGCAACCCACCCCAGTATTCTTGCCGTGAAAACTAAATGGATCAGTACAACCAGAGATATGTCCGTATACCATCGGAAGATGGGACTCCCAGGTCGGAAAATGGTCAAAATGCTACTGGGGAGGAACAGAGGATAAGTTCAACTACCCCAGATGTGATGATGCAGCTAGCTCAAAGCCAAAAGGACGGCTAGTGGCCAACAGTGCTGGTGGTGAACAACGAATCTGATGTTCTAAAGATCAACACACCATAGGAACCTTGAATGTAAGATCTATGAGCCAGGGCAAATTGGATGTGGTTATTGGTGAGATGGCAAGATTAAATATAGACATTTTAGGTGTCAGTGAACTGAAATGGACTGGAATGGACCACTTCACATCAGATGACCACCAGATCTACTATTGTGGACAAGAGGACCACAGAAGAAATGGAGTAGCCTTCACAATTAATAATAAAGTAGCTAAAGCAGTGCTTGGATACAATCCAAAAAACGATGGAATGATCTCAATTCGAATTCAGAGTAGGCCATTTAACATCACAGTGATCCAAATATACGTCCCAACCACAGATGCTGAAGAAGCAGAAGTAGATGAGTTCTATGAGGATCTGCAGCACCTACTGGATAATACACCAAAAAGAGATGTTATTTTCATTACAGGAGACTGGAATGCTAAGGTGGGTAGTCAAATGACACCTGGAATTACAGGTAAGCATGGTCTGGGAGAACAAAATTAAGCGGGACATAGGCTGATACAATTTTGCCAAGACAACTCACTGTGCATAACAAACACTCTCTTCCAACAACCTAAAAGACAACTTTATACATGGACTTCACCAGATGGTCGACACCAAAATCAGATTGACTATATCCTTTGCAGCCAAAGGTGGTGGACATCTATACAGTCGGTAAAAACAAGACCTGGAGCTGACTGTAGTTCAGATCACGAACTTCTTATTGCACAATTTAGAATCAGACTAAAGAGAATAGGGAAGACCCACAGATCAGTTAGATATGAGCTCACTAATATTCCTAATGAATATGCAGTGGAGGTGAAGAATAGATTTAAGGGACTAGATGTGGTAGATACTGTAGGATCCTGGAAGAACTCTGGACAGAAGTTCGCAACATTGTTCAGGAGGCGGCAACAAAAAACGTCCCAAAGAAAAAGAAAACCAAGAAGGCAAGATGGCTGTCTGCTGAGACACTGGAAGTAGCCCAAGAAAGAAGGAAAGCAAAAGGCAACAGTGACAGGGGGAGACATGCCCAATTAAATGCAAAATTCCAGAGGTTAGCCAGAAGAGATAAGGAATTATTTTTAAACAAGAAATGTTCAGAAGTGGAAGAAGATAATAGAATAGGAAGGACAAGAGACCGCTTCCAGAGAATTAGAAACATCGGAGGTGAATTCCAGGCAAAAATGGGTATGATCAAAAAGAAAGATGGCAAGGACCTAACAGAAGCAGAAGAGATCAAGAAAAGGTGGCAAGAATATACGGAAGATCTGTATAGGAAGGATAATAATATCGGGGATAGCTTTGACACTGTGGTCAGTGAGTTAGAGCCAGACATCCTGAAGAGTGAGGTTGAATGGGCCTTAAGAAGCATTGCCAATAACAAGGCAGCAGGAGACGACGGTATCCCAGCTGAACTGTTTAAAATCTTGCAAGATGCTGCTGTCAAGGTGATGCATGTCATATGCCAGCAAATTTGGAAAACACAAGAATGGCCATCAGATTGGAAAAAAATCAACTTATATCCCCATACCAAAAAAGGGAAACAATAAAGAATGTTCAAACTATCGAGCAGTGGCACTTATTTCACATGCCAGTAAGGTAATGCTCAAGATCCTGCAAGGTAGACTCCAGCAATTCATGGAGCAAGAATTGCCAGATGTACAAGCTGGGTTTAGAAAAGGCAGAGGAACTAGAGACCAAATTGCCAATATCCGCTGGATAATGGAGAAAGCCAGGGAGTTTCAGAAAAACATCTATTTCTGTTTTATTGACTATTCTAAAGCCTTTGACTGTGTGGATCATAACAAACTGTGGCAAGTTCTTGGTGGTATGGGGATACCAAGTCATCTTGTCTGCCTCCTGAGGAATCTGTATAACGACCAAGTAGCAACGGTAAGAACAGAGCACGGAACAACGGACTGGTTTAAGATTGGGAAAGGAGTACGGCAGGGTTGTATACTCTCACCCTACCTATTCAACGTGTATGCAGAACACGTCATGTGACGTGCCGGGCTTGATGAATCCAAGGCTGGAGTTAAAATTGCTGGAAGAAACATTAACAATCTCAGATATGCAGATGATACCACTTTGATGGCTGAAAGCAAGGAGGAGCTGAGGAGCCTTATGACGAAGGTGAAAGAAGAAAGTGCAAAAGCTGGGTTGCAGTTAAACCTCAAAAAAAAAACAAGATTATGGGAACCAGCTTGATTGAAAACTGGCAAATAGAGGGAGAAAAAGTGGAGGCAGTGACAGACTTTGTATTTCTAGGCAGAAAGATTACTGCAGTTGCTGACTGAAGCCAGGAAATCAGAAGACATCTACTTCTTGGGAGGAGAGCAATGGCAAATCTTGATAAAATATTTAAGAGCAGAGACATCACACTGACAACAAAGGTCCGCATAGTTAAAGCAATGGTATTCCCTGTAGTAACCTATAGCTGTGAGAGCTGGACCATAAGGAAGGCTGAGCGAAGGAAGATAGATGCTTTTGAACTGTGGTGTTGGAGGAAAATTCTGAGAGTGCCTTGGACTGCAAGAAGATCAAACCAGTCCATACTCCAGGAAATAAAGCCAGACTGCTCACTTGAGGGAATGATATTAAAGGGAAAACTGAAGTACTTTGGCCACATAATGAGAAGACAGGATACCCTGGAGAAGAAGCTGATGCTAGGGAAAGTGGAAGACAAAAGGAAGAGGGGCTGACCAGTGCAAGATGGATGGATGATATTCTGGAGGTGACAGACTTGACCTCGGGGGAGCTGGGGGTGGCGACGGCCGACAGGAAACTCTGGTGTGGGCTTGTCCATGAAGTCACGAAGAATCGGAAGCGACTGAACGAATAAACAACAAAACTCCAAATTGCAATTTTGATACATCCACCTGCCTGAGTTTACAATCTTGTAGACATGTTTCTGCTATTCTTCAGAGAAGCAGATGAAGCCACAGCTTTTATCAACTTATGGTAGTGGAAAGCAGCAGGTTTGAGCATTTTGAGCAATAGCGACAGATCACGGGGAAGGGAAGCTATTGCCCAAATACTAGTTCGTTTTTACTGCCTGTTTCTCACTTCACTGCTGATCCTGTGGCATATTAGTGTATAATAGGAACAAAAAGCAGACCATTTCTGCTTTGTCTATCCAAGCTGCAATCTGAATGCATTTCACATTATAAGCCCATTATAAGTTCCACTGTTGTAGACATAACAGATATTCTTCCCATTATAACCCAGCTTGATGGGTTGTGTCCTATTTTCATGGTTGAAGTGGTTTTTTGGTGGCAGATTGCTTTTTAGTGTGTGCTTTCTTGACAATATTAAGCTAATCCTATGTTAGATGCTCTGACTTCCTTTTTGTTTTCTGGAGGAATTCAGTGATCATGATCTGTTCTTACCTTTATAGTCTGAATGAATTAGGTAGGGCTACCAGATTTGGTCTGTGGAAATCTAGACAACCACTAGATGGCAGCAAAGAATTACAGTTTTTTCTATCTCTTTACTGTCATCTAGAGCTCATCCAGAATTTTGTCACTCAGATCTGGTAGCATTAGGGAAGAATACCTGAAAACTCCTTTCCTCAGATATGACTCTATCTCTAGCATAAAATCTGCTTCAGAAGATCTTATTTTATGGCAGTATCTCAACTGCAAGCCCTTCCATTGGGAAATTAGACTAAGTCTGTCGGAGCAGAATTTAAATCATGTTGTTAAATTCCTCGTGTTCTGAATAATTTTAGTGTAATTAATTAATTCTGTTCCTTGTTTTTAAATATGGATAATTCTTGTTCTTAATTTATCTATATGGCTAAGCTACTTATAACCTGGGGATATTTTTTGGACCAAAAGGTGACTCATAAAGTCATTTTCTCAATCAGCAAACAGTCATCTTTATTGCTGAGCACTTTCTGAGCAAAAACATGTTATATAATAATATTTATTTTCCTCAGTTTTCACCATTCAATTTTATACTGATCCATAGACATGGCTACAGACAGCTAAACAGATATAAAACATGATTCGATGATAAATCAGCAAGATTCTGTAGGAGTGCTATTAACTCTTTTTTTCAATCCTGGAGATTAAGTCAATAATTCATAACTGTCAGCAGGTATGCAGACTTGACTTATTATAAGCCATAATATCTGTGTGATTAATATATTTTATTTTTCCCGAATCTCAGTTTGCCTCCTGATTCCCCAGAAGGTATTAGTAAGTTAAATATAGCATAAGAATTTTTGTGGAAAAATAGTGTAAAATGGAACCATTTTCTTTGAAACAATGAACAGTCATCACAAGCTTAAGGATATACAAATTTATTGGTCAGAAGATCAGTGTCTACATGGGATCCACAGGGCAAGGGCAAAGGCCAATTGATGAAGCATGCATGATATCAAAGGTCTCAATTTATGTACTTGCATCCAAGATTGGAACGCTAGTACATAATTGTGGCATTTACGTGAAAGTCTCACTATATTTATGTTGTCATTCTACATTTATGGCATCATTGCAGTTTGCTTCAGATGTTGCTGATTTATATACTTGTCAAAAGACGTCATTAGTTTATTTTCTGGACAGCTTAACCTTCCTTCCTTCCTTCCTTCCTTCCTTCCTTCCTTCCTTCCTTCCTTCCTTCCTTCCTTCCTTCCTTCCTTCCTTCCTTCCTTCCTTCCTTCCTTCCTTCAACTGCATATGCTTTAGTTTCTTTCAGTCTCAAACTTCTGATACTAAAGTTATTCTATATACTGTACAACAAGCGAAGAAGATCAAGAGAGACTTTATTTCTCAAAATAGGGGAAATTAACCCTTTATTTCATGTCTTGGTTAGCTAAGCTTTGATGTTCTCTGCTAGTGCTCAGTCCTGGATATAATAATTTCACCATGGTATCAATACTCATTTTTAAAAATAAGATGATGCTCTTTATAGGACCCACAAAAAAATCTCATATTTTCCACTGCTACTGCAGGAACTCTAATATCCCTATGGCCAAGTTTCTTATTTTTTCATTCATGCTGTGTATGTACCAAGTTAAACTACTGTTGCAAGGTGCAATATATAATTTCTAGGATAAGGCAGGGATCTCAAATGTTCTGTCTACAGTCTCATTGCAAAGGAGTGTAGCACTCTAAGGCCAGCACAGAGAAACCAAAGTAAAGACCAATAAACTTTGAAAGAAATATAATCTAATTTTTAGGAGGGAAACATTTATTTTAACAAGACAAATCAATTGTTATTTTTATTATTGTTATTAAAAACAAACCTTTTAATCTCTTTCTAACTCCTTCCACATAGCCCATCAGGCCATTTGTATGGAACTCTTCTTTTTCATGCAACAGGAAGCAAGGAGTAAAAAGAGATGTGAAGTTCTAGTGGCGGGTCCATACCCACAGTTTGACAAAAACTGGAATAAGGAAAAAGGTATTTTTATTTATTTATTTATTATTCTAATTTATCACTGCCCATCTCCACGACAGTAGACTCTGGGTGGTTTACAACATTAAAATTAATATTAAAAACCTATACACTTAAAAATGCAATATAATATGTACAATATAATATGCATCCATTCTTGCTCTTCTTGACCTCTCAGCGGCTTTCGATACCGTCGAGCATGGTATCCTTCTGGAGCGGCTCAGGGAGTTGGGGGCAGGCGGCGTTGTGTTGCACTGTTTCGCCTCCTTCCTCCAGGGCCGGTTCCAGTCGGTGTTGATTGGGAGCGAGAGATCCAGCCCGCGGGCCCTCTCTTGTGGGGTCCCGCAGGGCTCGGTACTCTCTCTGCTCCTTTTTAACATCTACATGAAACCGCTGGGTGAGATCATCCGCCTCCATGGGGTGAGATATCACCAGTATGCTGATGATACTCAATTATGCATCTCCATCCTGGGGGAAGTAAGTGATGCAGTTTCTACCTTGTCCAAGTGCCTGGGGGCTGTAGGGGCCTGGATGGGGAAAAACAGGCTTCGACTGAACCCTAGTAAGATGGAGTGGCTGTGGATTAATGGCCCCTTGATATCTAGGAAATTGCCATCTTTAGTTCTGGATGGGGTGGCACTGCCCCAGACAGACCCGGTGAGTAACTTGGGGGTCCTCTTGGACTCATGACTCCTGCTCGAAGAGCAGGTGGCAGTCGTGGCTAGGAGGGCTTTTGCACAACTTCGTGTTGTGCTCCAGTTACGACCTTTCCTGGAACGAGAGGCCCTTCGAACGGTCATTCATGCCCTGGTTATCTCACATATAGACTACTGTAATGTGCTCTACATGGGGCTACCCTTGAAGAGTATCCGGAAGCTTCAGCTGATCCATAATGCAGCCGCACCCACGATCTTGGAAGTCCCTTATCGGACACATGTAACACCTTTGTTATGCAAGCTGCACTGGGTTCCAGTTTGCTTCCGGGTGCAATTCAAGGTGTTGGTTATGACCTTTAAAGCCCTTCATGGCATGCGGCCAGGTTACCTAAGGGACCGCCTTATCCCCATTACATCATCCCGTCCCATCCGGTCATGCAGGGAGGGCATGCTACGGACCCCATCGGCTCAAGAATTCCATCTAACGGGGTCACGGAGGCATTCCTTCTCTGCAGTAGCACCTGCCCTGTGGAATATTCTCCCCCCAGATTTAAGACAGTCCCCCTCGCTCCTGGGCTTCCGGAAAAAACTCAAGACTTGGCTCTGCCAGCGGGCCTGGGGCGGGAAGAAGAGTATACACTCTTAGGGATGGCTAATACACTAGGTTGGCCCTTGAATTACCCTTTCCAATGTTTTAAAAAAAGATACTACCATCTTGATTTTATTATATTTATTGTATTTTTAAATTGCTTATTTTAACGTTTATTAGACTCTATTTATATGGTATTAGAGTTTATGTCAGATTGTAAACCGCCCAGAGTCCCTTTGAGGGAGTTGGGCGGTAATAAATTGAATAAATAAATAAATAAAATAATAACAAATAGATAGATTTCTCAAAATAGGGGAAATTAACCCTTTATTTCATGTCTTGGTTAGCTAAGCTTTGATGTTCTCTGCTAGTGCTCAGTCCTGGGTACATTGCTCTGTCTGTTCTTCTCTACAACTGGAAAAGATGAACAGCAAGATTAGCAGCAGAGGAGCAATCAAACAACACAATAGGCCCTAATCAAGGAACTATTAACTCAGTCAATCAACCAAGCAGCACACAACAACCCAATCAGGGTACTACTAAGGAGAGTACAACACCCCCACCAACACAGGCAGGACAAGCCAGGGTATATAAACAGAGAGCAAGTTCCACTCCCTTTTAGCACTGAAGATGTTGCCTAGCCTGGCAATGAAACGTCTGCAAGAAAACAACAAGGCTCAGAGAGCACCAAGGACTCCATAAATATTATGTTCCTGGATTTAAAAAAATAGTCTAGCTTTTATACTATGCTTCACTTGTAAGGCACATTTCCCTTTTCCCTTTGTATTATTTAGTCAATGACAATAAATTGAACAAACAAAGAAACATAGAAATAGAGGGCAATCTGGATAATCATCACATTGAAGGACTAATGCAATTTAAATTGTCCTGATCCATTCCAAATCTTTCTATTGTTTGCATTTTTTAAGTATGATATTTGTTACAGTACCTGTCTTTTTATTTACATTGTAGTAGACTTTTTTGTATTTTCTATATTTTTTCTCTATATGCATCTTCTTGTTGTTTATTCGTTCATTCGCTTCTGACTCTTCGTGACTTCATGGACCAGCCCACACCAGAGCTTCCTGTCGGCCGTCGCCATCCCCAGCTCCCCCGAGGTCAAGTCCGTCACCTCCAGAATATCAACCATCCATCTTGCCCTTGGTTGGCCCGTCTTTCTTTTGCCTTCCACTTTCCCTAGCATCAGCTTCTTCTCCAGGGTATCCTGTCTTCCCATTATGTGGCCAAAGTACTTCAGTTTTCCCTTTAATATCATTCCATCAAGTGAGCAGTCTGGCTTTATTTCCTAGAGTATGGACTGGTTTGATCTTCTTGCAGTCCAAGGCACTCTCAGAATTTTCCTCCAACACCACAGTTCAAAAGCATCTATCTTCCTTCGCACAGCCTTCTTTATGGTCCAGCTCTCACAGCCATAGGTTACTACGGGGAATACCATTGCTTTAACTATGCAGACCTTTGTTGTCAGTGTGATGTCTCTGCTCTTAACTATTTTATCGAAATTTGTCATTGCTCTCCTCCCAAGAAGTAAACGTCTTCTGATTTCCTGGCTGCAGTCAGCATCTGCAGTAATCTTTGCGCCTAGAAATACAAGGTCTGTCACTGCCTCTATGTTTTCTCCCTCTATTTGCCAGTTATCAATCAAGCTGGTTCCCATAATCTTGTTTTTTTTTTAGGTTTAACTGCAACCCAGCTTTTGCACTTTCTTCTTTCACCTTCGTCATAAGGCTCCTCAGCTCCTCCTCGCTTTCAGCCATCAAAGTGGTATCATCTGCATATCTGAGATATGCATCTTAGATTTACTTTAATATAGTTACCTTATATGATTTGTTAATTATACTTCAATAAGAACAATAAAAAGTATGATATTTGTTGTTCAAGTTAATTTTAAGGTGGTTGTTTAGAAGCATCAGTCTGACCAGTATTGCCTGAGGAATAAATTTGTGGAAAATAAGTTTTGAGATTTCAAAAAATCCTAGATAACCTTTTCTGTACATTTATGAAATGTTCTACAAATTTAAAAGTGCTTTTATAGACACTGTTGAATGGATCTGTATAATATACAAAAATGTGGTAGATCTCTTGGGCCACAGCCAGATGTTCCACTTTGTTTTGCAGGCCTGGCGTACTTTCCAGATGTCGACATTTTTAACCATAGTTCTGTCAGGTTGAGGACAGTCACATCAAGAAAAATTGATGTCAACTCCATGAACTGCTGCCTCACCTATTCCAAATCCCTATAGAGCCACTGTCACTTACAGGGCCTGATGCGACTAACATCACTGGGAAAAAAAGTTCTTTCTTAATAGTTGTCAACTGAAGAATAGCTGAAAATCAATTGTGAGAAGAAAGCTCGTTTGGAAAATGACCTCAGTAGCCTGAGTTTCATGAGGAGGAGAAAAAGGGCAACTTATATTATTCACTGGTTGGATGGAGATGGAACACGGATGTCAAAGTTAACTAGACCTCAATGGCAATGATCAGAGAGGAAAAGAGGCAGCTTTCCACCAGAAGTTTTATCTTTAACACCAGGGTCAAGACATTGTGGCTTCTATATTATGATCAACTGAAACAGGGGACTCCTTTTTCCTCCCTTTAAATTAACAAACATTATTTTGGATCAGAAACAAAAATACAAATCACTATGGAAACATACTTTTGATTTCTGCAAACTGCATTTAAATGCTTTATTTTAATACAGGGGGTAGAGAAAACTATTGCCGAGGCAAAGTTATGTTTTTAAAGCAATAATAGAGTGTGAGGTGCCTCCAGAATAAAGATAACAGGTTCTCCGTCCTATGACATCCTTTTTTTGCTCTTGCGCTCTCTCTCTCTCTCTCTCTCTCTCTCTTTCTCTTTCTCTTTCTCTTTCTCTTTCTCTTTCTCTTTCTCTTTCTCTTTCTCTTTCTCTTTCTCTTTCTCTTTCTCTTTCTCTTTCTCTCTCCAATGCACAGTATTTTGATTTATCTTATTACCATGTAGGACTGGGCTCAACACAATTATTTTATGTCCCCAGTTTTTCATGAATATCATCTATAATCCCAAAGCAAAGTTACTGTGAATACTGTAACTAGTTCTGCATCTTTGGAGAATCAGCTAGAGCTCACCATTTCAAAATTGCATTACCTCCCCTGTTTTGCTGCTGGAAACATATATAGGCTAAGGATAGAGCCACATAACTAAACACATGGGTATATATTCTGGGGATCTACAGTTGTCTTTAGAACATGCCCTCTGTGTGTCAAGAAACATGCATATCTCTTCTTGACACAAAATATGAAGTGGTTCAGTGTAGTACATTTTGAAATCATAATGTAGATTGAGACCAGACTAAGACATTTTTCTGCCTGAGACAGAGCAGCGAAGACTTCCTCTTGATATTATGTAATTCCCAAATACCAGACAAATTAATTTCACCACTAAGGCAAAGAAGAGCCCATGGGGTGTCTCCTTCATAATAGCAATAGCATACCATAATAAATAAAATAACTATTTGTTGTTCTTTCACGACAACCAACATCAACTGCCTGGGGTGAGGGCCACCTCACTTAACATAATGTAGAAGCTACAATGTCTTGTTTATTGTTGTCACTTCAACAATAAACTGTCCAATAGTGTTGATCATTGTGAGCGACTGTGGGAAGGCTGGGCAAGTAATGAGAGGAATGTTACATATTAACAACTAATAGATAGGAGAGGAGTTCATTAGTAGTTTATCTCATAAATATTAGCTCAGGCCAGGCTACATAAATCACCAGAAGAAGAGATTCAAAATGTTGAAAGACACTCTACCTTAATGGATTCACTAATAAATTAAGGATAGAGGTACTTTTTTTTAATCTATTCAATCATGTCCGATTCTTGGAGACTGCCTGGACTAGTCCCTGCAGTTTTCTTGGCAAGGTTTTTCAGAAGTGGTTTACCATTGCCTGCTTCCCAGGGCTGAGAGAAAGTGACTGGCCCAAGGTCACCCAGCTGGCTTTGTACCTAAGGCGGGACTAGAACGCACGGTCTCCTGGTTTCTAGCCTGGTGCCTTAACCACTACACCAAACTGGCTCTCTGTGCCCCATAGAGCTCCTCTTATCCCTTCCCCTTGTAACTTGCCCTGCCAAAATACAGGATTCAGAGGGGTGTGGTCAGTTTCTTGAAGCATTGGCTTCTTTAAGTCTTCTTGTTCTATCACAGGCTAAGGCAGCAAGACAGGCTCCAATCAGCAATAACTGTTTTGACAGCAGTAATAAATTTCCCTTTGATTTGAGTCGGACACGACTGCACAAATGTGTGGGGGGAACCTTTGCCTTTTTATAGAAGGTACACAGGAAGGTTGGCATTTTTCACCCCATATGTAATTCTAACATGCTCCTAATAGTTTGGGATTATTGTTCTTTGCATTTGGGATTTTGTTTTTTATATAATAGCATAAGCACTTCAATGATTACTGGCCTGGGGGCAGTGCTTGCCAAGCATGGAGTTTCTCAAGAAGTCATTAGTGACAATGGGATGAAGTTCACCTAGTTTGCTAGGCAGTGGGACTGTTATTATATGCATCTACTCCACATAACCACCAGTACAAAGACCTTGTGGAAAGATCAACCCAACTATATAATCAGCTTTTCTCAACCATTTTACCCTTGAGGAATCCTTGAAATAATTTTCAGCTCTCAGGCAACCCTTGCATAAAAATTGCAAAAAATATGAAAACTTCACAACATAATCTACTTCTAACCTAAAAAGGTAAAGGTTTCCCCCGCACATTTGTGCAGTCTTGTCCGACTCTAGGGGCCGGTACTCATCTCCGTTTGTTAGCCGAAGAGCCAGCATTGTCCAAAGACGCTTCCGCGGTCATGTGGCCGGCATGACGCATGCGGAACGCTGTTACCTACCCACCGAAGTGGTATCTATTAATCTACTTACATTTGTATGCTTTCGAATTGCTAGGTTGGCAAGAGCTGGGGCTAGTGCGGGAGCTCACTCTGTCATGCGGGGCTAGGGTCTTGAACCACTGAACTTGCGACCTTCTGATCGACAAGCCTGGCGTCTTACCCGCTGAGCCACCACGCCCCGTACTTCTAACCTACACAATCCATATTTTACAATGTTGACAACAGCAGCAAAGTGGCTGGCTGGCAGCTGAGTTGCAGTGCATAAAAATTCCCACCACTTTTAATGCTAGCATTGCATGGTGTAAGAAGTTTTAAAAAAATTATGTTTACTTCTCTTTAATCACAATCTCTCACAGAACCCCTAGTGACCTCTTGTGGAACCTTAGGGTTCCACGTAACCCTATTTGAAAAAAGCTAGTATATACCATTCTGATAGTTTCTTGCAAAAAACAGTCAAAACCACAATTTGGGGACAGATCCTGGAGTGAGGGAGTAGTTAGAGTAATGTGGAACTAATCTGATTGTAGAGAGCTAGTCTGATGTAGTGGCACCAGGCTAGAAACTGGGAGATCGTGAGTTCTAGTACTGCTTTAGGTACAAAGTAAGCTGGGTGACCTTGGGCCAGTCCCTGTCTCTCAGCCCTAGGAAGGAGGCAATGACAAACTACTTCCAAAAACCTTGCCAAGAAAACTGCAGGGACTTGTTCAGGTAGTTGCCAGAAATCAAGACTGACTTGAAGGCATCAAAAAGAAAAACAGAAAAACCCACTATCATTATATGTAACCACAGTAGACTAATATATTACCTATAGTACATAAATGTTCTTTACTGTTCCTTAGCCTATTAGTATTTGGAACCCAAACTAATAAAATCAGGACCATGCACTCAGAGATAAAATTTACCATTAAAATACCAGATGAGAAAAAATGTTCAGAGATTCTTAATATGTCCCTTTATTAATGGCACTATATGAAGCTGTTTGCCATAATGTAAAAGCCTTTCATTGTATATACAGCCCTGTCTAACTTTTCAACTCTGAAAGCGCCAAAGTCTGTCTGCTTCCCTCACTAAAAATATAAATAAACCATTGCATCCAGTTCCATGGCTAAAGTATGTGTTTCTAAAGTAGGAAAATACTATCACCTGGAAATATAATCCATGACTGCTGTTCTCGACAACAAAGATGGCATTTTAAAATTGAAGCAGTAAGGTCAGTATTATTCACTAGCTAATGTCTATTTATTTTAATTCTCTGGACAAAGTTGAATTAAATTTGTTATGCCCTTGTTAGCTCTATCATATTTATATTAGACCCAATCTGATCAACAGTGTGCTTCTTTCAAACCTGACACCCATGCTGAGAATACCTTTGACATATTAAGAATTATATCATTTATGATCAAGCGTTTTACAGGCATGGAATCACTGACTTCTCACCGCACTGTGAATAGGAAACCTAAAGCAAGAACTTGTTTTCGTTAATGATTGAATTACTATAAATTAGAATGAGCATAGATCTTGGAATGTAATTATATTGCCATACAATCATTTTTTCTGTGTTAATTTACCATGTCCAATTTTCTTGTGTTAACCCCTAACCTGCACATTGTGACCTAGCAATATGTGACAGTAATAAAAGTTCCTTCTGCTCCAGCTCCTCCTCCTCCTCCTCCTCCTTTTTTTCATAATTACCTGAATATAAGGCTATATGTGTAGATTATTATTTGTCCAACTTTATTAATAAGATTTCAGAATCTTGCTGCTAAAAAAGATTGCTTCAATTTGCTAATGTTTTCTATTTACTAAATGTATCTGTATTCAGATTTGTTTTAATTAACTGAAGCCTGCTGTTTCCAAAAACAGAGGTAACAACTGAAATGAGGAATAAACAGGAATTCCAACAGAGATATTTCATGCAAAGAGTATGAAGGATATGGAATATAAATTGCCTAGCGCACTGACGCAAATAGTCTAAATTAGTATCAGGGGAGAGAGAAACAGAAGAATTAGAGCTGCAGTGACTTTGCTTGAGGGTAAACTTTGGATTTATTTAAAGAACGAGCAACTTGGTACTTCCTACTACCATGTCAGCCTCTGTGGTGATTGTGAGTCAACTAAACAGCAGGATGCAATAGAGAGAGTGACACAAATATCCATAGACACCTATATGGCTCAGAAGTCTGAATAACAAATCAACTGAGAAGTAGTTCTTTTACTTACTGGTTGTAACTCTAGGGGAGTCTACACTGGCTTCAGTGGCATCCACAGGAGGATGTCAAACAGGCCATGGAAGTTGTGGCATTGAAATTAAAGCCCCGCCTGTTGTATACACGCACACGCAACGGAGCAGGGCTTTGGTCCCAGTGCCTCAACCACCGTATTGCCTGTTCTGTCTTCCCCCAGAAGCTGCTGCTGCCTAGCACTGAGTACCCCAATCCCTTTATTGGGGAAGGGGGTGGGGGGGAAGAAGGACCAAAGCTACTAGAAAGACTAGAGATCTCCTTGCTAGTGGAAGATTTGGCAACAGGCTCGATGGGAATAAAGTTGAGTGAATTATGGAAACATTTGCAACCCATACTATATCGCAAACTGGAATACAAGAGCCGGTCCTGAGCCTGAGAGCGAATTCCCTCCAGAATATTCTCAAGCAGAATCTCTTTCAGCTCCTCTAGAATTTATTCTCATCAAACTTGCTGCCAAATCTTCCACTAGCAAGGAGATCTCTTAGGGGCAATTTCTCTCCCTCTTGGGGTATCCACATAAGAAAAAGTTGTGAACTTGTTACAGCTCTTACTTGTACCATTAAGAAACAGAACACTGATACATGAATAGGATAACACACCATACAGTAGTAATTAAAACAACACTGAGCTATTGCATGAACAGTTTCCTTGGAAATGCAGTATATTTCTGAAGTCCAGTATGTAAGAAAACAAACCAGCTCTCCCCGCTCCTTGCAAATATGGTCATTCTAATTTGTCTTGGTATAGGCTCTGATATAGCATCCTCCTTTCACTCTTTTCTAAGCCCTCTCCTTGAGGACTAGGCTTCCATTTTGCTGCTCTTAGGTTTTCATCCCATTGATCCTCCAAACCAGGATTTAACAACAGATAAAATCCAATGGGTGATTTCCTCACAGCTCCCTAAGCTCCACAGTAGATACCAATCAAAGTTCCAATATTCTTTGCACAAAGCTTCATGTCCTCTCCCCTCTTATGCAGCGATGAATCAAATAAGGCAGTGTTCCTGATAATACTGAGTAGATCTGGGGTAGCAACTTCATTGTTTATTGCTGCAACAGACTAATAAATTTACCCCTCTAAAATCAGATTAAAAAACCCTACTTTAAGAGATTATACCTTTCTCTTGGGAAATGCTGGACAGTGGCATTGTCAAGGCACATGGGCTGTATGAATTAATTATACCAGGGCTGCGTAACCTGTCTTGCCCGAGACCCACGCTTGCCTTCCAGTGGCACAAGAGTGGGTACCCTCCAAAATTGGATGGGGCTGGGAAAACAAACAAACACTAAAGTTTATTTGATTCAATTTAGATAGACCTCGTTTAAGGTAACCAACTTCACTGAATAAGGATATTTATTAACTGAATAATTTTCCTTTTGACATATTAAATATTGCAATTTGGCAGCCCTTCTTTTGAGAGACTGTGAGCCACCTAAGGATTCGGGGGGAGGTTGGCTGCAGGTTGCCCTAGCAATCCAAGCTGAGATTAATTGGGAAATCAACAGCTTGAAGGTGAAAAAATGTAGAAAACCATATCTTTCTTGAAATATATTTCTGCTTTCACAATCATATGCAGAGACGGTGCTGCTTACTGTGTGATCCTGTGCCTTTTGTTGAAGCAGACGTTGTTCTTTCATCCGCTGTCTTGAAAGGCACCCTCCTCCCACTCTCTGTGTAGGCAAGTAGTACTCTACAAGATATTACCTGCTATTTGGGGGAGATGGGCGGTTATATAAATTTAAATAAATAATAATAATAAATAATATTTCTTCTCTCCTAAGAAATTATTGCAATCCAGGAATGATTTCTATTTTGTGCATCACCCTAGGGCAGTGTTTCCCAACCTGGCAACTTTAAGATGTGTGGACTTCAACTCCCAGAAATCCCCATCCAGCATACTGGCTTGAGAGTCAAGTCAAACATAAACTCCTACAGGTTGCTGGTGTGGTGTAGTGGCTAAGATGCTGGATTAGAGACTCAGGTTCAGGTCCATCCTCAGCCATGGAAACTCTTGGGTGATTTTGGAGCAGCTGCCCTCCCTCAGTCCAGTCTACCTCATAGAGTTGCTGTTGTGTGCATAAAAAGGAAGGGAAATTCCCTTGGAAGCTGCTGTGAGCTCTTGGAGGGAAGGCAGGATATAAGTCTAATAAATAAATATTCATGTTTTATTTGTTTGTAATGGGAAAGAGGACTGTGCTGGCCCTGCATAGCTCTGTTCTTAAAATGTGTTCTTGTTCTGGATACAGGAAGCACAGGATGTATCATGCCCACTGTCGATATCATGAGGGTCTCTCTCATGATTGTATTCTACATCAGCATCTGTGGAATGATTCTCTTCAGGTTGCACTGAGTATATGGATTCAGACTCTGATTTTTCCACATGCCAGAAGACAAAGGGAGTCCACTGTTGCCTAGAGAGAGGCCATGATACTGGAATAAAGCAGAGGAATCTGTGGCTTCTCTACATAAAAGTTGGTGGATTTCTGTCAGGGGCTTGGGAAACCACTGTCATTGAAAATAATAAATACTTGACTAGAGTTAAAACCGCTATAAAGCAACTACGGGTAACCTATAGCAAGCCTATCTCAATTGCATAGCATTAGGAATACAGCTCCTTGAATTCCCAGTATTTTGGTGGTTATTTTTCTCTTAACCATGAAAAGGAAAGAATATGATATATTTGAGAACCCAAAATATTTAAAGGATATATTTTATTTATTGTTTTACTTTGTTACCTTCCTCACTGTATCAACATCAGCTATGTACCCCAACATTTTAGGTAAGGCCTGTAAACTTGCTCCAAAAGTTCCTATTAATGCAAATGGGGTGGGGGTGGAATGATTAAATACATCATGAATAGCTTAAATTAGCTTTAAAGTTAATTGTGCCCCTTCACCACAAAAAGATGCTTGCTTCAATAATAGGCTGAGTATATATCTTATCAGCCTGTTCTTATAAACTCTGCTGACAAGTTTAGTTCAGTTAGACTTATTTCATGAAAAGTTTGCTCTGAAGTGCGGCGTATATCCAGAAGGTGCCACATTCCACAAGATGTATTATTGCTGGTCCCAGAAAAGAGCAAATGCTATCAATAAAACATGAAGCAAAGTTAATTACAGGCTTCCATTCTGAGGCATTCTGTCACTAGTGGCCCATTATAATGAATCATTTTTCATATAGAGTCGAGATTGACAGAGATTTTATAAACTTTCCATTATCCATGTTTTCCCAGTGCAATAAGTGCCTGCTGTATGCTTGGAAAGTGATTAACTATCAATTTCATGTAGAACCAGAAATAAGTGTTTAAAAAACTGAGACAGTATTTGTGCTGCTTCCAGTACTGTGACTAGCCCATGTTGTGTTGGACAAATGTCTCTGTCATATTAATTAGTCACTGGCTCTATTTCTTTTCCAAAAGCGCTACTTAGAAGATATGCAGATGTGTAAACTTGCAAGGTGTTGCCTTTTAGAAGACTTGATTTTTCTTCTAACATGTCAGTCATATAATTAATGTTCTCATTCAGACTTCCCCAGCCTGGTGCCCCCAGAAATGCCAGGGCTATAACTCCCAGAATATTTGATTAGGATGGCCATTGGCAGGCTGGCAAATATATTAATACTATTCTTTATTTATTAGGAAATCCATGTTCTGAAAGATGTGGTATAGGATTGTGCAGCACTTCTGCCAGTCTCCACGATAGAGATGAAACTCAAATTCCTCTCTTATGATATCAGGACTGTTTTAGCAACTTCACCTTTCCTGCTTTTCTAGCCTTTTTAACTGTTTATCTTTTATTTTAGATGGTTAGCTGCCTCAGATGCCCTATAGGTAGAACAATGGGGTATAAGAACAAATAATAAATTACATGGTTGCAAGTAAGCAAAATGGATGCATACTTTATAGACAGAATGCAATGCTCCAAATTTGACAAAAATCTACCCCAGACATCCAAGGAACGGTGAATGATTTCCAGGGCATCGCATCACAAAAAAGGAAAAGTATCCCTTCTGAATGAATGAATGAATGAATGAATGAATGAATGAATGAATGAAAAGCAAGCAAGCAAGCAAGCAAGCAAGCAAGCAAGCAAGCAAGCAAGCAAGCAAGCAAGCAAGCAAGCATACTTTAATCCTGTGGTACTACAAAACAAGTTTGGAGGCCTGAGACATCCAGGAGAGCAACATGGTGCCTAGAGAGGCAAAATAAGTTACAGGGAATTGAAGGGAGCCATAAATATTTGTTTTTTATTTAATTTGTATACCACCCAACTCCCAGCAACTCTGGGTCGTTCATAAGTAAAACATACACACACACACACACACACACACCAATGCAACAGTAAAACAAGGAACAAAAGCTGGCAAAAACTGAGCTACAATAAAAAACTGATCCACATCACCCAGAAGGGGGCTTCAACCACCCTCGCCAAAGGTCTGGCCTTCAAGGCCCTTCAAAACACCAGTATGGTGGGGACCATCTGGATCTCGGCAGGAACCTCATTCCAGAGGGCAGGCACTGCTACAGAGAAGGCACACTTCCACAGTCCCAATAGATGACATTGTTTAATCAAAGGAGGCTGGAGCACACCAACCCTGCCAGATTGAACCAGCTGGGCAGATGGTATGGGAGACAGGCGGTCCCTCAAGTAGCCAGGCCCTATGCCATGAAGGGCTTTATAGGTAATGAACAGCACCTCGAATCACACCCAGAAGCAAACTGTCAACCAGTGCAACTCATGAAGCAGGGATGTTACATGGGAAAACTTAGGCATGTTCATCACTGCCCGCACTGCTGCATTCTGGACCAGTTGAAGCTTCCTACCCTATTGGAACACTCTTCCCAAGGTGATCTGGCGTCCACCAAACCACCCACCAAATCCTCAGATCTCTCTGGAACCCTATTGGGTCCATCAGTTGCCTGGGGTGAGCTGACTGAATGAGCTGACTGCAAGCACGGGTGACACCAGTGAGCTGAAAGGCAATCAGAGAGTGATTTGTCCATGGCAGCAGACTGAAAGAGCACAAATAATCAAAGACTATCCTTTTTCCAATAGGGGAAAAAATAGGGGGGGGGGGAAATGAACAGAGCTTATTAAAAATTGAGGGTTACAATTAGGGATTACTGTCTGTCCATCTCATCAAGGGGTTTTGCCTCACAAAAATGCATCTTGTTGCTTCAATGTGGTGAACACCTCAATTGAAGTCTGTCTTACCTTGCCTACTACTCTGCCATCTGATTAGAGGGGTGTGCTTTGGCCCTTCACAAATACATTTCAAAGGAATGGATCCCTTTCAAGATCTGTACAGCATTAACTGCAAAAATTACAGAGCCTTAGCAACAAGAAGCAAATAGCTCACCTTCCTTGTATAGTCAACAAATGGGTTTGCAAAGCAGCAGCAAGAACAGAAGGATCTTGTCTGATTCTGAGATTTGTCTAACTAGGAGGAACAAAACAATGAGCTAGTATTTATGATTCATTGGCTGATAGAACACCATGTAGTTTCATGTAAGCTAATATTAAGTGGAAAAATGGATCCTTCTGATCTAATCAGTTCACAGGAAGTCAGCTGAGTGGCATGATGGCATGATTTTGTCATTCTTAATAAAAGAAAAACTCCTATAATGACAACTTTTAATAACTTGATTTCAAAATTCAAGACAAATAAAGTACATACTATTTTATACATGGTTGTTTTTTTTTAAAAAATGCTATTTATGTACCATAAGGTCTATAATTGACAATGCTTATTCATTGATGAGATCTAGAAATTATCCTACACGTTACAAAAAGCAGCATTCTTGCTAGCTTAAATGTACAGACAATTCAACTGATCCTGATTCAGATAAACTAGATCTTGTGATTTACAGTTTTCTAGGTGACAGAAGTGGATGTCAATGATGTTGTATCCTTAGCTTTCTACTTCTTTTGCTATAAGCTACTTCTTGCTATGACAGAAGTCCTTAAATATTCGGTTAACTCATGTTTTACATGAACTGACGCCTCTGTAATTAGCTGAGATTAAAACAGATACAGGGAGATATAAATAGTGGCAAACAGATATCTTTACATGGAAGGATGAAAAGCCAAGCCTAGAAACACATCCTTCTAGCCAATGCTGTACAGAAGGGGAAGGAAGATATGTTAACATTCACAGGTTCAATAGCTACTCTGTGGCTGCTCACCTCTGAGACGTAAACCATTTATTAATTTTAAATAGGACCTCCAAATTTATACCTCCTCCTGACAGTGTACGACCTTTGCTGTTATCTATCATATTAAGTGGCAGGAAATGTACATTTCTAAAGGAAAAGCAATCATCGACATACTAACAGCTCCCTGGCATGTGATTCTTCAAAAATAAGCACATTCAGATTTATTTCATGAGGTATCATTGCACACTTTACAAATGACACAACAATGCATACTGCATGGGACAAAAAGGTGCCCACTCTTGTATCTGTGGCCATGCATGATGGTAAATGCTCGAAAGAAATGGAAAGAACAGAGGACCAATTGCTTCTTCAGATAATAGCAAGAGACTATTTTTTTTGTCTTTTTATGAATCCTGTTCTTTTGCCTTTGATAACAAAATAACATATAGAAATTAAGTAATAATTAAAAGTTACTCCTATCACATATTTCCCATACCAGGAAAAGCTTAAGTTGCAAAAATGTGTGTGTGGATGGGTGGTGGGTGAGAATGCATTAAGTTCTAATCTGTATTTATTCATTAAGGGAGAAGTAGTCCTAGGACAGATACTGAAGCTTAAGCTCAAATACTTTGGCCACCTAATGCGAAGAGAGGATTCCCTGGAAAAGACCCTGGTGCTGGGAAAGACTGAAGGCAAAAGGAGAAGGGGACGGCAGAGGATGAGATGGTTAGATAGCATCACCGATGTAACGAACATGAATTTGAGTAAACTCCGGGAGACAGTGGAGGACAGGAAGGCCTGGCGTGCTATGGTCCATGAGGTCACGAAGAGTCGGACACAACTAAACGACTGAACAACAACAAAAAGTCCTTTTAATGGCTCTTGAAAATTCTTCAGACCAAGATTGCTTTGGACCAAGATTTGGACTTAGTGATGTTCATATGTTTCATATGGTTAGATGGCTGTAATTTTGGGTAACTGATTCCTAATCCAATATATCCAACTAAATTACAAATGGATTGCTTGATTCAGGTACAAAGTAGAAGATACATGAATTGTGTGAGTACAGTTAACAGGCCTATTTTGGCTATGCATATAATAATTATAGAAGGAGTTTATGGAGTATCAGGACTGCAAAGGGTAGGAAGGCAGAGTGATCTCTTCTCCACCCCCCCACTTGAGGACCTTAACCTTGGAAATCTCTTCCACTTGACTATGAATTGAAACTTTTCACATAACAGCTTTTGGTTTTTTTGTTGCAGTGAAATGCTAGATTCTTAGGAAGGTTGAGTTTCCAAAGAAAATAGCAGGTGTCTTTTCCTAGTTGAGTCTCCCATAAAACTATTTAGCAAGGAACACGAGTTTTAGGAAGCTGCTTCTTCTAATTCAGAGTTAAAAAACAAAATACAGCCTCTTACATCTGCCCAGAATCACAAAACAACAGCAAAGCCAAAATATTTTACACTGTAAATCGTTTAGTTTCCATTGGATCTGAGAATAAAGTGCTTGCAGGGATAGTTATGCTGCTGTATGTACAGTATATATCAGCTTGTAGAAAATGGTTGAACAGTGGCTTTTATATCATTAAAAGACAGAGATGTTCTACACTATATAACACCTACTTCAGAATAAGAGTAATTATAACATGGTCTGTTATATGATGTTTATTTTAATCAAAAAAGAATGTTGATAATTTTATTGCTGATGATGGTGATGATGATGATTTGTAAACTGTGTTGGGTTGTTGTGAGATAAAAGGTAGTACAAAAATAAAAGAAGCAATAAAATATTGACTTGGAATTCTAGGTATTTTAGTGTAGTTTCAATAAATAAAGAGGGCCAGTTTTGTCTAGTGGTTAATGCAATGGGCTAGAAACCAGGAGTTTGTGAGTTCTAGTCCCGCCTTAGGCATGAAAGCCGGCTGGGTGACTTTGGGCCAGTCACTCTCTCTCAGCCCAACTCACCACACAGGGTTGTTGTTATGGGGAAAATAGGAGGAGGAAGGAGTATTAGGTATGTTCCCAACCTTGAGTTATTTGTAAAAATAATAAAGGTGGGATAAAAAATAAAAAAAATCTAGGGGGCACTTGGGTGGGGAAATCTGCCTTATTGCATTAGACATTACAATCCATCAAGTGTACTATTATAAATGTAGCTTTCTTAATTATTGAAAGCAAATAGAATTAAATTATGCTTATTTTAGTGGAACATCGTGAATTATGCACTATGGCTGAAAGAAGTAATTTGTTGGTAGCAGATTTCTTAGTTTATTCTGTTTTTTTCCCTACACTTAAACTATATCCTCCCCATTTTATATATGCAAAGCTGAAGAACCATCCATATGTGAAATAAACAGGCACCTGCATCCCACTGATACATCAAAATAACTTTATGTCCCATCATTTTAAGACCCAGTCAGGAAAGCCTTGACATTGAACTGACAATTCAAGGACCTGACTCAAGTCTGTAGGATAAATAAGAGCCCATACATTATGAAATGTTCATGAACCACTGAGATATTTGTTGATTGTTTCTTCTGTATCACTCTTTTCCAACAACACAAGAGACGACTCTACACATGGACATCACCAGATGGTCAATACAGAAATCAGATTGATTATATACTTTGCAACCAAAGATGGAGAAGCTCTATACAATCAGCAAAAACAAGACCTGGAGCTGACTGTGGCTCAGATCATGAGCTTCTTATCGCAAAATTTAGGCTTAAATTGAAGAACGTAGAGAAAACCACTAGACCACTCAGGTATGACCTAAATCATATCCCTTATGAATATACAGTGGAGGTGAGGAATAGATTTAAAGGATTAGATCTGGTAGACAGAGTGCCTGAAGAACTATGGATGGAGGTTCGTAACATTGTACAGGAGGCAGCAACTAAAACCATCCCAAAGAAAAAGAAATGCAAGAAAGCAAAGTGGCTGACTGATGAGGCTTTACAAATAGCTGAGGAAAGAAGGGAAGCAAAAGGCAAGGGAGAAAGGGAAAGATATAACCAACTGAAAGCAGATTTCCAGAGAATAGCAAGGAGAGATAAGAAGGCCTTCTTAAATGAACAATGCAAAGAAATCGAGGAAAACAATAGAATGGGGAAGACTAGAGATCTCTTCAAGAAAATCGGAGATATCAAGGGAAGGTTTTGTGCAAAGATGGGCATGAAAAAGGACAAAAAAGGCAGGGACCTAACAGAAGCAGAAGAGATTAAGAAGAGGTGGCAAGAATACACAGAAGAACTATACAAGAAAGTTCTTAATATCCCTGATAAATACGACGGTGTGGTCACTGACCTTGAGCCAGACATCCTAGAGAGTGAAGTCAAGTGGGCCTTAGGAAGCATTACTAACAACAAAGCTAGTGGAGAAGACAGTATCCCAGCTGAGCTATTTAAAATCCTAAAAGATGATGCTGTTAAAGTGCTGCACTCAATATGCCAACAAATTTGGAAAACTCAACAGTGGCCACAGGATTGGAAAAGGTCAGTTTACGTTCCAATTCCAAAGAAGGGCAATGCCAAAGAATGTTCAAACTACCGTACAATTGCACTCATTTCACATGCTAGCAAGGTTATGCTCAAAATCCTACAAGCTAGGCTTCAGCAGCATGTGAACCGAGAACTACCAGAAGTACAAGCTGGGTTTCGAAGAGGCAGAGGAACTAGAGATCAGATTGCCAACATTTGCTGGATCATGGAAAAAGCAAGAGAGTTCCAGAAAAACATCTACTTCTGCATCATTGACTACGCTAAAGCCTTTGATTGTGTGGATCACAACAAACTGTGGCAAATTCTTAAAGAGATGGGAGTACCAGACTATCTTACCTGTCTCCTGAGAAACCTGTATGCGGGTCAAGAAGCAACAGTTAGAACCGGACAAGGAACAACCGACTGGTTCAAAATTGGGAAAGGAGTACGACAAGGCTGTATATTATCGCCCTGCTTATTTAACTTACCTGCAGAGTACATCATGAGAAATGCTGGGCTGGATGAATCACAAGCCGGAGTTAAGATTGCCGGGAGAAATATCAACAACCTCAGATATGCAGACGATACCACCCTAATGGCAGAAAGTGAGGACTAAAGAGCCTCTTGATGAGGGTGAAAGAGGAGAGTGCAAAAGCTGGCTTGAAACTCAACATTAAAAAAACTCAGATCATGGCATCTGGTCCCATCACTTCCTGGCAAATAGAAGGGGAAGAAATGGAAGCAGTGACAGATTTTATTTTCTTGGGCTCCAAGATCACCGCAGACGGTGACTGCAGCCATGAAATTAAAAGACGCTTGCTCCTTGGGAGGAAAGCTATGGCAAACCTAGACAGCATATTAAAAAGCAGAGACATCACCTTGCTGACAAAGGTCCGTATAGTTAAAGCTATGGTTTTTCCAGTAGTAATGTATGGCTGTGAGAGTTGGACCATAAGGAAGGCTGAGCGCCAAAGAATTGATGCTTTCGAACTGTGGTGCTGGAGAAGACTCTTAAGAGTCCCTTGGACTGCAAGGAGGTCAGATCAGTCAATCCTAAAGGAAATAAACCCTGACTGCTCATTGGAAGGACAGATGCTGAAGCTGAAGCTCAAATACTTTGGCCACCTAATGCGAAGAGAGGACTCACTGGAAAAGACCCTGATGCTGGGAAAGACTGAAGGGAAAAGGAGAAGGGGACGGCAGAGGATGAGATGGTTAGATAGCATCACCGATGTAACGAACATGAATTTGAGCAATCTCCGGGAGACAGTGGAGGACAGGAAGGCCTGGCGTGCTATGGTCCATTAGGTCACGAAGAGTCGGACACAACTAAACGACTGAACAACAACAACAACATTATGAAATCTTCATGAACCACTGAGATATTTGTTGATTATACCTTTTCCTTTAGTGGGTAAAATTTCATTTTAATCATATTATTGTGACCAGTGCATACAAACATGATTATATTGGAGCTTTAATTATCCTGATACTCTGCAGATTGTTGGATTTAAGACTCACAATCTTTCCAGCCAGCATATATATATTAGGAAGTCCAGGAATTATATGGTATAGGCTTATATATTTTTGATGAATATAATATGTGTCTTACATCTAGTAAAAATGTTATCTACTTTTCAAAATGTAACTGATACCTATTAACAATGTGGTAAACTATAAATCAGAATATTCTGAAATTCAGCATGACCAAATCAAAATTTTCAAAAATTCCATCAAATATTTCCTAAGTTCAAGTGGATTTAATGTTTATTAAACTACTTGTGATCAGTTCACCAATGTGACCCAGGGGGGATCTGGGAAATAGCTTCATGACTGTTTATTTTATTTTATTTTATTTATTTTTATTTATTTATCACATTTCTTCACTGCCCATCTTGACAAATGACTCTGGGTGGTTTACAAGTTAATCCAGACAATAAAAGAATAAAATATAATTAAAACAGATTCATTATAAAAATATAAATATACATAAAACTCTAAAATATAAGATATGAAATATAAAATCCAAGATGGTGAAACCACAGTCTCGATAAAATTTCCCAGGGCCGCATCAAGGTGCCAAAAAGGAGCGAAACGTTTCCACTGAGAAAATAGAAATCCAGTTGACATGATTCAAGCTACAGACAATTCCACCTGGATGACTGAGAACCTTCATAGACATCAAGGTGCCAACTACCCCCATGACAGACTATCCCCCCTCCCACCCCCTTTCGGAAGGCCAGGAGAGTGGGGGCCTGCCTTACCTCTGGGGGTAACTTATTCCAGAGGGCGGGGGCTAAGGCAGAAAAGGCCCTCTTCCTGGACCCTGCCAATCAACAATCCCTCATGGACAGGGTCCGTAACATGCCCTCTCTGCCTGACCGGGTGGGGCGGGCCAATGTAATGGGGGTCAGGCTGCCCCTCAGGTAACTTGGGCCCATGCCATGTGGGGCTTTGGGAGATAACCAACACCTTGAATTGGACCCGGAAGCAAACTGGCACCCAATGCAGCTTGCGCAGTAACGGTGTTATATGCGCCGTCTTTGGGGCTCCTAAAGCTGCTCATGTGGCCGCATTCTGAACCATCTGTAGCTTCTGGATGCTCTTCAAGGGTAGCCCCATGTAGAGCACATTGCAATAGTCTATACGGGAGATGACTAGGGCATGAGAGACTGACTGGAGGGCCTCCTGATCCAGGAAGGGGCATAGCTGGAGCATAACACAAAGTTGGGCAAAGGCTCCCTGGCCACGGATGCCACTTGCTTTTCGAACAGGAGCCATGAGTCCAGGAGAACCCCCAGGTTCCTCACCGGATCTGTCTGGGGCAGTGCAACCCCATCTAGAACCAAAGGTGGTAAATTCCTGGATGTCAAGGAGTCCCCAAACCACAGACACTCCATCTTACCAGGGTTCAGCTGAAGCCTGTTGTTCCCCATCCAGACCCCTACAGCCTCCAGGCACTGAGAGAGGGTGGTCACAGCATTACTTAAGTTACCCGGGATGGAGATGTATAATTGGGTATCATCAGCATATTGTTGATACTTCATCCTGTGGCAATGGATGATCTCACCCAGCGGTTTAATGTAGATGTTAAAAAGGAGCAGAGAGAGTACCGAACCCTGCGGCACCCAACAAAGGAGGGGCTGCGGGCTGGATATCTCGCTCCCTATCAACACTGATTGGGACCGGCCCTGGAGGAGGGAGGTGAACCAGCACAAATCCGTGCCGCCCACCCCCAACTCCCTGAGCTGACCCAAAAGGATACCATGGTTGATGGTATCAAAAGCTGCTGAGAGGACAAGAAGAGCAAGGATAGATGTACTGCCCCCATCCTGCTCCCACCAGAGATCATCCAAAAGTGCGACCAAAGCTGTTTCTGTCCCATATCTGGGCCTGAAACCCAAATGAAAAGGGTCCAGATAATCTGTTTCATCCAGGATCCTCTGGAGCTGCAATGCCACCACTTTCTCAACCACCTTCCCTAAAAAGGGGAGGTGGGAGAGTGGGTGAAAATTGTCCAGCACGGTGGGATCCAGTGATTGTTTCCTGAGGAGGGGGTGCACCAGTGCCTCTTTAAAGGCAGCCAGAAAAACTCCCTCCCCCAAGGATGAATTCACCATCGCCTGGACCCACCCACAAGTCACCTCCCGAGCTGCCTTCACCAGCCAGGAGGGACAAGGATCTATTGACAAGTGGTTGCATTTACAATCCAGAGAACCCTGTCCACTTCCTTGGGCCCAACAGGGTCAAACTGTTCCCAGATAACTGGGTAAGTACGTTCCCCAGACATCTCCACAGGCCATGCCACACGCTTGGCATCCAACTTGGAATGGATCCGAGTGATTTTATCCTCCAGATGCCCAGAAAACTCCTCTGCATGGCCCTGTAGGTGAGTCACTGGACCCACCTTCCCCAGAAGTGATCGAGTGATCTTAAACAGGGCCGTCAGATGGCATTCTTTGGATGCAATAAGAGCAGAGAAATATTGACGTTTTGCCGCTTTTACTGCCACAAGGTAGGCCTTAATAGCGGCTCTAGATTGTGTTCGGTCGGGTTCAGTCCTTGTCTTTCTCCACTGGCACTCTAGACATCTCTTAACCCTCTTCAGAACCCTCAACTCCTCCATAAACCATGGTGAGTGTTGGGTTTGATGGGACGAGAGAGGTTGCACAGGTGTGATCCTGTCCAAGGCCCTAGCCACCTCTCTATTCCAGGCAGCAGCCAGGGCCTCCACTGGACCATGCAGCAGATCCTCGGGTATCACCCTCAGCTCCCTCTGAAACGCCATCGGGTCCATCAGTCGTCAGGGGTGGACCAATCAAATGGGTCCTGCCTCCCTGTGGAGGGGGGCAGCATAGGAGAATCTCCTGGTCACCAGGGCATGATCTGACCATGACAAGGGGGACAGGTGTAACTCTCCCTTTAGATCACATTGCCACTGCTCTGACAAGAAAACCAATTCCGGTGTGAGGCCACTGTTGGGTCCCAAATGGTCTGGGACAGGCCCATGGCCGCCATTGTGGCCATGAACTCCCGAGCCGTCTCTGAGGCATGCCCCAGGGACAGCAGGTTAAAGTCCCCAGAACCATGAGTCTGGGAAACTCCACTGCCAACCCTGCCAACCCTGAGACATCCTCCAGCAGCTCAGGCAGGGAGGTTGCTACGCAGCAGGGAGTCTGGTATAGTAGCAACAATCCCAACTGTTTTTGGGAGCCCAACTTCAAAAACAGGGTCTCACAACCGACCACTTGTGGAGCAGCGCGGTGGTAGAACTAAGTGGTGGTAATCAAAGAAGGAAGGAAGGAAGGAAGGAAGGAAGGAAGGAAGGAAGGAAGGAAGGAAGGAAGGAAGGAAGGAAGGAAGGAAGGAAGGAAGGTAGACTAAGCACAAAGAGGAACAAGCCATGCTGAAGGGAAACCATTATGGATTCTGCTCACCAACTTCTAGAGTTTTTTTTTAAGAATGTCAAGAAGCACATGGATAAAGGTGATCCCATCAACAGTGTACACTTGGATTGTCAAAATATTTCTGAAAATGTTTTCAGTAAACTTAGTAGTCATGAGATTGCTGACTGGTTAAAAATAAGAAAATATGTTTCACCCACAGACCAAGAGAAAGACTGTAACTGTAGAGCATAGTTTTCATGATTACGAATTGGCCTGGATTTAGAGAGCTACAATATGGAAGCCCTCCATTTGGACTGCTGTTTGACTATCTCTCCCTTCCTTTCACGTGGTGAACACATTTCCATTCAGTGACAACACAAACATATTCAGTAGCATCTACAATCTGGATTATGTAAGCCAAAGAGTGGAAGAGAAAGCATTGCAATGCCATGTATTCTGCTCCCCTGGCTGCCTGAGAAGGGAACAAGAAGAAGACAAGAAAAGCACTGTACATGTAGTCAGAAAAAGAAGTGAAGGTGGGAAAGGCTTCTGCTGCAGGGCTTCTGGCATGTTTACCTTCCTGCCCAAAATGAACCTGGTATGTATTTGCAGCAAATGCAGCTTGCCGTAGGGCTTAAAGGAAATGACCGATGCATGGAGCAGCAGGTGGCTGTATTTCAGTTGATGAAGGAAGATAAAGATTGATTAAAAGAAACAAAAGAGACATTACAGCAGGGTGGTACACTCAAACAGGTTGTACACTCCATCAGGGTTGTACATTCCATCAGGTTGTACACTCCATTAGGAAGGCAAGAAAACAAAGGAGTAAATCCAACATATAAAAAGGACAACCATAACACGAGAAGCAGAAAATATTTTGCATTGTTGGAGCTGAGAAACAGCTTTCAGGGTCCTGCAGAAGAGACAGAAACTGCAGAACAGAAATCAGGACTGCAGATACTGAAGGACAGGTGATCTGCAAGAAGACCTCTCCCCTCCCCCCCAAAAATAATGAATCCTGGTAATTGGTGACTCACTATTATGATAATCTGAAACAAATATTGTTGACCAGATCCATCAGGTCTTAAAGTGTTTTGTCTGCTAGGAGCAAGGATCACTGATGTGGTAGAACAACTTATAGAAGACAGATGAAATTATTGACAACATTTTCAAAGGAATAAAATTCACAAGGGAAGAAGAAAACAACAACATACTACCCTTCCTGGA
The DNA here is from genome assembly GCA_023362775.1 of Charina bottae. Classification (NCBI taxonomy): domain Eukaryota; kingdom Metazoa; phylum Chordata; class Lepidosauria; order Squamata; family Charinaidae; genus Charina; species Charina bottae. The sequence goes on from JALMGJ010000025.1 coordinate 8,555,189, forward strand.
TATCCTCATCAGCAGAGGAAACAACAGCAAATTACAATGCAAGTCTATTGAAAAACAACCCACACTAACCAAGTGCTCCATTACCAAAGTAAGAACCCAATCTCCCACAAGAGGAGCTACAGTATGTAAGAACATTATTCAGATAAGTACAAATGCACTGCAGCAACCCAGAACACCAGAAAAAGGAAACAGACCACTATACAACATCTTCAAACAAAATGGATACCCACACAACTTTATCAAAAAGTGCCTGACCAATCAACCCACTACAGCACAACCAACACAATATATTAAAAGGATAGCATTGCCATACATAAAAAACATCTCAGAAACAACCAACAGACTATTACAACCATATGGCATTACCATAGCACACAAACTAACTAAGGCCCTCCAAAACATCTTAAGTAAACCAAAAGACCCAGTAGCCCAGGAAGAAAAAACAGGAGTCATCTAATGTAAGGACTGTAACAGCCATTATATAGGATAGACAGGCAGAAGACTAGAAGACCGCATCCATGAACACCATCTAGCAGTCAGAAGACATGATGAAAACTCCTTAATTTTACAACACATGGACAGACTCAACCACAGTTTCAACTGGAAACTGTGAGCATCCTAGACCAAGCTCAATCCAAAAATGCTGGGAAATTCCTGGAAGCTTGGCATTCAGATAAATCAGACATCAATAGAGGAAGGAATAGAGGAAGGAAACAAAAGGACCAGAACACATCCTGTCCAGCAGCCAACACCCAGATTAGCAGGGATTAACACCAGGCAAACAATCAAGCAGAAAACAATACCCTAATCAAGGAACTACCAAGGAGAAAACCACACCCCCACCAACACTGGCAGGGCAAACTACTGTATATAAACAGGGAGCAAACACCACACGCACTAGCACTGATGATGTTACCTAGTCAGGTAATGAAATGTCTGCAAGCAAACAACCAAGCTCAGAGAGCACCAAGGACTCCACAATTTAACCCTGAGCTACATACACTGCTCAAAAAAAATAAAGGGAACACTGAAACAACACAATGTAAGTCCAAGTCAATCACACTTCTGTGAAATCAAACTGTCCACTTAGGTAGCAACACTGATTGACAATCAATTTCACATGCTGTTGTGCACATGGAATAGACAACAGGCGGAAAGCATAGGCAGTTAGCAAGACATCCCCAATAAAGGAGTGGATCTGCAGGTTGTGACCACAGACCACTTCTCAGTTCCTATGCTTTCTGGCTCATGGTTTGGTCACTTTTGAATGCTGTCAGTGCTTCCACTCTAGTGGTAGCATGAGACGGAGTCTACAACCCACACAAGTGGCTCAGGTAGTGCAGCTCATCCAGGATGGCACATCAATGCGAGCTGTGGCAAGAAGGTTTGCTGTGTCTGTCAGCATAGTGTCCAGAGCATGGAGGCGATACCAGGAGACAGGTCAGTACATCAGGAGACGTGGAGGAGGCCGTAGGAGGGCAACAACCCAGCAGCAGGACCGCTACCTCCGCCTTTGTGCAAGGAGGGACAGGAGGAGCACTGCCAGAGCCCTGCAAAATGACCTCCAGTGGGCCACAAATGTGCGTGTGGCTGCTCAAACGGTCAGAAACAGACTCCATGAGGGTGGTATGAGGGCCCGACGTCCACAGGTGGGGGTTGTGCTTACAGCCCAACACCGTGCAGGACGTTTGGCATTTGCCAGAGAACACAAGATTGGCAACTTCGCCACTGGCGCCCTGTGCTCTTCACAGATGAAAGCAGGTTCACACTGAGCACATGTGACAGACGTGACAGGGTCTGGAGATGCCGTGGAGAACGTTCTGCTGCCTGCAACATCCTCCAGCATGACCGGTTTGGCAGTGGGTCAGTAATGGTGTGGGGTGGCATTTCTTTAGGGGGCCGCACAGCCCTCCATGTGCTCGCCAGAGGTAGCCTGACTGCCATTAGGTACCGAGATGAGATCCTCAGACCCCTTGTGAGACCATATGCTGGTGCGGTTGGCCCTGGGTTCCTCCTAATGCAAGACAATGCTAGACCTCATGTGGCTGGAGTGTGCCAGCAGTTCCTGCAAGACGAAGGCATTGATGCTATGGACTGGCCCGCCCGTTCCCCAGACCTGAATCCAATTGAGCACATCTGGGACATCATGTCTCGCTCCATCCACCAACGCCACGTTGCACCACAGACTGTCCAGGAGTTGGGGGATGCTTTAGTCCAGGTGTGGGAGGAGATCCCTCAGGAGACCATCCGCCACCTCATCAGGAGCATGCCCAGGCGTTGTAGGGAGGTCATACAGGCACGTGGAGGCCACACACACTACTGAGCCTCATTTTGACTTGTTTTAAGGACATTACATCAACGTTGGATCAGCCTGTAGTGTTCTTTTCCACTTTAATTTTTGAGTGTAACTCCACATCCAGACCTCCAGGGGTTGCTTACATTTGATTTCCATTGCTTTTTGTGTGATTTTGTTGTCAGCACATTCAACTATGTAATGAGCAAAGTAATTAATACGAATATTTCATTCATTCAGATCTAGGATGTCTTATTTCAGTGTTCCCTTTATTTTTTTGAGCAGCTTATATTCTCTTCTATGAGAATTATCTCTTCTGGTCAATCCACATGCAGTCATAAAATACAGCACAGAACAATAATAACTGCATCACCATGAACTTTGAAGATCTAGGAAGGAAACTCAAGCACTTGGAAGCTCAGATGGTCTTCTCATCCATTCTTGCAGACCATGGAAGAAGACTGGGGGGGATTGGATGACCTGGGTATGTTAAATCTTGAGAACTGAAGACTGAGGGGTGATATGACACTCTACAAATACTCAAACTAATATCACACAAGTCTTGTTCTCTTTCATTCTAGGATGCAGGACACAGACTAATAGATATAAAATTATTTCAATCTAAAGGCACATTTGAATTAAGGTTAGAATAAAGCCTCCTAGCCATAAGAGCAATTCAGTGTTGGAAATAACTGCTCAAGGAACTGATAGCCTCTTTATTACAAGCAGAGGCCAGTTGTCAGGGTTCTAGTGCGATGTGATGACCCTGACTTCAATGTCCCAATAAACACTTCTCCATGCACTTCATTGAAATGCAGAATAAGCTTTATTAAGGATACATGTAAATCAAAGCACTCCCAAAGATCCGAATGACGGTTTCCTGCCAAACACTCAAACTTAGCTCTCCCCCTGATTGCCAGTTTCTTTGTGCCCATGATGTTATTTTCCATTAGTCTCTCACTCCGTGCTCGCCCCCTCCCATCTCCTGCAGGTGGACGACCTTGACGATGCATTCCACAATAGCTGGTTCCAGACACCGCTCCTGGCACGTACTCCCCCTCCTGCGCTACGCAGCCTAGCAATAGCAATAAAAAGGATGATGGCAGGATTTCCACTAGAACCCTGACACTAGTACAAGCAGAGGCTAGACAGCCATCTCTCAGGGATTCTTTAATTTGAAGTCCTGCAATGAGCAGATAGCTGGACTTAATGGCTTGAATGGCCTATTCAAAAGGTATGACTTTTTGGGGATCCAGTGGTCAAGGTATTGGACTAGAACTGGGGAGAGCTAGGTTCAAGTACCCGCTTCCAGTGGAATGTGATACAGGATGATTTTGGGCTACTCAATATCTTTAAGCCTACACTATCTTTTAAGTTTGTTGTCTGAGGATAAAACTAGATGGAAACACCATATGCTATGATTGTGCACTTGGAGGAAAGAAAAAAAAATACCAATAATAAATAATGAGTATTATTATGCAGATCTTGATAAATGCTAAAATTAATTGAACTGATCCAATGCATGCTGTTTATCAATAAAAACAGATGTCCATCAGGAGGAATGAAAAAGGAAGACTGACTTGGTGAATTATCAGCCTATACAGTATGCTATAAACTGAAATGATACAGCCATTCTGAACTCTATAATTGTGCCTTCCTGTGTAGGCACAGCCTTTTTCTGTCCTTACTCTGGATCACCTTCATTGCAGTTATGATAAGAATCTAATGATGATAAGCAAGTAAGCACTGACTTTAACAGGAAAATTAGCTCTGCAGCATACTACTCTTGATAGGACGAGGATTTTGTCCTGCCCAAATGTTCTGCTGCTCACTCCACTGTAATGTTACAGATAAGCATCTAGCCTCTTTTCAGTGCAAAAGCCTTTCTAATCCAGACACTAGAAATATTATGCAACCCCTTTCCATCTTTTAAGCATTTGATTAAGTTTCTGAACAGATTTTAACAAACAATCCTTTTTGTATTTTCTATACTCCTTGAGAAACTTCCTCTTTCCCCTTTTTATAACCTGACTATAAAATAGATGAAGGCTATGCTTTGGGATACTTTTATTTCCCTAAATACTGTTTTTGTGGGGTTTTTTTGCTTTAAATCTGCTTTCTCTAGTAATTGTTATATACAAAAAACTTCAAGGAACAAATTAGGAAACAATAGACTTTCAGTAATGCAATGCAAACCAAATTTTTGCTTCCCTTGCTATATAGATTTACATTTTATTTGTTTAAGTATGAAATATATATTTTAAACATACATCAGAAACAAAACACAGGCCCTGTGCTGAACTGTATCTCAACCACTCTAAGGATGGACTGTAACCTGTGAATGACAGAACCTGTGAATGTGTCTGTGGGATTTATCATACACAAACGACACAGAAGTACTGTAAGGGTTCAGAATGAAGCCCATGTCATTTACATAATTCATCTCATAACAACAAAAATCTCTGCTGGATTGAAGACAAAAACATAGAATCCAAACCAGGACATGGGTAAGGCCAATTTCAAATTTTAACTCATTTAACCTGTAGAGTTGTTTATACATTTTGGATTTCCATTTGAAAATGCTAATACATAGCCTCAATCCCGTAAACCTTAAATTGTTTTCACAAGCAAGTTTCTGACCCTACTGCTTTTCAAGGAGGCATTTTGAGGCAGTAGCCCTCTCTGCTGGTAAACTGGGCAAAATAAATTAAATAAAGGTGCAGCACATAGTATTATTCAGCCAGCCTCCAGAGTTGTGCACTATCCTTAAAGTTGCTGAGCAGCAGAAGGTAAAGTAATCACTCAGTAACGTCAAGATGAATAAAATAAGAGGCTATCTCATGTTGCAATTGATTTCAATCTGCTGAAATATGCGCTATGCATTTTGATTAGCTTGGCAATGCAACATGCTGAGCTCTTCACAGGGGGAGTTTGTTATTTGATTCTTCTCCTTCTTCTAGAAGCCCATCATTCATCACACCCCTTTCTAATCTACATTTTATGTCTTTTGATGTGATCAGTGTGCACAGTAAAGGGTGCTACTTTGCAATTCTACATTTTGATTGGAGTAGACATTGCTGAGCACCAGGTCTGGGGAAAAAAATACTAATGTCATTAATTATATTTTCCAGTGACCTTTTCGAACCCTTCCAATTTCCTGACCACTCTACCTTAGAAGAGATGAGCACATAATTCAAGATGTCATTCCAACTCATTCTGTTTGTTTTACAGGACTATGCAAGTCATAAAAATGAAAGATAGTGCCTGATAAAGAAATAAACAACTGCACAGATAATGCCCAAGATGGAGAGCCAGTGGCTCCTGATACCCGATTTCATTGTAGTGCATTGCTTTCAAGGGAAAATAAATAACAATTATTAGTCATTCTTGGGGACAGGTGGACAGTTTAGTGTATGGAGAATATGCACTTGCAGTTTATATGTTATGTCTGGGACTTTCTTCTCCTTTTCTTTTCTTTTCTTTTCTTTTCTTTTCTTTTCTTTTCTTTTTTTCTTTTCTTTTCTTTTCTTTCTTGAAATCTTCAAGGTTATTTGAGGCTTGGAACATGGAGAAACCATTGCAGTTTAACAAAATGAGAAAGAGTGGAGAGACTTTGGGAAAGACAGCCTGCCATTCTACACTTGACACCAATTGCTTCATATAATGTTTGGTTGGACTATTGAAATATCTAATTATTATGGACTGAAGTATACACTGAAAAGTATGAAGGATATAGAAATCCAATTCCAAAGAAGGCAGGTTAATATATTGTACCTGTATATATTGCTGAAAATTCTAGATAAATAATCCACATTAAATAATCTTTTGGAAAGAGGCCATCTAAAAAAACCAAACTTCAATAAAGGTCAGTAGACATAAAGTTTCAAGATTAATTAACACATTTCCATAATGCAGTCACAAGCTAATGCAATTTAGAATATAGTCTTTGTCACCCATCTCAAAAAGTTTATCATAACCTGAGCCAACATGTGTTTTTCCAGATGTGTTATACAACTGCCATCATTCCAAGACTATTGGCCATGCTGGTTAGGGCTGATATGGGTTGCAATGCAAAGTATCTGTGATTAAGTTGGGATGGTTCTCACTGAGTTTGAAATATGCAGAAAGAGACAACAAGGATGATTAAGATACTAGTGCATTTAGAGACTATTAGTTCAAAATTAATAAATAAATTGAACTATCATAGAGATTGATAAAATTATGCATTTTTTGAATATAAAAAATGCTCATCTAGATCAATCCCAAGGTCTACTGAATCTACCATCCTATTTGCACAGTGGCCACTAAGAAGGTTGCAAGTTCACTAAATGAACCACCTAATTTACTAATCTGTTCCAACAAACTGAAATCAATTTTATTATTTTATTTACTTAGGCTTCTATGCCACTCCAATCCTTGGCTTTAACAGGGATGGGCTATCTTTCCCTCTTGGAGTAAATTGTTCCAGAAGAGGGGCACAGCTGGGAAGGCTCATATCCTGTTCCCCTCATCAATATACCCTTGAAGGAGGGACCTATAATATCTATTCCCTCTTAGAATTCACTGGATGGGCAGATTCCCGATGGAGCAAGCATTCTCTAAGATATCAAGGTCCTAAGCCACGCTTTAAAAGTAACAGCCAGTACATTGAACTGCATCCTTACCAGTAACCAGTGTTGTTCCTGAAGTAGAGGTGTAACATGAGCAAACTTAACAGAGCCCATTACTATCCAGGCTACTACATTTTGGACCAGCTGCAGTTTCCAAATGGTCTTCAAGCAGCAGTACAGTGAGTTGCAATAGTCCAAACATGAGTGATAAGTACATGAGTGATCATCCTTAAAACTTCCCATTAAATGAAAGGCTGCATTGGTGTACATGCCAAAGCGTGAGAAGGCCGTCCTGGTCATAGCCTCTACCTGTTCTTCCAGCAGGAGCTGTATATCCAAGAGGACCCTCAAATTCTGAATTTCTTCGCTAATCCCATCTAAAGCCAAAGATGGACTTACTCCAGAATCAGAAGGCTTCCAAATCCACAGCCATTCTGTCTTGCTGAGTTTTAGTAAACTTGATTATCTCCATGAAGGCTCTATCAGCCTCCAGGCAGCAGAACAAAACTTTGAGTTCAACTTGTCTTTTGCCCAGAGTGTAGATATACATAGCTGAGTATCATCAGCATATTGATCATATCTCACCTTGTGTCAGTGAATAACCTCTCCAAGAAGCTTCAGGCAGATTTTAAGCAGTAAGAGAGAGAAGACCAAGGCCTGTGGCAACCTACGCTGAAGATCTCTTCCCCCTCACCACCTGGAACTGTCCACTGTGGCAACTGGCCATGAAAAGCAAAGCCTTGGAAGATCTTATTTAAACTACACTCACCAGCCAGTCAAAAACAACTAGGAAAGGCAAAGTTTTAGAGAAAGTCCTTCTTTCTTCCTTTCTTTAAAAAAAACAACCTATAGCCTTAAAAAAGTGTGTAAACCTAGAGGGAATAACTGTCAAGAATGATGGAGAACTCTAGGGAAATCACTTTTATCTGTAATGGAAATGATTTAGTCAGTCATAGAAGGCAATTGGTCAGAGGTGTTCTAAGCAGGAATGAAAAGTTCGTTTCTCTTGTACTCTTGTTTTTATGCTCTTTGAAATACTTGTTTTGATGAAATGGCAAATTTGGCATGAAATAAAATTTTAACATTAATCATTGCAGCTGTATTTGACTTTGGTAGAAATGAAGCTGGTTCTGTTCTGGCTTTAACATTTGTAATTGTATTGTCTTTGAATAGAACAGTGAGTTCCAGTTGGATTATTTGGCAGACATAAGCTTTCTGAATATAGATATATTAATAATATCCTATTAGTTCTCACTGGATACAACAAATATCTAGGCCTCTTTGTCCTAGGCATTGCACAGTATATAACAGGCTTGCTCTCTTCTTATAAGAATACAAATCAAAACCTCAAGCAAAGGATAGGGAAATCTCACATTTGGTTCACAGAGTTGTGCATCTCAGCACCTGACTATCCAAACTCCATTTTGCATCTTCATAAACCTAATCCTGAACCTCTTTTCATCTCTTAGAGTAAAGGTGATACACTGCAATAGAGATTCCCTTTGGAAAATGAACAATAGAACCATAGGCTTGGAAGGGGCCATTTAGGCTCCCTAAGTCCTGCTCAGTGCAAAAATCCAGTTAAGGCATCCACGAGAAGCTGATATCCAGCTTCCCCCTGAACACATGTAACAAGGGGACACTCACCACCTTACTAGGTAAAATTTCTTTCTGTCATTTACAGCCCATTTACCCAAAAAATGAGGGCATTTTGAACGGGTTTACAGTCTCTGAAACAGAGCTTTCCAAACTTTTCATGTTGGTGACACACTTTTTAAACATGCATCATTTTGCGACACACTCTTACAGCAGGGCACAAGGCAGGCACTAGGACCTGTGCAGAATCACAGCAGGTTTGGAGACAGCAAGGCACAAGGCAGGCACTAGGACCTGCGTGGAATCACAGCAGGTTTGGAGGCAGCAAGGCACAAGGCAGGCACTAGGACCTGCGCGGAATCCTGGCAGGGTTCAGAGGCAGCAGCAGCCGCGACACACCCAGACACAGCAGCCGACACACTAACATGTCCCGACACACAGTTTGGAAAGCTCTGCTCTGAAAGCTATCCCACCAAATGCATGTTCTTTACAAACTGGGTAAGTGTTCTCTCCATCATGCCATTTAAGTCATTTATATTCAACAGATTGGAGGAAAGGACTGGAAAAACCAGGATACTTAGAGTTGTATTTAATTGTTTCCTTCTGCTGGTGGAACAGATTCTGCCGACATACTGTATCTATTTGTCTTTTTCTTCCACTCCTCCCTCTGCATCTATACCTTCCAAATCTGCTCAGGAGCATTAATGAGATCTGCCAGGAGAAATCTGGTAGGTGCATGGAGGAGCAGAATATAGAGAAAAATGAAAATTCCCATCATAAAAGGGTATATGTAACTGCTTGTGTGAAGTAGGACATAAGGGCCAAATTATTAATGATTTTCCCACATACTGGTGGGCCACGTGTATGCATGAGCCTGGAATCTGTACTTGTACCAGGCATCAAGGGAAATGCAGTATTTTTACTGTAAGAAGTAAGCAGAATGACCATTAAAATATGCTTTGTTTGAAATTAATACTGTGAGTTTAGAATCATAGAAGTTAGAACTATATCAAAGATAATCAAATTAGATATCAGAAAACTTGGCAATCTTTGATTGTACTCAGCAGTCAATCTCAGTACGCACAGTTCCTGTTTCAGGTAGATCAAACAACGATAAATAATGCACAAGGGAAGTTAATCTGCAGCCTCGGTAGTTTAATAAATAAAAGGTAACAAATCCATTCAGGTTCATGGCTTCTTGCCAACGCTGGTTTGAAAGAGAGCTGCTGTAAATATATACAAATAGTGCCAATAGGTTTCTGCTGTTGCCTTTTATTTGTGGTAGTATATATTTTAGGACACAGAAAGCTGTAGGCTTTCATGTCACAAATAATGCAAAATAATAAAAGCCCTTAATAAAACTAGAAGTCATTGGAAAATGGGAGTGGGCAGGGAATCACAGATAATGGCAGTAATAATTCCCATACCTATTTCAAAGCTTTGAGCTCTGGTTAATTTTCACTTCCTACATCTTCCTATATAAAGGATCAATTTCAGCAGGAATTTGACTTGGTGTTTTCAGACTGTTCCACTTGTTTTTGAAAAGTAACCATTATTGGCTGTCATGGCTGCATTTCTGCTAAGTTCCTTTCTTGTGGTGATTTTATTTCTGAACTGTCAGGTAACATCACAGATTTTTCCCCCCTTTGCTTCCTGTAATTTCTTCCTAGGAATAAAATGGCTGAAGATTTAACTGATGTAATGTGATGTCCCCGATTCTAATCCCCAAATCAGTCTCCTCACTACACTCCAATTGAAATGTAGAAGAAGCTTTATTAGGGATATGCAAATCGAAGCATTGCCAAAGACCCAAGTGAGGATTCCCACCAAAAAGCTGAACCTTCAGTTCCCCTCCACTGTGCCAGCCCCTCCCAGTAAGGATGCCATCTCTAGCTTTCCCACTCATTTGCAACCCCCCTCCCTTTGGCGCTTGACTCAAAGCTGGCTCCAGGTGGACGACCTTGACGATCGGCAAAACAGTCTCTAACTGATTCTGGCTGCTCTGTAGGAATGTGTTCCTGCCCTCCCTCCCTCCCTCCTCCTCTCTCTCTTGCTGACACGCGTCTTCTTCAAGCCTTGCTGGTTTATGGCAGGATTCGCACTGGAGCGAACCTGACCTGTCAGAGGATAGTCATGGATATCAATGGAATATCCACCACTTACTCCATCTGGGAAAAGCCTAGCACTCATTCTAGCTATACCAATCTCCTCTGACTGAGATGAGTACCTAAAACCTCACTGATAAAGGTCTCATGAGTGGATAATCATCAGTGAAAGAAGTATCACACTACTTCCAGACAACCTGCCATGTCACAACTGCTTACAAAATTAAGGTGTTCTCCTCAAGGCCCTTTTAGGAATGCTGGGCTTAGCTGTTTTCCTTAAAATTAGTGAAACTTGTATTTCTTTCAGTGGGAAGAAAGACACATTGTTCTTTTGGATATTACAAAATTGTTAACAAAAACTCCATAAATGTGGAGGGTGAATACCCAATGTGTATGTGTGTGAGTGTGGAAAAAGAGAACGTGAGAGGAAAGAAGAGGAACTACTATGCAGACACTTCATTTTATAAGACAATTAAAACCATTCCAAGAAATGTTATGGTCTTACTTGTCAGATGCTATACACACACACACATACAGAATTTATATGGTGACTAGTATTATAAATAAAAGTTTTCTTAGCAGCTTATGATAAAAGTAAAAACAAGTCCATAAAGAACAAATCCATTAAACAGTACAATTTAATAAAAGCAGTAGAGAATAAAATGACTCATCTTTAAAGATCTTAAAACTCTAAAAATATCAAAAGGGTCTACTGATTGCCAAAAGAGTTTAAGATTAAAAAGCCTAGGGGGAAAAATAATCTTCATAAGATATAACTCTTGTGAGGTCATTTCATATTATTTCTGGAAGCTTTTGTAAGGCTCACTTTGCCAAAGCCACCCATTATACTTTGGTGGAGACAGCAAGAGAAAGAAGATGACCTTAAGGTTAAAGTGGGTATGTATCAAAGTAGACAATTCATCAAGCCATTTAGATTTGTAAAAAGTGAACAGTAAAATTTTATATTGGACCCTGAAATGCCTGGAAGCCAGTGCATATGACAAGACACTTGCTTAATGTTGCATCACACCATCCTGTCCAAATGAGATATTACTAGAATGGGAATAATTTTATTATAGATATCTCTGTCCAGATAAGCTTGCAAGATTGTAAACCTAAAGAGGTAAAGGCAGTTTGAGTCACAAAGGCCACTTGTTTCTAGTAATAAAGTCCATAAAGCAATCTGGCTGCTTTTACTTCCAAAACTGGTTCTGAAACCTAATTAAAACGGAAGATAAAAATGGATCCTATTAATAAAAGGCTGTATTGGTCTTTCTTGTTAGACAGATACATTCTATGTATCTATGTTATTAACAATACATTCTATTGTAATCTAACCAGTAAAACAATGGCTTAAACTGTACTAGGGACCCATCACATTATGAGATGACTTAGTCACACTTTGGTATATTGCCATATGCTCCATCACTTAAAGCAGGGGTGGGGAACCTTTTTTCTGCCAAGGGCCATTTGGATATTTATAACTGGGGACCGGGGGGGTGGGGGGCGGGGTTTCTGGGATTTCCGCGGACCGGGGGCCAGAGTTTGTGGGCGGGAGCCAATCACAAGCACTGGGGGGTGGGGTTTGCGGGTGGGAGCCAATCACGTGGAAGGGGCGGGGTTTGCAGGTGGGAGCCCCGCAGGCCTTATACAGCCCGCGGGCCTGACATTGCCCACCCCTGCTCTAGGTTTAGAACACTCTTTGCCCACCCCTGACTTAGAGAAAGGCAAGGATGATTTTTTTAAAAAAATGATTTAACTTCTAGTAAAAAAGGTAAAGGTTTCCCCTGCACAGTCATGTCTGACTCTAGGGGCTGGTGCTCATCTCCGTTTTTAGCCGAAGAGCCAGCATTGTCCTGAAACTTAAAAATGTAGGACTGGCCAGCTTTAGCAGGTAAGAAATGCCAACAGGAACAATATCATGTGAAGAGCATTCCTTGTATTGAGAACCATTGTGAACATAAGGCTTTACCCTCCTAATATAGAAGAGAAATAAGAAATCAGTATTTGTTAATATATAGTCAAAGGTGTTGGTAAAAATAAATTTATTGTGTCACAGCATTGTAATCAATGAAGAAGCAAAATAAACAAGCACTTGAGACAGTCATTTTAATTATTGCCATCAGAAGACTTCTACTTTGATACAGTATGACTATGCTAATCCTTTAGAGAGAAGATTGAAGTTGAGAAGCAATATGCCATCAATTCTCAAAGATTAGAGATATATTAGGAACAACTAATTATAGTTTGAAGTTTCAAACCCAACAATATATTTGGTAAGAAGCAATCTCTATTGAATAGATTTATACTTCCACATAAATGTGGATGGATTGTAATCTTACTGTGCCACCAATACTTCATTGAAACTCGGTGCCATTTCACTCAATGGGGCTAATTTCTAAATAGAAATATATTACTTTGCACTGTAAGTAAACTAATACTCTGAATATTTATTCAGAACGATTAAATTAAATTTTGGATTTGATTTTTAAAAGTGTTTTGGATCACCTGGGAGCAACATGAGCATGAATATAGAATATGTCCACAACTTTTTAAAACCGCTGCATTTTTTCTCAGATGTAAAGTTCAAGTATCTGTTAATCCATGTCTGTATGATTGCCAAGAGAAAAACATAGTTCTTGTCTATCAAGTCATCGTAAGTCAAACTTGTCTCAAAGGAGATGTTATTTTAAATTCATTCCTCTGTGTCATTCATTCATTCATTCATTCATTCATTCATTCATTCATTCATTCATTCATTCCTCTAGAATGATAGAGAACAGGTCTTGATCTACTTTGGTGTGATGTCCTTTTAGGTATTTGAAGGTGGTATTGAATCCCTCCTCAGTCTGTTCTTCTCAAGGCTAAACATGCCCAGCACTTTAAATCTGTATTGAAAGGATTTACTATCTACTACCCAGATTATCCTCATGACCCTTCTCCGAATCTGTTCCAGTTTCCATGACTCTTTCTTAAAATGTGATGTCCAGGACAGGATACAGAACAAAGAGCAGTTTGGCCAAAACCGAATCATACACAACTGTTGTTTCCCATGATCTGGAAATAATACATCTATTGATGCAGCCTAAAATTGTATTTGCCTTTTTTGCCACTGTTTTCACACTGCTAACTTATATTCAGCATATTAATTCAATATGTTTTTCTCAAGTAATATTAGCAATTAGATTAGATCTGTGTATTTTATTTCTTTTCCTGAGCTTTGCTTGTATTTCCTAGGTTTAATTGTATTATTTTCAGCCCATTTCTCTAAGCAAACAAGATCCATTTTGAATTTTGTTTCTTTGTTCTGGGATATTATTATTGTTTCATCTGCAGATTTGATAAATATTCCCTCTATCTCTTACATATGTTTACTGATTAACCTCTTTATGGTCTGCTCTAGAAATGTCCCAGTATTAATGTCAGACTGCCTGATGAACCATAGTTCTCTTGATCCTCCTTCCCTGTTTTTGAAAATAGAGTAAAAAGCAATAAAATCAATACAAATAATTGTTTAAAAGGGGGTTTGATAATATACAGGAACACTAGGAAAATAAAAAAAGGTTTTCACTTACATGGTGGGATTCTTTCTTGATTTTGACACTTGCTACAGTACAAAACTGTAGAGCTTTGTATCATTGGATACATCATTGGATTAGGCACCATTTAGATATCTAATCCTCAGAAAATCTTTATTAGTATCATTCTCAGATGCCTAGAATGACACTGCTTTGAGGTGGGCAACTGAACTAACATTTAGCTCCTTTTACCTGAGGAAGCATGACTCTAGGTGACATCAAATAGAGCATTCACATTTCATATGTCTCATGTTAAATTAGGAGTGATTTTTTAAAAAATGAATATACAGTGATGCCAAATACATCACCAATTACAGTATTATGCTTAAGCATAACATTATACCCAATATCCAATGATTTAGTCATTTGCCTCACAATTTAAACAGCCAGCATAAACTATTTTAAAACTTTCCTATTCTAGAATTGTTGAATAAATTATCTATTCCTTCTGTGTACCATAGCCAATAACAATGATTCATTTCCAGTTGCCTTGTATCTATCTTATTGATTTCATTTTATATTTTATACTAAATTGTTCATTTAAAAAGTGCTAATTAAACAGCTTATTCCAATTTTCACTTGTATAATATCCTTAAAGATATCTCTTCCTTCCTTGTTCCAAAATTGGAATTCTCTAATATATGCTTGAGATGCTGGCTAAATGAATTTAGAAGCCTAGACACATAATAGACAGTACAGTATAACAAACAAATATATTAAAATGTTAAGAGACAAAGAAGGCACAGGGAATGAGCAGAATGGCAGATCTGAAAACAAACAGACAACACTACTACCACATGAGTTGTCTATGGATGACAACGAAGACAAGATAAAAACATAAATCCGAAAGCAGCTTAGCCTTGAGGGAAGGTTTGGAAGTAATGGGAGACATTTTGTCATTGCAAGGCCACAAGCACAATCAAATTCTTCAGTGAGCACTGAGCACTTTTCAAAATGAAAAGCAAAACAGCGAATTATAGCTTTGAAAAATCCTCAACAGCAAATGTTTAGGCCATATGCTATATCACAGACTTAAGACTAAGTGACTAGTATAGCCAGTTGATGGCTGGGTTTACATTGTAATGAGGTAAAACACTCCATCCAGAATTGGCAGGAGCATTTGAGGTGACATAAGGGAGAAAGACTACTTTAAAACTGCAGCAGGAGAACACTTCTAGAGGTCACATTTGCTATGTGAAGGAAGTGAATACAGAGTGATGTTATTTCTTCCTGCCCTTCAAAATGGCTGCTAGCCTGTTCTAGCCATGGGGCAACCCAGAAGTGAGGACGAGACCTAGGAAGCTATGTTCACTGACCTTCTAAGGACAGGTCTACAGTTGAGGGTCTCCTGGACTCCTTACTACTGCTAGATAAGTGGGAGGGGGCTATGGCCAGAAGGCACTTGCCCAAACTTTGTCTAGTGTTGTCAGAGTCCAGTCTGACTCTGACTCTGAGTTAGAGGAAAACTAAACTTACCTGAGAAATGAAACTCATCTTGTACAGCAACCGACAAGCAGAATTTGTGATGAACAGGTGCAGGTTCAAAAGTGCACTACTCGTTATCAGTCTCGTGATGAGCAGGTGCAGGAGTCTGGACCTGGGGATGACCCAGCAGCGCAGGAGAATCCTGAGAAACCGATTGGTTCTGAACCCGTAACTAAGGCAGGAGCACCAATCAGTGGCAGAGAGAGGTGGGCAGATAAGCGCGCCAAGCAGAAGGAAGCCTGATTGGTTCCCGAGGAGAGAAGGTGGGCCGAAAACAGGATAAAAGGGCACCAGCACAAGCACCCAATTGCCGGAGACAAACGTTCCACTGAGCTAACAGCTTCTTCGGGAGAAGTCCAGTCAGAACAGTCCTTGGAGTCCTGCCCTGTAGCCACCGCAGAACCAGAGCCAGAGTCTCGCCTCATTTCTCAATTGACCCCAGCTGCATTAGAAGACAGTTCGCTTCAGCATCAAGGAGACGGAACCTTGTCTCGTAGTCTTTCAGCAAACCCAGTTAAGGCGGCTTAGGTCGCTTTGGGCGTTCGTCAGCTTACATCAATAGCTTCAAGGCAGCGTTTCAACGCTTCAGCTAAGTACTCCGTTTGTCCTCGTGTGTTTTGTCATGCTCATTCAGTACAGGCATATTCTGCCGTTGGGAGGTTTTCTAGTGTGGAGTGTCCTGTCCTGCCTGGTTTTTTGGGCAGTGTTGCCTAGTGGTTTCAGTCCTGTCTGCCTTGTAGTTTCAGTCCAGTCTGCCTTGCAGTTCCAGTCCAGTTGCTTACCAGTTCCAGTCCTATCTGCCTTGCAGTTCCAGTCCAGTTGCCTAGTGGTTCCAGTCCAGTCTACTTTGCAGTTCCAGTCCTGTCTGCCTCGCAGTTCCAGTCCAGTTGCCTATGGGAACCAGCCCAGTCTGCCTCCTAGTTTGTCCAGTGAATCCAGTCCAGCATGATTGCAGCTCCAGTCCAATGTAGTCCTGAGAACCCAGAGGAACCCGTCCAGCTCAGCCTTGCAGATCCAGTCCAGTGTAGTCCTGAGAATCCAGAAGAACCCTGTCCAGTCCTGCCTTACAGATCCAGCCTAGTAGTATCCTGAGAATTCAGAGGAACCTTACCAAGAATCCAGTCCAGCCATGCCTTGCAGATCCAGTCCAGTATTGTCTTGTGGAACCAGAAGAACCTTATCCAGCCTGCCCTGTAGTCTTCTCGTTCCAGTCTTCAGCCAGCCATGCCAAGTCACAATTTCAGCCCTTTCCAGTGTTCCAGAAGAATCCAACCAACCTAGCATCTTGATCCAGAACTGTTATTCTACTTGTTGTTGTGAACTCTAGTTGTGCCACTGCATAGCTGCCTACCTCCAAGTGCAACCAATTGTGGATCTCCAGTTGATCCAAGCAATCTTCAGTTGAGTTTATGGACTTAACTTTGTAAATAGTTTTTACAATAATAAAACTATTTTCTTAAAGTTCTGGTGGCCTCATACTCCAAACAGAACAAGTGTACCAGCTGTAGCTTGAATCATGTCAACTGGATTTCTATTTTCTTAATGGAAACGTTTCGCTCCTTATCCAAGGGGCTTCTTCAGTCTGAGCAAAGTTGGTAAGGGAATCCTAAATATGTTCCTAGGTAGCTGTGTGACCTTACACCTGGGGCTAGGTCATGGTTATATTGAGATGTAATTTTTAAGTCCTTTTATCATCTAATGGAGGGTCGTTAAAAACACCATGCTGCTGTTGAGCTTCTGAAATGGTCTTAATCTTCCTAGGCACAGAAGACAACACGGGGAGGAAGATGGGGGAGAGTTTGTGCCTGAGGCCCCCACCTCTATTCAAGGAAGGATTTTCCAAGTTGGCATAAATGGATTCCTTGACCCCTCTCTCAAACCACCTATCTTCTCTGTCTAAAATGTGAACATTAATGTCCTCAAATGAGTGTCCTTTTTCTTTTAGATGAAGATAAACTGCTGACTCTGGTCCTGTGGTGTTATTTCTCCTGTGTTGTGCCATCCTCCTGTACATAGGTTGTTTGGTTTCTCCAATGTAGAGTTCAGAGCACTCCTCACTGCACTGGATTGCATAAACTACATTGCTTTTCTTATGTTTTGGAGTTTGATCTTTGGGGTGTACAAGCCTCTGTCTCAGTGTGTTGGTGGGTTTGAAATATACAGGTATGTGGTGTTTGCCAAATATCCGTTTTATCTTTTCAGACACGCCAGCCATGTAGGGAATGACCAGGTTCTTTCGTTTACTCTGAGTCTCAGCCCTATCTGTCGCTGTTTTAGGTCTGGTAGATTTAGATTTGGTGAAGGCCCAATTTGGATATCCACAGGCCTTCAGGGCTGTTCTCAGGTGCTGATTTTCATTCTTTTTGGAATCCATGGAGGTGGGGATGGTTTCTGCTCTGTGTGACAATGTCCTGATGACTCCTAGTTTGTGCTGCAGTGGCAAGTGTACCAGCTGTGTCCCCCATTAGATTAGGCTTTTGCAATGCATTCTACATAAGGTTGTCTTTGAAGACCATACAGGAACTGCAGCTGATTCAAAATGCAGCAGCTGGTTTGCTGCCTGGTATTAATTGCCTGAGAGTATTACCCCTATTTTGTGGGCATTGCATTGCATGCATTGGATGCCAATAGGTTGCTGGATACAATTCAAAGTGCTAGCTTTGATTTACAAAGCTTTAGAAGACTTGGCACCTAAGTATTTACAGGACTGCTTACTCCATCTGGATTTGGCCCAACCAAAGAGGTGCTTGTTATACCCAACCTCTTGGAGGTGAGGTGGGCTGAGGCTAGAAAGTACTGCTTTTCTGTTATTCTACATTGCAGAATAGCCTTTCTCTGGAAATTATGCTCATTTCTTTGCTGATTTAATTTATAAGTCACATTTATAGGCAACCTAACTTAGAATGACTCTGGGCAGTATACAATTAGAAACAAATCCAATACATTATAAAAACAAGATGAAGGCAATAACTGAGAACTAAAATAAGGCTTTTAAAGACCAAGTTTTTCTGGAGGGGCTTTGGGGAATGATTGTTGCTTTTTGGATATCTATTTTATTAGTAGTACTATAATTATTGTTATTAAATATTGTATTTTAATGTTGAATTCTTTGGGTGCTTTTACGGTTGTTTAGGATGTTGTAAGCTGCTCTGAGACCTGAAGATTTACATAAAATGTGATATACAAACAAACAATTTAGCAAGTTTAAATAAGCATCCAAGAATTGGGCCATCAGCTTCTTACAAGTCATTGTGATGCACTTTTATTTGTCATGGTTGATGGACATTTGGAAAAAGATGTCTAAAGGCAAAGATTAGAATGCACAATGCATTGCTTGCTCTGCTTTACTCATCACATAGCAGAAGGTCACCAGGTATCACATCTTTGAAATTCTGATTGTGCATTCAGCTCAGGATTTTTGTTCAGGCTGTGATATTCCTCTTTTCCTTTGCATTGTTACACAATGCACACTACAGATTTCACCTTGTCCCTTCAAGTACATTTTCCCTCATTCTTGTGTATAGCATCTAGTAACCTGATGCCTGATGAAAAGTCCATTGTATGCTTTCCATAAATCAGTTCTTATTTTTTGAGTGGATGCTGTTTATACATTAGATTTTTAACTGCAGCTATAATAATATTACAGCACTTACAGTATATCCCAGTATCTCATAATGAAAGCAGTATGTCCTTTTTTTTTAATGCAGACTTTTTAAACAAAAATGTGGAGATGAGATTAATGTATGATTAACTCATAATTGTTTGTTTGTTAGTTCAGTCTATATCCCACTTTTTATATATGAGTAGAACTCATGGAACTCCACAGTGCTTATTTGGAGCAATGTTGCCAGTGTTCATTATATGTAGTAGGACCTAAAACCAGTTATTTTACATATTTTAAATTTCTTTGGCTTTAATAGGATCGATCAGGAGCATTTGATCACACATCACATTAGAATTTAAATAGGTGTGATTTGTGACAATGTTATAGTTGACTGTTTCAGTCAACCAGCCCTGTTCTTTTCTATGATATTTCATCCAACTTTTTTCCTATCCAAAGTCAGGAAGTAATCTGTGACTATGATGCATACTCAGTCCTCACAGGGTAGGCTGACCATACGTCCCGTTTTGAATGGGACAGACCTGTTTTTTAAGCATTTTTCAACCGTCCCGTCGTTTTCATTAAAACCTCAATTTTGTCCCGTTTTTCAAACCCGGCGGGAATGGCACAGAAGGAGGATCTGAGCCAGAGTGTGGACCGGGGGGCGGGGTTTGCAGGTGGGAGCCAATCGCGGGGACCCCTGTCTTTTTCATGAATACGGAATATTACATAAGACCCCGTCCCGTTTTGCCATCCTGAAATATGGTCAGCCTATCACAGGGAGATTCACACACTCATATACTCCCCCCCCAGCAAAACTTGAGGCTACTTCCAAACTTTTTGATAGCTCCACTTGTACCAGGATGGTGTATTCAGCTCTGAATTTTGAATTTAAAAGGAATAAATAGAACATACTACAGTGCTGGATGCTGATTTTCACTATTCCACCATTCTGTTCTATCCCCCTTTCCCGCCTTTTCTCATATTTTCCTCAACAATCTAGCATCAATCTGGGGTCATGAAGCAGACTCAATCTTCACTGGGCTCCTTTGGGGTTTCACCCTGCTAGTGTTTCCTCCCAGAAGATGTACTGGTCCTCTTAAGCCTCTTTAAAGCTCCCTCTTTATTTTATTTATGTGTTAGATTTATATCTTGCCTGTCCTCCAGGAGTTCAAGGTGATTGTTATATGATATATATATGTGATGAATAAATAAGTAAGTTTTAATTAACATCTGCTGTTCTCTTTTAGCCTTTGTGATTTTTTAAAAAATTGTTTTTAATTTTTTTTAATAATATATTTTTTTATATATTAACTGTTTTATAGTCTTCTTGTATGCCGCCCAGAGTCACTTTTGCATGAGATGAGCAGCCATATAAATTTGATGAATAAATAAAATGTGAAAAAAAAGCCATGTTCAAATTATGAGACAGCTATGAGGTTCATGGACTGAGCTTGGACAAAACCATTTTTCTTTCGTGAAATGTTCTTATAGAGCTAATGTAAGAGAAAATATCTTCATGCATGCTGAATTTTATATAGTAATATATTCTGTTAGTACCAAGATGCAACCAAGTGTGCTGTTTGCTTCCCTTGAGGCAGGAATGAATAACCTATGGCCTCAGGTCTATAGGCAGCTCCCTAAACCCTTGGGTGCAGTGGTGAGGCCCTCTCCACTTCTAACTTTTATTGTGATCAAATGGAGAAGTTATTAAATACAAAGGAGTAATCATATTAACAGTGTTCCGTGTGCGTCATGCCGGCCACATGACCGCGGAAATGTCTTCGGACAGCGCTGGCTCTTCGGCTAAGAAACGGAGATGAGTTGGACACGACTGTGCAGGGGAAAACCTTTACCTTTACCTTTACTAATCATATTAACGGTATATAATTAATGTACTTAACTGAATTTGAATTTAAGCTTAGTTTAAATTAATTGAATAACCAAGCTCAGAGAGCACCAAGGACTCCACAGTTCAACCCTGAGCTACATATACAGTATTCTGTTCTATTGAAAGCTTTTACTGTCAGGAAGAAGAAACTTATTCTAGTGCTTTTAGTGAGTTAATGGAAGAGTCAGGAAAGGCTCTGCACATGTACAAGGAATGTGTTGTCACATAAACTGGAATAATTCTTATCCTACAAACTTCTTCCCACCTCTGCTCTGACTCACAAAACATTGTTTCCCTCAATGTCTGTCCCCTTGAAAATCATAGGGCTGGAACAGAGGCTCCATTCCTATCAGATCAAATCTGTGCTCAACAGGAGCAGGACCCACACGTGAAGCCCAAATTTTTGACCTTCAGGGGAACCTTAGTTTTCTCCCCCCCCTTCCTTGGGAATGGGGAGAGCTGCATCAAATAGCAACTAGGCATACTTTCCTCCTACCAAAGCTCTTGTAGCTTTGCCATGACAGCCATCCAGCTAGATATTTAGGAGCATTTAAAACGATCCATTGCCTTCTCTATGACTTCTGTTGGCCTTGTGTTATAGCAAGTCCTGTGTTTGTTCTTGGCAGACTTATTGCTATGCCAAGCTTCAAGGTGGCTAGATTGATGCATTCCACCCCCCACCCCCATACAGAGACCTCAGGATACAGTTTTCTAGGGCTTTATTACTGACCTCCCCTAAGTACCTGGATACCCTTCTGGTGGTAGCGGATCACTTTTCTAACATGCCTCAGATCATTCTTTATCATGCCCCGCCCCCTTTGTTTCTGAGACAGCTTGTCTATTAAACAGGTTTTCCATGGCACATCTTTGGAAAGATCTATTTCATTTATTAGATCAGGCCTCACAACTTGTAGAAGCGAAAGGTCCACATTGGTAAACTAAAAATCATCATGGGTCACAAAGGAATACCTGGCATGCTGATCAGCTGTTCTTTGGCTAGTGGATAGGCTGACCATACGTCCCGTTTTGAACGGGACAGTCCCATTATTTAAGTATTTTTCAACCGTCCCGTCGTTTTGATTAAAATCTCAATTTTGTCCCTTTTTTAAACCCGGCGGGAAGGAGGACAGGAAGACAGGAAGGAGGACTGGAGCCGGACTTGCCATTGGAGGCAGCCCGGAAGAGGCCCTATCAGCATGGCAACTGGAAACCCAGTTGCCACGTGCGAGCCCAGCAGCAGACACAGCACCACAGTCCACCCAGTTCCTGCCTCCTTACCTGATCCTACCCATGAGCAGACGAGGCGGAGAGGTGAAGGGAAGACCAGGGAAGACGCCCCCCCCGTGCACGCCAAAAGGAGGAGGGGGAGGGGGAGGGGGACAGACCAGGTTTCCCTGCTACCCCTCGCGGTTGGAGCATCTCCATGGCGGGCACTAGCCATGCCTGAGTGGGACCCGCACCCGGACTGAGGGACGCACATTGGGCACTTCCCACCGCCTGCGTTATTGTTCTGGACTGCCTTCTTTTTCCTTTGCTTTTTTCAATCCCCCTCATCGCCCACCCTCCCTCCGCCCCCTCCCCTCCTTCCCAACTTAAAGTGAGCGGTTGGGTGGTTGTGACGAGAAAGAGGTGCCCGTTTCCTTCCTCGCTGAGGAAGTGGTGGTGGCTGCGGCGGCAGCGGCAAGTTTGGTGAAAGCGAATGGTGGGGAGAGGCGAAGGAGAAGAAAGGCAGTGATCCTCGGAAGCCCCCAAGCAGGGCCGGGGGGAGCCTTGGAGAGGGGAGGGGGAGGAGTGTGGCAGAGGACAGCGTGTTTGTTTTCGGAAGGCGTGCGGAGTGTAAGGAAGAAGCGGCCACTCTCGCTCGCCCACGCATGCGCGCACAGCGCTTTCCTCCCTGTGTACGTGCACACGCACTCAGAGTAATCGCCCTTCAAGGCCAAATGCAATCTGGTCAACCACATCCACGTACACATCCGCGTTTGGGCGGCAGTGATCCTCCATCCTCTGCAGGAGCCGGCCGCGCTGGGGGGCTTCAGCCGCACCACGCCACCCCTTGCCACCCACCAGGCTGCGGGAGCTCCTGGTGGGCGGCAAGGGGCAGAGTGGTGTGGCTGAAGCCCAACAGCTCACCCAGCTCCTGCTTCTCCTGTGCGGCAGCAGCAGCAGTAGCAACTCTCCTCCCTCCCTCGGCCAAGTCTGAGGAGGCTGGGGCAGTGGTGGGCTTGCGTCCTCGGCAGGAGCCGGCCGCGCTGGGGGGCTTCAGCCGCACCATGCCGCCCCTTGCCGCCCGCCGGGCTGTGGGAGCTCCCACAGCCTGGCAGGTGGCAAGGGGCGGAGTGGTGTGGCTGAAGTCCCCTAGCTCGGCCAGCTCCTGTTTCTATAGTGCGGTGGCGGCGGCAGCAGCAGCAGCGTCTCTCCTTCCTCCCTCCGCCAAGCCTCTCCTTCCTCCCTTGGCCAAGCCCGAGGGGGATGGGGCAGTGGTGGGCCTCCATCCCCTCCATCCCCGCCCCTTGTCCCCCGGCTGATGACAGTGCTGTGTGCACAGTGTGTGTGCTCCAGCCTTCCCCAAACACATCAGCTCTGCCGCACCATTTACTGCTAGAAGGAAAACAAAGCCTTTAAAAATCGAAAAAAATATTAAAATCTGAGCCAATCGCGCTGATGGAGGCGGGGTTTGCAGGCGGGAGCCAATCGTGTGGGGTGGGTGCGGGTTTGCAGGTGGGAGCCAATCGTGTGGACTGGGGGGCGGGGTTTGGAGGCCGGCATGGTGGCATAAGACCCTGTCCCGTTTTGCCATCCCCAAAGTCCCGTTTTCATCTGAAGGAAATATGGTCAGCCTACTAGTGGAGTAGCGGCAGTGTTAGAGTGGTGGCTGCTGTGAGGCTTGGAGGTTTTTGGCAGTGTGTCTTTCAGGGCCATGGTGGTGGTGAATTTATTACTTTTTAAAAACACTGTTGGGCCGCACAAGGCTGCTTGGCTGGCTGCATGCAACCTGCAGGCTGTGTGTTGTGCAGGCCTGTATTAGATGTTAAACTCCACTGTCTCCTGATCTTCATGCAGTCAGATGATAAAATTGAGCACACTAATGTCACCTTAGTTATATGTTTATCACAAGGCAAAATGCCAGCAGGACAATTGGATCGATCTTTTACCTATACAATTGAGTTTGTTTTTAATAACTCAGTTCATAATTCTACTCATGTAGAAGGCCACTTATGATTACCACCTATGCCTATTGCCAAATGCTTCCCAGTCTTCCCCTGTTCCAGAGGCCTTCCATTTTCTCCAGCACTTCCTTGAGGATCAACTGGAGCATGTCAAAGCCTCTAAAGCATTCTGCTGGTTGTCATCACCAGGAAGGTCCCCACAAAGCTGTTGAAGATCATTTCTAGCTTTCTGCCAGATGTCTCTTCTCTACATGACTCCCAAAAAGCTGGATGTCAAATTTACTGTACCAATTTCCTTTTTTGCTCAGTCCTGTAACCTTTGATCATGCTGGCCGGCACCTCCCCCCCCACCCAAAAAACCAGCCACTACAGCTTCTAGCTGTCAAAAGATTAGCTATCTCTGAGCTAATCTTTTCGGCTCAAAAGGGAGAACAAAGGTAGTACAAGCAGAGGAAATATGGTTTTTGAATTTGAAATGCAATATGCCTGGTAATACTTTCCATGGCACATGCCAGTCTCTCTATCCCACCTGATTTTATAAACGCTTTTAATAAAATGTGAGACACTAGTATATTGTAACTCAAGGCACCAGCCTCCAGGACAACCTTTATTTCCAAGAATGCCTCTAAGCCCACATAAAAATGATAAAAAAATGTAAGTAGTTGCAACCCAACTCTCTGCTTAGAAGTATGCTCTCATGTCTAGAAAAATTGACAAAAGTAAGCTGAACTGGGAGGCCAGAGGCAGTGGTGATCAGCCTTGCTAGTTTGCTTTATGTAATACAAATGGGTGTTAGTAAATGGATACCTGTTGACTTGCTATTGTTAGAGATATTGGGTTTCAACCAAGCACGTCTCACACAAGCTTGAAGGAGGGGCAGCTCTGCTGCAACCTAATCTTACTGCTTTGTGTGGGAGGGGCTTGAATCCCAGTTTCCTGTTTCTCTCCTTCCTTTCCTTCTTCCTTTCTGTTCGAATCTCAACCGTGAAGGATGGTCATCCATGACTGTCCTCATGGCTCATACCTCCATTCAGCAAGGCCACATTGAGAAGACTGTGGGTTTGGTCAGAACCTATCGCTCGCATTCATGGACCGTTTCTACCATGGAACTGATTTACATTGAGAACTACAATAAACCGTAAGCTATTTTTATGTTACTTTACATTAACGTGTGAAGTGTGTTTATCTTGTGTTTTTGAACTGATTAAGCCTTGTGCAAGTTACTGGCACGCTTCTGCTGTGCTATAAACTAATTAAAAGCTGCGTGGATTTCTGTTATTAGCATTTCAGAATTCCTACAGCTATGCACACTAGTGCAGCCATTTAGTGAGAGTGCCCAAATCATGTTTTCAAAATTTCAAAATTTCAACATCATCTGGATGTCCTAGATGAAGAACTTTAGATGTAGAATTATGATCTCACTAACAGTATGCTTAATTACATGAATCTATTATTTATTTATATTATTTATTTATTTAGGGGGCGTGGTGGCTCAGCGGGTAAGACTCCAGGCTTGTCGATCAGAAGATCGCAAGTTCGGAGATTCGAATCCCTAGCCCCACGTGACGAAGTGAGCTCCCGCACTAGCTCCAGTTCTTGCCAACCTAGCAATTCGAAAGCATGCAAATGCAAGTAGATGAATAGTTACCACTTCACTGGGTAGGTAACAGCGTTCCATGCGCATCATGTGGCCACATGACTGTGGAAGCGTCTTCGGACAACGCTGGCTCTTTGGCTAACAAACGGAGATGAGCACCGGCCCCTAGAGTCAGACACGACTGCACAAATGTGCGGGGGGAACCTTTACCTTATTATTTATTTATTTGATTTATAAGTCACCTGACTCCATTATGATTCTGGGTGGTACACAATAAAACTTCAAGACAATATAAGCCGAACAACATAAAACAGCATCAAAACGAAATTTAGAAAAAACCCAGATGGCTGGAAAAATAATACTACTTCGAATGAATCAGTCATCCCCTGTCAGCCCTTCAAGGTAGACCAGACTAGGAAACCAAAGTTATGAATGCTACTTTAATTATAAGGTTACAGTAACAGAATCTTGCAAGTCTGAATACGCTTCCCCCCTCCCTCCCTTTATCTTTGTGAAAACTAGGGAGGGTCATGTCTGAGATGCTTTCTCAAATTACCTTTCTGTCCCTGGCTCAGATTTCTTTTATCTGACTATTGTCTTGCTTGTGGCTCTTCCTCCTGTTCCACAAGTTATTCCTTCTGCCCATTACATCCCTACAGAGGTCCTGCCTCTCATTCTAGCCTACAGTCTGAGATAAAAAGGCAGGGTAGGGGCCACACCAATCTCTGGGAGGTTATCATTGCAGAAGATGGTGTTACAACAGAGAAGAGCCATTTCCTGGTCCCATTAGGTGGCACTGTTCAATTAATGGGACCCAGAGCATGTCAACCCTGTTAGATCATGCAGGATGAGCTGCAACCATGGGAGGAGACGGTCCCTCAGATAACCAGGCTCTATCCCATGAAAGGATTTATAAGTGATAACTAGCATCTTGAATTGTAGTCAAAAAATTACCCACAGCCTCTAAACACTAGGGTAAGATCTTGACATCATCACCTGGTTGGCCTGGGGTTGAGATGTACAACTGGGTATCATCAGCATACTGATGATACTGACCCAAACTGATAGAAGACCTCTCCTAGTGGCCTTATGTGGATGTTAAACAGGAGAGGCAAGGGCATCAGGCCTCAAGGCACCCTACATGTCAGGCATCTCTGGCTTGATCCCCAATACCAATTAGACCTAAGAAAGGAGAACCACCAGAACACCATGCCACCTATTCCCAATCCCTGCAGATAGCCCAGAAGGATACTATGGTTGATAGTATTGAAAGCCACTGAGAGAACAAAGGTCACCAGGATGGTTGCATAGTGGTTGGGGTAACTAAGGATCCTGTCCACTTCCACAGGAGTAACCAGCTCAAACTCACCCCATATCCATCACTTCAGCAGGACCTGCTCATTCACAGTCCAATTCTGAGCCAATCTGAGTGAGTTTATTTGGCAGATGCCTAGAATATTCTCACAGCAGCCCTCCAGATGTTCCTGATACTTCAAGAAACCCATCGCTTTAAAGAGAGTCACCAGGCAGCTATTTGTGGACATGATAAGTGCATAGAAATAACTACATTTTGCTGCCCTTATTACCATGATGTAATCTCTAATATGGGCTGTTACTCATGCTAGGTCAGATTTGCTTTTTGTCTTCCTCCAGTGGTGCTCTGGGCATCTCTTCTAGCACTTCATTTCCCAAAATTTCTGAGAGAATTCAGAATTCAGCACCTTGGGGTTGACACACAGAGAGAAGCCACATAGGAGCAAACCGATCCAACGTCCTTGACACATGCCATCCTAGGCAGTGATCAAAGCTAAGTCAAATCACCCACCAGATCACTGAGAAAAACACTCCCTCTGGAACCTCATAGGGTCCCTTAGTTGCCTGCAGCCAACCAGTCTAATAGGTCTAACCAGTCTAACTCTCTGTGGAGGAATGGCAGCACCAGTGAGCCAGAGAATGATCTGACCAAATCCCCAAGGATTAAAAGCCTCTTTTTATTGGGTTTCAAGCCTCTGGCCTAAGGAACTCCTGAAATACAAGTTACTTAAAGCTTCTTCCACTGCTTGCAAATACCAATTAAGACACACTATGCATTTTGTCCTCCCAGAATATTGGCAACAGATACTTTTGGAATAAATGCATAAAACAAATGGAACATTTACAGTAAATGCAAAATAAATTTTGGGTTTGCTTTTTTGGGGAGGTATTTTTTTAAAAAAACAAGTTAATGAATCATAAGACAAGCAGAAAATGTTTCTTCTGTTCCATAAATAAAATAAAAAGCATCTACACCTCTCTTTTCCTCTATGGTCTTGAAGGAATCTCATAGGCTCTCACAGGATGCTGGTGGCCTTTTGATAGGATGAAGATTCAAAGTTCATTACCTTGGTGAGACACTTTTTCTAGGCAGATGGCTGGCTGTGAATAGGAAATTGGGTGGCTGGTTTTGATTCACTAGTGATCTATCTATGTTTCCCCTCCATTATACATGTTCAAGATACAGCACTGGATTTCTCAGAAATCCAATAGCTTCTTGGAACCCAAGATATTAAATAGGCACCTATCTACTCAAACTTAATATTCAGATTCCTGATCACGATCTACTCAGAATTTTCCTGTCTTGTGTATTTTGAAAGTAATTTTCAAACCAGTAGGAGGATTCCCAGCAAGGAAAATATTTAGTTTCTAAACATTTCATATTCTCTTTCTCCCAGATAGCTCCGATGTACTTATGGAATTAAATATGCAACTGATGTTCAACATTTCCAATCCAAATCCCTTTTATGAGTACCCCCCACCAGAACTGATATTCTTTACAATACCTCATCTGTATCTCATAACACCATTATATTTACCTCTGTATTGGTCTGAATTTTAACAAGGATTCACAGTATCCAGGTTATCATGTAAATATCTGTTGGATTCTAACAAATGTTCTTAAGAAATCTGGATTTCAAGAAGGAAGCCACAGAAACCTGTTAGCTCATTTCCTTCATACCAGTCTCTCCTCTAATGAAATTCTGCACAAATTAAAAACATTCAAGGCTTAATTCATTTGTGATGTCCTTGGGCTTTAGATCTCATAGATCTTAGTCTTAAAAATTAAAAGTCTTAGTCTTTTAACCATCCAGCTCTTCTGATTTGACATATCTTCAAAATATTAAGTACTTTGAGTTGTATTTATTTCCAGTGTAATATCAACTGATAGACCAATTAAACTGAAATCCTTAGCATCTTCTAGATCTTCGATATTATCTCAGAATTTGAATATATTTATTTATCTATTAAATGAATTTATACAGTTGCCCATATACTACTGAAACTCTGGGTGGCAAACAAAGATAAAAATATAATTATCAAAATCAGTTGGGGGAAAAAATTAAAAAACAAAGTTGAGGCTCCAATAAAAACCTCAGCATCCATAAATCATGCACAACCGTGCCAAAACTCCATTAATATCCTGGCCCCAGTAATTATTTGAATGTATATTTCAAATCTTTTGCAACCATTTTCTGCAAAGTATCAGCAGTGCATGAGACAGAATTTTGTATGTGTCTTTCTGTTTTTTGGAATAAACATTTGGCTGTGCATCTAAAATAACTAATGCCAGGCATAGGCTTAATAATGATGATGAAGTTGGAAATTCTCAGTGATATTAACTTGCATGGCCTATATCAAGTAAAACCTCTCATGATACATTTTGGAATATACTGTAGATGGGAAAGTATTGAGTACTCACTTGGCAAGAGAGAGTTCACATTAAGTAGAGTGGCTTTAAGGAAGAATGCATTATCAACATTTGGAGACCACTTTCAACTCTGGGTTCCTTGAATTTCAATCACATCTACTCTCCCGGAAATAGAACTATCATATTTACCATATTAGATCAGCAAAACCCTAGATGAAAACTGGAGGGCAACAAAGAGTTAGATCACTGTGGAGTCCTTGGTGCTCTCTGAGCCTTGTTTTCTTGCAGACGTTTCATTGCCAGGCTAGGCAACATCTTCAGTGCGAAAAGGGAGTGGGACTCGCTCTCTGTTTTATATACCATGGCTTGTCTTGCTTGTGTTGGTGGGGGTGTTGTTCTCTCCTTGGTAGTTCCTTGATTGGGCTGTTGTTTGCTGCTTGGTTGATTGACTGAGTTAATAGTTCCTTGATTAGGGTATATTGTGCTGTTTGATTGTTCCTCTGGTGCTAATCCTGGTGTTAATCGTTGCATATCTAGGTGTTGATTGCTGGCAAGGAGGTGTTCTGGTCTTCTGGCTTTTCTATTATCTCTTATGAATGGTATGTAAATGTTGTTTACCTCTATGTGTCTGTTGATGGCTGCTTTGTCTGAGTGCCAAGCTTCCAGGAATTCTCTAGCATTTTTGGATTTGGCTTGGTTTAAGATGCTCACAGTTTCCCAGTTGAAAGTTGTTGGAATCTGGCAAATCAACCATGCCTCATTAGCATATGGGTGACTGCTCTAGGAGGCAAACTCTGTGCTTCCAGAGGAAGCTGTTTGTTGCCCCTCCCACTTCCTCTTCTCTCTCTCTGATTCTTCCACTGATGGGGTAGGATGCACGTTCCTTAGCTCCTTCCACAGAGAGGCCATGTGCTAGGCCTCAACCCCAGAGGCTTTCCCCCCTTTCTCCACGCAGCCTCTGGCAGCAAACAGGGCCAGAGGTATACAGTTTAGGGAACAGAAAGAAGAACTGAAACCAATTTTCTACTGAAATGGCTGTACCTAGACTGAATAAAGGTAGGAACTCTAATGTACTTACTCTTTGTACCTGCAATGTCTAAGCGTGTGTTCTTACACAGCTCCTCTTGTGGGAGGTTGGGTTATTGCTTTGGTAGTGGAGCACTTCGTTAGTGTGGGTAGATTTCCAGTAGACTTGTGTTTCTAGAATGCCCTCATTTCCTCTACTGATGGGGATGTCCAAGAAGGGTAGTGTGTTGTTGTTTTCTTCTTCACTTGTGAATTTTATTCCTTTGAAGATGTTGTTGATCGTTTCATGCATTTCCTCCAGTTGTTCCTTTTTTTATGATGAAGGTGTCATCTACATACTGGATCCATACTTTGGGTTGTATGCGTGGGAGTGCTATCCTGATGTTGCATTACAATCTCTGCTATGAATCCTGAGAGTGGTGATCCCATAGGTGTTCCTTTGATTTGTTGGTATATTTGTCCATCAAACTGAAGGTAGGTGGTGAGGCAGAGGTTGATGAGGTCCATGATTCTGGGTATTTTGATCTTGGTGTATCTAGTTAGGTCATGTGTGTTGCGTAGAACTGCTGCCATGGATTCAATCACTAGTTCTTGGTCTATGGATTTAAAGAGTGCAGTGACATCAAATGACACCATAATTTCATCTTAATCTATTTTTAGGTCTTTGATTTTCTGGAGGCACTGTAGTGGAGAGTTGATAGAGTATTTGCTCTCCTCTGTGAGATGCTGAAGTTTTCTTGTAAGTTCTTTAGCTATGTCGAATGTGGGGGTCCCTGGTAGCGATACAATTGGATGGAGCGGTATGTCAGGCTTTTGTATTTTGGGGTTAAGAAACAGTTAGATCACTGTTTCTTAAAGTATTGATTGTGATTGTCAGGGAGACAACTGGAGGAGAAGGAAAAGGCTCCCTCCAGGGGGAGAAACACATGCGTAGTACTGAATCGCTTTGCTTTCCTCCCAAGAGGCTAAAGAAGGCCCCACCCTGATTTCTTGGACCCTTTCTCTGAGCATTACCAGTTCATTTTAGTTTAGCTGGATTCTGTCTAGGAGAGTAGGACAATAAACATTAGAGCTTCAACTCAAGTCTCAGCGTGTTTTCCTTCACTCGAAGTCAGGACAGTGATTCCCAGAAGGTCAAGAGATGATAGAGGAAGAGTTACCAAGAGTACTTTCCTTGCAAGTCCTTTTTGAGTGGGCTTGCCAGTCTGATGCAGAAATAGGCTGAATGCAAAGCCACAGGATGATATCAGAGTACTGTGCAAATTCTGAATGTTCTTTTTCCCCATCTGTATTTTAGTCTATGGCATATGCCTTTTAAAGGAGGTATATCATGCCTGGAGAGCACAAGGCTTCTATATGCAAAACTGACCATCTGACCTAACATCCAGTAGACAGAGGGAATTATGAGAGAAGAGAAAGGAAGAGGGGAGATAAGTTGCAGCAAAGGGGGAAATGCAAGAGCAAGTAGGGATTGACTAGCACTAAGGATGGAAAGGAAAGATGGGCTGGGAGAGAGCACAAAAAGCAGCTTTTAACTGCCAGTGATTTGCTAGCTGCAGTTTTAAGAGAAGCCGATATAAGTTAACCGAGTATATTTTCCTTTTTTCCTGACTTTAGTGAAGGAGAATGGTTGTCTTCAAAATGAGATTTCAGGAATTATCTAAAAATAAACAAACACATCTTTCCCATTAAAATATAGTTTAACATTTTATTGCTTGGAGGGGGGATTGCTTAATTCCAGTGAAGTGGTTTTATTTTATCAAATTGCAATATTTTATCATTGCTTTATTTGATATATAGATTAAAATTTGGAGGTGGCATATCTTTTTCATTGCCTAACCCTCACTCCAATTCAATAATTTGTTTTATTAATTGGGATGGGAGATGTCCATAAATTCATTTAATCGTGTTAGGGGATTATGGTATTACAGTGTCAATGGTCAAGAACCATTGAGTTCTTGTTTTCTGTGCCTGTTTGTTATCTAGTGGTTGTCTAAGTATTTGCAACCCAGATCTGGAAAGAAAAACTTTTTAGGATGCTGGCCCAGTTCTTTCTGGGCTAAATACTTGGAGTTTTCAAGTAGAGACAGCAGTGTCCACAGGGTAGGGGGAAGGAGAACAAATGATGAAAGCAGCATCACACCAACATGATGCAAGCTCTGCCCCTTCTGTTGGGGTCATGACATCATCTGCAGGTACCACAAGTGTGGAGCATATGCAACAAGGCTGCTCTTGTCATTTTGAGGTCCTACAGATGCCTCTAGATCTAGTAAACTTACAGTAAATAGCATCTTCTGATCCCAAAGCTGAAGAAATTTAGTGCAATTTTTTAGCATAGTCCAGCACTTTATTGGCTGAGTGATCACCTATCTTCAGAAGTTGCTGTGCAGCTGAAAAGCAGCTTCTGGGAATCCAGAAACATTGAAGCTGAAATGTTTCATTACACTCGCACATATTTCATGCATAGCATGACAATGTAAACAATGTGTACCAAGACTGCATCTCAAGCATAAATAATTGGCTGCCCATTTAATTGATATAGAATTCCTCCATGACCATCTAGACTAGCATCTATAAGGTATGACATGAATGCATGACTATATGTTCTGCTTGATCAAACCAAAATCCACAATTTCCTTTCCAGAATAGCCATCGGTATCTGTAGAAGGGAAAGAAGCAAATGACAAAATGTGTGACATCATCATGCAAATGTCAAGACTTGGTGCTGATGTTAGACATTGGTGGCACCTGCATGATGACACCACTGCCTGTACCTTATCAGTTTGATGTTATCACAATTTGCTGCAGATGCTCCAGATAAGCAGGATATATGGCTTAGTTAACAGCAAAATAATGGCTTTCAGCCTATTAGTAAATTCTATAACTATGAGCCCCCTTCATGGATCAGTGCCTTGTGGCGAAGGGGCTTGCATAACTCAATGAAGTCAGGTCAAGACGGACAGGTCATGACGGAGAGTTCTGACAAAACGTGGTCCACTGGAGGAGGAAATGGCAACCCACTCCAGTATCCTTGCCAAAAAAAACCCATGGACAGTATCAAAAGGCTAAAAGATATGACACCAGAAGATGAGCCCCTGACTGCTCATTGGAAGGACAGATACTGAAGCTGAAGCTCAAATACTTTGGCCACCTAATGTGAAGAGAGGACTCACTGAAAAAGACCCTGATGCTGGGAAAGACTGAAGGCAAAAGGAGAAGGGGACGGCAGAGGATGAGATGGTTAGATAGCATCACTGATGTAACGAACATGAATTTGAGTAAACTCCGGGAGACAGTGGAGGACAGGAAGGCCTGGCGTGCTATGGTCCATGAGGTCACGAAGAGTCGGACACGACTAAACGACTGAACAACAACAACAACAACATAACTATGGGCTATATACATAATGATGTTAAGTAAATAATCCTTACTTTCTTATTCCCTATAACAAAAATTGTGTAAGATGGGTTTTAGATGCTTATTTGTATTTCTTTGGAGAACTAAGTTTTACGTCCAGTTATGCAGCATACAAATAAGTGGATAATATCCTTTGACAAATTCATGCAGTAGCTACAGACATTCAAAAAGGTTAAGATTTTCCCCTCTCCCCAAACTCTTTATTAGCCCATTTTCTCCTCAAAGACTTCAACAGCCATAATTCCCTGATTTTCTACTGCCGCCTCAGTCTTATTTACAGTATCTTTCAGCAGAATGTGGGTTTATCTTTTTTTCTTTAGGACAGGGCTTTCCAAAGTGCCACCGCTGGCGACATGCCAGCGGCGGCGGCGCGGGGGGGGGCGTGTGGCGGCGCGCGCGCATGGTGGCGGTGCAGGGGGGGGCGTGTGTTGGCACGGGGGGCGTGCGCCGCCGCTTTCAGGTGGTGTGGCGACACACCACACTGTGTGTGGCGACACACTTTTGTGTCGCAACACACAGTTTGGAAAGCTCTGCTTTAGGACATGAAAGACATCTTGGATTGTAGCTCAGAGATTATGATGTGAGTGAGGGCAGAGAATGACTATTGCTTTACCCTCACTCAGAATGGGGTAGGGACAAAGAAGCTGAATGATGGGGTCTGCTTTGTTGTGGCAAAGCCTTTGAAACTCATAGTGGTGTAGTGGTCAGGGCAGGAACCCTGTCTTTCTTCTCCCTCACCTCCAAAGAGGGTAACTTAGTATTGTATTAGGTATTCTCCTTTTTCTACAAAAAACTATGGGTATTGGGGGGGGGGAGGAGGGCAGGTGCAGAAGAAAACATGCATATGCACATGAAGAGTCATTATAAGGAGTTATTATTTCCAAACATCACAACCCTTCCCCTCCATTTTGATTTGGTGATACCGATTTTTGCCACAAACACAGTACTTTGCTTGTTGTGCTATGTCTGAAGGCCTCCAGATGAGGGTGACTGTTTGTGCCGGCTTGTGAGAGTTCAGTTTTAAAGCATATATAACTGATTCCTTTCAGACCAAAAGATTCTTCAGCCATTTTGTAGTTTAATTGTTCAATCATACTGGTATCATCCTGCATTCATTTCAGCTTCTTTATCAACAGCACTATATTTCTATTTACTGTAAGGTTTTTTGTTGTTGTTCAGTCGTTCAGTCGTGTCCGACTCTTCGTGACCTCATGGACCATAGCACGCCAGGCCTTCCTGTCCTCCACTGTCTCTCGGAGTTTACTCAAATTCATGTTCATTACATCGGTGATGCTATCTAACCATCTCATCCTCTGCCGTCCCCTTCTCCTTTTGCCCTCAGTCTTTCCCAGCATCAGGGTCTTTTCCAGTGAGTCCTCTCTTCTCATTAGGTGGCCAAAGTATTTGAGCTTCAGCTTCAGCATCTGTCCTTCCAATGAGCAGTCAGGGTTGATTTCCTTTAGGATTGACTGGTTTGACCTCCTTGCAGTCCAAGGGACTCTCAAGAGTCTTCTCCAGCACCACAGCTCGAAAGCATCAATTCTTCGGCGCTCAGCCTTCCTTATGGTCCAACTCTCACAGCCATACATTGCTACTGGAAAAACCATAGCTTTAACTATACGGACCTTTGTCGGCAAGGTGATGTCTCTGCTTTTTAATATGCTGTCTAGGTTTGCCATAGCTTTCCTTCCAAGGAGCAAGCGTCTTTTAATTTAATGGCTGCAGTCACCGTCTGCGGTGATTTTGGAGCCCAAGAAAATAAAATCTGTCACTGCTTCCATTTCTTCCCCTTCTATTTGCCAGGAAGTGATGGGACCAGATGCCATGATCTGGGTTTTTTTAATGTTGAGTTTCAAGCCAGCTTTTGCACTCTCCTCTTTCACCCTCATCAAGAGGCTCTTTAGTTCCTCTTCACTTTCTGCCATTAGGGTGGTATCGTCTGCATATCTGAGGTTGTTGATATTTTTCCCGGCAATCTTAACTCCGGCTTGTGATTCATCCAGCCCGGCATTTCTCATGATGTACTCTGCATATAAGTTAAATAAGCAGGGTGATAATATACAGCCTTGTCGTACTCCTTTCCCAATTTTGAACCAGTCGGTTGTTCCATGTCCGGTTCTAACTGTTGCTTCTTGACCCACGTACAGGTTTCTCAGGAGACAGGTAAGGTGGTCTGGTACTCCCATCTCTTTACGAATTTGCCACAGTTTGTTGTGATCCACACAATCAAAGGCTTTAGCGTAGTCAATGAAGCAGAAGTAGATGTTTTTCTGGAACTCTCTTGCTTTTTCCATGATCCAGCGAATGTTGGCAATCTGATCTCTAGTTCCTCTGCCTCTTCGAAACCCAGCTTGCACTTCTGGTAGTTCTCGTTTCACATACTGCTGAAGCCTAGCTTGTAGGATTTTGAGCATAACCTTGCTGGCATGTGTAATGAGCGCAATTGTACGGTAGTTTGAACATTCTTTGGCATTGCCTTTCTTTGGAATTGGAACGTAAACTGACCTTTTCCAATCCTGTGGCCACTGTTGAGTTTTCCAAATTTGTTGGCATATTGAGTGCAGCACTTTAACAGCATCATCTTTTAGGATTTTAAATAGTTCAGCTGGGATACTGTCTTCTCCACTAGCTTTGTTGTTAGTAATGCTTCCTAAGGCCCACTTGACTTCACTCTCTAGGATGTCCGGCTCAAGGTCAGTGACCACACCATCGTATTTATCAGGGATATTAAGATCTTTCTTGTATAGTTCTTCTGTGTATTCTTGCCACCTCTTCTTAATCTCTTCTGCTTCTGTTAGGTCCCTGCCTTTTTTGTCCTTTATGATGCCCATCTTTGCACAAAATGTTCCCTTGATATCTCCGATTTTCTTGAAGAGATCTCTAGTCTTCCCC
Organism: Charina bottae; assembly: GCA_023362775.1. NCBI lineage: Eukaryota > Metazoa > Chordata > Lepidosauria > Squamata > Charinaidae > Charina > Charina bottae. The sequence continues at coordinate 8,592,132 of JALMGJ010000025.1, forward strand.
ATTCTATTGTTTTCCTCGATTTCTTTGCATTGTTCATTTAAGAAGGCCTTCTTATCTCTCCTTGCTATTCTCTGGAATTCTGCATTCAGTTGTTTATATCTTTCCCTTTCTCCCTTGCCTTTTGCTTTCCTTCTTTCCTCAGCTATTTGTAAAGCTTCATCAGTCAGCCACTTTGCTTTCTTGCATTTCTTTTTCTTTGGGATGGTTTTAGTTGCTGCCTCCTGTACAATGTTACGAACCTCCATCCATAGTTCTTCAGGCACTCTGTCTACCAGATCTAATCCTTTAAATCTATTCCTCACCTCCACTGTATATTCATAAGGGATATGATTTAGGTTATACCTGATTGGTCTAGTGGTTTTCTCTACGTTCTTCAATTTAAGCCTAAATTTTGCAATAAGAAGCTCATGATCTGAGCCACAGTCAGCTCCAGGTCTTGTTTTTGCTGATTGTATAGAGCTTCTCCATCTTTGGCTGCAAAGTATATAATCAATCTGATTTCGGTATTGACCATCTGGTGATGTCCATGTGTAGAGTCGTCTCTTGTGTTGTTGGAAAAGAGTGTTTGCTATGACCAGCGTGTTCTCTTGACAAAACTCTATTAGCCTTTGCCCTGCTTCATTTTGTACTCCGAGGCCGAACTTGCCTGTTATTCCGGTTATTTTTTGACTTCCTACCTTAGCATTCCAGTCCCCTATGATGAAAAGGACATCTTTTTTTGGTGTTAGTTCTAGAAGGTGTTGTAGGTCTTCATAGAACCGGTCAACTTCAGCTTCTTCGGCATCAGTGGTTGGGGCATAGACTTGGATCACTGTGATGTTGAATGGTTTGCCTTGGATTCGAACTGAAAGCATTCTGTCATTCTTGAGGTTGTACCCCAGTACTGCCTTTCCCACTCTTTTATTGACTATGAGAGCTACTCCATTTCTTCTAAGGGATTCTTGCCCACAGTAGTATATATAATGGTCTCCTGAATTAAATTCGCCCATTCCTGTCCATTTTAGTTCGCTGATTCCCAATATGTCGATGTTCAATCTTGTCATCTCATGTTTGACCACATCCAGCTTACCTTGATTCATAGTTCTTACATTCCAGGTTCCTATGCAATATTGTTCTTTACAGCATCGGACTTTCCTTCCACTTCCAGACACATCCACAACTGAGCGTCCTTTCGGCTTTGGCCCAGCCATTTCACACTTTCTGGAGCTACTCGGAATTGCCCTCCGCTCTTCCCCAGTAGCATTTTGGACACCTTCCGACCTGAGGGGCTCATCTTCCGGCGTCATATCTTTTAGCCTTTTGATACTGTCCATGGGTTTTCTTGGCAAGGATACTGGAGTGGTTTGCCATTCCCTCCTCCAGTGGACCACGTTTTGTCAGAACTCTCCATCATGACCTGTTCTTCTTGACCTGACTTCATTGAGTTACGCAAGCCCCTTCGCCACGACAAGGCAGTGATCCATGAAGGGGTTTTTTTAAAGGTTTTTTTAAAAAGTGTTAAATTCTAAATAATGTTGTGGTCTAAGGCTATTTTATTTTAAAAGCTTTACAATGCTTGTGGAAGTGACCTTTTCCCCACTGAGCTGAAGGAGAATTCATCCTTCAAGAATCCATCTGAGTCATCCTACAGTTTCATAAATCTTGGGAATATTTCAGGTTGTTGGTATATTCTAGTACAGAGCTTTCCAAACTTTTCATGTTGGTGACACACTTTTTAAACATGCATCATTTCACGACACACTCTTACAGCAGGGCATCATTTTGCGACACACTCTTACAGCAAGGCACAAGGCAGGCACTAGGACCTGCGTGGAATCACAGCAGTCTTGGAGGCAGCAAGGCACAAGGCAGGCACTAGGACCTGCGCGGAACCCTGGCAGGGCAGGTTTGGAGGCAGCCAGGCACAAGGCAGGCACTAGGACCTGCGCGGAACCCTGGCAGGGCAGGTTTGGAGGCAGCCAGGCACAAGGCAGGCACTAGGACCTGGGTGGAAGCCAGGAGGCAGCAGCAACCGTGACACACCCAGACACTGCAGCTGACACACTAACGTGTCCCTACACAGAGTTTGGAAAGCTCTGTTCTAGTATGTATTGTCACCCTGGTCTACATTATAAACTCTTGTTTATACTGTCCTACTGGATGTTGGTTCCTTGCTTAGATTCTAACAAACATACTTGTTCTGTTGGAAAAGGCCTCACCGCCTGGCTGCAAGGTGCCTTCTACAGATCATACATCCCAGTTCATGAAATGATCACAATGTTTAATATTAAACGTGTGTTTAAATGTTTTGGCTGAAATGAAGAGAATAAACTACACTAGCCAAGGCCCACCTCTTTAGCCCTCCTACACCAATAGGCATTGTTTAGCATTCCCATAGAAAATTTCAAATTTCCCTTGACAGCGTTCAGTGAATTCTGTAAATGTGTTTAACTGTATTGTCTTTAAACCTTGGCATCTTCTTGTAGCAGAGTGAAAGGTACTGTTCCATTTGCAAATGCATTACAAATCCAGTTAAGGAGAGGGAACAACTGAAATTCTCTTCACATTGTGATCAAAACTAGCCTTGCTAAGGCATGTGATTTTTTTTCTTCATTAGTACAGAAGAACATAGGCACTTCAATGTGTCAAAAAAAAGGGCATTACACATGTTAGCTAAGTTATTCTTTGTAATTTGTTTTTCTTTCCTCATAGTTAAGTAGAGGCTATAAAAGAACTCTATGATAAACATGGATTCAGAGCATCAAACAATATGTGAACAATAATAAAGTATTGGGAGTACTAACATACAGTATGACTATTTATTTGAGCATTTACTTATTTAAAACCTATTCAAACAAACAGCTCATAAAATGTTATAAATCACTTAGGAGCATTTTCATATCCATAAATTAAGGACAGCTTTTCATGATTCTATTCTCCACAGGTGTTTTAAGAAATTTCTCAGGAAGCAGCTGGAAGGTGCATATCTATGTAATGCAAAGATGTCAGATGTATGCTGGAGAGAACCCCTGCAATTGCGATAAACTGCCAAAATGTGAGTGTAGGAGCTTAGGAGATTTGTATCTTACCGATCTCAAGTTTTGTAATGTGCATCTTCTGAGCACTTTCTAACACATGGTAGGGCAACAATATTAAATTGTGTTTTGTGATCTTTCTGTTCCAGTAATAGCAATAGTTCTAACAATATACATGCCTTGCACCTTATCTCTGTCTTTTAATTTGATTTTCCTTTTCTGATTTCCCCACTCCTCAGATTTAGTACTGAATCCACCTTCCTTCCTTCCTTCCTTCCTTCCTTCCTTCCTTCCTTCCTTCCTTCCTTCCTTCCTTCCTTCCTTCCTTCCTGTGTGTGTATGCATGTATGTATGTATGTGTGTGTGTGTGTGTGTGTGTGTGTGTATATATATATATATATATATATATATATATATATATGAGCGTCTGGATAGCGTAGTGGTTAGAGCGCCACCTTTGGAGTGGGAATCCAGGGACCCCAACAAGGGAACAACACCATCCAACTACTGGCCAATAACCTGCCTCCCCACATGGAAAGTCCTATCAGGCATCATAGTGTGAGACTAGGCTGAAGCTGCCATAACCTAAAGATGAAGCAGGCATGTACACAGAGAGGACAAAGCCAGGAATCTTGTCTATGAGATCCCTTTTGGGAGGTAGATAAGAAGGAAGCGAGTCATTAAGGAAACAAAAGGAAAAATGTGCCACCTGAACCAGACAGAGGAAGATGGGCCTGAGCACATGGAAACCCCCACCCCAATTCTATCAACAGCTACCAGACTTGTAAATTAACAAGGCAAGAGTAGCTGCCAGTCTTGTGAATCAACAAGGCAAGACCTTTTGGGGATAAAAGGGGTCTCAAAGCCCGTCCACTCCTTGAGTCGTTCTTGGATCCAGACTTGGTGGCTCCCATCCCTCTAGCTAGTGCCTGGCAGCCTAGTTGGAAGGATGTGGGTAAGTGTGGATGAGTGTGTGTGTGTGTGTGTGTGTGTGTGTGTGTGAGAGAGAGAGAGAGAGAGAGAGAGAGAGAGAGAGCGAGCGCAAATGTACCTTGCAACCAGTAAAGTTTTGCTGTTACTTTAAATTCACTGGGTCTCCGTGTATTACAAAGAACCTGTTGTGCCTCAGTGTTCGGTTGGAAGTTATTTGTGTGTGTAATCCTTGTTGTTGACCAGGGCTGTTTGTCTTGTCTGCTAAAGCCACACCTATCTGGAAAACCCAGGTAGAAAGCAAGGGGGGCTGACAGATCCACGTGCCTCAACAGTCTGTGAGTGTGGGAGTGATTGACCATAAGCTGAACCTGGGAGCAGCGTTGTGTAACAATAGCTGCCAAGCTGCAGGACCATATGGGCCAGTACATGAGCACAGCTCAGAAGGGCATTGGGAACAACACCAGAGGCTCCAAACACCAGTTGCTCATAGATAGAGGAGTCGCCTGAGATTCAAGGTCTAGACAGACCAATTTGAGTGCAGCCTGGATTGACTACAGGAAAGCCTATGACTCAATGCCACACGCATGGATCTGTGAATGCCTGGCACTATAAAAAGTCAACAGGACACTAAGGACCTTCCTCAAGAACTCAATGGGACTGTGGATATACATATGTATACATATGTATATGGATATACATATACATATACATATACCTGTACATACACATATACCTGTACATACACATATACCTGTACATACACATATACCTGTACATACACATACACATACACATACACATACACTCCTCTTCATTTGATGAATGGACTAAATTCCAAGTACAGAAAATAAATCAGTTGGAATTATGCAACTTGTGCTCAGATTTCAGCCTTACAGAAATGATGTGAAACCAGGTATTAGTGGAAGTTAATCACCCAGTGTAGGAATGGGTAAACTCTAAACTCAAAAGAGATTGGATCTCCTGAACTATTAAATATTCAACTTCTTGTTCCAGATCTAAATGTATCCATGTACCTGCACCTCGTAAGACCTGAGCCCATCAAGGTACAAAGGTGTGAAAACAGTATGCTTGCTTCTTGTTCAACAAAGTTCCAGATGAAGTAGAGAAGTAACTTCCATTTCATAACTATAAGTAAGCAGCCCAGTTCTTAAGTATCATTACAGGACATTGGGACTTTTATTTATCTTTTGTATTCTGGATAAACTGCTAGTGGCAAAAATCGTGGTGCAGTGTGGATTGAGATTATTTCCATGGAGCAGACAGCCATGAAGCAAATAGCCATGGAACAGAATATTTTGACTAATATTTGCCTAATGTGATGCTGTGGACCATTAGAAAGAAAACTGAAACTTTATAATGGTGTTATAATATTACCATTATATTATACCATACTGTATTGGTTGTGGTTACCAGATCTCAAAAAGAATATTATGAGAGACTGAAAGAGTAAATAAATCAAAGAGGTTATAGCTATATAATAAAAAAGCAAGAGTGGAAGGAACATGATAGGAGTTAAATAAATTATATGTGGTTTGGAGTAAATGGATGGTGAGAAGGGTACTTTCTTTTCTGAAAATACTAGAAACAAGTCAAACCATGAAATGAAATGTAAAGAGATTCGGGGCAAAATGAAGCATTTCTTCATACAGCATACAATGATGTATTAACTTTTCTATGAAATGGGTAATAGTCACTAATCTGAATGGCTTTAAGGGGGATTAAATAGAGAGCATTAGTTATAAGCTATCTCCAGATGCTACAGCAATAATGTGCATTTACATTGGTATTGTCCTTATTTCCAACTTGTGGACATTGACATTCATCTGACCAGAGTGAGAAACAGGATGCTGGATTAGTTAAGTATGATCTACTAGAGTTCGTATATAAATCTTTAACATTTTATACCATAAAGCATTTCTACAACAATCTGTTCATGTCACCAATCTACTTATTATCCCAGCCTCGTACTAGTATAAGATAAATGCTATGTGAGAAGACAACCCTCCCTGATCTTCAGGGGTTTCATCTTTGTCTTTGAATATAATTAGGTGGTGAGATCAGAAACTCTACTTTTCAGATTTTCTGAATTAGTTTTGCTGCTGTATTGGGAGGCACATGATCAGATGTGTAATCTGTTACCATTCTCAGGTTAATAACATTGCCTCTTTATCTTTGTTTATAATTAATTGATTAGACTGGAGCACCATCCGTCACAGATTCTTCCTCACTACATTTCAAAAATAAAATAGTAAATCAACTTTATAACCATAAAAATCGATCTAAGTCAGTTACTGAATGTAATTTTGAACTGAAAACAAAAACAAATAGATTGCTAAAAATTGTCATAAAAATGGTTTTGAGTTGTTCTAAAAATATATTCTGTCCAATCAACTTAAGGAGCTGTTGCTTTGAGTATAGTACTGTCCACAGTATTCTATTATAAAATCTTCTTATTTCATACAAGCATTTCACTTCTATATCTAACAGACCCTTACCTCTCTTTAAGTAACTTCATAGCAATTTACTTGACTATGGTTTAGTTTATGGTATGTCAATGAGGCAGGACTAACAGGTACAGGATGACACATCCAAGAGTGTGCCATTCAGGATGATACATCCTCATAGTGCTTCTACTTTCCAAATCTCATTTGACACACTTCTAGTTTATTTGAAAGCTGGTTCCAATAAGATGCTTTGGTGCTTCCTCTCTAGTTTATGCCGGTGCTACTTATAATACAAAATCAGATACAGAGATTTTTTTTTTATCATGTGAAACATTAACACTCCCCTGATTGATATACTAAAAAAAATCCTGCCAGTTGTAAGAGGCAGTCCTGAGTTAGACAATCCAATATTCAACAGTATACTCAAAAGAAGTATCAACTAGAACTGACACTGGGGAAATTAGGTCTGGAAGGATACTTTGTAAAACACTGTGCTATAGTAATCCATGATTAGAACTCATGTTTTATGTCACAGTAATGCTGGCAACATTTCTATGTCTAGTGACATCAGTAATAGTTGGAACTGAATAGTCATAGATGAACATGGAGAAAATCTGTGTAAGTAACTTTCAAGTGCAATAGAACACTTTTTTCTATTGGATTTGACTTTTCTCTAGGTCCCACAAAATAATAACAACAACAGCAGCAACAACAACAACAAACCAGAAAGAAGCCTAAAGGTCATTACATAGTGATCTAATCTAGTCACTCTCTCTCATTCCCAAACCCGCTGTCTACCCGGCCCATTTACAATTCCTCTTCCCCTTCCATTTTCCATTCCCTGTTCTGCCCCTTCCCATTATGACTTCATTTTCAATCCATTTTTCTCCTATGCCCAGGCTTTCCTTTCAGTCCCTCAAACTTCATTTTTAATGCATTTTTGTCCTTGCCAGTCGTTCTCTTTTCACTCCATTTTCACCCCTGTCGTAGCATCTTCTCCACTCCTTATCAGAGCATAGCTGAAGAGTGTTTCATAGTTAGCAGAAGAAACACTCTTTCAAGCTTCATGAAGTAACTGCGTAGCTCTATCTTATGCTAAAAAGCAAAAGCAAAGCTTTTCAGCAGCCCATCAGTTAACCTAAGTCAAGCCACAGGCATCTACTCAATCCAGGGACCAACATGTTAACTCACAGGCCAGGGCAAAGCCTGCTGCCACCCATTCTCTGGTGGAACCTGTCCAATTTCCCTTCCCTTCCCTTCCCTTCCCTTCCCTTCCCCTTTCTCCTGTTAAACTGTCCCCTCCAATTGTTTGTTCATGAATAAAGGCTGCCATCATCATACAGAACCTCATACTCTACACTATATTTATAATTATAATGATCAAACTAATTAAGAAGAAAGCATATACATACAGCAGTAATACCAATATAATATCAGCTCAGACTTCATAATCATAATGGTATTAAAAAATGAAGAAAAAAAATGAAGAGAAAAGAAGGCAGCCTTTTTAATTATGGGCTATTACTGAACACTCATCGTATTAAGCAACATGCCTGAGATCTGGAAGCCCAGCTGTGTTCCTGATGTAGTGAGGCCCCTTTCTGCAGATGAGTGAGGTATTTATATTATATAACTCTCCCCAAACTCTTCACAGCACTAACCTTAGCATGTTTTACAGTGGTGCTTAAAAGTTTGTGAACCCTTCTGAATTTAGATTTCAGCATTATTATGACATAAAACGTGATCTGTTCTCCACACAAGTGCTATAACTAAGATAAAGAGAATCCAATTAAACAAAAGAGTCAAAAACATGATACTTGTTCATTTATTTATTGACGAAAATGATCCAAAGCTACATATTTGTGTGTGGCAAAAGTATGTGAACCTTTAGGATTATCAGTTCATTTGAAGGGGAAATTAGAATGAGGTGTTTCAATCAATGGGATGATAATCAGGGGTAAGTGTGGGAGGTCCTGCCTTATTTAAAGAACAGAATTCTGGGTATTCACTATCAAAGTCTGATCTTCACAACACAGGTATGTGGAAGCGTGTCATGGCTTGAACAAAGGAGGTTTCTGAGGACCTCCAAAAAACTGTTCTTGATGCTCACCAGGCTGGAAAAGGTACAGAACTATTTCCAAAGAGTTTGGATTCACCAGTCCACTGTCAGACAGATTGTGTACAAAAGAAGGCAATTCAACACAATGTTACCCTCTCCAGGAGTTTGGTAAAAGGCAAACACTGCATTCCAGCATAAGAACCATATCCCATCTGTGAAACATGGTGTGGGCAGTATCATGATTTGGGCCTGCTTTGTTGCCTCTGGACCAGGACGGCTTGTTGTCATTGATGGGACAATGAATTCTGAATTGTACCAGCAAATTTGACTGGAAAATATTAGGGTATCTGTCTGTGAACTGAAGCTCAAGAGAAAGTGGGTCGTGCAGCAAGACAACGAACCTAAACGCACATTCCTGCATATAGCTGTTTCAATATATTGTATATAGCTCAGTTTCAATATTCTGACACTGTTTCCAACACTGATGCCTGCTCTGTCATTGTCTCTTTCCAATGATAGAGTTGACCGCAGAAAGCAGAGAGCCAGATAACTAGGGTCTCTCTACAAACTACAATTTATTTTGCCTTCATGGACCAGTGGTCATGAAGTTTTCATATTTATATACAACAAATCTCTGCATTATTAAGTGTATTGTGCAAACAATTCTACTTTCCAAAATATGTAGATACACACATCTGGAAGTAAGGCTAGACTTCCTGGACCACAAATGTGTGCCCGATGTATAAAATTATAGATGATACAATGTCCTTATTTCCTTTCCTAGATAGGACAATAATTGCTATTCTTGTTTCCAGATGGGATCCAAAATGTTTTCAGAGATTAATTAAATGAATAAATAGAACAACAGGGTTTCAAGATGCATATCACTCTCCTTCAGATAGAAAGATATTCTATACAACTAGTACTTCTTATTTCACCAACACAGATGATAAAAGAATAGTATCAACTGCACCACTTTTAAGGGCATATGTTTTTTTCTTAAATAAATATACCGTATATAATATTTTCTGTTAGACAATACCTTATTTTGCAGTTGTGTATACAGCGGATGGTTCTTAGTTTAGGTTTTGTGTACCTATATAAGAATTTCTTTGGTTCAATAATTTAAGATGGTTCATACTAGTTTTTTTTAATCCATTCAATTATGTCCAATTCTCAGAGACTGCCTAGACAAGTCCCTACAGTTTTCTTGGCAAGGTTTTTCAGAAGTGGTTTGCCATTGCCTCCTTCCTAGGGCTGACAGAAAGTGACTGGCCCACAGCTGGCTTTGTGCCTAAGGCGGGGCTAGGACTCATGGTCTCCCGGTTTCTAGCCTTAACCACTACACCAAACTGGCTCTCTCATACTAGTTAGTATAATTCAATTCATCTGCAGACTTTAGCATGGAATGCTAATCCATATGTACTATCCATGCACAGGAGAAAATCTTCATCAATTTGGGGGAATCTTATGCTTTGCAGAAACACAGATTTGGAGGAGAAAGGGAGGAGAAATAAATAAATCTAAGGAAGTGGAAGAAATATTCCTGTGAACATTAGCATGCATTACATTTACCAAACACTGGAATATTTTGATGGTAGGGGGGAGGTTCTTTGGAAGGATAAAAAGAAAGGCATGCTTAGAATAGCTTCAAAACACTTCATAACTGTGCTCATTAGCCACTGTTCTGAAGGACATGGAAGACATCTTAGTTAAGTGAGCCTTCCAAATGAAGGCATGGTCCTGGTACTCGTGTGAGATGAGTGTAGCGCTTAATCATATGATACAGTAATGGGGGACTAGCAATTATGAGCAATTTCAACATATCTCCCTGCTTGTATCTGTGAAAGGAAAAGTGCCCTAGGCAAGAAGTGCACAGGAGATAAGGATAGTCATGAGAGCAGAAGATGAGAGTTAAAGATTGTCTCCCCCTCTATTTTCCTTTGCTTTATTTCACTTATGATTCTTCCTTCACTATGAAAACAAGCAAACGTGGACCCGGTATTGTTATTGCAGGTTAGGGAATGGAGTAAATCTGAAGAAGTAGTTTACAAAAATTCAGCATGTGGGATGGGCAAAATAGTGCACAACAACACTGCAATTATAACTCTATAAACAGCAGCTTCTGTAGCCTTAAAATACAATCTGCTATTAATATTGCAGTTGGAGATATATAAAGTTGGCTTGGATTTCCAGGAAATAATTGTCCATATCATTCCATCAACCTATTGTATGGTTCCCACAGACCTTCTCCTAAACCAAATCCAACATGGAGCAACGTTCAGATACCTTATGCTCCACTGAACTGCAGGCAAATGAGATGAAACCTGGATAGAGAAATATTAGTATTCCGTCAAGCCTTAGGAGCCCCCAGCAAAGTGCCTCCAACCCCAGAGGATTCCAACTTTTCCAGTGCCCTGCCAGCAACAGACTCCCTACAGAAGAGAAGTGCAGCAATAATAAAGGATTGTAGCCTTAATATTTAAAATAAATTAATGTTAAAGAAATGATCATATGGTAAGACTCAAATTAGGATTAGGAAGCTTAGATGTGAGTCTAAGTTTGTATAACCGGTCTGTGCAGCCAAATGTTTGGGTGAGAAGGGATATTCAGATACAGGTAGTCCTCGCTTAACGACCACAATTGGGACCAGAATTTCAGTTGCTAAGCAAAGCAGTCATTAAGCAAATCTGACTCAATTTTACAACCTTTTTTGTGGCGGTTGTTAAGCAAATCACTGCGGGTATTAAGCAAACTGTGTGGTCGTTAAGTGAATCACATGGTTCCCCATTGATTTTGCTTGCCAGAAGCTGGCTGGGAAGGTTGAAAATGGTGATCACATGACCATGGGATGCTGCAACAGTCATAAATGTGAACTGGTTGTAGAAAGAAAGAAAAATTAAATGGATTATTTTTTAAGAGGGAGGGAAGTTTGAAGTAGAAATTTAAATCAATCTATCTATCTATCTATCTATCTATCTATCTATCTATCTATCTATCTATCTATCTATCATCTATCTATTATGTAAGGGGAAGGAGCAATTGTATGAGAGATTTGTATATGTGTTAATGGAGGGATTTATAGAAATAACGTGATTATGGTTTGATATAGAGGAAGGGTTTGTTTATGGGAATTGCTGTATATTCTTGCTGTTGAAAGCTGGAAGTCACCTGTATGTACGTAACTTTCTAAAAGTCTTTTCTTTTGTGTTTTTACACTTTTAATGTTTTTTTTGTTTGTAGTGTTTTTTGTTTTTTGTAGTTTTTTATCTTTGTTGTAAAAAAATAATAAAAACTTTGGGGAAATAAATAAATAAATGTGAACTGGTTGCCAAGCACCCAAATCGTGATCACGTGACCATGGGGATGCTACAACAGTCGTAAACGTGAAGACCAATCGTAAGTAAGTTTTTCCAGCACTGTTGTAAGTCCAAACCATCACTAAACTAATGGTCATTAAGCGAGGACTACCTGTACATCTTCCTGGGGCCTCCTGTCTCTTCGTACAGTTGCCCAGGCCCTTTGCAAACAGAGAAAAGCAGGGCACCATCCTCTGTGCCATATGGATGTTATACTGTATATGTTAGCTACTGCATAAGAACAAAAGGTTGTGCTGAAAGATATCTTGCTGGGTGATTTTTAAAAATCTTGTTAAGTGACCACAAGTATACAAGATTGGCCTTGCATGATTAGATCCTTATTTGGAATCTCCAGCTCATGCATTATGTCATCTCTCTGGCAGAGGGGAAGATGTGCAGTGCTCTTCCAATCTACAAAAGCTCCGATAATTTCTGGACTGGGGCTTTGTTTAATACGAAAGGGAATGAATAAAAGGATATTAAAGCCACCATCTCTGTTACTTGAACTACTACTTGTTACTCATTTTCCAAGATGGCGGCCGCAAGTCACCGCGACCGATTACCGCTCCATGAAAAAGCCGCAAAAACCCTTTGAAAACCCCCTAAATTTCACCTTTGGGGGTTTGGAGTGGTGGTGTTGCTGGTGGGGTGAGTGGCTTTCTCCGGGGGGAGTGCTGAGGCGAGGCCTTAAGTCCAGGTCAGAGCCTCTGTGGAACGCCGCGAGGAAGGAGGAAAGGAGCCCAGTGAGCTGCCAGAGACACCGTAGGCTCCGAAGTCTGTCGGAGGCCAGGGACCACAGAGGCTTTCGGGGCTCGAGCTGGGTCGGAGCTGGCGAGGGCCTGGAATCTATCGAAGGCCAGAGACTGTGGGAGGCGGCCGGAGACAACTGGCCTCCGGAGGCTGGAGGCTGTTAGTCTCCAAGCTGGGCCAGCAGAGCTTGCGGGGTTGGAGATTGCCATGGATGGCTGGAGGCGGCTGGAGGCCTCTGAATTCAACTGCTGGAAGCTGGAGGCCGTCGGAATTCGAGCTAGGCCAGTGGAGTTGGCGGGGCCTACCAAACACAATCTAGAGCCGCAGTTAAGGCCTACCTTGTGGCGATAAGAGCGGCAAAACGTGAATATTTCTCCGCTCTTGTTGTGTCCACAGAATGCCGTCCGATGGCCCTTTTTAAAATTACAAGATCACTTCTGGGTCGGGAGCAGGGGGAGACCCATTTAAAGGGCCATGCGGAAGAGTTTTCCGTGCATCTGCAGGACAAAATCGCTCAGATTCATTCCAAGTTGGACTCCAAGCATGAGACAGGATCTGTGGAGATACCAGGGGCTCGTACTTACCATTTTATCTGGGAACAGTTTGATCCTGTTGCGCCTGATGAAGTAGACAGGATCCTCTGGACTGTGAACGCCACCACATGCCAGCTTGACCCATGTCCCTCCTGGCTGGTGAAATCAGCTAGTGAGGTGACATGTGGTTGGGTCCAGGCGATGATTAATTTGTCCTTGAGTGAGGGGGTGTTCCCGGCAGCCTTTAAGGAGGCGCTATTGCACCCCCTCCTCAAGAAGCCATCCCTGGACCCTACCACCCTGGGCAATTTTCGCCCAGTCTCCCACCTTTCCTTTTTGGGAAAGGTGGTTGAGAAGGTGGTGGTGTCGCAACTCCAGAGGATTCTGGAGGAAACGGATTATCTAGACCCCTTCCAGTCAGGTTTCAGGCCGGGATATGGGACGGAGACCGCATTGGTCACGCTTATGGATGATCTCTGGCGAGAGTGGGATGGAGGGAGTGCGTCCATCCTGGCTCTCTTAGATCTCTCAGCGACCTTCGATACCGTCGACCACGGTATACTTTTGGGACGGCTCGAGGAGTTGGGGGTGGGCGGTGTAGTTTTGCGCTGGTTCGCCTCCTTCATCCAGGGCCGTTCCCAGTCGGTGTTGATAGGGGATGAGAGAGCTGACCCATGACCCCTGACTTGTGGGGTGCCGCAGGGGTCGGTTCTCTCTCCTCTTCTATTCAACATCAACATGAAGCCGCTGGGCGAGATCATCCATCACCATGGGATGAGGTATCACCATGCTGATGATACCCAGTTATACATCTCCATCCCGGGTGAAGTAGGTGATGCGGTCAATGTCTTATCTCAGTGTCTGGAGGCTGTGGGGGTCTGGATGGGGAACAACAGGCTTCAACTGAACCCTGGTAAGATGGAGTGGCTGTGGATTGATGGCCCCCCTAGATCCGGGAAGCTGTCATCCCTGGTTCTGGGTGGGGTTGCACTACCTCACTCGGATCCAGTGCGGAATCTGGGGGTCCTCCTGGACTTGCGACTCCTGCTCGAAGAGCAGGTGGCAGTCGTGGCCAGGAGGGCCTTTGCACAACTTCGAGTTGTGCGCCAGTTACGCCCTTTCCTGGATCGGGAGGCCCTCCGAACAGTCACTCATGCCCTTGTCATCTCCCGTATAGACTACTGTAATGCGCTTTACATGGGGCTACCCTTGAAGAGTATCCGGAAGCTTCAGCTGGTACAGAATGCAGCAGTGCGAGCAGTTATGGGTGCTATGAGATCGGCACATGTAACACCTCTGCTACACGAGCTGCATTGGCTGCCAGTTTGCTTCCGGGTCCAATTCAAGGTGTTGGTGATTACCTTTAAAGCCCTATATGGCATAGGGCCAGGGTACCTGAGGGACCGTCTCGTCCCGATAACATCGGCCCGCCCCACCCGTGCTTGCAGAGAGGGCATGCTTCGGACCCCCTCAACAAGAGAACTCCATCTAGCGGGCTCCAGGAGGCGAGCCTTCTCTGCGATAGCGCCTGCCTTATGGAATATCTTGCCCCCGGAGGTGAGACTGGCCCCTTCACTCCTGGCCTTTCGGAAGGGCCTTAAGACCTGGCTCTGCCGCCTGGCCTGGGACAACGGAGGCGGTAGTGCCTCCTGGGGTTGGCTGGCCCCATAGCACCATGTTCTATTCTACGGTTCCCAATCCATCTTGGATTTTATTTATTTTATATTGGTTGTGTTTTTTAGATAGTTTGTATTTTTTATAGCTTTTATATTTTAATTGTTGTAACCCGCCCAGAGTCCCTTGCATGGGAGATGGGCGGGGAATAAATTAAATAAATAAATAAATAAATAAATAAACAAACAAACAAACAAACAAACAAACAAACTACATTTGGCTCTGGCAGAGGAACAAAGAATACTTTTGAATGTCATAGGATTATCATGAAAAAGCTATTTGTTTCTATTTCTTGTTCATTTGTTTTTTCTTTCATCATTTTATAGGTTTTAACTTGCACATAAAAGGAATTACTAGAAGATCAGACCTCAATCATTCAGAATGTTAGACAAAATGGGAAGGGTTTTGTTAGTTTGAATAATTTCATCTTTAGATACTGTATATATTATACACTAGAATTGATTCTGTAAATTGCTGCATTAAACAAGTATACTCTGTGAAATCAATCCTCTCCTTTAATAAAATGATATTGTAGTTATTATATTTATTGATCACCTAGTAGAAATAAGAAGATACTGATGCATTATTATTTGCTTCTTTTCTAGTTGTTTTGTTAACTTTGGATGCTACCTGTTGTGGCACTGGATTAATATGGGAAATGAATTAACCCCTCCTGCCAGTAAGTCTATGGCACTGAGTCTATATGTTGGCTACTCCTGGGCCAGTAAAAGAGCTGTGCAAAGACGTTGAAAGGGGGCTTCACAGTATGTAAGAGCCTCTCTTCAGAGAATTAAAGCAGCCATGTCTTTTGCAAGGCTTATCCAGTTACTTTGTAAGCTGCTTCTGCCTTTCTGCACATGCACATACAGTATATGTAAAGCCACTTCATTTCACCAAATCAGAAGAAGCACCCACACATTATGTAAGCTTTGCAGAGATGCGGCTTTTTGGATGATTCAAAGAGAGGTGCTTAATCCATGCTCCCAAGCTCCTTTGAAGACTTTGCAGAGCTTTATCAGGGAATAGCCTTTATTGGAACATGACAAAATCAATCACTTTTTATTTATTTATTTATTTATTTATTTATTTATTTATTTATTTTTCACATTTCTATCACTACCTGTCTCCCCCGAAAGGGGGACTCTGGGCGGTTTACAATAAAATCAACAATTAAAACAATAGAAATATAAAATTACAAACAACAACCAATATAAATAGAGAATAAATAAATAAAAGTCCAAGTGATGAACAGATCTCATTCAATAGTGAGGAAACTATGGCACCAGCCACCCCGAGGAAGAACTATTGCCCTTTCCATCCCAGGCAAGGCGGCAGAGCCAGGTCTTCAAATTCTTCTGGAAGGCCGGGAGCGAAGGGGGCAGAATGTTCCAAAGGGCGGGCACCACTGCAGAGAAGGCCCGCCTCCTGGACCCTGTCAAATGAAATTCCTTTGCCGACGGGGTCCGTACATTTTTGTATTATTTGTGTGATTATTACTTGTAGACCAACTAACAAACTAGATTCTTGCAACATAATTGATGTAATATTATATGCTGATTCCAATTCCAGCTAGAATATGTTAGAAAGTGCTACCCAGATCTTACACCCTATTCTTGGAAATGTGAAAAGTGTACACACTTTTTCCACAGCCTTCAGGTACAGCTATGGGAGACATGACCCCAGAAAGGAGTATTTGCAGTATCTGTATCATTACTGCTACAGAGGAAAATACTTTAAAGAAAACAAGAAAAAAGCAGCACAGAAAGATGCTCTCTGGTGCTTTCTATCATGAATGAAGCTGGACGTGGATTGCGTGAGAGAGAATAACATGTCCAAGGCTACCCAATTACGCACATAGAGGAGTGGGTTTTTGGAAGTCAAGCTTTCTGTATTCAAATTCATGAACTACAGCACGTTTAAATTATTACAAATAGCTAAGAGTAGATCAAGCATTTGTAGCTGGGCTATTTGTGTTCTGATAACTGTAGAGTCAAGGGACATGTCAGCAGTACCCATGTCTTGAGTCTGCTTTTATTTCTACCTTTCCAGTGGTTGCTTCCTTGACCTCTAAAGGTTTTCTTGATCTTGTTTTTTGTTTTAGAGAGAGGATGTAGTATATCAGCCAGTGAAAGCAAAGCTGCACTAAGCGTAGAAGAGTCCCAGTGGGTCATTGCTCTAAAAATAAAAGGTTAGGTGGATCAATGGCTATGTAAACAAGGACGGAAGAAGCTCTTCCAATGTACAAATTAGCTTTCTGCATTAGGGTCTGCACAAAGTTACTTCCTGGGGGAAAATTCTGCACTTACACTATAAAACTAGGTAGAAGTCTGTACTGAAATGCATGAATTCTAGCAAAGAGTTCTCAACATGTCAGCTGAATTCAGTGTCAACTACACCATTGTTAGTGTGTGTGTGCGTGCGCGCACATGAGGTCTTCAAATTGGGATTGCACATAATTAATTCAGTATATATTATCTGGCCATAATGATCTATTAAGAATTGTGTGTGTGCATGTATGTGAAGTGCTTCTAGGCCAAACCCAAAGGAATTCCGGAAATGCCTTTTAGGATGTCATTCAGCTATTTCTTGTCTTAATGCAATGATTAGAATGAGTTATTAGAGATTAAGTCACTTTTGCCCATCTGACTTCCATGCAATAAAATACAAAGACTTAACTTGATTGTCTAGGGATCTGAAAGGGCCATGCTTCACAAGTATTTAGACTTAGGCCTGTCTGAGGTTTAACCAAGTAATTTGCATGTGCCTATGCATCAGTTTCAGGGAGATGATTACTTTAGATGTATATTTAATCTTGAAAGGCGGATGCTGCTGATTTGAGTTTCACAAATGCTGGCTGATTGTAACAATCCATGTCTGCTTGTAACATTAGCATATATAATTTTTTCAGGCTCCAAATGTTCTTGATCATTTAGATGCTTTTATAAGCATGTAGATTATTAGACCTTGTTTCCTGTGGATTGAGTTTGTTGCTGTCAGTACAAAAAAAACTACAAAGATGAAGGAAATGAACGAATACTTCTGGAGTCTGAAAACTTGGAAAATGTTAATCGTAATTAATATTCCCCAAGTATATGAATGCTATATAGGCACCAGGCTAGAAACCAGAGAACATGAATTCTCTCCTGCCTTTGGGACAGAGTCAGCTGGGTGGCTTTCATCCAGAGACACTCTCTCAGGCTTAGGAAGGAAAGCAAGGGTAAACTATGTCTGAAAAATATTGTCAAGAAAACTGCATCTATTTCTCCATGTAGTCACCAGAAGCCAAGATTACTTGAAGGCACCCCCTACCCCCCATCCCCACATGTTTCACAAAAAAACAGCTGCATAAAGTTCTATTTTAAGAAAATGTTTTAGTAATATCTAATGTTTTTAGTAACTTTGTAATACAATCAGAGGTTGAGAATGCATTCGGATTGCGGTGATAGTAAAGGTCTAAGATTCTGTTCTTTTAGCAGTACCATCTGTTGGGCAAGTATTTCTACTTTTAAATCAGCATATTAATTTAATGATGCAATTTTATGTTTAGGGATAACAATTCTCCTTTTAAAAATATCATTACAAGCAGAGATGGAATGTTTGTTTTAATATGTTGTGTCCAAGTGTACTTTAAGAAAGATAATTCCTTAGTGTTTTGGGTGAAAGAGATTAGTATCTCTTGTCATTTTTTTTCGATCAATTATGGCAAGATTAGATTGAAGGCTCCTTCATATATGGTTTGGTATTTGTCATCATATACTACATTTACTGAAAATCAGTGATTGAAAATCAAGATGCATTATAAAGACCAAAAAGCACATTTCCTATACCAAAGGTGCCTTCTCAGGTAAGTAAGTAGAAATTAGAATTTTAAAAGTTGTATATTTTTAATTGAATGGCTCAAAGTGAGAATTGTGAACAATGGTTTTATCTGAATTCATATGAAACTGAAGGAAGTTTAATTAAAATTCAGACTGATTGATTGATTGATTGATTGATTGATATGATGTATACGGCTGCCTAACTCATAAACTGCAACTTTGAGTGGCTGACACAGGATTAAGAACATAAAATAAAATAATCAATATATGTAAAACACAAAAACCATAATGCACAACACAATACAGTACAACTAAGGGCAAATTGGATGTGGTTATTAATTATAGACATTTTGGGTGTCAGTGAACTGAAATGGACTGGAATGGGCTACTTCACATCAGATGACCACCAGATATACAGTACTACTGTGGACAAGAGGACCACAGAAGAAATGGAGTATGCTGATGCTAGGGAAAGTGGAAGGCAAAAGGAAGAGGGGCTGACCAAGGGCAAGATGGATGGATGATATTCTGGAGGTGATGGACTCAACCTTGGGGGAGCTGGGGGTGGCGATGACCAACAGGAAGCTCTGGCGTGGGCTGGTCCATGAAGTCACAAAGAGTCAGAAGCGACTGAACGAATAAACAACAACAAAAAGGGCCAAAACACAATATATTAACATTCCCCAAATTGTTTCAGGATAGGCTCATTCAGCACCTTGGCCCAATGCACAGTGGGGGGAAAAAACAGGTTTTCAAAGCCAAAAAGGTGAGGGCCATTCTAATTTTGGAAGCATGCTGTTTCAAAAGGCAGGCACTGTGACAGAGAAGGCACTTCCTTCTTTACATAAGAACTGTCGTTTTTCTTAATTTTCTCAAATTACATTTTCTTATTTTCTTAATGGCAGTTCTTACAATCCATTGTTTAGATAATATCCACAGACTATAAGAAAATAGTTAAGAACTTTTGAAAATGGAAGCAAGAATTTCATTAGTTAAACCTCAATCATTGGAAATGTATTTGATCATCACAAATCCATGTTGAATCAGCATATTGTTATGTTTATGTAACCTAGATTAATGTAGGGATAAAAATAGCCAACTATTTACTCTCTCTCCCTCTCACTCACACACTCTCTTGGGCATCTATGCATTTAAAATTGATCAGATTCTGCACAGTTTGAAATTTCTCTTTCCAGTAATTGGGATTAAAACATAAGTCATATAGCAATACATAATCAATAAAAACTACAGTGTGATCCTCATAAGATATACAAGATTGTACTACTCATTAAAACGTGCTGCTTCTTCTACCCCAGGAACAAATAATCACACCTCTATTCAATTTCCAAATGCCTGGCAGAAAAGCCAGATCTTAATTGACTTTTGGAAAATGAAAAGGACAGGGTTATTCTTATTTCTAGGAGTAAGCTGTTCCAGAGGTGGGAGGCCCTAACCAAGAAAGTTCACCTCCAGTTCCCCGCAGGTCAACACTGCCCAGGAGGAGGGACCATAATATGCCCTCCCTCTTTAATATCATTGGATGGGCAGATTCCACACAGAGCAGGAAATCTTGATACCACCAGTTCCTAAGCCATGAAGGGCTTTAAAGGTAACAACCAGCATTTTGAAATATGGCCAGAAGTGTGCAGGTAAACCAAGCTGTGTAGTAGAGGCATTATACAGGCAAACCAAATAGAGCCCATCATTACTTGGGCTGCTACATTTTGGACCAGCTGCAGCTTCCAAATGGCTTCAAAGAGCAGCTCTATATACAGTAAAGCAGAATGCAAGAGTCCAGATGTGAGGAGATAAGGACACGAGGGACTGTTATTAAAGTGTCCCATTACAAGGGCCACAACAGGCACATAGGCCAAAGTTGTGTAAGGCCTCCTTGCCACAGTTTCATCTGCTGTGTGAATTGGCAGCCCAGAAGGACCTAGTGTGTTCTAGAGGAGTTTGCACAATTCCTCCAGAACTAAAGAAGGTCTTACTCCAGAATCACAAGGCTTCCAAATCCATATCTACTTCATCTTGCTGAGATTAAGTTTGAGCATGTTTCACCCCATCCACATCCTAATAGCCTCCAGATGCTGAGATGGAATTTTGACTGCAGCTCCTGTTCAGCCTAGTGTGTTGATATACAACTATCATCAGCATATTGATGAAACTTCACCCTGTGTCAATGAATGGCATCCCCCCAGTGGCACCATGTAGATCAAAGAATAAGGGGGCCAAGGCATGTGGCATCTTAAATCACAGAACCTGAGGTCTTGAACTCTTTCTTCTGCCCAATTGACTGGAACTGCACACTCAGGAAGGCAAAGAATCATGGTAACACACTTCCTCTCCCACTCCCAGCTGTTACAGTTGGTCCAGGAGGATACCATGATTGATGGTATTGAAAGAAACTGAGAAATACAGCAAGGCAAGAAGAGTTACACTCCCCCTATTGCAGTTCTGCTACTGGTCACTACAAGGGCAGCCAACGTAGTCTCTGTATAATAACTTCACTGTATCCTGACTGAAGAGGGTCCAGATAATCAATTTCAACCAGTATCTCTGCAGCTGCAGCCTCCCACCTCCTCAACAACCTTCCTCCCAGAAGGGAAGATTGGAGACTGGGTTGAGGGATGGCTGCTTGAGCTTGGGGCACACCTTCACCAACTTCAACTAGTTGGCACTGCCCACTGTCCAAAGTATTAACTACCATTCATACACAGCTTCCTATCACCTCTCTGATTTTCATCAAACAGGTAGGAGTCACATTGAACAGGTGGGAGTCAAGTCCACAGATGGCAGAGCTAATGTCACAAAGAACTCTACACACTCACTCGAGATTGACAGGCTTGAATACATTCCATATGATATCACACTATTGCTTGCCTTTGATGTCAAGTGTCAATAATGCTTCCATGTTGAGTTTTCACCTCCCCAGTCAATTTACACAAACACGTAGCTATGTGCCTTACAAAATATGTTTTTATATATTGTAATCCTGCATATCTGATTGCAGGAAGCCCATGCTCATATCAACTCTTTGTTCCTATATTGCAAACATGTTCTTTAGGCAGATAATGAAGGAATAATTTATTTTTAAAAAGTTATTATTAGTTGAATCCAATTAATTCCTTCTCCTTATGGAAATGGGAAGTGTTCAATTCCCACTTACCCCGCAGTTCTCCATATACTATCAAAATCTCTTCTGATTTCATGGAGGAGTATCTGCAGGGGCAAGAGGGAGCACTTATTACCCAGGGCTTACTGGAGCAAAGATTTAGATGGGGTGGGTGGCTGGCAGTTCTAGGACAGAGCAGAAGACATTGTGTAACATTTCGTTCCACCTGATTTCTTAATTTTATATAGATATCAACATGTGTCAATCCTTCTGTTAAAATAAGAGATTGCTCTTCTTTCATTTTGTTCCTCTTTGTAGGCCTTGAAATTGTATTATCCCATAGATACATGTCACTTATAAATAAGCCTCATCTCAAGCTCAGCTTTTCATGCTGTTTTCACCTTTTCAAATTCTCTCCCTAACATCTATTTTGTGTTTCAATTATAGCGATATGACTGGATGGATTTTTCCCCCCAGATTCTTCCCTTGTAACTCAGTGTCTACCTAGGTTTTATTTAGCTTACTACATGTTGTTGTGCTATGTCTGCTTATACTAACAGATGGTTCTTAATCTCTTAACCTGCTACTTATGATATAATACAGCACAGTTAATTATATGCTCTGCATAATGTAACTCAGAACTCCATGAGATGAAAGTAGCTTATGAATTTTCTCTAGTATCATGTTTGCAATCTCATTATTTTAGAGGTTTAAACTGATTTAGTTTAGGTGACCTCATGTTAAGATGTCTTCCAAGCAAACTGTGGGTTTTATCCTGGAATTTAGTTTAGTTTCACCAGTCATCATGGTGAAAGGGAATAGAACTGGATAGTGGCATCCAACCACTTTTGAAAAGGATTAGAGAACTGTAGATCCTTCAATGGTTATAATCAGTTGCAAAAATAGAAATCTCTATATTCTTAGAAGATGTATATATTTTATAAAACTTCTTTGCTACTCTTTCAAAATACCTCTGAGTGGTACACCATATGGAAACATTAAAACATCCAACTCTTTACAACTACCACTACCCTCCCAACAAAGAAGAAGCTCATCACCACCATAACCCACCATAAAAATATCAAAATATAACCAAAAATTGCTGCCCATTTGATTTAAATGTTGACAATATTCTTGTCAATCGAGAGATAAGGTTCATCTTAAATAAATCATGGTTATCTTTGCAGGGGCATTTGGAAAGACTGTAGGCATGAACACATGATAGATCAGGATGTACTGGTAGGTCTCTGAGGATTCATAGTAGTTTGGCAAATAGAAGAGATCCAGAAGATTCCATCCCTCCCAATCTAAAAACAATGCGGTGAAAGGTTTGTATGAACTTGGTTCTGGTTCTTGTTCTGACTGCAGAAGGGTGGGCTTCAACACTGGATGTCCACGTACTTTTGCTCATAGATTCTAATTAAGCAAGCCTTGTGACTATCTTCCCAAACCACCTCAGCATTTTATAGAACCTAATGTTAATATCTACAACTAGACCCACATTCCCTTGAAACTGTAACTAAATTTTAACATTTTTTCCTCCCCTTTATGCTTTACTTCCTGTCTTGCCTAATAAAGGATTATTGAGAACTCTACCACTTGCATACTATTTTGTGATCCTGAACTGTCTGACTTAATAAAGGTATTGCCATAATAATGGAACTTGGATCATTATTCCAATGCTTACTGTATATAGTGTCAAGTCGCAGATAATGGATGGAGTCTAATGTCATATGATGAAGCAAGAGAATGTGCATGGCTGATGCTGATCTCAGCATCATATAAAACCAAGGCTTTTATGTATACTTCATATATTTTCAGTATTTGGTTTCTACAAGGATAGCATGCCCTGTAAAAGGCATTCTAAATAGAGTCTTCTTCTTCTTAAGTCTGCTACTATTTTTAAAGACCTTCCCAAACTGCATTATTCAAACAGGACAAGAAATTACAAGCATATATAATGGTGATAAATGGAACAATTCCCCTTCACTGGAGCCTTTACAAATGTGTAATAGTGTTGAGCCCTCCAAATTGACTCCTTTGTATTAATGAGTGTTGGCAGCTGATCGAGTTTCAAAGTCTTAGACTTCACTCCTGACACTTGTTTGGCTTATAGTAATGAAGTGAGTAACAGTGGATACTTCCATAAAAGCATTCCTCTCCCACCCCCACCCCCTGCCCAATCAGTATTATCTATATATTTCCTTAGGTGTTTTCCCCCTGCTGAGTCCATTACTAAATGCTGAAGGATAGTCCTGCCACAGCAGTACTGTTCAATAGACCTTGAAATTAGCAAGGGGAACTATGGCTGTCTGACAGCTACTCCTATCATGGCCACCAAGTTTGAACAAGAAGCAGAAGCTATTCTCCCTCACAGGAGAAATAAGGTTCATGGAAATATTAAAGAAATGTGAATGCCATTGCCGGCATGGCAACACTTTGCAGTAATTGGCTTTTTGTGATTCATGCTGGTTTGAATTCAGGAAACCACAAATAGAAAGCCTAAAAGCATTAGATTGGGAAATGGCTCTTTTTTCTGAAGAAGTAGGAAAAGATGAGAAGCTCACTGATATAAATTTTGTTTTAATTTACAAGTTGGTTTCTCTAAAATGTTCTGTGAAACCATGCTAAGAAGATCCCTCACCTTTTTACTGATGTTTAATATGATCTATCTTCTGAATGTCAGATGAATCCATTAACACCCTAAATAAAAGGGATATGTTGCTATTAATCTTGCACTTTCCCTGCTTTGGTTTTTTTCTTAAACTAAATGTAGATCTAGCCAAACAGAACAAATTCAATGGACATTGGTCATTTCTGACATATTCGGCTGCTTCTGTAATTGTGATAATGCAGGGAAAATTGGCAGTCATATTTAGTCTTCTGAGATGGATAATATTCAGCATCCCTCAATATTTAAGGCTTTAAAAAACAAAGTATGCACGCGCGCGCACACACACACACACACACACAGAGTGATTGTCATGCAAGTTTACAGTATATTTGTGTTTCTGTTTCCATATTTTTCTAACTTACTTTTTACACTACACCGACCCACTTACGTTTTGCACTATATTGCACAATGTTCCCACCCTCATTCTGTATGTGATGTGCCCCAGCATTCTTTTTAGGACGTTCCAGAGAGAGGCAATAATTGGCTGACTTTGGAAAGAATCAGGGATTCAGCAGCCATGATTATAAGCAATCCCTCTGATGCTACCAAGGAGCAGAGACACTGGTTTCCCATGTGGTATCTCAGTGGTGGATTATGAAATCATTGATATATGCTGCACATAAAAACACATTCTTAATTCTGATATACCCAGGTAGTGGCCATAGATCTCTAAAATACATCCAAGGGTTCAGCTTCATCCTTGAAGAATGATGAAGAATCCTCTAGATGGGCATGAGAAGGACTAAGAATACTAGCTGAGAATCTCTGGTCCAAACTCTTGTGGGACTACTGCAGCTCTACCTACTTGCTGCATAGTTCACAATGTTAGCCAGACCCAACATCTTGAATATGTTAAAGTTATTTGTTAAAGTTATTCTATGTAAGATTCAAACAAATGGATTTTCTTCACTATGAATCTCTAGCCTGGAAAGTGGAATTTTCCAAGTTCCTCTGCTGTAAGCGTTTCCCATAACAAAAAAGCAGTAAACAACAGATGTGCTTTTCTCTAGTCAAAACAAATGTGATAACAATCCTTTTCCCATGAGAACAGCGTCCCGAGGGAAAGCCAATATGCAACACCACCATCCCATGGCGGTTTATAGTAAGTACAACTGTTACTAAAATGTTAAGCTGAAAAATGGCCTAGCCAATCAGAATGTTGAACCATGGGTATAATTCAACTATGAACTATGGGTACTCATCTCACTCATGTTTTTTTCTATGCTTCTTTTGACTGCTATCTACATGTACTTTGTATCTGAACTGTAACTACGCCTGGTCTTTGCACAGACCATGATTTTTCCTTTCCTCACTTCTGGTGATGGAACTCTGCGTATGCTTTGTTTTTTCCTTTTTGCAATAATGCACCATATATATGACGAAGGTGAAAGAAGAAAGTGCAAAAGCTGGGTTGCAGTTAAACCTCAAAAAAACCAAGATTATGGCAACGAGCTTGATTGATGACTGGCAAATAGAGGGAGAAAAAGTGGAGGCAGTGACAGACTTTGTATTTCTAGGCTCAAAGATTACTGCAGACGCTGACTGCAGCCAGGAAATCAGAAGACGTCTACTTCTTGGGAGGAGAGCAATGGCAAATTTTGATAAAATAGTTAAGAGCAGAGACCTCACACTGACAACAAAGGTCCGCATAGTTAAAGCAATGGTATTCCCTGTAGTAACCTATGGCTGCGAGAGCTGGACCATAAGGAAGGCTGAGCGAAGGAAGATAGATGCTTTTGAACTGTGGTGTTGGAGGAAAATTCTGAGAGTGCCTTGGACTGCAAGAAGATCAAACCAGTCCATACTCCAGGAAATCAAGCCAGACTGCTCACTTGAGGGAATGATATTAAAGGCAAAACTGAAGTACTTTGGCCACATAATGAGAAGACAGGATACCCTGGAGAAGAAGCTGATGCTAGGGAAAGTGGAAGGCAAAAGGAAAAGGGGCCGACCAAGGGCAAGATGGATGGATAGTATTCTGGAGGTGACGGACTCAACCATTGGGGAGCTGGGGATGGTGACGGCCGACAGAAAGCTCTGGCATGGACTGGTCCATGAAGTCACGAAGAGTCGGAAACAACTGAATGAATAAACAACAACAACCATACATCCATTATTGCCTTATGCTATCAATAAAGATATTGTTAGCCTTAAAACACGTTGTTTGGATTACTCCATGCCTGGAACCCCAATAGCCAGCTGCACCCCACAGAATATAGATGAAACTCTTGATCTGTTCACTACTCTTATCCAAATCCAACAAGGAAGAGTCCAAATCGTATTTTAAAGATTTATTTTGGAAAGAAAACTTTAGTTTAAGACCATACTCATGTTTCTGATTGTTGCTTACAGACAGTACCAACTGAATGTTTACATGAATATAGAGGTCAACCAGGATTTACATGTAATCAAGTTGGGCTTCAAGGATGTTGACCTGTATCCACTCTGAAAGCTGTCACGTATATACCCCAAATCTTGTGCCACCCTAAGATATAATCATTATCATACTGAAGCCTATTTGTATTATTAAGGGACAGGCAAGAAGCATTTATGGTTCGTTGGTTCTTTTTTATTCAGAGAATTATAAAGGAACAATTGTACAATGAGGTTGAAGTAGAATTTGGGGGGTCATCCTGAAAAAGCCCCTAACCTAGATATAACTTCTCTGAGAAAACGAAGCACTAGCTCAGCTATAAATTAATTAGATGCAAGAAACACTTGATTGAAGGAGAAAATGGGATTAGGGTAGGCAAGTAAATTGCCCCTTCCTCAAAGGCACTTACTTTCTCCCCACATGCACTTTCTCAAAGGAAAATAAACTGCTAGCTCAGCCATAAAACACCGAGACACAAAGAATGCTGATTCAGATAAGTAGAAGTGCTGAGAAGCAAGGACACCCAAGGAAAGTAACATCTCATCGAAAGTCACTCGGAGACTCCTTTGTTTAGCTCAAGTAAACCACTGTATTCACTGCATTATATCTCCATCCTGACTTCACTAACACACATTTTGCCGTAACTCAATCGAATTGTTTGTGGTACTCATTGAATGCATATCGTAATTTGCATAACTATAAAAAGGGACTCTAATCTCTCTCATCTGTAGGCTTGTCTTCTCCTCCTGCACTGATCAATAAACCCAATGTGTGCTTCAATAAAGGTATGATGGTCTCTGGTTTAAAAGGACTCAAAAAGTTTCCTAGAAGATGCTACTTTGATACATGAAACAAAACAGAGACATGTGACACAGCATGTTACATATGAAGTGGGTATTATATTCATCTACAAGAGAAAAATTAGAATAGATGGCAATATTGTACTGTGCTGATCTATTGTCAAAATATTGATTGGATTGATTATGTGGCATCAAATTGTTTTCAACTCCTGGAGACCACATACTGTAGATTTTCTCCATATTGTCCAAAATAGCTTGTGTTTATTCTAAAAATCTTACTCTGCTTACATTCTACCTATTATTCTTCTGTCCCTTTTGCATACTAAAATTTACTGCTAATCTAATTAAGCAGAAACTATGCTATACAAGGTACATTAAGCCTCAGCCTTAGCCTTTTTGAACACAGAATTCATAACATTTCTCCTTCAAGACCCACTTACTCTTTTCTTTGCCTTCCATCAGCAATTTAGAAAATAATATTGACCTGCATTATAGGACTATTTTAGGGAATTCTAAGATAATGAATGTGAAATGTACTGAATATATGAAATGTGCTTTTAAAAGGCTAAATATGAATATTGAATGAGTCCAAAACACTGTGGTAGTTGAACCTAGCATTACCTTCTGTATTTGCACTGAGTAGTGGTAATACAGGACTTAGGGTATACTCATGGAAACTATACACACATAAGTATTTAGAAATAAATGGATAAACATTTTAATCTAGTTGTGATGCAAAGGAAGAAACACCATAAATGTA
Organism: Charina bottae; assembly: GCA_023362775.1. NCBI lineage: Eukaryota > Metazoa > Chordata > Lepidosauria > Squamata > Charinaidae > Charina > Charina bottae. Next base: position 8,620,460 of record JALMGJ010000025.1, read on the forward strand.
TTAGGTACCATACAATTACAGCATCTCATATTGCCATAGCAGTTTTTATTGGTATTGTCTTCAGATTTTCCTTTCCTCACTCATATTTTTAACAACGTGTTTTTAAGGCTATAATTTGAATCTGAATCAGAACTTTTAATTGCCATCTTGGATGCTATTTTATATTTTATACTTATATTTAATAGCTGCACGCGCAGTTATTGGTGCACCATGATCGGCACATGTGACACCTCTGCTGCGACAGCTGCACTGGGTACCCGTGTGCTTCCGGGTCCAATTCAAAGTGTTGGTTATCACCTTTAAAGCCCTACATGGCATGGGACCAGGCTACCTGAGGGACCGTCTCATCCCCATGACATCGAACCGTCCCACTCGGTCATGCAGAGAGGGCATGCTGCAGACCCCGTCGGTAAGGGAGTTTCACCTGGCAGGGTCTAGAAGGTGGGCCTTCTCTGCAGTGGCGCCCACCCTTTGGAACATGCTACCCCCAGAGGTGAGGCAGGCCCCATCGCTCCCGGCCTTCAGAAAGAACTGAAAGACCTGGTTCTGCCACCTTGCTTGGGATGGGGGGGGGGGAACAGTTCCTCCTGGGGATGTCTGGTGCCATAGAGCCCTTTTAAACACAAGTTAGTTGCCTCTTGGATTTTATATTTATTCTATGATTTTATTCTGTTATTTTAATTGTTTGATTTTTTGTAAACCGCCCAGAGTCCCCCTAGGGGAAGATGGAGTGGTGATATAAATCGAATTATAAATAAATAAAATAAATAAATATTTATTCTCTATGTAATATATATTGTATTTTAATCTTTTTTAGCTTTATTTAAACCGCCCAGAGTCCCTCTTTTGGGGGAGATGGGCGGTGACGAAATTTGATTGATTGATTGATTGATTGATAAATAAATAAATAAATAAATAAGGTATATAGAAACAAACAAACAAATAACCAAGTGGACTTAGGTATTTCTGCTGCATGAGAAGTTTCAACTTAAGTGAAAGTTAAAGTGAGTCAACTTAATACTTGGAATGTGCTTCATCTGATGATGCAATGAGATGCTCTACCCTGAGTAAATACAAATTTACCAAGCACAGTATACTTGTCTTCAGTCCATCTGGTATCTGTGTAAGCATGGAACTATAAACATTCCTATACTTTACCTGCAAAGAAAAGATAAGCAGTACCTCCTTATGTTACTTCCAGTTAGGTTAACAGTTAATACTGTCAAGTCAATCGCTATTAAAGGTTTTTGACCTATCAAGCAAACTAATATGAGAAAGGTGATTGATGGGAGTGCAGCCAACTCAGACAAACAATGCCATATCAAAATGCTTTATTTTGGGGGATAAATATATACAATCCAGTTTTTGGAAGACCGAATCCTAAATAGGCTAATTATCTTTTAATGATAGCTTTACAAGTGTCTCCATATATTTTTGCTCATTAAAACACATTCATATATTTTTTTTGAACTAGGCTTTCAAACTTGACAGATTCACAAAGGCTAACTGTAGTCTTTCTTTTAATGTTAGGTAAGAGAAATAAGAAGTCACAATCTCCTTTTTTAATAGTTATAAAGACATGCCACTATCATGAAGTTAGAGTTCATATCTAAACTTGTCCTCAGAACTGTACCTTACATCAGAGTGAGCACCAAGATCTGCGATGAGGTCTAGAACCTCTGGCTGCAGGCCTCCTTTGGTCCAGAGAGAACTGGAACCCAGAAAGTACCCAGAACCTCTCCAAAATCATGTTGAATTGTTGCTTTTAATAAGGCAGAAGAGGGGAACTATGAAATATATGTGGAGTAATCATATTCACCATGTTCAATTAATTTAATTTTGTGGGCCTGCAGCCTTGGCCACAGTCCAAATAATTCGCACACAACAGATCTGACCTCAAGGCTTCAAAATTCTATCACTCACCACACCATCGAGTTAGAAAGAAATCAGTGAAATTTCTAACCCAAATCCCATCCTACTTTATATGAAATTTAAAGTTTTTATATTTTGCCTTGTACCTGTCCAGCCCAGAGCTTGGTGTTTTTTCTGCTTTATCACAATAATTAACAAATAGAAAGTTATTTAACACAATAGGTTTTTTGAACATCTCATAAAAATCAATACATCACTAGAAAGCCAGTTTGGTCTAGTGGTTAAGGCAATGGGCTAGAAACCAGGAGAATGAGAGTTCTACTCCCGCCTTAGGCATGAAAGCCGGCTGGGTGACCTTGGGCCAGTCCCCATCTCTCAGCCCTAGGAAGGAGCCAATGGCAAACCAGGAGACTGAGAGTTCTAGTCCCGCCTTAGGCATGAAAGCCGGCTGGGTGGCCTTGGAACAGTCACTCTCTCTCAGCCCAACTCACCTCACAGGGTGGTTGTTGTGGGGAACATAGGAGGAGGAAGGAGTATTAGGTATGTTCGCCGCCTTGAGTTATTTATAAAGATAAAGGAGGGATAGTAAGTAAGTAAGTAAGTAAGTAAGTAAGTAAGTAAGTAAGTAAGTAAATAAAGCAAGCAAGCAAGCAAGCAAGCAAGCAAGCAAGCAAGCAAGCAAGCAAGCAAGCAAAGCATGCATGCATAATATAAATCAAGGGGAAAAAGTAAAAAAAAATCTAATATAACTAAAACACAATTTTTGAATAGCGGGCCTTTCACTATAAGGTAAAAGTGTAATTTAAAAGGACTGGATAAATGTGACAAAGAGTTTTCTTCATACACAAAAAAAGTAATAAGGAAATGGTGTCAGGCAAACATCTCCAGGAAGAGAGTTTCATGGATGCCATTAATGAAAAGGCTCTCATATTTATTTCCTATGGAGTTATGAATCTCATATTTATTTCCTATGGAGTTATGATCAATGGAAATAAATTAAAGAGCTGAGTACAGTTGTCTTATTTCAGAAAACAGACAGGAAGAATGTTACCATTTGATCCAGTATGCTTACAGCTAACTACACAAATCACCATATCTTCTTCTAACACAGAGCTTTTCAAACTGTGTCGGGACACGTTAGTGTGTTGGCTGCAGTGTCTGGGTGTGTCGTGGCTGCTGCTGCTGCTGCTGCCTCCGAGCCCTGCCAGGATTCCACGCAGGTCCTAGTGCCTGCCTTGTGCCTGGCTGCCTCCAAACCTGCTGTGATTCTGCGCAGGTCCTAGTGCCTGCCTTGTGCCCTGCTGTAAGAGTGTGTCGCGAAATGATGCAGGTCTAAAAAGTGTGTCACCAACATGAAAAGTTTGGAAAGCTCTGTTCTAACAGCATGGATATTGTAGAGGTTTTCTGGAACTGCCAAATTATAGCATCATCTGCCATCACTGCACTAATATCAAGCTGGGCCACATTAGTGATATATGACCATAGAGATGGCTAGATAATGTTATAAACTGCTATGGCAGATAGCTTCCTAATGTCAGCAAAAAGGAGCAGTTGATAAATATACACTGATTCTGAGTTACTTTCTGTAATGACACTGCTAAAGAGAATAGTTATGTTTAAAAGAAACGTGGTTCTGAAGCTACAGCTGATCTATAGTGAAGAGAAGATCACAATGGCGGGGTGCTGCGTGTGTGTGTGTGTGAATCCATCTATCCATCTATTCTCTATCCTCTATCCTCTATAATTCCAATCAAAATCCTCCTCCTCTTTCCCAGGTTAGCCTAAAGTTCTGAGATAATATCTTACCCAGGTACTACCCAGACATGATCCTGCTTAGCTTTCAAACACAGAAAAGTTCAGCTAGTGAGATAGTCTCTTTTAGACTATTATAAATAATGGAGTAAAACTATTTTTCAGGCTTTTCCATTGGGGACTGGGCTGCAGATTCACTTAGAGGATTATTATTTATTTATTTGTTAGACCTATTTATTTATTTATTCAATTTATAGAGCCACCCATCTCACATACATGACTGTAGTGGCTTACAGTAAAATACATAAAATACAAAATATAAAAAATAAAAAATAAAACACATAACAGCTGGGCGTTGTCCAAACAATTATCAATATAGTCAGGAGATGGGCTCTGTCACATACCCAGGGCCCCAGGATTGGACACAAAATGAAGTTTTCAAGTCCTTATGGAAGGCCAGCAGGGATGGGGCCAATTTAATCTCAGGGGGATGATATTCCAAAGGGCAGGCACCATGGCAGAAAAGGCTGTCCTTCTGGACCCTGCCAGCTGACACTCCCTAGCCAACAGTACCTGGAGCATACCCCTCCTGGCGAATCAGGTAGGATGGGTGTAATGGCAACCTGCGGAAGACCTTTGTATTTCGAGGAGTTAGGTGGCATGCTTTGATTTTCTTCCCCACCTAGGAGATTAGAGTTTATTTTGAGTTATACTGATGTTTAATTGGCTTGTTTTTGTTGCTGTTTTGCATGAGAGGGGGAGAGATATTCACTCCTCCAACAGCCCTTCAGAACATATCTCTGTGGGAAGTGGGGGGAGAGAAAGTCCCCAGCTTGTTAAGTTTAAGCATGTTCACTCCTCCAGCCGCCCCTCTAGAGGCTTGGAATGGGGGGGGGGATGATAAGAAATTGTTTATGCTTAGGCACTGGCTTATCTGATGGTTTCCCAGGATATTGGAATGATGTCATAGACAGGTGCCGGGGCCTCAGAAGGAATCCCAGTCAAGGTCAGTCTGGGCTTGGTCACTGGGTTTGGAAGCCAGGCTTTGATAAAAAGCCTGAGTATTGTCTTTGGAGTTGGGGAGTCCACAGAGGCCTGAGTGCTGGGTGCTGTGAAAATTGCCACCTTGGGGTATCTCCTCTGTCCTTATTAGAGGGCTCCTGGCAGCCTATAGATTAGGTATCACCTTGCTTGCTTGGTATGTATGTATTCCTTTCTGTATGCTATGCTTGCTATGCTGTGTAAACTGTGTTGAGACTGTGTTTAACTTTGTCTGTTTATAATAAAGCTTTAAGTTTCTTTATCCACTGGTGTCCTATTATCTCTGGATGTAAAAGAATCAATTGCCCTAGCCCCTGATCAAAGAGTCGTGGACACTTGGCAAGTCAATTGGCGACGAAGGTGGGATCCAGTGATAATGCCCTGGTGGGGTAAGAAGTCTGCTAAGCAAGGTGATAAAAATGGCCAGAGCTATATTCCTGGATGGCCCAGCAACAAATGTCTGGGCACCAGTAGCTCAATTATTGCACAGGATAACCCCCCCCCCCCCCGTGGCATGGGATTCTGAGATGAAAGCTTTTGAAGATCCCATCCCCCATTTATTGCTAAAATGCATGCAGTTAATGGGGGTGGGCAAGAGACGAGGGAAGCAAGAGGGGAGTCTTGAATGGCTCCTTCTCACAGCATTGATTTTGGGGTTGATCATAAATGGACAGGTGTATATAGGTGCAGGCAGTCTTTCAATTGCCCTTTCTAAGACATCTAGGGTTTTAATGTAATAAGTAGCACATTGACTTGAACATGAAATTGCACCAAACAACTCAGTGTTGCTGATACAGGATCAGTGTTAAATACTCACATCATTTCATGCCTCTGGAACAGAGCCTTCCAAACTGTGTGTCATGACACAGAAGTGTGTCGCCTGTGGGGCCCAGATGTGTCGCATCAAAACCCGGAAGCGCTGACGGTTTTCCTGTGGCGACACACCAACGGCGATGGGCGAAAATCCAAAAGCGCCGCAGCCACGGCAGCATGCAAAAACCGAAAGCGGCAGCAGCGCTTCCGGTTTTTTGCGCGCTGCTGCAATGGCGGCACTTCTGGGTTTTCCTGCGGCGACACACCAATGGCGGTTGGTGTGTCGCCGTGGGAAAACTTTGGAAAGCCCTGCTCTAGAAGGAACTGGAGAGTCCATTCTGCACCAGTTAAATGCTGCAAACTGTCTATATGTAAAGGTATTAATAGAGAAGCTATTGTGCTTTTGGCTTGTCTTTACAATCAACCACAATACTGTAAACCCCAAGAGGTCATCAGATAGAGATCTTTTGGATGGCTTGTAAGTTGCACAGTCCTGAGCCAGCTTTAGCAAAGTGTACATACTTAGTTTAAGCAGAAACTTATAATAAAACTTGTGTAAACTTTATTTCAGATACAAAACTTCATTTCTACATTTTGTGATCATCCATAAAGATTGAATTATTTTTCTGCTTGATATTAATAAAATTAATTCAATAGTAAATCCCATGCTACAGGACTCCCTCTATGGTTCCTAGTCAAAAAATACAGAACTATCGGAACTATCAGTATATTTAAAGAAAAATTTAATACTACTTTGATAGTTCTTGAGGATTAATCTTTTTTTCCCTACAAACTACTTGATTTGAAATTACCTTGTATGAAGTATACTGTGCTCTTGTCTTCAAAAGTAAGACTTTCCATTTCAAATGCAGCTTCTCAGACTCATTTCAGTATGCTTGATATAGTTGCTTTTGCTACACTTATTTGAGCCAATTGCTTTGTATTATCCAACTTTAATTGCTTTTTCAGAATACTGAGGACTGTACAAATGATACAGCAAGTCTTTGACAACTGCCGGAGTTAGCTTCCTACATTCAGCCCGGCTTTTGCTTTCAAGGCCACTTGAAAGTTTGTTCTTGAAACAGAAGTTAGTTTTCCAATAATAGAAGTTAGTTTTCAAATAAGTTTGCAATGGGAAGGAGGATCTATTTCAAAAGCTGTGTTTTGTGAGTTGAAGACAGGAATTTTACCTATTTAAAGGGCTTCAGGATCACCGCCTATACCAATACACTTTAGGCGACTGAGTTACACATTTGTACATGTGAAAATACAGGGTTTCATTCAAGAAAACCTGACTTGAGCCATGCAGAATCAATCCACAACCCAGAACTGTCCAGCTGGATGATCAGTTTGATTCCCAAGTCCAGTCCTTTCAGCCAAGTCCTCTTGGGGCCCACTGACTACCGCTTAAAACAATCACATGTAAATGGTTGTCCAAATGCCTTCCAGCTTCCAACTGGAGTGGAGGCAAAATGGCTACCCGACTGTGTGGGGGAAGGAGCTGCAGCTACAGGGCCCTGGCAGTGACAGGCAGCCTGATCCAGCCTGCATCTGCTACAGTTCTGATGAAAGTAGCTCTCATCCATGCTCCGGTAGTCCCATCTCCCTCGCTCCACAGCACACTCTCTCCTTCAGGCTGGTAGAGGCTTCCTCCATTGTCATAATTGGCTCTGGCTTCCTTCCCACCACTGCATCACCAATCACCACCAAAGACACGGAATATTTTCTGCACAAAGCAGCCTGACCAACCAGCCGCCGCCACCACCGCCAGCTCTGATCTCCCAAGAACAGCTCTCCAAGTCCAGGTAGGGGAATGGGCTTACACCCACAAATGGTTTCTGCCTGCCCTACTAGATCTGGCTGGGTGGGCACACTTTGGGTTCCCTCAATGAAACAATGTTGCCTCGTGGGGGTTCAGAAGTGTGCCTTCTCTATCATGGCACCTGCTTATAGAACAGCCTCCCCCTGGAGATATGGATGGCCCCAACCCTGTTGGCTTTCAGGAAAGTGGTGAAGACCTCGCTTTCCCACCAGGCACCGGGGAATGATATTGATGGAGCTGGCATGGGGTGGTTGGTAGAAGAATGCAAGATTTATTGGGACCTCAACATTCTTTACTGCTTATTGTTCTAAGTGGTCTTTTTACTTATTGTGTTTTTATTTTGTTCACTGCCCAGAGTTCCTCCTTGTAGAAGTTATAAAAGTTTTTTTATCCTTTTTGTATAAAAGTTTGTTAAATAAATGTGTAAGTAAATAAAGCAAGCTACGGGAAAATGAAATCTAATTATAGTATTATTCTTTTTAATGGAAACTAAAGCCCAAATTTCTAAAACATAGATTTGAATAAACCCAAACTATTGATAAATAGGATTTCATGGAGGAAGAAGCCAATGGTAAAAGGAACTGAAGGTAAAGTTCCTAATGAAGGAGATATTGAAAACATAAATATAGACCAGTGTCCCCAAAAGTTTACTGAAGATCTTTAAAAAAGAAAGACACACATGGAGGTAGAAAGAGGATGGATCACCAAAAAAGAGTGCATATATGTACGTAGGTATTTTGGAACTGTAGAGCTTGTGTCAGGAAAGGCTAAAGCTCAGAATGAACTAAGGTTGGTGAGCAATGTGAAAAGGACATCTTCAGATATCTTCAAAATGAAAAGAAGAGAAAAGAATCAGTATGACAGCTGCTCAGTGAAGGGAGCAAAATATTAACAGGTAACAAAGACAAAGCAGAGCTACTCAACTCTTTTTATAGACCTTTCCAACAAAAGGATTCCATGTATTCCATCATGGAGCTGTGAAGAGCAGGATGAACAAGCAGGATTGACATCTGAAATGGATAGAAATATGGACAAGAAATACCTATTTAGTTTGAAAGAGTTTAAATCTATATGATCAGAATTTATCTGCTGTAGATTCTAAAGGAACTTGATGGTCTGGCCAAACATATTTGTATTTCAGAAATCCCAGAGAACTAGTGGAGTGCTAAACAACTTGAAAAGGGCTAACATTGTCCATATCTTCAAAAACGAAAAAGGGTGACCCAGGGAATTACAATCTAGTCAATCTGATATCAGCTGATTGATTGATTGATTGATTGATTGATTATGTGCCATCAAGTCATTTTTGACTCTTAGTGACCACATAGATAGACTTTTCTTCATGCCGATCTATCTCTAGCCTGTTATTTCAAGTCTCCCAACAGTGCACTCATCGCCACTGTAACTGAGTCCTTCCACCTTGCTGCTGATCATCCTCTTCGCCTAGTTCCTTCCACCTTTCCCAGCATTAGAGCCTTTTCCAGAGAGCTGGGTCTTCACATAATGTGTCCGAAGTAGGATAATTTGAGCCTGATCATTTGTGTCTTCAGTGAGAACTCTGGGTTGATTTGTTCGATGATCTATCAGTTTGTTTTCTTGGCTGTCCACAATATTCTCAGGAGTCTTCTCCAACACCAAAGTTCAAAGGAGTCAATATTCTTCCTATCCTGCTTCTTTAAAGTCCAACTTTCTCTTCCATAGAGTTTCACAGGGAATACCATGGCTTGTGTGATTCTGATCTTTGTAGGTATAGACACATCACAGCATTTGAATAGAGTAATAGAGTAAATCATAAAGATGATATATGATCTATGAATATGTAACCACCTTAAAAATAATGGACCAGCATAGATTTGCCAAGTACCTTGCCAAACTAATATTATTTTACTTTTTTTCCAGTAACTTTTAAAAAAAATTATAGGGATGCTGTGGACATAATACATTTGGTTTTCAAGAAAAGCATTTGACGAAAAACTCTGCAGCATAGTGATTAACAAGCTAGTTAAATGTGGAATGGATAGCATGTCAATTAAATGCATACATAGCTAGCTCAAAAATGTATTCAAAGAGTGCTCATCAAGAGTTCCTCATCAAACTAGAATGAAGTATCAAATCAAAGGCATTGGCAGAATCAGAAGGTTTCATCAAAATGACAAAACAGGTGTTGCAAAGTTGCAATGCAAGCTGTTGCCCTTACAATACATGTACAAAAGGAATGGTAACTTGCATCTTGATCATAACACTTGTTTCATCTTTTCCCCATCCCTGCCCCCAGCACCCATGGATCAAATAGGATTCAGAAGTTCCAGTCCTGGGTCCTGCATTCTTTAACATTATTATTAATGACTTGGATGAAGAGGTAGAAGGACTGCTTATCAGTTTTACAGATGAGACAATTTTGGGTAGGATAGATAATATTTTAGAAGACTGAAATGTTACACAGAACGTTCTTGGTACGTAAGAGAAATGGGCTGAAAATAACAGAATGAAATTTAGCAAAGACAAATACAAATTATTTCACTTAAAGTACAGAATTCAGATGCAGAACTATAGGAAAGGAGATACCTGGCTTGGTAGCTTTTGGCTTTTAAGTGATTTCCCCCCTCCCACCCCCCCACCATGATGAGAATTTTTAGAGCACTGTATTTATGGAACCCAAATGTCCTGACCTCCCTATGAAAAACAGCCACCAGAGTGCCTAGAAACAAGTGATTGATGTTAGAGGTATAGTTATGTTTCTATATATTTTAAAAGAGAAATCACACTTATGTCTGATGATTCATATAGTCAATGCTAATGTTATATAATGGTTGGCCTGGCCCTACCATTTGTTAGAATGACATGGCCACCTAAAACAGAAAATGCTAGGGGGCAGTTATGTCAAGCTGAACCATCCAAACTCAACCATTCCTACCTCTTGAGCTACGGTCTTGGCAGTAGTGATATTTACTTGTGGCTGGCCTTAGCTGGCTGTTTGTGGCATTTCTTTGCCTTCTTCTAAGGCATCATAAACCTCATTGTTAGAAAAGATCTCTTTGTAGGCAAATAAGCAGTTTGAAAGCATGCAAATACAAGTAGATGAATAGGTACCACTTAGGTGGGATGGTAACAGCATTCCATGTGCATCATGCCGGCCACATGACCGTGGAAGCATCTTCGGACAACGCTGGCTCTTCGGCTAACAAACAGAGATGAGCACCGGCCCCTAGAGTTGGATACAACTGCACAAATGTGCGGGGGGAACCTTTACCTTTTTTAAGCAGAGAGGCAGCTAGCCCAGTACATTCTCATTAGCATACATTGTACATGAACATGAATTTTCTATTAATGTGGTACATGCTAACATTGATTCTGCTGTAATGCAGCATTTATATCTGGAAAAAGGAAGAAAGTGCCAAGTAGAAGGCAGTGAGGAACTAAGAAAGTTTGGAGATCAAAACTAGCTTCTGTCTTGAGGTACAGCAGAGTCTACTCTCCCACTGAAATAAAATACATTGCCAACCCAGGTAGCTTCTGCACATCGGAAGTGTGTGTATGTGTGGAAGACTTTCTTTGAGTTACTATATGGCATATAACATGTCTTTGGTTGCTTCCGTTGAGGGATCGCTTTCAATTTTCCATCTTCTTTTGCTTATTCTTTTCAAGTCATGAAGGTAATGAGCCTGATAGCTTTGTCGTCATCAAAAAGCAGACAAGAGCATTAGATAACTAATTTGCCTGTAAATTGGTTCTTTTTACTTTTCAGAGTAGTCACTATTATTTTTTTCACAAAAAAGCCTCACCTAGACATAGTATAGTTGATAGCATTGGCTCTTAGCTGTACTTATCTGAGGTTTTGTTTTCTTTTGTTTTCTTTTTAACTTTAGAAATTAAGAATTGAGACTAGTCTAAAATAAATTTTAGTTCATTGAAATCAGTATGAACTGCTGCTGATTAAAGCAGAACTTAATTGCATTGTTTGCCGGATCGTGTCTACCATTTTAAGGAGGTTTGTTTTTAAGCTTTCTTTTCATGTTGCAAAAAGTTGCACTGCTTGTGTGTGGCTTGTGTTTTTACCTGAGAAGAAGTGCACATTTCTACCTAGATATGCAACTCAGGACAGCTGTGCCATCATTTTTTTTTCTTTTTTACAAAAACCCTTATAATATAACCAGCTATTAACACTTAAACCAGGGACAAGCAAAATGGTGCCTTCTAGATGTTTTGAACTGACACTCTGTAAGCTTTGGCTGTTAGAGATTATATGCATACAAAATATCTGAAGGCACCAGGCTCCTTATCTGTGCCTTAAACCAACACATTGAAAATCCCCTGTAGAAAGAAAGGATCCAGCTCAGCATGAAAAGGAATACCTTGCCACCCTTCCTTTCACAGTAGCTTTTAAATGATTCTACCTGATGCAGCTGTGTAGGAAGAAAAAGAAGGAATTTACAACTGAAATGGGGATGTGTGAGTATAGCTAAGAGGCATGTGAAAAAGCGGTGGGGGCAATTGGTTGGTGGGGTAGTTTTCATGCAGTTTGGAACGGACTGGGCTGACACACCAACGTTTCTTATCAGGAGAGCTGGAAAGGCTTATCCATCTGAGGTCCAGAGCTGGAATTGATCAGCTGAAGCTAGAAGGAAAACAACAGCTAGCTAAGCATGCCTGAAGCTAGAGCAGCTGGAGCAGGGACAGACAAAGCAGCATTAAGTCCAGGAATAGACGTGGAGGACTTGGGATGATCCAACAAGAGCAAACATTTAAAGGAGCTTAGTTAGGACTTGGTATGGGAGGCCAGAAGTGGTCCAGTGGGAAAGGCTTATTTATTTTATTTTATCTTATTTATACCCCGCCTATCCCCTCCCTAAGCGGAGGGCTCTAGGCGGCTTACAATCATCATACATATATTTATACAATCAGATTCTAAATTACCCGCGCGGTTAGGGAAGGGGTGAGGGAACCGGCTCTTCAATCGCAGGTCGGACTACATGTCCCAGAAACCTTTGCTTCAGAGCCGGCTGCTGACGTCCAGGAAGTTGATGTTTTTTCGGGCTCCGCCGTCCTCTGCCGTCCTCCATCGCCATCCACGGGAACCAGCTTCTTCTCGGTCCGAGGGCGACCCTCCGAAAAGGACGCCAGCAAATTGGCCCACGTGAGTGGTCCCCATTCATCTACTTGCCGGGCTTTCGATCAGCTGGGTGGGCTGGAGCTGGGGCTAGTGACGGGCGCTCACCCCGCCACGCGGATTCGAACTCCCGACGTTATGGTCGGCAGACTACCGGCTCAGCGGTTTAACCCGCTGAGCCACCGCGCCCCAAAGGCTTAGCAAGAGGTCCTGTAGCTGTAGGTGGGGCAGTAGGGGAAGCCATCTAAAAACCCTGCAGAAGACTGCATGGGGGATGTGTGGCTTATCAAGAGACATCTAGGGGCAATACATACTGAACAGCAGGAAGTTTTACTGAAGAGGCCACAGCAGCTGGTGATTCATCAAGGAGGTCCAATGCTAGAGAGTGGCTGCCAGCTGTGACATAAGCTGAGATTGTCTGGGTTGGCTTTCTGGAGGAGAGTAGTGTGAGAGAGTAGACAATAGTGAGAGGAAAACCCAGGTTAGATCCCACACTAGGCCTAGTAGGCCCAGTTAGCCTCAGTAGACTTTTAGCCAACTCAAGCCCTAGTGGTTCATAGGGGAGCTACAAACACCATTACCGTAAACTAGGATAGATGGGGAGGGCAGCATAGGACTAGAGCTCTTAGAAGGCAATTTGGGGAAGGAATTATAGACTAAAATGCCCATAAACTGCCCAATTCACAGGATTTGCCAACTCATTTGCCTGAGCTCTGCACCATTCTAGGATACCAGTGGAAGCTAAAAGGGGACTTGAGAGGGACTCCTATAGCAGGGTGCTGCCACTGAAAAGCCTGTGCCCTTCATGTTTTACAGCCTTAGCACGTTGGGGGATAGAATAACAGAGCTTCAGATTAATCTACAAACAGGTCCACAAGGGTGGAAGAAGTCCGTAATTTATTCTAGCCTGAAATTATTTAAGTACTGATGGGTAAAAAAAAACAAAAAAAAACATATGCTTGAATTGGGGCCAGAAACAAACTGGAAGAAAGTGTAACTGATGTAGGACGATGTAAGAGGATATAAAAAGCACACCACAGGAAGCCATCTGGCTGTAGTATTTTGGAGCAGCTGCACTAAAATTAATAAGAGTTAATGGCACTCGGGCAACAAATAAATCAGAAGTGTCCTGCAAAGGTGTAACTGTATATTTTCACTACAAGATGTTATGGGGATAAAAATGCAGCACTTGAACAACTTGGTCTTTTATCTTTGTTAGCAGGATGAATTTGTCCTTCTTTGGCAGACAAGAACTTCAGGATGATGGTTCACCTTCTGTCACCTTCAGGCTGTTCTGTTGCAGTGACCTTCTTTTGGTGTTGACTGCAAATCCACAAATCCACATGGCAATAACAATTCATCCATCAGGTAGCAACTGATTTCTTAAACGGGTCAGCTCAAACACAGCCATTTACTTGGTGACCAGGCAACATCTCCATTATAACAAATGTTGTCTATGACATATTGATGTATTGATGATTAAAGTCTGAGCTGATACTCTTGGCCAGATATCTTGAAATACTTGTTTCACTATAAAAATGCAAGGTAACATACCTGAAATGTAAATGTGAACTCTTGAAATATCTATTCCTTGCTGCAAGTAAAATAATTGTGACCAGAAAGTTAATTTCAGCATATTTTTTCTGTTCTCTCTCTCTCTCTCTCTCTCTCTCTCTCTCTCTCTCTCTCTCTCACTCACTCACTCACTCACTCACTCACTTTGGCAGGGAAGTATGATGTCAGTAGCAAAACATGAAGGACTTTGCGATGCCAACTAAGGTTTGATACTATTCTTAACCCAGAGTGTTACCCTTTTGAAATTACAAAGGACATACTATATATTTTCTAAGAAAGGACAACTTGGATGTCATTTTATTTCATTTTTCATTTGTAACAGGAAGGGACTCAACTGACAATATTGTGAGTTGGGGGAGGCTAGTGGCTGCAATATATGGGCAATGATTCAAACTGGATAGGTCTCATCATTCTATATCTCATATGTGAGTGAAACTAAGATATTAAGCCTACTATTGTTTTATAAATGATGTTAAGCCTACTTTAGGCAATTTTGTACTTGTTACATGCTTCCTACCTTAAAATGCTGGGAAGCCATGCTCTCAATTTTCCATCAGAAACAATTTGGGGGGGTGCATGAAGATCTCAAGGCCTATGTGCAGCTTTGGGGCTATAGTCTGCCTATGTTTTATGTAATAATACAGTATTTAATATTTCTACTGCCATTAGTGAGTACAAATTCCTATTTCTCTTGCCTGCACTGAACGTTTGGGGCTATCCCACTCATGGAACAAGGTTAAATGGTAAGACAGAACTGACTTTGAAAGAGAAAACTATAATTAATTATCTTTTCAGCAAGCCTAAAAAAAAGTTGTGGCTGATTTAAGGAGGCAACTCATTAACATGAATATGACTCTTAAGATAATTCCAGTGTTGGATAATTTCCAACCTCTCTCTAAATTTCCCTTTTTGGGTAAGGTTGTTTGGAGAAGATAGTGGGGCAGAAGTTCTAGAAGGAAGCAGATGATATGGACCCTTCTCAGTTGGGCTTTGGGTCTGGGTTGAGATCTATGGTGGGGCCAGGACAGGGATGGCGCAGTTGGATATCTCAGTAGCTTTTCTGTAGCTTGAATCATGTCAACTGGATTTCTATTTTCTCAGTGGAAACGTTTCGCTTCTTATCCAAGAAGCTTCTTCAGTCTGAGCAAAGTTAGTAAGGGAATCCTTAAATATGTTTCTAGGGTGGCTGTGGGACCTTGCACCTGGGGCTAGGTCATGGTTATTTGAGATGTTAATTTCTACGTCCCTTTATCATCCAAAGGAGGATTGTTAAGATTACCTTGCTGTTGTTGAGATTGTGAAATGGTCTTAATCTTCCTAGGCACAGAAGACAAAGCAGGAAGGAAAATAGGGGAAAGATTGTGCCCGAGGCCCCCACCTCTATTCAAGATTCAAGGATCCCGTGTTTCTGAGCTTTTTCCATCTCTAGTTCTTGATAGGGTTGCACTTCCCTAGGCAGAACTGATGCATAATTTGGAGCCCTTCTGGAACTGTGGTTCTTGTTTGAAGGAGCAGATGGCAGTCATGACCAGGAGGGCCACAGATTCATCTAGTGCAGAGCTTTCCAAACTGTGTGTCATGACACAAAAGTGTGTCGCCACACAACCCGGAAGCGCTGATCATCATCAGCGCTTCCGGGTTTTCCCGTGGCGACACACCAACGGCGGCATGCAAAAACTGAAAGCGGCAGCAGCGCTTCCGGGTTTTTGCGCGCTGCCGCAACGGCGGCACTTCCGGGTTTTCCCACGGCAACACATCAACGGCGGTTGGTGTGTCACCGCAGGAAAACTTTGGAAAGCCCTGATCTAGTGTGTCAATGACTCCCTAT
Organism: Charina bottae; assembly: GCA_023362775.1. NCBI lineage: Eukaryota > Metazoa > Chordata > Lepidosauria > Squamata > Charinaidae > Charina > Charina bottae. The sequence goes on from JALMGJ010000025.1 coordinate 8,636,270, forward strand.
CCTGGATCAGAAGGCCCTTCTTGTGGTCACTCATGCCTCAGTCATCTGTTGTCTGAACAACTGTAATTCAGCCGCCTAGAGTCCTCCATTAGGGAGGGGATAGGCGGGGTATAAATATAAGTAATAAATAAATAAATAATAAATAAATAATTCACTGTACATGGGACTGCCCTTGAAGACTACTCAGATACTATAGCTGGTCCAGAACACAGTTGTGAGAGTCATTATGGATACACCTCATTTTGCCTATGTGACATCTCTACCTTCTGAATTGAACTTATCACTAGTTGGATTGAGGATGCAATTCAAGGTTCTGACAATCATCTATAAAATCCTTCATGATTCAGAGCCTGGATATTTATGGGATCCATTGTTTCTGCTTATCCTGTAAGTTCTGGCAGAGTTAGCATGCTTTTTGCATTGTCAAAGCAATGCCCACTTATGTGATCTCAGAGGTGAGTCTTCTGTGTGGCCTGCCCTCTGGGACAGGTTCATTTATTTATTTATTTAATTTATATAACCGCCCATCTCCCCCAACGGGGAACTCTGGGTGGTTTACAATAAAATAAATTAAAATAGAATATAAAATATAAAAACCACCAATTTATACAATCAATATAATAAATAATTATAAAATCCAGATGGAAGATATCATAATAAAAGGAAGGACATTATGGAATTAACCCCCCCTATGAGGAACTATCATTTCCCCCTTCCCATGCCAGGCGGCAGAACCAGGTCTTCAGTTCTTTCCTAAAGGTCGGGAGGGAGGGAATCTGTCTCAACTCTGGGGGCAAGGTGTTCCAGAGTGTAGGTGCCACCACAGAGAAGGCCCGTCTCCTAGACCCCATCAGATGACACTCTCTGATTGATGGGGCTCGTAGCAGGCCCTCCCTGAATGATCGGGTGGGGCGGGTCGATAATATGGGGATAAGACAGTCCCTCAGGTATTCTGGCCCCATGCCATGTAGGGCTTTAAAGGTGATCACCAACACCTTGAATTGTACCCAGAAGCAAACTGGCACCCAATGCAGCTCGCAGAGCAAAGGTGTTATATGAGCAGATCTTGGTGCACCCAAACTTGCTCGCGCAGCCGCATTCTGCACCAGCTGTAGCCTCCAGATAGTCTTCAAGGGTAGCCCCATGTAGAGCGCACTGCAATAATCTACATGGGAGATGACGAGAGCATGAGTGACTGTTCGGAGGGTGTCGCGATCCAGGAATGGGCATAACTGGTGCACCAGCCAAAGCTGTGCAAAAGCCCTCCTAGCCACGACTGCAACCTGCTCATCGAGCAGGAGTCGTGAGTCTAGAAGGACCCTCAAGTTCCGCACCGGTTCTGAATGGGGCAGTGCTACCCCATCAAGAACCAAAGATGATAATTTCCAGGAAGATGCTAAGCCATCAATCCACAGCCACTCGGTCTTGCCAGGGTTCAACTGAAGCCTGTTGTTCCCCATCCAGGCCCTCACAGTCCCCAGGCACTGAGACAGGGTGGTCACTGCATCACTTACTTCACTTGGGATGGAGATATACAATTGAGTATCATCAGCATACTGATGATACCTCATCCCATGGTGTTGGATGACCTCGCCCAGCAGTTTCATGTAGATGTTGAATAGGAGAGGAGAGAGAACCGAACCCTGCGGCACCCCACACAAGAGCGGTCACAGGCTGGATCTCTCCTCCCCTATCACCACCGACTGGGAACGGTCCTGGAGGAAGGAGGTGAACCAGCGCAAAACTACGCTGCCCACCCCCAACTCCCTAAGCCGCCCCAAAAGGATACCATGGTTGATGGTATCGAAAGCCGCTGAGAGATCTAAGAGAGCCAGGATGGATGCACTACCTCCATCCCGCTCCCGCCAGAGATCATCCAGAAGCGCGACCAATGCAGTCTCCATCCCATATCCCAGCCTGAAACCTGACTGGAAAGGGTCTAGATAATCTGCTTCATCCAGGGTCCTCTGAAGTTGCAACGCCACCACTTTCTCAACCACCTTTCCCAAAAAGGGAAGGTGGGAGACTGAACGAAAATTGTCCAGAATGGTAGGGTCCAGGGATGGCTTCTTGAGGAGGGGGTGCACCAATGCGTCCTTGAAGGCAGTTGGAAACACCCCCTCCGACAAGGATGTATTAATCATTGCCTGGACCCATCCACATGTCACCTCCCTGGCCGATTTTACTAGCCAGGAAGGGCAGGGATCTAAATAGCATGTGGTGGAATTAACAATTCGGAGGATCCTGTTGGTGAGGTAAGGTTAATATTACTAAAATGAATTATTATTCCTTGATTGATATATATTTTATCATCTATATTTAGGTGGAATGAGAATTTAATTGAATATCAACCTTTATGGGCTTTATTGGAAAGTTATTATGTATCTTGGTTAAGACCCTGGCAATTACTTAGCAAAGTAAAACATACCAAAAAATAAATTTCAGTCCCTGGATTACAGTACATGCAGTTGGACATATTTGGCCCTATTGGGATGTAGATTAGTTTTGATGCTGAGTCTCATGAATATTTAACTTTATGAAAAAAAAGACATGCTATATGGATAGAGTCTGAAATAGTTACTTTAAATCAACTACTGTACTGTGTAATGATTATTTTAAGGATTTTCAACAACTACAGATAGAAATGTCTTTGCCAAATACACAACAGTGGCAATATAATCAGCCTAAACATGTCTTGATTTCTCAATATGGACCCAATGCTTTAGCTGCCTCAAAGAAGCCTGAGATACTATCAGTTTTGATTAAACCTGTTTCTGAAATTAAATGGACTTTAAAATTATACCAGAAATTTGAAAAAAAATAAAGTTAAAATTAATGGTGTTTATGACTTATGGAATACAGAGTTGGAATATCCAATAATGGAATATCAGTGGATCTAAGCTTTTTAAAAAATGTTAAGTTTGCTTCTTACTCTGAAGGCTGCCATTCAGAAATATACCAATGGATATACAAAGTAACTCTATGTTGTATTCATTGATCTTAATGTATTGTCGAAGGCTTTCACGGCCGGAGTTCAATGTCTGTTGTGGGTCTTCCGGGCTGTGTGGCCGTGTTCTGGAAGTTGTGGTTCCTAACGTTTCGCCAGGATCTGTGGCCAGCATCTTCAGAGGGCAGGAGCACAGATAGAAGCAAAATCTCTGTGCCCAGGTAGAGTGGCGATGTTCTATTTATAGAGCTAAATTATAGGAGATTAGGTGGGTTTTTATATAGTATACCGCATACCATGCAGCTGTGGACAAGTATACATCGGAACCACAAAACGAAGCATTCACACCAGGATAAAAGAACATGAAAGACACTGCAGACTACAGCAACTGGAAAAATCTTCAGTAGCTGAACATGCTCTCAAGCAAACGGGACACAAAATCCTATTTGAAAACACAGAAATACTGGACAACACCAAAAGCCACTACACCAGATTATACAGAGAAGCCATTGAAATTCACAAACACCGGCACAGTTACAATAAAAAAGAAGAAAGTTTAAAAATTAGCAAAACCTGGCTACCAGTCCTGAAAAACACAGCCTGCAAAAGGTCAACGAACTCAGTCCAACCACCAGGACATGGGAATACTTCTCACAATGAACATGCTAATCACGCTCATCAGCCACTCGTTAACATTTCAACACAACAAAAAAACCCACCTAATCTCCTATAATTTAGCTCTATAAATAGAACATTGCCACTCTACCTGGGCACAGAGATTTTGCTTCTATCTGTGCTCCTGCCCTCTGAAGATGCTGGCCACAGATGCTGGCGAAACGTTAGGAACCACAACTTCCAGAACACGGCCACACAGCCCGGAAGACCCACAACAGACATTGATCTTAACTCTGTCTGTGATTGATAGGTTCTGATTATGGGAGAAACTTGCAAGGACAGACATCAATAACTACCTTTTCAAATTAAAATTGCATTACATACTGATATCACAGCCTGAGTAAGAATGGGCCCACAACAGTGGGGTAGGTAACATGTTTCATACATGGAGCAGATCAGGGGGTGAGCAGCAGGGTCCAGGCCAGTTCAACCACACCACCACCAGCTTGCCCTGTCCCATCTCTGTCCTGCACCACACTGCCAACCTCCAAACAGCTGACTGGCATGCTGGCAGCAGTGACCCGATTCCACACCTGCTGCCGACCCTCTAGATATAGTCTCCTCCTCATCTGGCAGGTAAGAGGCTCTTGCCCTGTGCCCTTCGTCACCAAGTCACCCAAAGGCCCAACAAGGAGTACTGTAGTTTAAGACAGGTGACATGGTTGTGTCCCCATGCACTCGGAAGCCCTTTGGGGGGATTGAGTCTACAGTTTTGCACAGTCGGTTTCTTTCTCTTCCCATAAATAGCAAAAGGCATTGTTAGTGAGCCATTACAGTATAATCGTTGTAAATCTTCTGAAGTCACTATGACCCATAAAAGATGTAAAAAGTCTCTGCATTAACACATGGATATCAGTTAATGGCTAGTCTTGAATGGTAGGTCACTGTGTTCTCTCAGGAATGCACTGCATGTGCTTTCTGCATTTAAAAGTTCTTTGAAATTCTCCTGAAACTCACACTTCTCCTCTTGTTATACTTCCTGTGATGCAATGTGGCTGCCTCCAACAGCACGGAAAGCTGGCTTTGGGATACATGTATTGCTGCACCTGCTATTAACTGGAGCCTTGTAAACTTAGGTTTACTGTTCCCTACACATTTCTGCATGCATGCCCTTTCGTGGGGCAAAACACTTAAACTTTACTATTTGCTTAAGACATTTAGTAGATTCTCTTCTGCAAGTCACCTCGATAGGTTATATTCTAGTCACCAAAATGTACGCAAAATACATATGACACAATTCAGCCAGACTGAAGAATTTTCTTAGTTCTGTCAAGAATATTCTTAGTTCCCTCCCCTGAAATCAATGGAACTGAAATCTGCTTAGCTTTGACTTCGCAGTATTCTCACGAACACTTGCGATGGTTGCTGTGTTCCAATGAAAGAAAACATGACCCATTTGTCTTGTCATCCAGCTAATCAGTCATCAGCTGGGCAGCCGAAAACAAGTCGCTTCTACCTAATGGCAAATGGCAGGGGAGAAGCCGCAATCTTCTGCAGGACTGCTGGAAGGGGGAAAGTAACTCTCAGCAACCTTACTCAGCGATGCTACTTTCTCATTGTCATTAGTAGATGGAAGCAGCAGTCTTAAGTCCTGACCCCCTGGAGAAAGATAAGCTTGGTTGTTTTCCTCTCTTCCCAGTATTCACATTGCAGCCACAGATATCCACTGGGAGAGCAAAGAGGTTGGGCCAAGGGTGAAACATGGATTGTGATATCAGGGTGCAACATTGCAACACCCGTTTAGGCTTTTAATTTTTTTTTCATCATTGCAGTTTATATGGGATGTACCAATCGAAGATAATTGATTTGTTCCCTGCTGTATTGGCAGCAAAGCATCATCATCCATTTAATGGTTAATGGTAATGGAGCAACCAGTAACCTTCAGTGGTGATCGTTATTCACCTTTATGCTTGGAATTAATTTTCCTTTGTCTGAGTATGCTTGGAAATCTATTAAAACTATTAAAATCTATTAGAAAATCATCTTAGTGCCTGCTTGGGTGCTGGCCAACTCTTAGAAGACTGCAAGAATGCTCACACTCCATTGATGTATCCAAGCCAGGATAAAGTAGGGGCATCTTTCTTTCTTTCTTTCTTTCTTTCTTTCTTTCTTTCTTTCTTTCTTTCTTTCTTTCTTTCTTTCTTTCTTTCTTTCTTTCTTATTTATACCCCGCCTATCCCCTCCCTAATGGAGGGCTCTAGGCGGCTTACAATCATGTAAATTCAATTTATACAATCATATCATATATTACAGTACTCGCGCGATTAGGGAGGGGGTGAGGGAACCGGCTCTTCTTTTCCAGGCATCGGAACTACAAGCCCCAGAATGCCTCGCTTTCAGAGCCGGCTGCTAACATCCCAATTATGCCACTGTGTAAAGTGAACAAGCACTTCATATCATATTTAGTTGGAAAGTTTCACTTCATTTTTAATGGCTGGGAGATTCTAAATTAGAAGGCAACCACTGTATTTGTCAGTATTTCTATGGTGCCCAGCATGACATACTCACTCACTCACTCACTCTCTTCAAGAAAAGGTTCATTAATTAAAATATGCATTAAACAGGAACTTGGTGTGCTTACTGTAGGAATTCTTGGAGGGTAGTACCAGAACTCCACGCAGCTTCTTATTAGTATATAGCAGAGTAGAAGCGTTCCCATAAACTTGCACAAGGCTTAATCAGTTCAAAACACAAAATAAACACACTTCACATGTTAATGTAAAGTTACATAAAAAAAAGTTTACAATTTTATTGTAACACACAGTTGCTTAGTAGAAACGGTCCATGCATGCGAGCAAGAAGGTTCTGACCAAACCCACAGTCTTCTTTAATGTGGCCTTGCTGTATGGAAGTATGAGAAACATGCGGCAGCAGCCATAGCTGCCATCCTCCTTGGTAGGAGATCCAAACAGAAAGAGAAAAAGAAGGGATCAAGAAACAGGATTCAGCCCCTCCCACACAAAGCAAGTAAGATTAGGTTACAGCAGAGGCTGCCTCCTCCTCCAAGCTTGTGTGAGATGTGCTTGGTTGAAACCCGATCTCTAACACTTACAAAGCAAAGAATGAGCAGGTAGCATCACCTTTATTTACAAGAATGTGTCTGGTCCCATAAAAGCTTTTTGTTGTTTATTCGTTCAGTCGTTTCCGACTCTTCGTGACTTCATGGACCAGTCCACGCCAGAGCTTTCTGTCGGCCGTCACCATCCCCAGCTCCATAAAAGCTACAGAAAATAAAACTACTTAGAAAATTAATATAGCTTCTTAGAAAATAAAACGTGTGGTGGCTGCATTCAAGTGCTTTGTTTACAAATCTGTCTACCTTCCCATGGAAAAAAAAGTCAAAGGTAATCTGGGTAGACAGATCCTATTGGTTTAGAGGGGGTAATGGAGAGGAACCCCTCTAGTTTGCCTTTGGGTGTTATTGAGTTTGCCATAGCAGACCTAGCACAACCATGCTCTCAAAATACCAAATGTGACCACATTCAAAAAAGTTTCCCTGCTCTAAAGCAGGAGCAAATAGGTTTGTCATACATCATGAGTGCTGCCTGCTTAGAATCTGCAACCTTTGACTAAATTCATATCTCCAGTACCAGTTATGGTAGACAGATATGGGTCTTAGGCATTCTTCTGGTTAAGCCTTAGCCTTAATTGAATCTGATGCCCAGAATCTGCACTTCCTTCTTTGAATCGATGGAAAAGATCTTGGCAAACATGTTTTATTCCTTGAAGAGGAGATTATAAATTAAGTCTAGGAGAACAAAGAAAATGTAGATTTTAATGAAAGTTTTCTTTAGTACGATTGTCGAGAAAGATAAAGAATTACATGATTTGAGATGGAGAAACTCAACTTGCTCAGCACATTGTAAAATTTTATCAGTGTGAAGGGATGTATGCACTTTAAAGTCTTGGAATAATTTCAAGTGGTGTGTGAGACAAGTGTTGAGAGAAGACAACCACCAGTGGCTATGAAAAATATTGTATTATCTAACACTCACTGTTGCTTTAAACAATTGTGCATTCTTTTAAAAACTCCTTCCTTGCAGAGGAATGAGGTTGTCAGAATCTCTGAGTTAAATAGAAGATTTCAGTCTGCACCTACATTTCTCAAAAATATTCACACAGCATTGGCTGTTTAATCTGCTGAGAAGACATATAACAACTATACAAATCTGTGCTCTGAATAAAGTCCCATATTCCTAAAATTGTTAAAGTATTTAGGATATTGATGGTGAAAAATTGCCTAGTTTGTTTATTTATGATTTATAAAGATTCACAATATCTTCATAAATAGAAAAAGGAAGAATTTGAGAGTAAACAAATCTAACAATGAGGGAATACAGAACTGTCAGTCAGCCATTGAAAGTCACGTTTATGATGGTGAATTATGCATGTCCCTTTATTCTGAGAAGCTTTTCAACTTTAACAACTTCTTTAGCAACTTCAGGAACTTCATGCTAAGAATCTAATTGATAAGAATTTCATCTAGCTAGCTTTTGGTACGAATTTACACATCTTTTTCAAACGTCATTAACTTAAAAAAAGGAAATTTTTATTTGCAGGAAAAATAAAACTGAGGAATTCAATCAATCAATCAATCAATCAATCATTTATTGCGGTCTTAGACCAGTACAAGAACTGAAGAATTTAAGGAGGCTTCTGAATTCTTTCTCTTCTAGATGTTTGCCTAGATTGTGAAGTCTTGTTTTATTTTATGGTAGACGCATAGAGTTGGAAGGGACCACCACGATCATCTGATCCAACCCTCTACAATGTACAGTCAATCTAACCATCCATGAGGAAGGCTGTCCAGCCTTCTTTTTAAAAACCTCCAGAGATGAAGAACATCCTCCATAGGTAGCCTATTCCACTGTTGTACAGATCTTTCCATCAGGAAGTTTTTTCTTATATTTAAACAAAATCTAGGTAGCTATGAACTGCAGGTATAATTGCAGCTATAAACTGCAATCTTATACAGTGTTCAGTTCCTGTGCTTTATTCTACCCAATACATGCATATCACTTCACACAATTAAACACAGTTGGTGGGGAAGACAACTTGCATGCAATCTTAAATGAAACAAGAGAAACAGAAGTTGAAGTTGAAAGGTTCAACTTTTAAAAAAGCTGGATAACTGTAGGGGTAGATGATAACCAGTGCATTCGCTGACAATTGGACAGGCAACAGATCAAAGCCAATTAATGACCTCAAAGGTATTATTGAAGAATAACAAAGGGCACTCCATGTTTGCATTTCTGCTTTGTTCTTTACATATTCATTAAACAGATCCAAAGACTGGCTTTCAGGAAACATACAGAACCTTTTCCACCCTTTCTGGGCTGGCATTGGTTTTACAGGGTGAAAACAAAAAGGAACATAGATCTCCTTTGTTCTGGGAAGATCAGATTACTCACTTAAACAAAACTAATTGCACAGCTATTAAGAATGTTGGGCTTCTGCACAACTGACATTATCTATGAGTTAGTGCTTAGATATATGGTTGCTAAGCCTTGTAGTGTAAAGTAGTATAGTTGCCTCTAATTTAAATTAAGGATGAAAAACATTCTTCAGTTAGTAATAAATTGGGAAATTCACAGAAAACTCAAGAATCAAGCATCAGGCTTGTCTTCTGATGTTAATCTGAATCAAACAAAGACTTGAAGGCATCTTCAAATACTGGTAGATGCATACTGTGCAGTATTTCAGTACTGGCTCTGTCATGAGAGAAAAATGAAACCTCACTTGTTTCAGGAAATATGATTTTCCCATCTTGCATTACAGGTGGTGGAAAACAGTGATTATTTATTCCCAAAGTAGAAGAACTTTCTTAATAGAGGTGTGGGTGAGTGTAGAAAGAAATCTGAATCTCACAGAACAGATAAGCAATTACTATGTATTTGTCAATCCTTGTAAACTGATAATCTGGAAAAAAATATGCAGAAGAATGATGCTGATCTAATTAGGTCACTTTTGGCATCCAAGTAGGGAGATAATAAACAGAGTGGGAGTGACCCATGTCATTCCCACCGGAGGATTTGGGAAAAGAGAGACAGAATTACCAAATAATTGAGGTCAGAGAGCTGCAACACTTCCATATATAGAAAGGAAAACAAACCACATCACTTTTTTTTCCCTCTCAAACCTCAATTTTACTTCCTAAATAACTAAAAAAGATGCATGTTTTGTCTGATTTTATCATTCTATTTTAAACTAAAACACTATGTTACATATTGATCAGACTGGAGTTTGCTCACTCTGAAAATATATATGAATGCTAGTTCATTACCTTTGGCAATAAACTGGGGAGAGTTCATGCTGTACCAGGCTGACAAGAAGAATATACAGTCCTGCCAAGGATGAATTATAAAACACTGTCTCACTTACATAGTGATTATTTGTGATGAGTGATACAAAGAATAGATAAAAGTAAAGAAGCTGATGAACTGAATCCACTTTCATAATTGTAAACGATGTCATATGCTTGCAGTCACTTTAAAAGTGATCAAACGTAATCAGAGATGGTGCTGACAGATGTAGAAAAAAGTGTTAACTTCATCTTTCATCCTTTTGAGTGTGCACCCATGCATATGTGTGCTTAGATCAAACAGCTCCTTAAATAATTATTAAGTGCTTGTACATCATTTAGTCTAGCAAATATATTTAGAATTTAGAGGGGGGAAAAAGAATACATTCGAAAATACTGTGTGCTATGGTACCATACAACATTACTGATTCATATGGTTTTAATGATTAGTACTTGCATGGGAGACCACCTGGAAAGGCTAGAGATGTAGGCTAGAATGGGAAGGAACACCCCACCCTCCCAATATCCTGGAAGAAAGAAATGATAAACCATGTCCAATAGTGTATGCCCTAGAAGTTGTCCTCTTCTTCTCTTTCCTTCCACCTTTCCCAGAATTATAGACTTCTCAAGGGAGCCGAGTCTTCACATAGTGGACCCCCGGTTGATACGGAGCTGATCAAGTGGCTGATTTGATTGTGTTTGTAGCCTCTGAGGGGGTGGGGGGTTGTATTGTGGATTTTAAGTTTGTAAGCCACCTGGAGTCACCGTTGTAGGTTGGGCAGCCATATACATTTATTAAATAAATAAATAAATGTGTCTGAAATACGATAATTTGAGCATGGCCATTTGTGTCTTAAGCAAGAACTCTGAATTAATTTGTCTATGGCCCATTTGTTAGTTTATTTGGCTATCCATAGTATTCTCAGGAGTCATCTCCAATGCCAGAGTTCAAAAATGTCCCTACTCTTTCTATCCTACTTCTTTAAAGTCCAACTTTCACTTCCATAGAGTGTCACAGGGAAAGTCACTGCCTGCACGATTCTGATATTTGTAGACAGAGACACATCATGACATCTGAATATCTTTTACAAGGCCTTCATAGCTACTCTACCACATTTTCTTTCAGGCTTTTCATTTGTAAATATCATATATTTATACTACTTGTCATTACTATGTAATTGTGGGAAAAGATAATCTTGCTCCCTTTGGAATGAATGTACTTGAATATCATAGTATTTTGAACAGCAATTCATGCATAGAGCATGTTAAACTGGTTACAAGACTTTGCCAGTATAATTTTCTTTGAAATTTTAAGGTCTAGAATGTCAGGATGTGATATCCTGCCATGGCGACAGGAGGGAGGTACATCCTGCCAGTGGACACTGACCAGACTTGCAGAGTAGGTGAGAATACTTGAGTGGAGTCATGCTGTATTCACGGAAACGCAAATTATGCTGATGCAAGTATGGTGCCTAGCAGTTCAGCACCAAGGATAGATCAAAGAATGCTAGCACCTTGTTAGTTGATTCGGGGCTGGGAAGATCAAGAAATTGGGAAGTGAAGGGAGGGGCCGTCAACTCGCGGGGGAACCTTGAAGGTTTTAATTGTTGGTTTACACGAGCTTCATTCATTCGAGTCTTTAATGTGTTATGGATCTCTAGCTTTAATAAAGAACTCTTCATATCCTTAAGGACTTGTGTCTAGAGTTTCTGACATGCATGTATAATCTTATTTAGTGCATGGGAATAAGTAAAATACCAAAATTATCAACATGTTTTTCTAAACTGCAACTCCATGCAGTATTTTTCAGAAGTGCTTTGCCATTGCCTCCTTCCTAGGACTGAGAGAGAGACTAGCCTATGAAAGGACTAGACTTCACAGTCTCCTGATTTCTAGCCTGCTACCTTTAGTTGCCTTCATAATGGAGTAGCCTTCATAATTAATAATAAAGTGGCTAAAGCAGTGCTTGGATACAATCCCAAAAATGATAGAATGATCTCAATTTGAATTCAGGGTAAGCCATTTAACATCACAGTGATCCAAATATACGCCCCAACCACAGATGCTGAAGAAGCAGAAGTAGATCAGTTCTATGAGGATCTGCAGCACCTACTGGATAATACACCAAAAAGAGATGTTATTTTCATTACAGGAGACTGGAATGCTAAGGTGGGTAGTCAAACGACACCTGGAATTACAGGCAAGCATGGTCTAGGAGAACAAAATGAAGCGGGACATAGGCTTTGGAAGTAGCCCAAGAAAGAAGGAAAGCAAAAGGCAACAGTGATATGGGGAGATATGCCCAATTAAATGCAAAATTCCAGAGGTTAGCCAGAAGGGATAAGGAATTATTTTTAAACAAGCAATGTGCGGAAGTGGAAGAAGACAATAGAATAGGAAGGACAAGAGACCTCTTCCAGAAAATTAGAAACATCGGAGGTAAATTCCAGGCAAAAATGGGTATGATCAAAAACAAATATGGCAAGGACCTAACAGAAGCAGGAGAGATCAAGAAAAGGTGGCAGGAATATATGGAAGACATGTACAGGAAGGATAATAATATCAGGGGCAGCTTTGACACTGTGGTCAGTGAGTTAGAGCCAGACATCCTGAAGAGTGAGGTTGAATGGGCCTTAAGAAGCATTGTTAATAACAAGGCAGCAGGAGACGACAGTATTCCAGCTCAACTGTTTAAAATCTTGCAAGATGATGCCGTCAAAGTGATGCATGCCATATGCCAGCAAATTTGGAAAATACAAGAATGGCCATCAGATTGGAAAAAATCAACTTATATCCCCATACCAAAAAAGGGAAGCACTAAAGAATGTTCAAACTATCAAACAGTGGCATTTATTTCACATGCCAGTAAGGTAATGCTCAAGATCTTGCAAGGTAGACTCCAGCAATTCATGGAGCGAGAATTGCCAGAAGTACAAGCTGGGTTTAGAAAACTCAGAGGAACTAGAGAACAAATTGCCAATATCTGCTGGATATTGGAGAAAGCCAGGGAGTTTCAGAAAAGCATCTATTTTTGTTTTATTGACTATTCTAAAGCCTTTGATTGATGCTTTTGAACTGTGGTGTTGGAGGAAAATTCTGAGAGTGCCTTGGACTGCAAGAAGATCAAACCAGTCCATACTCCAGGAAATAAAGCCAGACTGCTTACTTGAGGGAATGATATTAAAAGCAAAACTGAAGTACTTTGGCCACATAATGAGAAGACAGGATACCCTGGAGAAGATGCTGATGTTAGGGAAAGTGGAAGGCAAAAGGAAGAGGGGCCAACCAAGGGCAAGATGGATGGATGATATTCTGGAGGTGACGGACTTGACCATGCGGGAGCTGGGGATGGTGACGGCCGACAGGAAGCTCTGGCGTGGGCTGGTCCATGAAGTCACGAAGAGTCGGAAGCAACTGAACGAATGAACAACAATAACCTTTAGTTGCTACACCCAACAGGCTCTCAGTCATTCCAGACAAAGTATTAAAAGACTTGGACCCAGGGAAGCTACAAGGCTGCCTGCTTCCAAATCATCTTCCATGCCAACATCTGATGTCATCCTCTACAACCCAACAAGACATGTGACAAGACCCTTTTTTATTAGCTGAGGTGGAACTCTCTTCAGTGGGATGATTATTTTCCCCTTTCCTTTTAAGCTTCCTGGACCAGGCCAAGACAAATGCTTTTCACTCATCTTAATTTCTAAAAACTGATTGTGATGCTTCAGTGTCAACTCATAATTACTTTATGTCCATTGACAACATTAGAAATTCACAGAATACTACAAAAGTGCACTGCTGCATATGTATATATGGATCTATCTGGGTATCTAAGAATAGCCCTCATTGCCATATTCCTCTCACTCCAATATTGCCAAGTGGACAAAAATGATGTGATGATATCGGGTGTTACGATTATGCATGAGCAAAATTGGCCACACCAGTTTTAAAGAAACAGTATGTATGGATTTCCCCAATGCACAAAGAACAAGCCTTTTTAACAGTGTTACAGAGATGACACTATCAAAACTTAAACTGTCTGTGTTATGTGTATTTAGCTATCTCAGCAGATAGTTACTTGCTTCAGCATTGATAAAAATCTTCATATTTAGTCTTAATGAATATATTAGCACAGGATTCCAAACCCCTTTTTTGACAGAAAAATCCCTGTCTTCTGTACAGAAAGCCAAAATTTGACCTGAAAAGTTAGTGGAGAAAAGAATAAATTGAACGAACAAACAAACAAACAAACAAACAAACAAATAAATAAATAAATAAATAAATATACACTTTATAGCTTCTAGCAACATTGCTCAATGACTTCAAATATCTTGGACTACAGATCTTCTCATTCCCAGTATATAAGATCGTTTAGTACATGTGAAAAGTACTAGATGGTGGAAGGCTGGTTGATAATGTGAATACTGAGTTCTTCCTTTTTGTTATTTATAACTTAGAAAATATTTTTATATATTAACCTTCTTTTGTTCCATTATTTCTATTTGTTTAGATCTTTGATTCAACTTTAATACAATACTGGCCTATTGTTTTATATAACAATCACTATTAATGAAATTTGTAATTAACTTTTATTGGTATGGAAAAGTTATAGGAAAATTTAGAGTTTTCTCTTAATTCATTCCACTGCTTGCATCATTGTGAAATGAAGCAATGAGGGCCTTCCAGCATGTGTTAACAAATGCAGTCATATGGTGCATAGTTTAATGTATTATCAGATGAGTAATATTGCAATATATCCATTTAAATTGGCTGGTCTTTCAGATTAAAGCTCAATTACCATTAGATTAATTAACACCTAATTTTAATCCAACTTTAGTGTTCACAGAAGAATAGTTAAATTTTTGACCCTCATTTTGATGTTGTAGTGCACATATTAATATTCATATGCAAGCCAAAAATATGTTCAGAATACTCAGGATCCAACAAGCTACTTTAATATTTGATTGAATTTGGTGGTTTCATAGATTTGGCTGAAAGAGGTTCAAGGAGAAAGGATGTGTTTGAAAGTACACACAAAGCTTTGATTTGCTAGGGCTGCAAGCTTTTAGCACAAATAAGCAGACATACAAGCAAGACCTAGAGTCTAGACACACCTTATAAATTTTTGCTAAATAAAATTTCACTGCCACAACCACATTGCTTCTGACATTGTCACAAAACCTCAATTTTAGTAGACTTGTAGCTGAGTCAATTAATTTATAGTTTGTTGTTGAAGCAGCAAACCTAACCAGCAGACCTGTGCAAAATGGTTGCCATCTGCCTTGGCTGTGTGAGCACAGTGGTGGCACATTTGGCCAAGTGTTAGAGGCAATGTGCTCCATTCTCATAAAGTATTGAAGTGGGGTTGATCTACCTGAACAGGTAGTTTTGCTTCAAGGCAAGGTCAAGCATTGAAGGGCCAGAGAAACAAGGGCAAGAGCAAAGCAACTATTACTGTCGGGGCGAGCAGATGGAGCGGCCTGCTTCTTCTCCTAGACACCAGTGATCCTTAGGCTGTATAGTAAATAGACACTCACACAGAGATTATATAAAATAGCCTATTTACTTATATACATATGTATTTACAGATCACTTCCACAGGTAACAAATGATACACCAACAATACAGCATACAGAGGTTGAATGAGAAGAAATGAGAAATGAGAAGAACGAATACAGGGCATCTCTGTATATATAAACTGACCAATCACCTTATAGGTCACTCTCATTATCCACCACACCCAACTTAACTCTAAGCACCTGTTGTATGAGTCACACACTGACACATCATCCCTACAACAATGGCTGCTAATTGGGTGACTCTGCAGAATATTTCCCCTTCCACCTAAATATCAAGCCTCTCTGTATAATTTATATCTAGCTGTAAATTCCTGGGTATAACAAACCCCAACACCCCTTCAATTTACAATAGATATTACATTCACATTTCACTTGTACAGAATAGAAGACATACACATTTGAGATATACACATCCTATGTCTATCTATGCTTAGAGGCTTTGTCATCACATCTGCTACATTACATTCAGATGGACAATATTGCAAATCAATACAATACAATAAACTTCCAATTATTGACTGATCACATGTTCTTGATCACATGAAGGTTTGGTCATAATCTCCAGTCTATGTTTTAACAAAATCTGTTGTCATCGGGGTTGGAACTTCCTTGCAATGTTCCATATTGTTCTCTCTTAGCAGTGCTTCAATTTTCTTCCGCTGCTCTAGAACATAACCCCCATCAACCTTCTGAATACCTACGCCTAGGTAATTCCTAATTTCTCCCAGATCTTTGACATCAAAATGTTGTTTCAGATTTTCAGTAAATTCAATTACCCTGCTTTGATCTTTTGCTATAAAACACAAATCGTCTACAAAAATCAAAAGCAAAATCTGTTCATTTTCACATTGCTTTACATACAGACATGGGTCAGCTATACTACACTTGAATCCCATTCTTTGTAATTCCTTATCTAACTTTAGATTCCAGCAACGTGCCGACTGCTTGAGTCCATACAATGCTTTCTGCAACTTGTATACACTCCCTGCAATCTTTGATTCATAACCTGGGGCTTCAGCCATATAGATTTCTTCATTCAAATCAGCATGCAGATATGCTGTTGTAATATCATAATGTTGTACTACACAATTCCCAGCTGCTGCCATTGCTAAGGCAAACGTAAATGTCTCCCCTCTTAGCGTTGGTGCAAATACCTCATCATAAGTCTGATTCTTTACCTGGGAAAATCCTTGAGCTACCAACCTAGCCTTATACTGAATATCACCATTCACTAAGGTTTTCTTCTTATACACCCATCTGCAACCTACTGCTCTATGCCCCTCAGGCAACCTAGTAGATTTAAAAACCTTATGAGAATTAATGGCTTTCATTTCCACATCCATAGCAGCTTTCCATTTACTCTGCTCGTGTTGTGGCAACTCCAAAACTTCCTGGTAATTACGAGGTTCATAATTGATAAAACACACTTTTACATCACCTGGTGTATAACGTTGAGGTGGTATGCCCTTGTTAACTCTCTCAGATCTGCGCAAAACTGTAGCATCCTGCATCATTGGCACACTAGGAGTTAATTCCTCTTCCTTCTTAATCACATCAGTGGACTCTCTCCGCTCTGAGAACTCAAAACTTCCCTGACTAGGAAGAAAAACCTCACTACTCCCGTGTAATCTCTGCCAATTGCTGTGCTCACTAAAACTTGCTGATCTAGAGATAACAACTTTCCTGCCATCAGTGAACCTATATCCCTTGGTCCCTTGCTCATACCCCACAAACGTCATCTTCTGTGCTTTTGACTGCCCTTTCCTGCGTACCTCTTTATGCACGTGAACATAGGCAGTGCACCCAAACACTTTCAAATGAGCTAATGATGGCTTCTTGTCATATAACATATAATATGGAGTTTGATTTACAGATACACTCCATAATCTGTTAATTAAATAATTAGCTGTTAATATTGCCTCTCCCCAGTATCCTCTTGATAACCCTGAGTCAGCAATAAGTGAATCCTTCACTGTCTGAAATGCTGAGTATCTTCGTTCTGCCACTCCTGGCCCTGACGTGGTTCTCCTATGCACAATGCCCCTTCTACCAAGCCATTGCTGAAAACTACCACTCAGAAACTCAGTACCCTGGTCAGTTTGTAAACTACACACCTTTGTGCTATACCTACGTTCCACAAACTGCACCCAGTTTCTAAACTTATCAAATGTTTGACTTTTAGCTTTCAATAGGTAACAGAACCCAAATCTGGTGTAATCATCTACAATAACTAAAACATATTTAGCACCCCCTATTGTAGCTGGTAATGGACCAATTAAATCAGCGTGAACTAATTCAAAACTTTTATGTGACTTCCTATCACTGAATTTGCTCACAGGAAATACTTTTGACTTTGCAACCTTACAAGCTGTGCAATCCAAATACACTTGGCATTGTTTCAAATTCATTCAAGAACTTGCTTCTGACATCTTTTCAATCACTTTGAAACTCGGATGCCCCAGCCTTCTATGCCATAGATACTCACATGAATCATGTGTTGGCTTATTAATTGTAGCTACATCATGGTTTCTGCTTGTCCTGGTACATGAAATGTACCATTTCATAAAGACAGTTCTATAAAATACCTTTACCACAGACATTATTATCTTTCATGACAATACATTCACCATTACCAAACTGTACAGTATAACCCTGTGTATCCAATTGTGAAACACTTATAATATTGTACTCCAGTTCTGGTACACATAACATTGATAATTCAACATTTAATCCTGGTACATACACTAATCCCTTACCAGTCACAGATGCAATGCTTCCATTTGCCAGACTAACATAGTCACGGTCAGCCTGCATAAAACTCTTTTTTTTTTTTCTTCTTTTTTTTTTTATTAAATTTTATTAAGTTTTACAATACATAATAAAATTTAAAGTAGAAAAAAGAAATAGAAACAGAAATACCAAATAAGAAAAAGATAAAGAAAAAGTGAAGTCAAGAAATAATAAGCAAAGAAAATATAGAAAATAGATGTCCTCCAATCTATCTTTGAACTTAAGGTACAACAATTGATTTTAAATGTTAGTCCTTCATACAGTATACAGGAACTTTTCTTTGTCATATGCCTTTTGATTTCTTTAATCCAATCTTCTAACCTTCATCTTACTGTCTCCCAATAATCCATCTTTGGCTTCCACTCCTTGAAGTAATAGTTAAATGTTGAATGTTCATTACTACATATTTATATCTTCAATAAAGACCAATTAGTATAACAAATAAAAGCCTTATTTACTTCTAATAAACTACAATATATTCTATTCATATTATGACTCATAACCTAACATGTTATGTAACTTAATACATAATTTAGCAATTCTTATAGTGTTCATACATATATATTTCTATAATTTAATTCTAATATATATATATATCTCCATAAAAAAGGAATTCTTGAATCTCAATTATCCATCTGTAATTTCCATTCCTTGTAGTAGTGTCCATTTAAACTAAGTGCATAATCTATCATATCACTTAACCTAATAGCTAGTATATCAATTCTTATAATATTCATACAATACATATTGATATATACCATCCTGTAGTAACCATCATTCTAATTCCATCATATCATTATCTTCTCATAAATATATCTCTAAGGAAAACAATATTCTATAATATCAACTTGTGTTTGTATTTAGCATCTTACATTTAGAATATCACTTTTTATATATCCATACAATTTCTCATAACAATTCAAGTCCATATTTTCATTAGCCTTTATATCCATACAGTTTCTCATATCTTCTGTTTAGGTTATGCCAAAATCACAATACACTGTGGCAGATTCGCAATATACAGCCTGTTCTTTTCTATATCTCATATAGAATATCAGAGCAACCTTCTCTCCCTTTCCACATATTTCACAACATCCATCCAACTGTGCACCCATATTTTCACTCTGTCTCCACTGCCACAACATATCTATACCAAGATTGTAGTGTAAAGCCTTCAGAATGTTCTTCTGAACTAATATACTCAAAATTTCCTCCTTCTGTTTCTCCTCCACTTGAAAAACATTTTTCCTTTCTGTCTCCTGTCTCACTTCTGTTTCTGTTCTCTGTTCTTTCTCTCTGTTTTGCAGAGTTACGAACAGTAATTCCAACGACCTTTGAATATTTGAAAAAACCTCAGTAATCTCTCTTCTGAGCTCCTCAGGTACAAGTTGGAAAGCCATCTTTCCTGTGTCCTTCAAATTAAAACAACAACCCTTCTAGTCAAAACAATAATCATGTAATCTGTCCATGGAATACTACCAGCAGAATCTATTAAGCAGAACTTCGTTGTTGTTTTTTTTTTTTAAAGTCAAAAGAAAAAAGAAAGTTCCAATAATCCAAAATACAGGAGAGAATAATATTTTAAACAGTTTATAGAAGGAGAAATAAAAAATATATTCCAAATGAAGCAAAATCCAACCAGGGAGGATGTAGAAAAAGAAGACAAGGAAAAAAACACGTTACCCTGTGTTTTTATTCTTCAAACTGCGAGCTTTCGTTCTTCAAGCTGCAAGCTGCTTAATCCAAACAAAGAGTTTCTCAAAAAATGAATAGTCATTTAGTTTATCAAGCGAAGAATTACAAACAGAGTCTCTTAAATCCCTCTAATACAAAAGAGAAGTAAAAAAAAAATGCAGACGTTTCATTATGTTGCAAATATAGAGTCCATCAAACTTCCACCAGAATCAGTTATAGCAAAGAAAGCACAAAGTTAGCCAACATTTTCAACAAAGTCCAAAAAATAGATCTTAGATTTCAAAAATATTTTAATCTAAAAAAAACATTCCTAAAGTGATCTAAAAGCGGCTGGGCGCTCTTGTGTCTCTTCAAAGAGACTTGTTTCCCCTGCGAGAGCCTGATATATCTCGGTCATTGCCTTGCACTTACCCTGTTCCTTCCGCGGTGGAAAACTACAGAAAAAACAAGGGTAGGCAATCCCAATGGCCCCACGAGTAATCTTCTGGTCTCCCCCTCTCCAGGGGAAAAAAAACTTCAGTGGACCACAACTTCTGCAATCCACGCAAGCAAGGGAAATTCAGTCAGTTCTCAGCTTCTCTGAGAAATCTGACTGGTCGAGCTGGCAGCCAAGCCTGGAGTCCTGAGCCTGCATAAAACTCTTAAACATCTGTCTGTTATTTGATACATGCTCACCAGCGCCGCCGTCAAGCAGCCATGGCCACTTTAAATCTTTTACGGACGTAATTACTGACAGCTGTGTAGCTTCTCCCGGCTTGGAAATTCTCAGCTTGGCTTTAGGCTTCTGTTTCTTATCACAATCTCTCAACAAATGCCTTTCCGTTCCACAGCAAAAACATTTTCGCTTTACAGACTTATCAGAATAACATTCCTTCACAGACACACTGTTATTACTATTTATGTTAGAACACTGTTTCCTCCTCTGCTCTTCTTCCAAGAGCCTGCCAGATAAGTAATTTATGGTCAAATCACTTTCAGATAACGACCCAAAGCTTGTAGCTAAATTATCCCACGTTTCATTTAGAGAACTGAGAATTACATACACTTTATTTGCTTCTGTAAATGGCATATCTCTCTGAGCCAACTCCTGAAACAAGTTTGTCATATAATGCAGGTGATCCCGAATATTATCAGATACACCTAATCTGGCACGATAAAGTTTCTTTGTTAGCATAACCTTGCATAACGGCGATCTTCTCAGATAAACATTCTTTAAAGCTTCCCAACACTTATTGGCTAACTGACAATCTCTAACATAACATAATTGGCTATTCTCCAGACATAAAATTATGCTTGCCAATGCTTTCTCATCCTGTAGAACAATGTCTTCATCATCCAGGTCTGGGTCAGGGCAAAGTACACTCCTCCAAAGACCCTCACGTCAAAGATACACTTGCATTTTATATGCCCATGACAAATAATTAGTGTCATTCAGTCTTTCCAGAGGAAAACCTCCCCCGACTGCTGGCAACATCTTCGCTTCGCTCATCTGTCCAGAGCCCCTTCTGGGCAGACACCGATGATTAAAGACACAGACCTTATCAGAATGTCCTCCAGCTGCAAAACAAGTGTAGGAAAAAAAACAACACACGCAGGCACAGAACCTGTTAAAGCTCCAAATCACTCCAAATAGCCACACGACTCCCAGATAGGCTTCCAAAGCTTCCAGCTCACAGACTGCACATGATCCCATGATCCACAGCCAGTCCAAAGCCTCTGTCATCTCTGGCTTCTCTGTCGCCTCTGGGCCCATAACCTGTCGGGGCAAGCGGATGGAGCGGCCTGCTTCTTCTCCTAGACACCAGTGATCCTTAGGCTGTATAGTAAATAGACACTCACACAGAGATAATATAAAATAGCCTATTTACTTATATACATACGTATTTACAGATCACTTCCACAGGTAACAAATGATACACCAACGATACAGCATACAGAGGTTGAATGAGAAGAAATGAGAAATGAGAAGAATACAGGACATCTCTGTATTTATATATAAACTGACCAATCACCTTATAGGTCACTCTCATTATCCACCACACCCAACTTAACTCTAAGCACCTGTTGTATCAGTCACACACTGACACATCATCCCTACAACAATGGCTGCTAATTGGGTGACTCTGCAGAATATTTCCCCTTTCACCTAAATATCAAGCCTCTCTGTATAATTTATATCTAGCTGTAAATTCCTGGGCATAACAAACCCCAACAATTACAATCCAGTAAGGAAAAATGCCACTTTGCTTCATAGATCAGCTTGAACAGGTGTTGGAATCTAATCACTCCATCAGACTTTGCACAGGCCTAACAGTTGTCTGCTTAGTTACATGTTTCCTTTCATATCCTGTAAAGTTTGGTTCCCAGTTCACACACTGCCCATGCAACCAGCATTCTCATTTGGTCTTTGCATGGATCCTCATATTCCAAAGCAAACAGTGACTTCTGCCCTGTTGTCAGCCTGAGTCCTGAATAATTCTCAGAACATACGTCCATTAAGTATATTTTCCAAGGATTGTGGCATTGCAAGCCATTATGGCATACTCTGACGTGATTGCTCACCCCACAAGCCACTGCTATAGCAAGGTTACACAATTCCCACTGGTGTGCACAGGTACAGGTATAAGTGTAGATATACATATTTAGGCACATGGATATCTCTAATCATGCAATCGTATGATGGTAGTTATTGTCCAAGCACAGAGGTGAAATAAGATTCAGGCTGCTCACTATCTCTACATGGAATAAGGGCCCCATCTTGAACCCCTATCTTGGGCAGCCAAATATCTTCTCATATCTGCCAACCTATTTACTTGTGTCTGTTGGCCCCTTTGGGCCTGCTCCACCTCCTGCCACCACCTGCCGAGGGCACTGTGCTACCCATCAGCTGCTTGTGCCAGGCAATATACCAATATACAAACTGATTGGCGAGCTTCAGTGAACCATATGGGAAGAAAAATACAAACATATATATCATTTCTTCCCATTCCTTCTGCCAGCTGCTGGTGCTGTTTGCAACTGATACCATTGCTGTACTTCTTCACATTCCCTCTCTTAAGTCTCACCCAATTAATCTGGCTTTTGCCTATAAATGCTCCTCAAAGTAACACAAATCAGAAAAATGTTGCTGCACAGTGACTGCCAGCGCTTCCAGTGTAGAGCTTTTATGAGATATATTGTCTATTAAGAAATCCCTTATCTTTGGTCTTCTGCTGCAATAGCAAACAGTTTTATCATTTTGCAACACGATTACTGTTCAGATGTTCTTCAAGCTTTCATAACACCTGTGTTTACACTTATATAGGTAGTAATAAAAAGATGTTTCTCTACCCAGAGAGAACTTTGATGTGTATTTTAGTAATGAACATTTGGCATTAGATCGTTTGGAGATTTTTAAGAAAAGGAGCAAAAGTGTCAGAAAAATTCAACTTCTGCAACTGGGGACAAATTATAGTGGTTGTATGAACTTCTTGCAAATATGCAGATTGAATACTGTTGCTTTTCTCCCTTCTTCCTTTATGTTGTGACAACCAGAACACCATCACCAGGGATTCAGAAAATTAAGAATAATTGCTTGCAAACTATATGGGGAGGGAGAAGAACCTTTATATCAAAAATAAGTACAATGTTCTTCAATTTATTTATTTTTTTAATTACAGGATAGCACTGATATTTAAATCCTACTTAGGTCTCTGTTAAGCCATTCCATTGCTACTTAGTTTAAAGGAATCTACCTCCTTAAGACATCTGGACATCATGGATATTTGTAGGGAAAGCCTTCTGAAGTGCAGTTGTATGAACACTGTTTTCCACATAAGCAAGGATCCTGATTTAATGCTGATGTTCAGTCATTGGGAAGTCAATGTGTATACAATTGTTCATGTAAAGGCTTTGCTTACAGACTTTTTCATTGTCTCTGTGGATGTCTTGGGAAGAGTCCAGTTCTGCACTTCCAGTTCAAATGTGCAGGAAAACAAAAGACAGTATCTCCTCTGAGGACTAAGACATTGAAATGAAAGCTAGCATTCAGGTTTAAGGAACCATGAGGCAGACCCAAGTCCAACCCCCCAAGGCCATTATCATCTGGAAAAGATAAGGTGCAGAAAGCATTTGTAGATTGATTTAAAACTTGGTATGTGCATTTAGGAGACCATATGTGAAAAACTGCTCCACCTTCAAAGAGCGATGCAAACATAAACGGGAAGAGAACAACCACAGCAAGTTTTCTCCAAGACTTTACTTTCCTAGCTATGATTTATTTTGGTGCACAAAGGCCTACCCTTGACCTTGCACCCCCCCCCCAAAAAAAAACCCAGCTCCAGTTTGTTGCCTAATAAAAAGGGAGAAAGCTTTAAAACTCACAGTTGTTATCACTGGAGAGTCATTATAGCTGAGAAAGAGTCGTGCTGAGAAAAGAGGCCCAATCTGCACAAAGGTTATATAAACTGCCTGCCTGCTGTTTATAAAGGTCCTGTCCTCCCTCCATCTCCTTGATTGGAATCACTTGTAGCAGGAGAGCATTGCTACAATCAAAGGCACATCCCTGTGTGATGCATTTTTAATTATTCACACCTGCTAAGGTTGTAAGCCGCCCACCCTGCGCTGCCACTTGAAGAGGGAGAAACAAATAAACAGTTGTGAATCAGGGTGCTATTTTTGAATGCTCACAATTTTCCTTTTCAAGAATGAGATGACATTCATTATCCAAGCTGATCTGAGGTATATGTCACCACCCTGCACCCCATATGCATGTTTACATTAACAGGGAAGGAAGTTCCTGCGCTTATTCAGGAGTGTTATGTTCTCCACTCTGCTTTGAAATGACTGGAGGGGTATGTGGGTCTGAGGCCAGAGAAACATCTGATCTCTGTAGGTCTTGAGTCTGTTCTGAAGGAAGGCAGTGTGCTGGCTATCCAATAAATTTAGCCCAGAAGCCAGGTAGTTTTACCAAAACAACCAAGGCAGGCATACATAATGTTAAGAGAATGAACATCTCTTGTAAAGTCCATGTGGAGAAAACACAGTTCCAAAACCAGGATGTTCCCGATATAGCAAATACAGTGCAAACTACAGGTCAATTACGGAAGGTGACAGTGAGCTCAAGGCAGACGTACACTGATGTGGAGAAAAGTGGGGGATAAAATGCTCAAAGCATGGCAAAAAGGGGAAAGGAGCGTTGAGAGAGTCAGGAAGTAGGAAGCATCTGAAAGGAAGGGGGTAGGTAAGTCCTTTGATTGATTGATTGATTGATTGATTGATTGATTATGTGCCATCAAGTCGCTTTCGATTCCTAGCGACCACATAGATAGATTTTCTCCTTAGGGGGAAAATTTTCTCCTTAGGGACAGATAAATCCTAAAGTGGTGACAGCAGAGATCTTAAGCCACAGCAGAACTTTAACTGTGGCAGGATTGCAGGATCCAAGACTTCTCTGTGGACAAAATGGATATCAATGAAACAGTTGAGTTCAGGACCCAGAATTCACATAGGTAGAGATCTGTTCTTGAAATCACACTAAGCTCAGGGATCCTACTTAGTTATAAAACAATGCAGGGAACCAAATCTAGGATATTTCTCAGGTTGAATCATACCTTATTGTTTTGATATCTTTAAATTATTATGGCTGATCACACAGTCAGCCAGATGTTTAGACTGGATTTGGCATTTTTGTCCACCTATTGAGTCCTTCCCAAGGACCTGGGATAGGCAGATGTTGTTGTTTAATAATATTAAAGGTATCATTATTGTTGTTGTTGTTGGTCACACAGTCAGCCAGATGTTTAGACTGGATTGGGATTTTTATCTACCTATCAAGTCCTTCCCAATGACCTGGGATAGGCAGATGTTGTTTGATGGTGTTAAAGGTATTGTCACAGGATGTAAGCTGTTCCAAGCTGCCTTTTGCAACTGACTGACTGTAATTTTGTCAATGCCACTGGTATTCAAGTGGTGCTCCAGATGTTTTGGAATTGCACCCAAGGCGCCTATTACTATTGGTACTATTTTTGCTTTCTTTTGCCACAGTTGTTCTACTTCTATTTGCAGGTCTTTATATTTTGTGATTTCCTCCAGTTCTTTCTCTTCTATTATGCTGTCTCCAGGTACTGCAATGTCTATTATCCATACATTTTTGTCTTTCTTATCAACAATTGTTAAGTCTGGGGTGTTTGTCTATTTTGTGATCCCTCCAGTTCTTGCTTACAGGTAAATGGTATTTCTTGCAGATATTCCAATGCACCATTGTTGCTAAAACAAACAAACAAACAAACAAACAAACAAACAAACAAACACATAAATAAAAATATCTGTGTGCTATTTTTGTGACCATTACAGAAGGGTGATATCAGTTGGATTTGCAGCAAATTGTGATTATCACACCAAAATAACAGCATATATGCAATGATGTTGTCACACAGATGCCGCCATAACATCTGATCCAAGGATGTGTGTTATTTGTGTGATGATGTAATCATGCATATGTCATCATCTGCCCCTCACCACAGATAACCTTGAGTGATATAAATATAATTAGATGGTAAAAATAAACCTCCCTTAGAGTCAAGCTCAACGTCTGATAACGCCATGGATACATCCCAGCTCTTTTCTTGCAGCAATATAAAAATGGTTTGGCATTGCTTTCTTTTGTGAGGTTGAAAAAAGCTGAAAGTTGAAATTCACTCTAGTATGCAGCCCTGGAATTCCTTTGTGGTCTCCCACCCAAATACTGACTAGGTATGATTCTGTTTTACTTTCAAACCCAGACAAGGAAACTAAGGTGCTGAATACTTTTAATGAAACCACAACAAAATCAGTCCAGTTTTTCTCATATATTTGGTGTCCTCTAGGATAATTTACAGTTCTCAGCTCTCATGACTGAAGGTCAGTGGATTAGCAAAGACTACAAGACAGCTTCTTTTATGTAGCCAGAGACCTCTGATGTACTAATAGAACCATCATCTCAGCGTGTCAGAAAAATTTGCTTAAATATCATTCATCATTGGCGATCACTCGTAGCCGAGTAAGATTGTCTTCCAAAAGGTAAAATTTTAACGGTGGATCCGTAAGTGGCTGTAAAGGCCAATTCTGGATCCGCACAACCTCCCACAGTGGGGGCATAGGTTTCCGGGTGGGAGACGGTCATGATGAGGGTTTGCCTGACGTGCCTTCCTTTTAGCTCTTTTCTCCCTTTCGCCCTGTACTCGTGCTTCTTCAAAGTCCATAGCACCGTTAATAAAGGCTTACCTCCAATTGAAACGCTCATGAGTTAGGGCTTCCCAGTTCTCAATGCTGATATTACATTTTTTTAAATTAGCTTTGAGAGTATCTTTGAATCTCTTTTGCTGTCCACCAATATTCCGTTTTCCATTCTTAAGTTGGGAGTAAAGTAGCTGCTTTGGAAGACGATGGTCAGGCATTCGAACAACATGACCGGTCCAGCGAAGTTGATGTTGGATGATCATTGTTTCAATGCTGGTGGTTTTCGCTTCTTCCAATACGCTAACATTAGTCCGCCTATCTTCCCAAGTAATTTGCAGAATTTTTCGGAGGCAGCGTTGATGGAATCTTTCAAGAAGTTGGAGGTGGCGTTTGTAGAGGGTCCATGTTTCACAGGCGTACAGAAGGGTTGGTAGTACAATGGCTTTGTAAACAAGCATTTTGGTCTCCCTGCGAATGTCCCGATCCTCAAACACTCTACGCTTCATTCGGGAGAAAGCTACACTCGCAGAGCTCAGGCGATGCTGAATTTCAGCGTCGATGTCGGCTTTTGTAGATAGATGGCTGCCGAGATAAGAAAAGTGATCGACATTTTCTAGTGACACACCTTTAAGCTGGATTGATGGCGCTGCGGAGGGATTGGTTCGAACTTGCTGGTAAAGCACTTTGGT
This sequence comes from Charina bottae, assembly GCA_023362775.1. Classification (NCBI taxonomy): domain Eukaryota; kingdom Metazoa; phylum Chordata; class Lepidosauria; order Squamata; family Charinaidae; genus Charina; species Charina bottae. The sequence continues at coordinate 8,664,143 of JALMGJ010000025.1, forward strand.
TTTTTTAATGTTAATCGAGAGGCCGAGTTTTTCATATGCTTCTGCAAAGATGTTTAGGATAGTTTGAAGATCTTCCTCGGAGTGTGCACAGACTACGTTATCATCAGCATATTGAAGTTCTATAACAGAAGTTGCAATTACCTTATTTTTTTTGCTTTCAGCCTACTAAGATTAAAAAGCTTTCCATCTGTTCGATATATAATTAAATATAGAACATACCTAACAGAGGTATGTTCTCTAAATCATACTATATTTAAGCTGTGATCTGTTCTAAAACTTCTGGTATGATAAGAAATAATTAACCTATAATTGTGAAGCTGTATGTGGCTCTGAGGACCTATTCTGTAATGCCCAGAGCTCTTGTTGACAGCTATTGCTGAAATTTGGTAGCAGGTTTCTCCAGTTTGAGATAGAAAACAAACAAAAATTACAATATAAGTCTCAAAATTATGCATATGTACTTTGCCTACATATATAACCCAGCCTACCCACTTTCATTCGAGTGCTTGTCTCACAACTCAATAATAGTTTGCCCACTTTGTGCTTAGAAGATGGCTTTATTAGTGCAATGGAGACTCCTGATCAGACAGTATGTTGGTTTATACCTGAATAGCATCTTATTCTGCCATAACTGTACAGCCTTGTTTCTTTTTATCTACTGAAATGAGACTGTAGAGACACTTCAACTTAAACCCTTAAGAAGTTGCAGTGTTTGTATTATGATCCTACTCTCTGTCCTTTATTTTCCACTCATAACTACCATAAGACATATGTTTTTACGGTTAATTTCAGTTTCCCCCCCCCACTTGAATAGCTTTGCAATTTTTAAATTTCTTTTGCTATGTATTCTTTTCCAGAATAACCTTTAAGTATGTCCTTCTTGCTGCTTTGTCTCCACCCTTTCATTCCCCTCTCTAAGGACAAGCTCATCACATTTCTACCTCTCCTTTTTTTCTTTTCCTTTCTGTCTTTTCCAATATTTTTGATCTTGGATTTATCTGGAAAAAAAGGGACAAGCATATAACCTATTTGACAGAGTATTTGACCTTTGATGATCTCAGTACATTACCCACTGGGTAATTTCCACAGCACAAAACTCCTGCCATTTAGGTCTCCTACTGGAAGAGAGAAAGAGAGAGAGAGGGAGGGAGGGGGCTGGAGATTGCAAATGCCATGAATCCAAAAAGAAGAGAATTTTCAGTGTGGTTTAAAGGCTACATCACTAAGATATTTGTAAATATGAACGTTTGCTGGTGACACCTTACTGACCAAGTAGTTCCTGAAGTATAATTTGATCAGGGCTGTTTTATTCTATTACATTTTCATTGTCATTTTCCTGGAGCTCAAGCACTATGATATCTTCCAGGCAGTTTGTTTTTAACTCCCATAAGCCTTAGCCAGCAGGATCAGTGACAAACAGACAAACAAACAAACAACAGAGCTATAGTCCAAAAGATCTGGAGGATATCAAATTGCCTACTCCTGTTCTAGCAAACCACTCTCCACTCATGAATTGCCAGTATCAATACTTCAATACTATAGTAATTCCTCTTTACAAATACTATTAGCATAGAGTGAGATCCAGATGCCAGTAAGCAATAATCAACTCAATAATTTACAAATCAGCCCTCTGCCTGTTTTATTTAAATGACAGAAATTTCTTGCACCCTACAGATTGAAGACGTTTATTGTGACATTATTTTCATATGATGAAAGCCTATTTTCATCATGCCTGAAAGGATTTTGAAGGCAATATGTTCACAATCATCTGACAAAGAGGGTCCAATTTGAAAAAAATCAACAATCAATAACAAGCACAAACCATCTACACTTTAGAAAGTCATACTAAAATCCTGATTTATTTCAAGCTAGATGCATATTCAACAGTGAAACACAGAAAGAAACTTTAGGAATTGCCTTGCACTAAGATCAGTTTCCATTTAAGTACAACATATGTGTACAACTTTTGTGGGTTGGGGACTGCATATTGTTCTTATGGGAACAAGTCAGGAGCTATATGTGAGTTGGGCAAAGGGGATGATAGATATGGTCAAAGTAGGAAATAAATAAATATAAATATAAAAAATATAAATATAAATATAAATATAAATATAAATATAAATATAAATATAAATATAAATATAAATATTCCCCATATGTTCTCTCCATCTTGTCCTATAATCCCAAGTCTGATTTACAGGGGGGGAGCTGGTATGGGAGTATGATAGGCTTCCTCCCAACTTTCCTGCTGGCAACTGGATGAAAAAGAGATAACATGCTGGAGGAAAAACAGAGAGAACTAATTCACTTTTTGGGAAAGTGAAACAGGGAGGGGATGGATTTGGGGTGAGTAAAGTTCACTCAGATCTGCTATGCTGCCCCGAAGTAGATTCAGAACACCAACTAAGCCAAAAGCCACGTCACATACAGTACAAGGGACAGAATGATTGATTGAAGAAATCATGGGCCACACACAGACAAGGAGGAGGTAATCTGCTCCCAATCAACTGCATCAGCTTCATCAGAAGCTTTAATGCCCATGCCTGGAAGAGAGAGCAGTCATATCCTTCAGAAAAGGTCCTTGGAAAAGGAAGGCTATAGAACCGGTCAGTTCTTTGCCCAAAGTGGTACAGGCACTTGTCAGCCCACGATCCATGACAGTGGGCAGTCACAAAGGCACGAGATAGGGACAAGTAGGAATGTATAAGCCAGACATCCAGAAAGTGACAATGTTTTCCCCCAAATCAGAATAGATTACAAGGTTAAAGATCCTCACAGCCAGGATGATAGTATATAGATATTTTGAAAAAGGGCTAATGCAAAAATTAATATGCAGGAGCCAATGGAAATATGAGAGATATGTAGGATAAGGCAGACATGGAAGCTATTATTTCCACTTCCACTGATTTGCCTGCCTTAAAAGGTGCATCTTAGGTGGGCATTACATTGGCTTTTCTTTGTTCAAACATGACTCAGAGAATGGTGTTGGGGAGAAGCTGAAGGAAAAAAGGCCACATGGAGGCAAAAGCCAGAAATACCATTTAAGAAATGACTGGATTAACTACATAATCATGTCATCATAAATGGAATGGGGACATCACATGTATAATACAGCTATCATATTCTGGATTATAGAGCAGGCAGGTGAAATGGCATTTATCAGGTATAATAAGGACTTTTACTGGCAGCAATGAAAAGAAACATTGGAACTTATTGCATGCCAAACTATAGTTGCTTAAAATGGATCCACCAATTGGAGAATGGAAAGAAGGACAAGGCTCAGCTAGGGCAAATACAAGGGGAATTGTAGCATGCAACTACAGTCAGAGCAAGTGGTGCAGATTGTTGGAATTCAGCAAATCAAATATGCCTCATTAGCATATGGGTGATTGCTCTAGGAGGCAAACTCTGTGCTAGAGGAAGTTGCTTGTTACCCCTCCCACTTCCCCCATCTCTCTCTCTGATTCTTCCATCGAGGAGAGAAGCAGCATGTGGCTGCTCCTCTCCATGGAGAGGCCATGTGCTAGGCCTCAACTCCAGAGGCTTTCCCCCCTTTCTCCACGCAGCCTCTGGCAGCAGACAGGGCCAGAGGTATGAAGTTAAGGGAACAGAAAGAAGAACTGAAACCAATTTTCTACTGAAATGGCTGTACCTGGGCAAAATAAATTTAAGAACTCTTTTGTACTTACTTTTTGTACCTGCAATGTCTAAGCGTGTGTTTCTTTATGCTTGGGTGGGCTAAAAGTGTAAGAATAAGAACCTGAATCTCTCTAACGTGCTCACAGGCTGTGTTTTTAAACAATATTCCTTTTTCTGCCCACGAGTTTACACAACGTTAAGCTCTGCTCCATTCACTGGTTCTAACAGGCCACTGAATGATCTTCACAGATATGATTGTAAGCATGATCATGTCTCCAAAAGTGGCTAAGGACTCCTTCTAAATCTGGTAGAACAAAAGATATGGAAAACTGCCAAAGACCTCCAAAAAGTGGACAGCATAACTCAATATTGGCAGCCAATAGGGGGCAGATAACTTAGCTTTCAAAGAAGAAGCCATATTTCAAACAGATGGGTGCATCTCTTGGACACCTGGCAAGATCAGTAGCTTTAGGACATTCAGGAGCACCTCTTGCATTGGTTGCACCATTAATTTAGACAGTAAGTTGATCAACTCAGGTGGCCCAATTCTTGTACCATTTGGGACTTCAGGCTAGATCTGCTGTTTGTGTAGGCAGGTCGGTGACCACGTGTATCCCCATACATAACCAAGGCAGGAGAGGCTCCTTATCCAGTCCAGCTTGGATGGTCATGGACTGGCCTTCCTTTCTGGCTGGAAAGTATGTAATTGCTTTGCACTGAGATGGAACATACACCTTGTCATCCTTGAAGATTTCTTGGGAAATAGGCTGGCCATGTACAGCATTTGAATCCAAATCCTGAGCTGTGTCCAAAACATCATCTAAGAGCTGTAACCAGAAAAACTATGGGTGGAATTTTCTCACTATTTGAAACTCAGTACATAAAAAGGATGTGTTCTTTAGATATAATCCCCTCCTCTCTCCCTGCTTACTGCGCTTCACGCTGTTGGCACAACCACTCTTAAAAATTAAGTTTTAACAAGATTTGGGAGTGGGGTTGCATATGGTCTTCAGGTTCCAAGCTGTGTACCCATGATCTACATTGACTGGCAGAGCCTATCCTGGCATCCAACTGGCATCTTTCCTTCATGAACTGGATCTTTTACCAAGAACATTTCTACTCTTAGAAACTGAAAAGTTAAAGCAAAGCAATAAGCAAACCTGAACTGTTCTTAGTAAGATATGTTTCAAAGTTTCTTTTCAATGCTGCCCAACAAACTTTCCAATCCAGTGAAATGGATCAGCCATGTGGGACAACCAAGAGGAGTAAGGGGAGTGTCTCTTTCCGTAATGGTTCACTATAGCCAATGTCTAAATGGGGAACTTCAGCTATCAATGGCAGCAGATTTGCAGAGCCTAACTGCTTTGCCATTTGCCTTTAATGCCATTTGGCACCTCCAGGAAAAGAGCAGATGCTTCCCGCTGTGCCAGTTCAGAGCAGTGGCTTTACCATGTTGCCTAGTGACAGTTTTGCAGGCTGTCATTGCATCAGTGCACAGTTGCATTTTTTTTCCTGGTGAAGAGCTATAATCAGATCACAGTATTATATATTTTTTAAAAAACTTTCTGCAATGAATCTGCTTTGCATTGCTTTACTGACTGCCTGTTTTCTAAGTTGGTCTGTTTGTGTGTGTGTGTGTGTGTAAATATATTTATATATTTATGTAAATATATTTACACACACACACATCATCATCATCATCATCATCATCTGTTTTTCTCTTTTTCACACACACATTGAAGATCTATTTTTTAAAAATGCAGCCAGTGCAAACTATGTTTCTCCCCACTGGAGCCTCTTTTGTCCCATTTCACTTCATTCATTCATTGTGGAAGACTACCTGCACCAATGCAGGAGAGCCAGATACTCCATGCCGTCACATAATCAGATGGGAGTGGGCAAGATACCTCATACAAACTTTTTTTCCCTCTCCTGTTTCAAAAGGAAACTTTGTTCTGCATATTAAGGTATATGATTTGGGAAGAAGTGAAGATAGAAAGAAATTAATTTGCCTGTGGCTGCAAGAATACAGCCTTATTCTTGTCTGGACAGTTTTTAACCAATGTGAAGGACAATAGGAGGAGGAAGGAGTATTAGGTATGTTCACGGCCTTGAGTTATTTATAAATATAATAAAGGCGGGATAAAAATTAGATAGATAGATAGATAGATAGATAGATAGATAGATAGATAGATAGATAGAGACAGACAGACAGACAGACAGACAGACAGACAGACAGACAGACAGACAGACAGACTCCCTCCCTCCCTCCTCTGGCCCCAGCAAATGCATGTTAAGTACTGTACATCTAGCTCCTGATCGATTAGGGGAAATATGTTTCATTCCCTACAAGTTCCCCTTTTCAAATTGAACATCTTCCACCAATGGAGCATCAGTAATATTTCTGAATATAAGCCCGTTGTGTAATGGTTAAGAATTTATGCTTTCCCATTCTAGCAATGCAGAAACAAAATGCTAATGACTGTTCTTACAATAGTGTGTGTGTGTGTGTGTGTGTGTGTGTGTGTGTGTTTAGCCCATATGTAGGCCAAAAGCAATGTATATTCCTCTACCTACATTTCCATTTGTCAAACTGCATATAGATTCTTTGAAAAAGGTTATTGAGGTCACAGGAAAAACTAAAGCACTTTGATGTTTCTGAACGCAACTTTCCCTAGAACATCAGCAATAATACCTCAATTTAAAGCAGAACTGTCAAATATCTTATTAGTATTTACTACAAGTGGATTTGGTGGAACACTCAAAGCATAGAAAATTTCAGGGAGATTATATAGCTGTGGTCATTGCTAAGAGCTAAAATTTAATAAGTTATACAAAAAGGTAGATGAAAAAGTAGGCCAGACTCATGAGGGAAAAGCAAACCCACAACAAAGCAGAATTGCTTGACACATTTAGGGCAAAGAGATTCTTGATGGATAGTAGTCTTAGCTTTCTTTTTTTCCCCTGGACCAGTAATCTCCCTTACCAATGGTAAGTAATCAGACAAGAATCTCAGAGTCTGTTTGTGAATTTAAACTGTTCCTATCACCTAGGCAGCAGGGAAGCTTTACATAGCATTCCGACTGTGTCGGAGGGCCGGTTTTATTGTACGGTTCCCCCCTCACATTCTAAAAACACATCTAGGGATGCTCATACTTTAAAAGTACTTCTGGGAATGTGTGCGGAAAACGAATGAAGATTCACATCTCTGTAAATGTCAAGAGTTCAGGGACAGAATGAGATATATGAATTCTGGAAAACTGCTAGACTTGAATTTTTTACTGCTGATATCCAAAAGCATATGCCTTCAGTCATTTTTGAATTGCTTTTTCACAATTGTATTCTTTAAAAAAAATGCAAGCAAAGGAACATAACCATGGAAGCACCACATTGAAAAGTCAGAGATTCAATTTAAATGAATATCGTCAGGTGCAATAGTGTGTGTTCATTTATTCTTGTCATTATATCAGATGCTTAATTTCTAAACTGAGAAATGATGAAAATATCACACTTCTATTTGTAGAAAGTGTTGGGTTTATATTGGAGATATAAATTGCTTTAAAATATCTTTGCACTATCTGTATTGGGATTGTTCCTTGTGGCTACTTAGAGTGCTATTCACCAGCCTTTAAGCTGGCAGAAAACTATACTGGCATAAAATTAGCTAGCAATTTCTATTGTGCTGCAGGCATGTTGCAGGCAAATGGTGCTGTCCTTGTTTATGATATATAGGGTACACTGGCAGGGATTGGTAGATTTCCCTAGCTTTGTTTCTCTCCCCTGTACAAATATCTCCAGGTGGTGGAAGAAACATCCACCAATCACTCTCTTTAACATGGGTTGAGGCTGGGGAGGAGGTAAGTCTTGATAGATGGCTAGACTCGCAAATTTAGCCATCTGTCAAACTTCACTGTTTATGTGCTTTCAAAAGGAGACCGACTATCAGCTGATATTAGCTGATAGTTTGACTATCAGCTAATGGGGTTAGTACTATTCCAGAAACAGCACAAAATCCATATTCAAAAGGAGCCAAACTTAAATCTAGTGCTATTCCAGAAGAGCACTAAACCTGTGTCCAAAAGTGCCCTGACTCCTGATAGTTTATCTCTTTTTGGACACAGATTTAGTGCTGTTCCAAAAGTATGCTAAACCAGTGTTCAAAAGCTGCCCAAACAGCTGCCAGATATGGGGAAGGTTGTGCTATGAAAGAACATGCCATCAACTGGACTGTTGGCCCCATTGTATCTATAGCAAAAATTGTGCCAGGATTAAGAGGAAAATATTACATTGAAAGCAAAATAGCTGAGGATGATCTAATGCTGCCTTGACTAGGGCTGAAGACTCACAGAATCATAGGTTCATAGGGTTGGAAGGGACCTTGGAGATCTTCTAGTGCAGGGGTGGGGAACCTTTTTTCTGCCAAGGGCCATTTGGATATTTATAACCGGGGACCGGGGGGGTGGGGGCGGGGTTTCTGGGATTTCCGCGGACTGGGGGCCGGAGTTTGCGGGCGGGAGCCAATCACAAGCACTGGGGGGCGGGGTTTGCAGACGGGAGCCAATCGTGTGGAAGGGGTGGGGTTTGTGGGCGGGAGCCCCGCAGGCCTTATACGGTCCGTGGACCTGACGTTGCCCACCCCTGTTCTAGTGCAACCTCCTGTCCAAGGCAGGAAACCTCAGACCTTCCCAGCCAAATGACTGTCCAACTGTTGCTTGAAAACCCCCAGGGATGGAGGACATCACCACTCCAGGAGGCAGGCTGTTCTACTGCTTAAGAGCTCTCACTGTCAGGCAATTCCTCCTTCTTTCAAATTTGGATCTCCCTCCATAAAGCTTCTACTCATTGTCCTTCCCTGGGATGCTATGGAAAATAAATCCACACTGTCCTCCTCCCTTTGACAGTCCTTCAAATACTGGAAGACTGCTCTCATGTCTCCCCTGAGCCTTCTCTTCCTGAGATTTAACCATTCATTATTGAATTTAGCCTCCAAATCCCTCGCCATCTTTCCTTCACAATATGTTTGCACTGCTCACTGCACTCTTTCCAATTCCTTAATACAGGCAATGTCACAAGAATGTATCAAAATAAGTACAGAATTAAAAGTACTAGAGTACGTTTGTGCCAAGCTTAGGTACAAGTGAGAAAAAAATCTTCGTACCCTGCTTATGTAGAATAGAAGAGAGAGGCATTTGTAATACAAACGAGAATTCTGGCCAGGGTTTAGCTTACTTTCCCATTTTTACCACCTTGCCTTGTGTAATAGTTTGAATTTCCAAGTGCATTTTCAAGGTACAGATTTATGTACAGATTTTCCTAATATTAATGTTTACAACCAACATAGTACTTGATGCATCTATTATTTGTTATAATTTCTCCTAATGTGTGTGCATGTATGTGTGTGTGTGTGTGTGTACACACAGACAGACACACCCTTTCTATGTTGTGGCACTGGTGTGTGTCTGTGTGTGTGTGTGCGCATGTGTTTGTGTATTCTGAAAGTATGCTTTCCGTGTAATTTTATTTTTGATAGGTGTCTTGCCTTTCGTCCAGGAACTGAAGGTGAAATACAAAGACTTTCTCCAACTTTCCTTCACAATATGTTTGCAGCCTAGAGTCAAAATTTGTGAGAAGGGTGGCTATATAAATTAAAATAATCGATCAATCAATCAATCAAATAAATAAATAACAAAATAATCCTGGGGGATAAGTTAGGGTGAGAGGAGACTGGTACAAACCAGTTTCCATGGTTGAGAGGTATTTCACCCTCTTCCTGGTCCTGGTTCAAAACCTTAACCATTATATTATATCTACACACATGAGGAACCTTCTCCCATAATTTAACAGCTTTGTAAGCTATAACTTTGTTCAACTTTACTAGGCATGTGGGAACACAGTGATGAGAGGTTGGGATAAAATCTCAGCAAAACAACTGCTCCTTCCTGTCTCTGTCTCTGTCTCTGTCTCTATCTATCATCATCTCTATCATCTCTATCTCTATCATCTCTATCTCTCTTTTCATCATGTTGCTTTGAAAATCAATACCAAGAATAGGCACAATTTAGGGTGAATATCTCTTGCATTGAAATAAGTGGAACTGCACACTCTTTTGTTAAGGCGGGGGGGGGGAGAGGGAGAGAGAGAGAAGAGGAATAAAGAGTCTGAAATAAAAGTTATGCCAATTCAAATGTTGGGATGGATCTGCTGCAGCAGAAAACATGCTCTTGCTGTAGCCTCTAAATACGGTATCCTTGCCCACTTTTGCCATCTCATTATTTGTAGAGAGCAACTTGTGTAAAATATTTATGGAAGCTTGCTAACTTGCGGACTACATGGTAATTCTCTGGTGGATGTAGGGAGTTTCTCAGTCAATGAATTCAACAAAGCACAGGCAAGCCATAAAACGCTCCGTAAAATCAGGCTGAACCACTGAGAGCTGTCCTTAAAATTACTCTTAGCAAGAAACCCATGAGCTTCAATTATTTAATCTATGCAGCTGTTGTTAATATCATTAATTATTTCATTCTAATAGGGAAATGGTCGCTTTCTATGTTGTAGCAGCAATCTCCGTGGCTGCAGTTCTGAATTCTCTTTAATGGTTGTAACCACTAGATGGGGGTAAACAACCTTCTTTTCCACTGAGACTCCAACAGTGAAGGTATCAAATATTGCCTGCAGTGCACTAGATACAGAATCTTAGGGTTTTTGGGTAAATCTTGCTATTTGTTAGCTGTAGGCAGTTTGCTATTATATTGAACTGATATGGTGCAATTTCCATTTGTATGTGTGTGCAAGGATACAGAATAGATGCAAATTCTGTTCAGGAAGAATTGTCCCTAGTGTTGATATTGGAGGCCAAATGGTCTTTTCAGTGATTCAGGACCTACTGGCCACAAACAGGCAGTAGGGTATAGATAGAGGGTTAAGGATTTACTCTGTGTTCCCTCTTGCTCTATCACCCTGATTGCTGTTTGTTGATAAGATTGCTAATCTGAGTTCACTTCCTTCTGCCAGGTTTATATACACACACGGAACATACATTCTTTGACTCTACTGCTGGTAGGGTATAACTAGCTAGGTCTAGGATTGTCTATCCCTATAAAGTATTTCCTATAAATAAATCTTCTTTCTGTTAATAGTTATATTATTGGTCAGGTAAGATTCCTGCTCTTAGAAATGCTCTTATGCACAAACACAGACAAAATGCTTTAACATCTAAGAGTTGGGTCTAATGAGAAGTTCAAGGCAAGAAATTGTCTATCAAGATCCAAAGCTGTTAGTGGCTGCTAAATGAGGAACAAATGTTTACAGTGTATTTATTCATTCTGAAAGACACTCTCAAAGGAGTGTATTGATCTTGGCCCTCTTCCATCTTGATGAGAAATCTCAGTGGCTCATTGAATCAGCAGTGGAGACAGTTTGTTTGATGTCTTTAATGCAAAATCAGAACCAAAAATATTATATGGACAGCAGGGTCATATTCATGGAAAGAACCAATCCAGCGCAGATGCGGAACCTGACATATATAAGAATATGTGTACATTAGCTAATGCAAAGACAGAAGGCAGGGAAGGATCGGAAATTACAATGACAGTTCTGTAGGCTTTTCCAGATAGATGTGTTGATCCACTAAGAGAGCAAATGATCCCACCTTCCTGTGATTCCATAGTACCATTAATGCATATATGGGATTATAATGGAATCCTAAGCAGCAGTGTTAACTATCTGTTTCACTGCCAAAACAGCACCTACTGTTTGCAATGAGCCCATTGGATACAGCCCTGTATGTATTGCTAGGTTTGGAGTCTCAATATGGTCTGCAAAATCCTGTATATTTTAAACAAAGTAATTTATCCCCCCGCAAACCTGTCTGTTGCTTCATCTAGTATGGGCTGTACATCCCAAGGCATCAGGTGGGAAACATCTCTTGATACTAATGGTTATGGATTGTACCCTGCTTCCTCCCATGAATTTTGTTAGCTTCTCCTCTGAGATGCCATTTGCACATTCCAGTTCTCTCTTCAGCTTCTGTTACTTTGTCCTTTGCTTATAAATGTAATTTGTTTCTAGAGCTTCCCCTTTTCCATCAAACACAGAACACTTTTTTTACATTTCACTAGCACATCCCAGTTGGATCATTTTGCTGAGCTTGGTATAAAGGCACAAGAGAAAAACTATGATCTGTGTAGAAGAGGCTCAATTTTATTTCTCAGGTTAATATTTCCCCGTGATTGAATAGTGCACACAGACACATTTAGAGAGACAATTTCTTTTCTACCAGGGAAGAAACAACAAACCTGAGATTTAAAATTTCTTCTGTAGCAATTGTTCAATTACAAATAACACTCTTGACAGCACTAAGTGCTACCATTGGTATCCTGTTGCGCTTATGATTGTATGTTACATTACAAGGAATGTTTGACAAATCTATGCTGAAATATGTAGTGCAATACACATAGTGCACGGTACTTGGAAATTGGAATTATGCAACACAACACTGCACTATGGTTTTTCCCTTCATACGCATAACCATGAGAACTGCTTTGGAGTGGTGTAGTCCAATGCTGAAGGAGAAATATGGATGATCTCTGGTGGGAGCGGGATGGGGGCAGTGCAGCCATCCTCACTCTTCTTGACCTCTCAGTGGCTTTCGATACCATCGACCATGGTATCCTTTGGGGGTGGCTCAGGGAGTTGGGGGTGGGCAGCGTGGTTTTGCGCTGGTTCACCTCCTTCATCCAGGGCTGGTCCCAATCGGTGGTGATAGAGAGTGTGTCCTGGTTCAGTCTCTGCCCCAGGACTTCAGTGAGGAGTCAGAAGACGAGCTGCCCCTGGTGAACCCCCAGGGGACTGAACCAGACGAGGTCCCAGACACAGGCACGGTCCCAGACGAAGGCCCAGCACCACAGGGCAGTGGGGAGTTGGCAATACCCGAGGCTACAGGGGAGCAAGCTGGGGATGGTGGTTTGTCCCTACCCTCTAGCCAGCAGCCAATACCCGAGGCTACAGGGGAGCAAGCCGGGGATGGTGGTTCGTCCCCACCCTCTAGCCAGCAGCCAGCTGGATCCCATCAGACTCCCAGCTCACCTGAATCACCCAAAGGGCAGAGACGGAGGCGTGTACGCCTCGCCTTAAAGGACAGAAGGAGAAGTGCCTGGTTAGCTGCAAGAGATTTTTGCAGAGGAGAACTGGAGTCTTTGCAGGACCCAGATGACAGCTCCTAAACTCCTAATAAATAACCAGCAGAGCAGTGAGTGGGTTGTGGGAGCAACGTAGCATATTGGCTTCATGACCACTCCGGTTTCCTGACTTGATTCCTGATTTCCTGATCCTGCTTGGATTATTGTTACTCTGACTTCTGGACTCCTTGACTTGGCTTTGACTTCTCACTGACCTACTTGTTACCACCCCTGACCTGGCTTTGGAATATCGGTTATCTTCTGGATTAACTCTGACTTCAGCAAACGAATTCTGGACTTCTCTCTCAGCTTTTCCCTTCAGCGTGTCTTCTGGCTGCATTGGTTGCTCAAATTACAGCTGGTGAGTGAATTCCTGCCTGCAGCTCACAAGCAGAGGGTCTGTGTAACTTGATACTCGAGGCTAGCCAGCACAGAGAGAGAGAGATCTGACCCTCAACCCCTCCTTTGTGGGGTGCCGCAGGGTTCGGCATGGGTCCAGGTTACCTGAGGGACTGTCTCATCCCTATTACATCGACCAGTCCTACCTGGTCTTGCATAGAGGGCATGTTACAGACTCCGTCCATGAGAGTATCTTGAATGGCAGGGTCCAGGAAGCAGGCCTTCTCTGCTGTGGCCCCCGCCCTTTGGAACACCCTTCCCCCAGAGGTGAGGCTAGCCCCCTCTCTCCTGGCCTTCTGGAAAAAGTTAAAGACCTGGCTCTGCCATCTCGCTTGGGGCGGGAAGGGGGGTAGTCAATCCTGGGGGTGGCTAGTGCCTTAAAGTGGTTCCCATGTATTTATGAATCTGAATCAGAATTTTTAATTGCCATTTTGGATGCTATTTTATACTTATATTTATACTTTATGCAATATATCTTGTTTTTATTGTATTTTAATCTTTTTTAGCTTTATTGTAAACCACCCAGAGTCCCTCTTTTGGGGGAGATGGGCGGTGATGAAGTTTGATAGATAAATAAATAAGTAAGTGCAAAAGGGAGGAACAGAGGACAAGGACTAGCTGCTACTGAATCAAAATTTGCCTTCTCTATGGGAGGTTAATTAAAAGGCCTGTAAACCTTTTGAACAATGTCCTGTCCATAGTGTCACATTGCTATAGTCTCCTGCAGCAGAGAACTGAAGAACTTCCCTATGATGCCTATGAAGGTGGCTAATCTGCCATAGAAAACCTGAACAAACTTTCACCTTACAAAGCTGATAAATGAACTGATTGCATGCTGCTGCTGCTGCTGCTGCTGATAATAATCTTGAAATTCTAATTCAGTAAAAAGAAAGCTTCTCTGGCTGATCTTCTCTGGGCTCAGAAGCTACGCAAAGTGTGGCTGGTTTATTATGTGGATGGGAGACCACCAAGACGTTACCTTTTTTTTTAGCTAGAACAGACAGGCATCCAGTCTTAAGTGTTGAAATCATCAAGGTTCACCTGAGCTGACAGTTGGGTTGAATCCCAATGTGGTGTTTTTTTGGTGTTCCCATTAGATTTCATAAGTTGGAAATTAGTTTGGATGTTAGCTTGTGGGAAAACCACATGCTAAAGGATCTTTCTGACACAGGCTGGACACTTGTCTATGCAAATGAGAAGAATAATATCAAAAAGGTGCTGAGATGATACTTTAATTTGATATGGACGTACAGTGCCAGGGAAGGGATATACTCATTCATTTGGCAATCAAATAGTCCACCCACAGACTAGTTCAAAGCTGGGCACTTAGAAGGTTTTAGTTAAGGTGTTGGACTAGGACTGGAGAGACCAAAGAAGTCACAGAAACTCACTGGATGTATTTGGGCCAGTTGCTCTCTGCAGCCTAACCTACCTCACAGAATTGTTGTTGTGGGGAACAAAAGGAGGAGGAAGAGCTATTACCTTGAGCTTCTGGAGAAAAGCAGGAGAGAAATCCAAACAAACAAATAAATAGGGAAGCACTCAAGATGTGGAATTTAAGATTAAATTAGAGGGAAAATTGGATGATAGCAGTGACTAAGTATAGCTTTCTTGCATCTGTGCAGACAAATGATGCTACAGGGCTCAGCATGTTCTTTCAGTTCCAGGTCCAAATAGGTTGCAAAGGGAAGGTGGGAGAAAGCTCTAGGTAGCAGTGTGAGATACAGAGCAGTACTAGGAGCAATGAAAGGTGAGAGAGACATCTAGAGGGCACCTTGTGGGACAATGAGTTTTCTTCCCTTGTATCGGAATCTTGATCATACGGTTGGAACTTCTCTGTACTATACTGAGAATTTTACTAAGATCTTTTACATTAAGGCCACCATATGGTCTCACATCTCAGTCTACATAACAACCAGATCAGGATCAGGAGGCCCTCCGAACAGTCACTCATGCCCTTGTCATCTCCCATATAGATTACTGCAACACGCTCTACATGGGGCTACCCTTGAAGAGTATCCGGAAGTTTCAGCTGGTCCAGAATGCGGCTGCACGGGTAGTTCTGGGTGCTATAAGACCAGCACATGTAACACCGCTACTCTGTGAGCTGCATTGGGTACCAGTTTGCTTCCGGGTCCAATTTAAGGTGTGGTTTATCACCTTTAAAGCCCTACATGGCATGGGACCAGGGTATCTGAGGGACCTTCCTATCCCGATTACATCCACCCACCCCATCCGATCATGCAGGGAGGGCATGCTTCAGATCCCATCACAAAAAGAATTCCATCTAGCGGGGTCCAGGAGGCGTGCCTTCTCTGCGATAGCACCCGCCCTGTGGAATATCTTGCCCCCTGAGGTGAGACGGGCACCCTCGCTCCTGGACTTCAGGAAGTCTTTAAAGACCTGGTTCTGCCGCCTTGCCTGGAACGAAGGAAATAATAGTTCCTCCTGGGGGTGGTTAGCTTAGTAATATCCTCTTTTTAAGAACACACAATCTCTTGGATTTTTTATTTTATTTTTTATAGTAGATTTTAGATGTATAGGTTTTTAACTTTTTATAATGTGATTGTAAACCGCCCAGAGTCTGCCATGGTGGAGATGGGCGGTGATAAATCCAAATAATTAATTAATAAATAAATAAATAAATAAATAAATAAATAAATAATAAACCACTCTGGCTATGGCAAGAGGCTATCTTCATTCATTCATTCATTCATTCATTCATTCATTCATTCATTCTTCAAATTTAATCAGCCTTGGTTCTGTCTTTGTGTCTGATTAATGGGCTGTTTCCATAGGATGGGTGCTGTCTGGCTAGCATGACTTTTGTCTCCTGGGCAGAACTCTGTGTGTTCATTTTAAGGGCTATGTTCTTCTTTGAGTTAGGTTTCCAAATATACACTTTCAGGTTTCCATGTGAGAGTTTAGGATTATCCTAAACCTGGCCTAACATTAGGTAGCACTGCCAGCCTATCTCTGGTCTGGCTGAGATGTTAATATATTCTAATTTGGTTCCTCCCTTTCCCTGTCTTTGTCCAGTCCCTTTTTGGCTCTTTAACCAGCATATCCTTCCATTCTGCTAGCAGATCATTTTGCCAGCAGAACATAAAGAGTCAGCTAGTGAAAATGCCTTTAGCACATTTGTTAAGCATGTTAAGATTGTACCCTAACAGCCCAGTACAACAGTTCAGTACTTTTCTTCCAAAATAAATAACAGGACGGTTCTCAGAAGTGCAGCACCCCAGCATGATGGAAAAAGCGTATAGAATATATTCTTGAGATGAATATTGACACTTTCTATTTACTGACTGCAGAAATGTTATGCATTTTTAACATTTCCATATTCAGTCCAAAAATACCCATATAGAACTGAGGGCTGCAGAGCTGCAAGCGTGCCATTGTAATAAGCAGGCTTGCCAATGAACGATCATAGGAATGCTTGATGAACAGAGTCTTTCTGAATGCCTGCATGAAATTTACCATTTTGTCTGAGAACCTGAAAGCCAGAGCACACTCTCCCTAGCTCGTAAGCAATTTTGAAGAACGTACGCAGGGTGGCCTAGTTTCACTCCAAGCAAGAAAATGAACCTTCCAGCTCAAAGCAAAGTTTTGTGTAATTCAAAAGCATACCCTTTGCATTTTAAGCACACTGGTTGGTCTAAATAAAGCATACTGTACTTTCCCATTTGCTCTGTCTTACCGGAGTTATCTGTTCTTCTAAAGAACCTTCTTTTGTTATTAAAAAAAAAGCCCTAAAGAAAGGAGAGTGAACATGATTTGTCTTTGAAGATTTATTTTTATCTTCACCAGCTGTTAAGCCTGCCCCACTGGCTTATACTGCCAAAAATAAAAATAAAATAAAACAAACCCTGGTATTTCATTTGTATTGCAGCCTTCTTGAGGGAGGGGGGATATAATATGTTTCTTGGCATTGCCTGTCCTTGTTCTTCTGAATTTAGGAAGAGATTATTTTCCTTTAGTGTGCATTTCCAGTCAAAGCACCGTTTCCTATCCCTTAATAGGACAGTTACCAGGAGGAGTAGAATTCAGCAGAACCTGGTGCATATGCAAAACAAGAGCCTGAAAAGCATACTAATGACTGCCAGTTCATGCTGTCTGTGAAGGATTACTTGGGATTATATGTAATTATCTGAAATTGCACACTGTTTTTTGCCAAAGAGAAGGGGTGTAATCGATAGGGCTTCTAATTTTATTTTTTCCCCTTTAACTATTGCCTTCCATTTCCATTTGCTTATTCATCAAAAGTAGACAATGTTTATAATAAAAAGGTGAGAGAGTTGTGAAAAATGACACATATCCAGAGCTTGGAAATAAAGGGCAGGTCTGAAAAGCACCCAATTCCCCTGTGCTTCGCAGCCAAACCTCCCGTTCAGGCCTCGCAAAAACTAAAAGAAAAGAAAACCCCAAAGACAGGTGCAAAATTCTTCAATTTTAGCATTGGACAAATATTCTTTAAGCAAAAGAGAACGAATATCTTCACTTTGCCTCTTGGCAGAATTTGTTCTCCGATGCTCTAAACTGAGGCAGCAAAGTTTTTTTTTTCTTTGAAGAGCTTCATCCTGCTAGAGCTAACCTATCAGGAGGCTTCATAGAAGCAGAAGATGGGGCTGAAACCAGGAGTGGAATCAAAAATAGATACGGGTATATTTCCCCCCCTCTCAACAATGAAAATCCAATAAAAATGCAGAATGTACAGTATCATCAAAAGAAAGTCCAGTATCTAGTCCGCATTGCACTCCTAGGCTCTGCTCATGGGGAAGGCTCACATACTGCATGGAGGTCATTTGGAGCAGTGTTTCCCAACCTCAGCAACTTTAAGATGAGTGGACTTCAACTCCCACGCTGGCTGGGGAATTGTGGGAGTTGAAGTCCACACATCTTAAAGTTGCTGAGGTTGGGAAACATTGAGTTAGTGAATGGACAGAGAAGCAGGGAGGGCTTTTCGCCTCAGTTTCTCTGCCTTCCTTGGGTATTGCATACTTCATTCACAAGGAATATGTATCTTTGTCAAACAAGCTGGAGGGCTATTTGCCAATGGTGCTCAAATAAGGCTGCACTGAAATTAGAAATTAAGAATGTGTAAAAAAAGAGGGAATATGGTTTGAAAACTTTATATAGCAATAAATATAGTTTCAAGTATTGCGTAGATTTTTTTAAAGAACCAAACATGGTAGATAGTATAATAAAATGGAAAAAGTCCTCATTCACACCCTCCAACTCAAACTAACATCCCCTCTAGTGTGTAAATGATTAGGCCAATGTTTCTCAACCTTAGCAACTTTAAGACGTGTGGACTTCAACTCCCAGGATTCCCCAGCCAAACTGGCTGAGGAATTCTGGTAGTTGAAGTCCACACGTCTTAAAGTTGCTAAGGTTGAGAAACACTGGATTAGGCCAATGAAAGAAATGCAAAAGCTGTCGATTAGTGGAAACTTAGCAAGAAAACAGTGTACAAAGAAAATACAGAATTCCATAGAAAGCCTTGTACCCCCAAAGTGCCTTGAGATCTGAGGAGTTTCAGTTCTCTGAAATATAAACAGCAAGAGCATCCTACTTTGGGGCCATACAGCAAATGAAGGCAATGGAGTGGCAAAGCAAAGACCACATACTTCCTGATGTACAGTAGGTGGAGAGGGAGGGAGGGGGCTGCTTTTTTAACTGGGAATATGTCATCACTGCTAGCCACTTTGAGGATTCTGGGACAGTGTTCTATAGTCCATCCTAGGGGCAGCACCATCCATCAATGCAGTCTGTTTTCCCATTGATTGCTAGCTGATTGTTTAAACTAAGAATGCCAGTTTATAAACAGAACAGATAATTTTAAATTCCAAGCTGAAGTGATTAGAACAAAGAATATATGCTTCTTCCTCTCAAATGTGCTGAACTGCATTAGACAAATTTGAATGTTTATATATTTTGAATATAAAAGTCAAATCATGGCCCAAACACTCCAGGGCCTGACCCATTAATCTATGGTGTGAGTAACAAAGGAGCTGCTATTTTCCCAAACCAATGCTCCAGCACAAAATTATTGTTAAAGCTGTCAGCCACTGCTAACCATCTGTTTGCAGGGTGTATATGAACTGGTGTGGCAACCAGGCATTTAATGCATTTTGAGACATTGGAGGGAGGTTTTTTGTACCTTTTAACAATGTGTGCTACATGTACTGTGCAGGGGAAATCTGGATACAGAAAGATTTCTGTGTCCTATTTAGGTTAAGTAGGTGGTTTAATGGATTTGTGTACCTGGCAGTTTACCAGCTATGCTCTATTCATTTGCCAATTGTGCATTCATTCATTTAACTGCTGCTGAATGACAGGTGGAATGCATGTTTACAGTAAGAGGGCAGTCTCATGTACTAAAGAAGCCTTCCTCAACCTGACAAGCTCCAGATATGTTTTACTAGACATTGTACACTCCCAAACCTGTACACTCCCAAGGTGTTCAAATAGCAAAAGCTGTTCAAAAGACTTCCCAGTGTTTTATTAAACTTATTCCCCTATTTGTTTCCATTTTTTCCAAATTCCAAAAATTTGGGACCTCAGATCATTTACATCCATAAGAAGGGTCATGATAGCATTTTGTTTTGGCCCAAAATGGAAAATTGCAGCCCCCACCCACATACTGTCATAGAAAGCTCTATGACAGATTCTTCTTCCAGTGAAGATTTTAATTATTGTAATGCCTATGATTAGCTTTCATAAAAAGCTATATTCAAAACTAATGTGTCACTGCTAATGATTGATGTGGGTTTGATGATTGGACCATTCTAATTATGTCCCCAGTCTTGGGGAATACTGTAATTAGGCTATCCAACATACTATTTGTCACTTCACTATGCATTCAAAATCCCTAATAAATCTCTTATGGTATGATGCTTGAAATTCATCAAAGTATATATACAGTTCCATCCCACTAGGTGATTTCACCTTTCCTTAATTACTAGATAGGGATTCAAGAATATAAGATGCTTACCAAGTCATATATCAGGTAATTAAGGTGAAAATCTCATTAACCTAATATTGTGGGTGTGTTGGGGGTTGGGTCGGAGAAAATTCAGGATAAACCAGAAGAACAGTATTTCCCATTCCTTATTAGCACATAGGACTATAACTAAAATTTTATAAAATATAAACAATGAAATTCTAATTAATATATTCTTCATCATGGCCTTAGTCCAGGGGTCCCCAACATGTGGGCCGCAGCCCACTAGTGGGCCGCGGCCTGTTAGGAAGTGGGCCGCACAGTAGGAGGTGAGCGGTGATGTCAGGAACGAGCCTGTCCCTGCCGCCATGAGTCGGAGGAAGAGCAGCCAGTAGCAGGAAGAAGCTGGGAAGGCGCAAAGACAGAGCCTGAGCTGGAGCAGCTGATTGGTGGGGACCCTGAAGGGGAAATACCTCCACCTATCAGCACACGGCAAAGAAGGGCGGAGAGGCGGGCCGAGGAGCGTGAGGCCCGATTGGCCCCCACTCGCAAACCCCACCCCCCATCCACGAGATTGGCTCCTGCCTGCAAACTCTGGCCCCCGTCCACGAGATAGGCTCCCACCTGCAAACCCCGCCCTCTGGTCTGCACGATTGGCTCCTGCCTGAAAACCCCACGCCCCGTCCACGAGATTGGCTCCCGCCTGCAAACCCCGCCCCCCAGTCCATGGAAAAATTGTCTTCCACAGAACCGGTCCCTGGTGCCAAAAAGGTTGGGGACCCCTGCCTTAGTCCAAAGAAGACTGTGTGTAGGTTGCTCCCATTACTAACAGTACATGGAAAGCAAGCCTCTGCAGTAATGCCAGCCAGCAAAGGAAAATATGGATTCATGGCAAAGATGGATAGGAAAGAATATCCATATCTTTGCTGTGCAGCCTCAAGATGGGCATCATTCAATAGATTACCTGAATATCCATATTATAATGCACACACATAGACACTCAATTGCTGCTGGTGTATAATCTCTTTCTCTGTGCATGACTTGGTTTACCATCCTACGCCATTATATGATACATGAGAAGAAATCTCTAAATGTCTTCCTCCATAAATGCAATGAGCAGCAGAAATGGACATAGTTTAAACTAACCGTTCCTAGGTATGTGTCTCATGTTGTAGGTCAGAGATGTCTAGCTAGTAGTAGTCATTCTAATTAATTTAAACTAAATATTTAATTATGTGACCAACTTTCCCTTTCAAGCCCTTGGTTCAAACATACTAACCCCTGCACTGTAGCTCTACTGTCTTAATATATATTGTTTCTGTGTTCGAAAACCACTTTCCTGTGTAAATAATCATGATATAACAATAATGGTTCAATATATGTAAAGAACATTGCAATCTGGAAACAACGTTCCCCTTGTTCATCCCATCCAGAGTAACTCGGTCCAGTCTGTTGGAATGAATGTGATGCCAGCTACCAATTGTACATCCATGATTTCAATAAGCTTGACTGAGTTCTTCTTCTTGTGGATGAAAATTGTGTTGGAAATGCAGCTCCAGAAGCATCAATCCAGAAGCATCCATCCACTAGAAGTAAGGACAGCAAACAAAGGCCTGTTTCTCCATTGCTATTCTGCTTTTCTCTGATTGGAATATTAATACTGTTCAGCTCTTCCCTTCAGGCAGATTCCTACAGGATCTATCTATCTATCTATCTATCTATCTATCTATCTATCTATCTATCTATCTACCTACCATCCATCCATCCATCCATCCATCCATCCATCCATCCATCTATCTATCTATCTATCTATCTATCTATCTATCAAATTTACATAGCCGCCTATCTCACAAAAAGTGACTCTGGGCGGCGTACAATAATTAAGCAAAAAATAACACATATACTGTATAAAACAAGCATTTAAAAATATAAAAAGTCAACATTAAAAATTAACAGTTATTAACATTAAAAATATATGAACCCTAAGGGGAGAGAGAGAGAGAGAGAGAGAGAGAGAGAGAGAGAGAGAGAGAGAGAGAGAGAGAGAGAGAGAGAATGAATATATCCACCTCAATAATGGAGCCATTTAAACAAGTCTGAGGTTCCCTGGGATCCCCAGGCCTGGAGACATAACCAGGTCTTGAGGGACTTCCGGAACATCAAGAGGGATGAAGCTAACCTAATTTCAGGGGGTGGGGGGAGAATGTTCCATAAGACAGGCTCCACGACAGAGAAGGCCCCCTGACTGGGACCCACCAAATGTAAGTCCCTGGCAGATGGTATCCACAACATGCCCTCTCTGCCAGATCTAATAGGGCGGGCTGATGTAATCAGATATTTTCTTATCTCCATTTCCCCACTATGATGAAGAAAGATCAGAGATACCTGCTTTGTGTGAGAGCATGCAGCTTCCTTAATAAACTTTATTAGGAGTTGTTCAAAGCTGTATCTTTGGGTACTGGTCATGTGCTGTACTTTTCAGTTGTACCTATTTAATGGTTTTAGGCAAAAGGAGAAGGGGACGGCAGAAGATGAGATGGTTAGATAGCATCACCGATGTAATGAACATGAATTTGAGTAAACTCCGAGAGACAGTGGAGGACAGGAAGGCCTGGCGTGCTATGGTCCATGAGGTCACGAAGAGTCGGACACGACTAAACGACTGAACAACAACAACAACAAAAGACATGATTATTTCTCTGTGAGGCTAACTGTAAAACACTTGCATACTTTTTTTTTCAAAATTGCAGTCTTCATATTCATTGATAGGAACACCTTGTCCTAAATATCTTTCTTACTTCATTCTTCTGACAAATATATTGAATTTGTACTATCTCATAGTGTTGGCTGTGTTTGAGAGCTGAGTCGACTGAGTTAGGGTTCAGTTGTGATACATTTGAAACCATAGTAAATTGTATTTTTAAGGGATGCAGCATTGTCGAGTTGGTGGTGGTCCAGTTCTCCATTTATAGAAGGTCCTGCTTCATCTGACTCCCAGCTTCTGAGCTTTATACCAGGAAAGGTAGCTTGATGCTTTTTCAGTTCCACTCAGAAGAACGGAGATAGTGTTTTCCCCTACCCACATCCACACCCTTGAGAAAAAATGTACATATAGAAGTAAAGTCAAGGATGGAAGAGCAATTTACTGTATTACCCTTTTGCATGGAATGGGCATGAATTTTTACTAGCAGGATCTGTGGCAGTTTGGGTGGGTAGCAGTTTCTGCTCCTAGTTTTGTGCTTTACAAGGCCAGCAGGTGGGAAGATACATGAATCATCTTTGAACTGCATTTGAAAATTGAGGAGAGGAAGCAATAGTAGCATGGAAGTGCCTTTACAATCACTTCTATGCTTTATTGGTCCATTTCTTGGCCCAATTTAAAGTGCAATGTTTAATATTGCAAGCCTTAACTAGCTTGGTGACTAACTTATTTGGAAGACTGCTCCTCCCCATACATATTTACTAAACCTTAATATCTTTTTCGGAAGACTTAGAATCAGATGAATAACTGCCAAAGAAAAGGTACTCCAGTTGGTTAATACCATGATAGTAGTACTCTTGTTGTCAAGCTGGCTTTTCAAATAAATTCACCTGATGTCATTTGTATGAATTCTCTGATAGCATGTAAAGACTCCTTCGGTTATTTCAGTGCTACTGCTGTAATATGACCCTTCCAAAATCATGAACTCTTAGAATTTGAAGTGACCTTAGAGGTAATCTATTCCACCCCTGTTCAGTGCAGGACCCACTATAGCATATTGGGCAGATAATCATACAGCTTCTGTTTCAAGATCTCCCTAGGAGGAGAACTCATCACTTCATATGGTAGCCTGTTCCACTGACTGGACTGATAGCTTGTACAGTCAGGAAGTGTCTCCTGACACCTAACCCGAACCTTGTAGTTTTAATCTATTGATTGTAGTCCTGCCCTCTGGAGCAAGAGAAAATAAGTCCACTCCCTCTTCCATGTGGCAGCCCTCCAGATATTTAAAGACTGCTCCTCAGATTTCTTTTTATAAGTTAAATATGCAAAGATTCTTTATTAACACACCAACCCCCTCCATCGGTCTTGCTTCCAAGATCCCTCAGCGTCTTTGTAGTTTTCCTTTGAACTTGCTCCAATATGTCACTGTCCTTTTTAAAGTATAATACCCAGAACTACTATAGGTGCAGCATTCCAAGTGGGGTCTAACCAAGACAAACTAGAGTGGAACACTTACTTCCAGTGATCTGGACTCTATGCTCCTCTTAATGCATCCCAAGATAACCTTTGTCTTTTTAGCAACTGATCACACTGCTAGCTTATATTTAACCGGTGGCTGAAAGGGTCACCCAGGCCCCTTTCACAATTACTAATGCCAAACCAGGTCTCTCCCAATCCTGTACTTATGACTTACACTTTTCCTAGTCAGATGAGGACTTTCTG
Source organism: Charina bottae (assembly GCA_023362775.1). Lineage (NCBI taxonomy): Eukaryota > Metazoa > Chordata > Lepidosauria > Squamata > Charinaidae > Charina > Charina bottae. Next base: position 8,688,729 of record JALMGJ010000025.1, read on the forward strand.
TGTCTCCCTGTTAAAATCCCACCTTGTTCATTTCAGCCCACTGCTCAAGCCTATCTAGGCTGTTTTGAAACTCTTCTCCTCTAAAGTATTAGCCACCCCTCCCGTCTTTATGCCATCTGCAAACTCAATAACTCAACTCCCTCATCCTTGACTTGATAAGAATGTCAAACAGCTCAATATATCCCTCCAAGCTGAAGTGGAATCATCAATGAACAATGTTTGGGCATGGTCATTCAGCCCACTCTGAGTCTAACACTCGTAATATCCAGCTCATATTTTACCATTTTATTATTGGTGATATCATTGAAAGGGCTACACGATGACCCTGACATTTCCCTTATCTATTTGTATAGTAACTCTGTCTAAAAAGAAGATAAGGTTAGTTTGCCGGGACTTCTTTATCGCAAACCCATGCTGGCTCTTGTTAATTGTTGCATTCCTATCCAATGCTCACAAAGATGCTGCTTAATAATCTGCTTAATGGACCTTTCCCAATGTAGATATCAGGTTGACAAGTCTGTAATTTCCATACCCTCCTCAGTACATAGAATCTGATTATAATCTCAAATTACAGGAAGAGGAAGTGAAGAAGGTTAAAAAAACCTGGGGAAGAAGGCTTTCCCCCCTGTTCTCTTCCAAAAGAAAAGGAAAAGGAGGCTTTTTTCCCCATTAAAAGAAAGCTATTAGTGTCACCACCTCTTCTACTAATTAAAAAAGTGCATCTTATTTTTTGTTCTGGGAGAGTGTAAGAGGGTGGGGCTTATAAAAGTCGAGATGGCAGCCACAACCATGGGATCAAAGTCCCACCCTTTTTATATGCATAGTGAGACACATATAAAAGGGGTGGGAGTTTGATCCCATGTGGCTGCCAACTTGACTTTTTTGGCCCCTCCATGAACACTCTGAGAGGCAGCGTGGGGAAGATTGGAAAAAAGGGAGCTCAGAGGAATTGGGAAATGTCTATATGTGTGTGTGTATGTAGATATACCCACATACTGAAAGAAAGAGAGAGGGAGAGAGATGAGACCTGAAAATCAGAGAGTGGTGGAGAAGCAGCAGAGAGACATGTAATGTGGGAAATGTGGTAGGAAGTGGGTGCAAGGGGGAAAGAAATTGCCCTGACTGGGCCTGTTGGGGGCCACACCCAACTCTCATCAGGCTGCTTCTTGCCTTTGTATTTCTTGCTTCCTGTTAAATCAGGGGTACCCAACCTTTTTGGCACCAGGGACCAGTCGTGGAAGACAATTTTTCCACAGATTGGTGGGGCGGGGTTTGCAGGCAGGAGCAAATCACATGGACCGGGGGGGCGGGGTTTGCAGGCAGGAGCCAATCGCAAGGGGTGGGGGGGGATTTGCAGGTGGGAGCCAATCACACGGACGGGGCGGAGTTTGCAGGCGGGAGCCAATTGCGCGGACCACCACCGCTCACCTGCTGTGCAGCCCACTTCCTAACAGGCCGCGGCCCACTAGTGGGCCGTGGCCCACAGATTGGGAACCCCTGTGTTAAATGATCTCCAGAATTTTGCTACAAGGTGACAAACAAATTTGGCAAATAGGTATGAAATCACACTGTACTCATTCATAGCCTTGATTAAATGGATGGTTTAGTAAGCAATTGGATGAAAGCTGGACTGGGAGATTCTAGAAACTGAACTGGCTCTGACTAGGTTCCTCTTGTCTTAACTGCAGCAAAAACATTCCTTTTGTTCCCTTCTTAAAAATGCAGTCTCAACATGCATAATGGTTTAAAAGGCATTATCATTATACATCATACAGTGAATTCTTAAAAAAAAATAGAGCAATGGGCTTAAAATATTTCTGGGTTCCTGGAAGGCCTAGATTCTAAACATTGGAAAAGTTGTTTAATCAGGCACTCAAGAGACTTAGCCTCTCTCCCTAACATTATGCCAAGGGCTTGTTAAATTATAACATCCCTGGGACTTCTTGGGACTTGTAGCCTTTATTAAAGCGTAAGTCTTTATACTGTATATAAGGGTGAATGATCCAGGGCTGATGTGATAGCTGCACTGGAAACCTGCTATTAATGTCCTGGTCAGAACTAAGCATTTACTAAAGCTCACCAACTCGCTGGGATTATGAGAAATTCCTTTGATTTTGCTGTATGGAGAATTTCTACTCTGGAGAGTGATGATTTGTCTGTCAATAGTGCCAAGGACAGCTGTTATATTGCTGTATTCAGCAGTCTGCACTGTTGTCAAGCACTTGAGTCAGATTAAATAAAACTGTGGGAGGCCTCTCTTCAAACTGGCAACTTCAGAAGGCTGAAGACGTAAAACGAGGTGAGTGGATCAGCACCTGATGCTAGCATTCCCACTTGGAGCACAACCTTCCTAGAAACATGCCATGAATTGTTAGTACAAATAAGAAAATAAAAAGGCAAGAGCAGACTTTCATTCTTCTTTCTTTTCCTTCTTATGTATGATTGGATTTAATATTGTAACACCTAGCAAGTGGGAAGCAATTTATCTGTTCATTGAGTTCTCTGATTTATTTATTTAAGGCATTTCTGCGCTCTCTCTCTCTCTCTCTTGCACACACACACACACACACACACACACACACACACAGGGTAGCTTACAATAGTAATGCAAAATATGAGAATACAGTCAATGGATAGATGTCTATTAACAGAGACAATTCTTGGAGAGTTATTTCCAAAACTTTACCAATCTATCCATAGTTAGAATGCCTTACAAACAAATTGCTCACTGACCAAAGTATCAGCAAGATTAGACATTTCTACAGGCTGAAATTAGAAAGCTAAATTTTAGTATAAGTGTAGTCCAATGCAAGCTCACTGGAATTGGAAAACAGAGAAACACTTCAAAACGGACCAATGTCTAAAAGCAACTTAATGTATTATTGTCGACAGGATGTTTGGGTGAGTTGTCCATCTGTTCCCTGAAATGTAGGGTTAGGCTTCGAGATTTGGGGTATGCTGCCCACTCTAGAATCAACTGAGACCGTGGAGGCACCAGAGCAGTGCCTGGAGCCAATTTGATTTTACTGTGATGTCTGCTAGGTGGTATTGTCAGTTTGGAGATTTCACCTGGTAACACTAATTGGTTATGTGCAGTGTTGGAATCTTATTCAACCTATTGTTCATGATCTATAACAGAGCTTTCCAAACTGTGTGTCGGGACACGTTAGTGTGTCGTCTGCAGTGTCTGGGTGTGTCGTGGCTGCTGCTGCCTCTGAACCCTGCCAGGATTCCATGCAGGTCCTAGTGCCTGCCTTGTGCATTGCTGCCTCCAAACCTGCTGTGATTCTGCGCATGTCCTAGTGCCTGCTTTGTGCCCTGCTGCCTCCAAACCTGCCCTGCCAGGATTCCGCGCAGGTCCTAGTGCCTGCCTTGTGCCCTGCTGTAAGAGTGTGTCGCGAAGTGATGCATGTCTAAAAAGTGTGTCACCAACATGAAAAGTTTGGAAAGCTCTGATCTATAAGGACTACATATTCACTTTGGAATCTGCTTATTTAGATTTTTTTATTGTTAACTTTTGTGTGTGTGTGTGTGTGAGAGAGAGAGAGAGAGAGAGAGAGGGAGGGAGGGAGGGAGGGAAGGAGTTATTATCGCCCCCTGGTGACTGCCTGCACAAGTCCCTGCAGTTTTCTGGGCAAAATTTTTGGAAATGGTTTGCCATTGCCTTCTTCCTGAGAGTGAGTGACTGGCCCAAGGTCACCCAGCTGGTTTCATGCCTAAGTCAGGAGTAGAACTCACAGTTTCCAATTTTCTAGCCTGGTGCCTTAAACCATTACACCAAACTGGCTGTCTTTTGTTGATGAAGTCCTGAAATGGCCTGGGCACTGGGGTCATTGTACTTTTAGAACACCTCTCCCAATATGGACACCTGGGAGGTGGTGTGGGCAAAGCCTTGCGAAAGCTTCCCAATTGTGTCACCCTTACCATGTAATTCCCTGCCTTTAGAGGCATGACAGGCATAGTCAGATTAATTGCTTAACAAGAATGTCTTATGGAGTCCTTGGTGCTCTTAATATCTTAATCCGTGCTTTGGGATCCCTGTGATGTATTGGCTGCTGCTGGTTTTAAATATGCAAGATTTGTACAATTGGGTTCAATCCTCTGTATTTCTGTCTTTGTTTCATTTTTTTAAATTTTGGAAAACCACTCTGTGATTCCCCAGTGAAAAGCAGTATATTAAATGAACAGATGAATTAATAGAGTACAACATTAGAAGATCTCATTGACTTCAGCTGGAAAGCTAAGCAAATGCTAAAGCTCCTGAATCTGGAATGAATGGAACATAACAGTATAGGAGAACACCTTCTACAGACAATTCAACCAAGTCCCATATTTTGAGAGAACATGTGTTTGTGGAGCATCTGAAATAGAAGTCATTGCGCATGTCCTATTTAACTGCCAATTATATGCCTCGGCAAGGGCTCAGTACCTACAGACACTACTTGACAGAACCATACACTGGGACTGTAATAAACAACTATGTTACTTCCTTCAGGGTACAAACACATATGTAGTCACTAGAACTGGGCTATCCAATTGAGAACACATTTTATAGAACATATTGGGGTAGCATGCAAAGGCGATGAATTCACCTAAATACATTTTGTATTTTTATTTTACTATTCATCTTATTATAAGCCTCTGCATTTTTAATACTCTTTTATCTTACTCTTTTATCTTTATCTTACCTCACTGTATTTTATCTCATTTTATCTCACTCTAGTCTATTTTACGTTATTATATTGTATTTTACCTGTCTTATTTTACTGTATTTTATTGTGGCTGATGCCCATTTTTTGATATGGTCATTTGACTAATCAATAAAGCTATACTTACCTTCTACAGGTGACCCTGGAAAATAAGACAGCAGGTAGTGCCGTGAAAGATCCTTCTCAGTGGGACTCAATAGTTCTGGCTCACCTACACGCTGGACAGGTCTCTCAATACTTACCTTAAAATTACTTTGATACAAACTAAAACTCTTTTGATTTCTTTCTGGGCTTTGAAAACTGTTTTGTGGTTGTATTATGGTTTTAGTTTAATGGATTTTATTCTTTTCTTCTCTAGTTTAAATTGGTGTAATGCTCTCTACTGTTCTTTGCCTTTAAGGGATATCTTCTGTCCTTTGGTTTCATTTTCTTTGTTGCTGTGTGACTTTAATTTTGTTGTAATACAGTGTGCTACAGAACTGGAGAGAAACTAAAACATTTGCTTGGATTTTTCCTAATACAATTTGAATTAGCAGTCTTTATTACATCTCCTGCCAAGGTCCATAGGAGGATGGAATTCCTCAACCTCTCATAACTTTGAAAGTGACTTATTACTTCTAACTTTATTTATGGATTTAATACAGCTGTATCATTTTAATGTAATTTTCATCAACATCATCAACAGTTAATAACTAGTTTGTGTGCTGTTTTATAAAACATTGATTCATTGTAGTTAATCTTATTTATACTTAATTTATAAAGACTTAAGTTGATTTAGAAATTTAATTATAGAAGTACATTATTTCCTCTCCATCTCTACATTAACAACCTGTCTAAGACTCCAGGAAAACTGCAGTATATGTTTTGCTAAGTCTAAAGGTGCATAAATTATACCTGGATACTTAATTCTACATCTAATTCACATTTCCCTTTTAGTTAGGGCTACTAGATCTGGGCTGCGAAGATCTAGATGATCACTAGGTGGCACAAAGAGGGAGGGAGTGTCTGTTTTTATTTTCTGCCATCTACCTCTTGATTTTTGCAGTTCAGACACAGTAATCCTACTTTAGGCTAACTATAATAAATTAAAGTAGAACGTGATCTCTACCACTGTCGATTTGGATCTGTTTATTTAACTGCTTTGCGAAGGGAAAGTATTTTACTGTGGTGTTATCTGAATTATCTGAAATTCAGGGTCATATTCCATTTACAGTAGTTCTGAATCTGCCTAGAATTGAGTGATTTCAATCTCAGTGTGACTTTTCCTGTGCCTTTTTCTTAGTGATTATGTGCCCAAATTTAATGGTGTATCTGCACATTAATTATGGGAAATTGAACAACAACTCTCAGGATGGTGGATCTTCTCATCTTCTGCATATCCCGCTCATAAAAGTAACTCCTGCTCCTTTGTGGATCTGTTTTGGCTTATCAGAGTGAATTCTCAACATTTCCATGGACTCTTAGCGTCGAAGAGGATAAGATGCTGGCATTCACAGAATTATAATTATATGAATAGGTGTTAAATATTAAACCTCAGACCCCTTGTTTCCAATTCAGATAGGACTCAGCATAGAGGGACAGGACTATTGTCTCTGCAGTCGGTGGCATAAATAGAATTAAGGGAAGGGTGGTGGCTGGCTGGGGCTCCTGACCACACCTTTGATCTTTACCAAAACCAAAGTTTGTTTTGGTCTGCTGCAAGACCAGCTCCTGACCACAGAGGATTGTAGGGTGGCATGATGGGTGAGGGCCATGTGGCAAGAGGAAGCAGGCTGAGGTATCCAGCAGACAGCCAGAGTGCATACTGCGTAGGGATTCAAGCAACCAGGTAAAGGTAAAGGTTCCCCCCCCACATTTGTGCAGTCGTGTCCGACTCTAGGGGCCGGTGCTCATCTCCGTTTGTTAGCCGAAGAGCCAGCGTTGTCCGAAGATGCTTCCACGGTCATGTGGCTGCATGACATGCGCGGAACGCTGTTACCTACCCACCAAAGTGGTACCTATTCATACTTGCATTTGCATGCTTTCGAATTGCTAGGTTGGCAAGAGCTGGAGCTAGTGCGGGAGCTCACTCCGCACGCAGGGCTAGGGATTTGAACCTCCGAACTTGCGATCTTCCAATCGACAAGCCTGGGATTCAAGCAACCGGGAGACAAAGCCAAAGAAAGAAACAAACTTCTCACAGCTCTTTGTTGCCATCTAGTGGCCATATTTACAGTGCAGATCTGGTAACCTAGTACTGACTACAACCTGCTGATACTGCTCTGCTCCTAAAAGAGCACCCCACGCTGCTGCTTCTGGCTTTCTTTGACAACCCGCAGATATCAGAGCAGCTTGGTTCCCTCAAATGTAGCCTCTAGCTCTAACTGATGACCAATATTGGGATTGCAAGATATTTCATGAGTTTGCATTGGGGCCCAAAGAGGTTGGTTTATGCCCCTGCCTCCAATCCTTAAACACTGTATTCGTTTTCAGGATCCCTGTTAGAGCAAGGAAGACCCAGCCCACAGAAAACTGCAACTTTTCTATTTGGCGTCCCTGTTGCCTGGCAGAGTTAGAGATTAATTAGTTTCCTTTCATTTACCATTATGAGAATAGCACACTGCCAACATGTCAAAATCAGAAATAGGGATATGGTTGCATTGCAGTCTGAAAGGCATATGTATTTCCCTTTCCCCAATGGCTTTATAAATCCCTTGTGTGCTGCAAAATGTGAAAAACTGAATGTAGTTTCACTAGGTTTTTGCCTGGATTGTAAAGAACAGAGTTCTGATTATTACAAGAGCTGTGATCTGGAGTAATACACAGCTTTTGAAAATAAAATACTGTTGAGAGGAAAATGGTTCATTCCTCTCCCCCCAGCCCTCTTCCCACCCTACCCCTGGATTGCAGGGAGCCTTGCGATGGTTAGGGTTGGTATGTATGTAATCTTTCCTGCTCCTCAGTCTCATCTCCCACCCTTTCACTTCTTCCCTCTGACCTTCCTTGTTGATTGCTTATTTGATCCCAGAGCCAGTGGCAACATTTATAGGCAGAGAGACCTATGTCGATGAAGGTTCTCAGTCATCCAGGTGGAACAGTCTGTGGCTTGAATCATGTCAACTGGATTTCTGAAATCCAGTTGACATGATTCAAGCCACAGACAGAGAGACCTATGTTCTGGTTTGGTCATTCTTCCTTTACAAGGCCACTTCTTCCATACCAGCCAGCTAGGACCAAACACTTCACCAGGACACCTTTTTTGAGCAGGATGTCATTCTGCCACAAATCATAGCGGTCCCATCTAAATGAGGACAGTTGGTAAGGATGGACAGCAAACTCACAATCTTTCCATGTTCTGCATGCAAGGGAAGAAATCTGGACACATTTTTAAAGAAGGTACAATTTTGTTTGATGGTCAAACATGAGAAATTGGGTTGCTCTAAAGCACCTCAAGTTCAAGGAAATGTAAATTCAATTTTGGCTGAGTTCATCTTAGCATGGTACATGAAGCAGCCATGTTTAGTATTAAAAGTAATAATAATTGTATTTTTATACAACCCAGAGCTGTAAAAACAGTTTAAATAATCAATCAACAATAAAACCATATGTTAATTGAATATTTGTTTTAAAGAACCATCTGATCCTGGATCAATTATTATTCTGGACATGCCTGTAATGTCTTTAGTTGTTGTTTAGAATAAGTCATTCTTTAAGAAAATATTTTATAATTGGGGTACTGCAACCAAGAATCAGGTTTCTGCAATTTTATCATCAAATCAAGGTTAAAGCAAACCATGGTATTGTGTGATATGTGAACCTAGAATTTGGTTTCAGATCTTGGTTTATTAACCAACTGTACTAACTGTTAAATCTTTGCTTTATTTGATAATGTAGAATGACATTATCAATTAAAAGAAATCATAATGATGGAGAAACCTGATGGAATTGATTCTATTTAGACAAGGGTGGGAGAGAGCTGCATATTTTCCAATTTGAAAACCTAATTCTCTCTCTTCAGAGCCTTGTAAATGGGTGAAATGAAGAATAATCTACAGTGCATTTCAGTTAGAAGAACTGGAACACAGGAACAAAACTGGAGTAGTCTTGAAATCAGGGAAAGGTTGATTAAAGTGCAGAATGTTTTTATTCTCCCAGTGGTTAGTGCTTTGGTGAGCCATTGGAAGGTCTGGAGCCCTCTGTTTATCTTTGTTCTAGCGGTACAGCTGTAAATCAAGATAAAAAGCAACTTGATGTGAAGGAAAATTTTTAAAAAGGTCATTTAATCACCCTGTTAGCTTAAAATGATTATTGATTCCTAGCGGTGATGTCTAATTCTGCCAGAAAATCCATTTTAGAATTTATTAGTGTCCTCTGCTTTATACTGCAGGTTATTAGAAATGGGAATCCCCAGGGAAGTATATAGGTTTAAACTACTAATATCATGCATTCAGATATCTGTCTATCTACCAAACTCTATATATCTGTCCCTGCCGCTCCCCCACCCCAAAAGCAGAACAGCAATTCAGAGTTATCCCTTTAACCTACAATGCAATTGGAGTAGGCAATCAGGAAAAATATTATTTTGCTATAGGTCTAATTATTAATTATTTCTGCCCCATGGAAATCTGGTAGCCCAGACAATATGTGACAGATAAATATCAGCAGAGAGGAAGGGTGGATTGGACATTTCATTGTTTCTTAGTATTAAAACTGCACATACTGTAGATATTCAGAGAAATCTTATATTCCTTGATGACTTAAAAAAGTCCTTATTATCAACCTTATCTCAGAACTGTTAAGTTTTTATATACTGTGTAGAAGCACCACTCAGCATTTCCCCCTTTCTCAAAAAGACAGAGTTGTTCCTCAAACAAACCAAATGTATATTCATCTGTATTTCAAAATCTATAATTATCATGTTTGTAAAGGTACTGTATTTCTAAGCTGTGTTTCCTTGACCGGACATATTTGTTTCTAATTATAAGGGGGGAAAGAAATGGTATCTATTTATTAGTTAAATTTCTCAGGCCTTATTGGAAATGTAATTATTCTGTCACTATAACTTGGCTATGGTATCTGCTGTATAATTCCATTAATTTCATGGCATGGGAAATATTCCCCAAACACAAGCCCCAGACATTTATAAACCAAAGTTTATTTGGCACGTGAGTTTTATTAACACAGGGTTATATAGGGACAATGAAACTAATTCTAGTTTCAATTGAAATACTCCTCTAATTTCCTAGAATTTTTTTTTCCTTCCAAAGAACAATTTGTTTTATTACCTCATTGAAAAGCACTATGAAGGCATTTTAGAATTTCTCTAGCTGGTGTTTTAAGTTCAGATATGGTAAATGTTTTCCTCTGTTCTGCCCTGTATCCTGAGTGGAAAAATCTCTGTGGGAGAATGTCCCCTATAATTTCTTTCCTTGTGCTTGGTGACCAGATTAATATATCATGTTGGAATCCATGATGTTTGTTTTTTGCTTATCATGATATCTGAACCAGGCCAAAATGCTTTGTCCATCAAATCATGGATTAAATCATCCTGATTTAACATTATGTACAAACAAGGATGATTTATAAGAGATACCATGGTTCTTTCTGGATTATTACCAGTGGTGTGCTGAAGCCAACTTGTACCAACTCGTGAGAGGTGATTGTTTTTAATTTTCTGGAATTTTGCAAGCTAGTTGAGAGCAAAAAAGCCAGTTGAGCCCTGACACCAGGCAGTCCAATCAGCTGTTTGGCGGCTAGTGGTGTGGTGCAGCAATGGCAATGGCGCCAGCAAAACTAGTTGTTATATATTTACCATCAAACCATTAGTCATTACCTTGTTCTGGTGAAGGGGCTTATGCATCATAATAACACTATGGTTATACCACTGAGAATATGCATTCCCAGAAGTGTCACCCATGATGGGCAACTGATAGACAAGGGGTCAGGCTAAATATACTACATTCCACTGGAGAAGGAAATGGCAACCCACCCCAATATTTTTTCAAGAAAACCAAACATGTATTCAGAACCTGGACAATGCCAACATTATTCTGGAAGATGAACCCACCAGGTCAGGAGGTATCTAATGAGCTACTGGAGAAGAGCAGAGGACAAGTGTAGTTCCACTGGTACTTATTATGTAGCTCAATTAAAACCCAAAGGCAGTCCAGCTACTGCTAGGGCCAGAGGCAATTCAGTGCTTCAAATCTATCTATCTATCTATCTATCTATCTATCTATCTATCTATCTATCTATCTATCTATCTATCATCTATCTATCTTTAATCTCATCTCATCTCATCTCATCTCATCTAAATCTTTGGAATGTGGAATGTCAGAGTAATGGACCAAGACAAAGTTGATGTTGTCAGAGGAGAAATATCAAGACTAAACACTGACTTTATGGGAATCAGCAAAATGACATGGACTGAAATACGCCATTTCACCTCAGAAAAACATCAGATTTTCTACTGCAGACAAGAAACAATACAAGAAATGGAGTATCAATCATTCTTAACAAAAACAGGGTCAAAGTTAGTGCTCAAATATAACCCCCCAAATTATCTCAGTTTGAGTCCAAGGCAAATCAAATAATATTATGGTGATCCATGTCAAAATTCTGACCGAAGATGGAAACGAAGTGGAAGTTGAATGAATCTGTGGCAAACCTTGACCTAGGTGTTGAGTGTTGCTCAGATCATTTACTCCTATTTGCAAAACTACAACTTAAATTAAACAAATAAAATCAAAAGTCCAATAGGATATAGCATCAACAATATTGCATATGATTATACAGTAAAGATAAATAGTTTTAATATATGGAGTACCTGAAGAACCTTGGACTAACATTTGTGATGTCATAAAAGATGAAGCAAACAAAAGTATCCTCAAATACAAAAAGCAAAAGAAGATACAATAGTCTCTCTGATATTTATTTATTTATTTATTTATTTATTTATTTATTTATTTATTTAATTTATATGACCGCCCATCTCCCCCAACGGGGGACTCGTTGATATGTTGAAAATAGCTGAAGAAAAGCAGAAAGCAAAAGGAACCAGAGGTAGAGGAAAAATTGCCCAACTAAAGGCTGAGTTCTAGAGAAGAACAATAAAGACAAGGAGGTATATGTAAATAAAAAATGTGAAGAAATTGAGGATAACAATCAAAGAGGAAGTGTATATATGTTTATTTCAGAAAATTACAGAAATCAAAGGGAGCATTTATGGGCATGATAAATGACACTGAAGACAAAAATCTACTGGAGACAGAAGATATAAAGAAGGAAATGGTATGAAGATATGGAAAAACTGGACCAAAAAAATCCCCATTTTAAAAAATTAAAATGGGCCCTAACCTATATTGCCAACAATAAAGCTGGAGGAGTTGATGAAATACTAGTCAAACCATTTTTGAACTTTGCAATATGATGCAGCTAAAGAGCTATTTGCAGTTTGTAAGCAGGTACAAAAAAACCACAGCAGTGGCCAAGGAAATGGAAAAATCAGTATGCATTCCAGAACCAAAAAAAAAGAAAGAAAGTCAGTGCTGAAAAAATGTTCAAACCGCCAAACGGTTGCATTAATCGAAGATAATATTTGTAGCTCAGGGTTGAACCGTGGAGTCCTTGGTGCTCTCTGAGCCTTGTTGTTTTCTTGCAGACGTTTCATTGCCAGGCTAGGCAACATCTTCAGTGCGAAAAGGGAGTGGAACTTGCTCTCTTGTTGTTAACTCTGTCAATCAACCAAGCAACAAACAACAACCCAATCAAAGTACTACCAAGGAGAGTACAACACCCCCACCAACACAGGCAGGACAAGCCTGGGTATATAAACAGAGAGCAAGTTCCACTCCCTTTTCGCACTGAAGATGTTGCCTAGCCTGGCAATGAAACGTCTGCAAGAAAACAACAAGGCTCAGAGAGCACCAAGGACTCCACGGTTGCATTAATCTCACATGCCAGTAAGATCATGCTCAAGTTTTGCGATCTAGACTTCAAGAAGGATTGCCAGCCTAATGTGAATCAATGGGGAAGTTCAAGTAGCAGCAGACTTTATCTTCTTAGGTTCAAAAATCCACAAGAATGGGCTATCCATGATATCCAAATAGACAACAAAGAAACTTCATACTGATCCCAAAGGTATGTATTGTTTTTGTTGTTGTTGTTCAGTAGTTTAGTCATGACCTCATGGACCATAGCATGCCAGGCCTTCCTGTCTTCCACTGTCTCCCGGAGTTTACTCAAATTCATGTTCATTACATTGGTGATGCTATCTAACCATCTCACCCTCTGCTGTCCCCTTCTCCTTTTGCCTTCAGTCTTTCCCAGCATCAGGGTCTTTTCCAGTGAGTCCTCTCTTCGCGTTAGGTGGCCAAAGTATTTGAGCTTCAGCTTCAGTATCTGTCCTTCCAATGAGCAGTCAGGGTTGATTTCCTTCAGGATTGACTGATTTGACCTCCTTGCAGTCCAAGGTACTCTTAAGAGTCTTCTCCAGCACCACAATTCGAAAACATCAATTCTTCGGCGCTCAGCCTTCATTATGGTCCAACTCTCACAGCCATACATTACTATCCAATCATAATGTACAGCTGCGGAAGTTAGCCTATCAGAACTGCTGAAAGAAGACAAAGTGATGCCTTTGAATCATTGGGCTGGAGGAAATGGTTGAAAATCCCTTGGACCATTTAGTATCATTACTAAATGAAGTAAAATGTTTCCTGGAAGTGATAATAATGAAACTAAAGCTTAGCTATTTTGGACCCATAATATGAAAATTGGAGAAGACTCTGATCCTTGGAAAAATTGAAGTCAGTTGAAAAGGAGCTGACGGAAGACATGATCACTGATGACACAAACATGAGCTTACAAGAACTGAAAGAAGCAATTACTGACAGACCATCCTGGAAAATGACATCCATCAGGTCATGAGAAGTTGGAAGTGACTGGACGAATGAACCACAACCCTGGTCTTTCACCTGTCCTGACTTTTGGCACTGAAAATGATATCTGGAGCTGAAATTTTGGCTTGAACTACCCCTGGGGATTAATTACACAAAATATAAGGCTAAAGCAGACTTGCTGTAAAAAAAAGGACTTTATTATTTCTGTTCATTTATATATAGAGCAACCATAAAATGATAGAGGCCAAAAGGCCAAAATGAATATTCATGATTTTTCTGTGCTGTTCTTATAATAAATAATACTTTAAACAGGTTGTGAAATTATTCTAAATGTACAATATGACCCTCTGCTAAATACTTGATATTTGCTAGTGAACAATGGAAAGACCTCATGTTTGCTGATAGGAGCCCTGGCAGAAAGGCTTCTTCTTGAGGCTTTTCTGAAACTTATAGTAGGAATTCCATTGTTTCAGGATGCCTGTTTATCAAAGAATGTTTCTTTCTGTCTTGGGAGCAACACCATCATAGCCTAAGATTCTGGGAACAGCAACAGAGAGTGATGCTGACCAAAATCTTACTTAACAGGTAGAAACAAAATGGACCAATCATTGTGGTTTGGCAGTGGGTTGATTACCAGAATACAATTTAAAACAGACAGATGACTACCTCCTCCCTCTACAAATACAAAACTAACTTGCCTGAGAAAAGGCTAAGTTGAAGCTTTTGTCTGAAACTTGCTAACTTTCCATGAGAATGGAGATTTTAAAATAAAATGGGAGAGAATCCCATTTCTGAGTAGCAATTACCATTTTGCAGGATGAGGTAGGAAAGCCCAAGTGAACAGCATGTAAAACAGCACAGAACATACTAACAAATTGTCATGAATACATTTCTATAACATGCAGGCAGATTTTGATGTTATAATTCTGTGCTGAATTAAAGCAAGGTGCTACTTATGTGCCTTGATTCTGAATGTGCCTGACTTCTACAAACTTTTTCAAACTTCTCTGGAGTCCTTCCACTGCTTTCTTGGTAGGCTTCTTTCCCCTGTTTTCCTAAATATATTTATCAATAAGGGAGGATGAAAACCAATGGCTGTATTAATGCAACACACTGAAACACAAACTCGTCAACCTCATTTTAGATTAGCATGCAGTGCCCACTCAGTCTGTGTAGTTAGTTAATTGTTCAGGGTATTGTGCAAAGTCAGAAATTTGGATTAAGGAAGCCATTGGTCAATTAGTCATGTGTTCCATAAAGGTAAAAGTAAGGTCTGCTTCAAGGTGACTTTGACTCTGGGTGACTTCATAAATAAATTCATGTAGTTTTCTCGGCAGCAGTACTGAGAAATCTTCTTCCTGTTAGGATTATCGGAAGTCAACTCAGCATTGTCTCACAAGCATAGGGGAGGACTTTTCTACTGAAGCATATCTCTACTGTGCTTGTGGGAGGTGCCTGAGTCACTTGCTTCCTGTTTCCTGCTCCTTCTTCGGTCTCTTGAGGCCCTTCTCCATCTTCCCTTCTTCCTAACCACACGTGCCACGCAGGAGGGCCACATGGCTACGTGGGTCTCGTCCGAAACATCTTGCTTGCACGCAGACCAGAGATGATTAAGCTTTTCTACCATGAAACTGCTTGCAACAAAGATCTACTGAATAAAAATGTAAGCTGTCCTTATTTTTCTTCAACTAACTAAAGTGTGAAGACTGTTTTATTTCTGAACGTTAATTAAGCTGTATGTGCAAGCCTTTATTGGCGCTTCTACTCTGCAAGATTGTTGTTAGCTGCTTGGAGTGTTTTTCTAACCTTCCAGACTTCAACACTTCCAACATGTTTTTTTTAACTTTCCCATTTAGCCTGTAGCCCTGGTAATCCCTCATCCAAATACTATCCATGCATCACCCTGCTTAGCTTCTGAGCCCAAGTACGGTCATCCTGATAGTAACATCTGCTGAGGCATCGCATGAACATGACCTGTACAGAAGAGAAACAGAGAAACTGGAAAGCTTATTCTTCAGTAACAAAGTGGAGGCTTGGAAGCATGTTCCCAGATGGCCAGGATGGAGAAATGGAGAAACATGGAGAAATGGGCAGAACGTGCTCAAACCTTCTCTACTATTAAAAACATTGGAGAGAAGAAAATAAAGATGAAATCTGGACGTTGTTGTAAAATGCTTTTTCATGGGTACTTAAACATGACCTCCTCTGTACCTTGCTCTTCAGTCAGAGAAAGAATCATTGTATCTTGGCTCTGCAATGCATATTTGTTATTCCTTGTTAGATTTGTTTCCCCTCTTTCTCAAGGAATAATTTTTATGACCATTGTTATCCAGCTCTTTATATGTGGATGGTTAACCGTTGGAGTCTTTTGCAAAAAGATCGGATAATATCTTCTTAATTTCTGTCACCTCAGAGTAAATGTGTCCCTGCCTCACATTCTTGTCCTTTTTTTATTTAAGAACCATGCAGTCATTAAGTAAGCTCTGGTGCTGAGCCTTTTAATGCAGCTACAGTAATTAACAGTAATCTAACAATGGTGAGAATCAATTGAGCCTGTTTTAGGACAGCAGTAATATATTTAAGATCATTTCATTACTGTACCAAGCGATGTGCCCCTTTGATCTTCTGTGTTTTTTGTTCCTGTATGAACATGGCTTCTAAGTGGACTTGCATCACCTTTTTGTGTGGGTGTAGCATGATGGGTTGGGGGCCTTTGTTTCTCCTCTTTCTCTACTTTAGCAGGAAACTCCAATCTTGTTTTATGGACTGTATCAGGAGCCTCCTTGTTGACTTAGGATCATCGGAAAGCTTTTTAGCATTTCTAGCAAAAGGTATTATGGCTGGCTTAGCAAACAAACAACCCTCCTCTCCCCACATGCACATCTGAACTTAATGGACTAAATGCTGTACTGCTACCAGTGAAATAAATATCAAATTGACAGCATGCCAAATGTAACATGGAGGAAATAACTTCATGTTAGAAGGAGTGTGCAAAAGTTATGATTATCCTATAGCAGTGTTTCTCAACCTCGGGAACTTTAAGATGTTTTTATTGTAAACCATCCAAAGTCACTCTGTGAGTGAGATGGGCAGTGACTAAATTTGAAATATAAATAAATACATATAAATAAAATATAAATAAAATGTGTGGACTTCAGCTCCCAGAATTCCCCAGCCAGCCAAGCTGGCTGGGGAATTCTGGGAGTTGAAGTCTACACATCTTAAAGTTCCCAAGGTTGAGAAACACTGTCCTATAGGGACAGTATTCTTGTTTCTTTAAGAGCTTGGATTCAGGATAAAACAAGGTAAGAGCAGCTTTTCTAGTTTTCAGTAATAAAGAAAAGGATTGCTGTGAACTCTGGACATTTTCAAATATTTTTAAATATGTATATATTTTCACTGTAAAATCTGTTGGCTAGGCACCAGCTGTGTACAGTTTGCTACTGTAGTTGTTCTGTCTGGGCAGCCAAACATTTCAAACTGATAGTTAGAGAATTGTTTTATCAATTCTCCATATATTCATTTTCAGGGAAAAGCTCCTACATATGTCTTCACAAAGAAAAGTTGTACTATGATTTGCTTGGTCTTGGTTCAATGTGTTTGGAACCATGGTTTATGCTTTATGTGATGGGTGAGCTTAGCTGATGGAGCACAGGTATCAAGTACTAACTACAATGATGAGAAAAATGATGTAATGTGCATTGTGACATTATTACAACCCCCCTACCCTTTGGATTTGCATCACAATGTTGGACACAAGTATGTTATATCACAAGATTTGTATTGTAATGTAATTATGTCCATTTCATCACTTGACTCCTTTGCTGCTCCTCTGCAGACTCCTTATGCAATGGAAAATGATTAAACTCTTATTAGAAATGTATTTACCTATTTATCAAATTTATATGGCCACCCATCTCACCTGAAGATATTCTGGGTGGCGTACAATAAAACCAAGAATTAAAACATTTTGCAATGGTTGTCTGCATATCACAATGAACTACAATTTGCTCAGCTGCGGCTTAGCGATGAACATACAATCGACCAAGCATAAGTCAATGCAGCAGTGCAAGCAGTAACAGGCACTTTTCGTTATGCCCATGTGTCACTGCTGCCATGTGAGCTGTACTGGCTGCCAGTTGGCTTCTGAATGCAATTCAAGGTGCTGGTTGTTACCCATAAAACCATTCATGGTTTTTTTGAGGGACCACCTGTCTCCAGTTGTTTCTGCCCATCTGGTATGTTCAGGCAGAGTGGGTACACACCAGGTCCCCTCAATTAAACATTGTCATCTTGTGAGACCGAGGAAATGTGCCTTCTCTGTCAGCAGCCACTGCCCTCTGGAGCAGCATCCCCCCTGGAGCTCTCACTCACACTCACAGCTCTCACTCCCCATGGGTTCTGGAAGTCTCTTAAGACCTGGTTCTGTTCTCAGGCCTATAGTTAGGGTGCCTGTGGAGCACCTGTTGAGTCTTTTTTTCTGAATGTTGGGAATGTTATTTTAGTCTGGGCAGTCATGTTGTTTTAAATTGTTTTTTTTAAACTTATATATTGGATATATTGTGAGCCTCCCACAATCTTTTTGGAGTTGGGCGGCCTCATCAAATAAATAAATAAATGTCAGGTCCTAACCATTAGGGCAACGTTTCTCAATCTCAGCAACTTTAAGATGTGTGGACTTCAACTCCCAGAATTCCCCAGCCAGCCATGAGTTGAAGTCTACATATCTTAAAGTTGCTGAGGTTGAGAAACACTGGATTAGGGCAACTATATATGAGCTATATATAAAAAAATGATCACTGGATGACAGCAAAGAACTAGAGATTTTTATATCGCTTTGATACTCTCTTGTGGTTTCCTGGGTTTTGCAGCCCAGATATGGTAGCCCTATAAATCATGGCTTGAAAAACAGAATGTCCAGGTCTGCGTATCAAGTTAAACAAAAACAAACAAATCACATTTATTTATTTGTAATATTTGTAAACCACGTCGCTCCACAGGTTCTAGCATACAGAATTCTAGCATACAGAATAATAAAAACAGTACAGAATAGCAAGACAATAAAAGCAATAAAACTGTAAATAGCAACAAAGCAATAGTGGCAAGATCTTTCTCTAGCTGCTTCTCCGACTTCAATAACATTATGTGTTAGCGTGTTCCACGAGTCCAGTAAATGTCTTTATAGCACTTCGAAAGTAAAGTGCTAAAAAAATAGCAATGGGATTGGAGAAATAAGAGAAAAAATTACTTCAGAGGGATACTTTCATTTTTCTTCTCTTTTTTCCCCTCCAGTGTCTGTTGTCTCAGGGAGTATTAGAAATAAACTTTCAAGAAAGCTTTGTATCTCCACAAGGATTATATTCCTCTTTTCTGTAACTTTTTTGATATTTATATGAACTCTTGAAACACAAAAAGAGGGTCCCATTTGCAGAAGGACTGAAAGAGTGTGGCATGCATTCAATTTGAGGAGCCCCACATCTTAACATTGTGCTTTTGAAGTCAAACAGTTTTTGTTTTCATTTTGAAGGGTTATATGAACATTTAGTATACAAACCCATCCTTCCCCCCCCCCCAATTATATTTTATTATAAAGGATGATGGCACCCAGGCAGGGATCAGGGTTTTTTAAAAAATATAAAAGATGCCTTAATTACAATTATATATAAAATATTATGGATGTTCACATGCTGAAGACTGAGATTTCTTATCTGGGTGACTTTTAAAGTTTGTGTCTTTACATTTCTAAGGCTTTGTTCTTTTTCTTTCTTTTTCTAACTCAATTCATTTTACTTCATTTTTTACCATGAAATTTTGCCTTGTAATAAACAGGTTCTTTCCTTTACTGCTTTGTTTTGGGATGCAAAACATTGTGGTTGCCCTGAAATTAGGTTCTCTTGAGTAGTTAATGCAAAATCTATCCAGGTGGAAATGCTGCCCAGTTACAAGAAAGAAAATTGCAGTGCATATCATTATATTAATGAGAGGACAGGACAGCCCAGCCCTAGGCATAACCTGTTGCTGAAGAGGCCCAAATGGGTCCTTATTCCATTATAGCTAATGATAACATTACTATGCCAGATAAATCAAGCTGTCTGTTCCACCTATTAGGCTCCACCGTCCCGCCCCCAATATTTAATAAGACCATGTAATACCTCAGATAGTAGGGGTAGCCAAGCTATAAATTTCTTGTAGCCCTGACTTCTTTTTTCCCCAGATATTTGATGTTCCAGAAATCACAGATTCCCCAATTTTGATAGCAGCTTTATGGGTCAACCTTTCTCTGTAGCTTCCCCAGTCTCTGTAATGAACTTTCTGTTTAGTTGAGAGAACTGATTTCCTTTCCTTGTTGGTATTTGGAAATGGTTTAAAATTCCCCATCCCCCAACAGTGTTTGAATTGAATTGAATTGAATTAAAATGTAATTGTTAAAAGTCTGCTTTAGTATTTCTATGAATTCTGGTTTAGTTTTTTTTAAAATCTAGATTGCTGTGAGGTTTCAATAGTTGAGAGCATAAAATGTAATAATAAATAAATTAGCCACCTAAGAAAAGGTGGTTTGATGGTCCTGCATTTTTTCAGTGGAAAAAGAAACGAACAAAAATGAGGTTTCTTTTAGGTTCAGTTATGAAGAAGAATAAGCCTACTCTCCCAAAGGAAAAAGAAAAGCTCTCTCAAAGTCCCAGCCACACCCATTTTGTTGACCTTGTCACATCACTGTGCTACTCATTATAGCCTTGGCTATTTGGGAAAACATAATCTCCACCCATCTATAGCTATCCTCTCCTGCAGTACAGGATAAAGTGTTTCTCTGCTTCATACCTAAATGTCTATGCCTTAAAAGTTATGCTGTTGTAGAGAGCCACGGAGAGGGAAATATTCAGAAGCCATTACATAAACAAAAAGGGCCAAAACATTCCTCGATCCCAGGAAAGTAGATAATATTAGGAAGAGGCTCAGGCTGGCTCCTCCCTAGCTCCCTGGGGTATAAGAGGGAGGGGAGGAGAAGCACAGCCAGGCTTGCATGATTCAGTTATTAGAGCAGCATGGCTGGCTGGGGAATTCTGGGAGTTGAAGTCCATCCATCTTAAAGTTGCCAAGGTTGAGAAACACTGTACTAGAGCTTTCTGTAGCTTGAATCATGTCAACTGGATTTCTATTTTCTTAATGGAAACGTTTCGCTCCTTATCCAAGGGGCTTCTTCAGTCTGAGCAAAGTTGGTAAGGGAATCCTAAATATGTTCCTAGGTAGCTGTGTGACCTTACACCTGGGGCTAGATCATGGTTATATTGAGATGTAATTTTTAAGTCCTTTTATCATCTAATGGAGGGTCGTTAAAAACACCATGCTGCTGTTGAGCTTCTGAAATGGTCTTAATCTTCCTAGGCACAGAAGACAACACGGGGAGGAAGATGGGGGAGAGTTTGTGCCTGAGGCCCCCACCTCTATTCAAGGAAGGATTTTCCAAGTTGGCATAAATGGATTCCTTGACCCCTCTCTCAAACCACCTATCTTCTCTGTCTAAAATGTGAACATTAATGTCCTCAAATGAGTGTCCTTTTTCTTTTAGATGAAGATAAACTGCTGACTCTGGTCCTGTGGTGTTATTTCTCCTGTGTTGTGCCATCCTCCTGTACATAGGTTGTTTGGTTTCTCCAATGTAGAGTTCAGAGCACTCCTCACTGCACTGGATTGCATAAACTACATTGCTTTTCTTATGTTTTGGAGTTTGATCTTTGGGGTGTACAAGCCTCTGTCTCAGTGTGTTGGTGGGTTTGAAATATACAGGTATGTGGTGTTTGCCAAATATCCGTTTTATCTTTTCAGACACGCCAGCCATGTAGGGAATGACCAGGTTCTTTCGTTTACTCTGAGTCTCAGCCCTATCTGTCGCTGTTTTAGGTCTGGTAGATTTAGATTTGGTGAAGGCCCAATTTGGATATCCACAGGCCTTCAGGGCTGTTCTCAGGTGCTGATTTTCATTCTTTTTGGAATCCATGGAGGTGGGGATGGTTTCTGCTCTGTGTGACAATGTCCTGATGACTCCTAGTTTGTGCTGCAGTGGATGGTGGGAGTCAAACATCAGATATTGATCTGTGTGTGTGGGTTTCCTGTAGATCCCTATTTCTAGCTTGCCACCGGTCCCAATGAGGACTTCACAGTCTAGGAATGCCAGTCTGTTGTCCTTGGTGTCTTCTCTGGTGAAGCTAATGTTGGCATCTATAGTGTTTATATGGTCCGTGAAGGCCTGTACTTCCTGGGCCTTGATTTTGACCCAGGTGTCATCCACATACCTAAACCAGTGGGTGGGCACCGTTCCCTGGAATGTGTTGAGTGCTTTCTTCTCCACTTCTTCCATGTATAAATTGGCCACAATGGGTGACACAGGAGAACCCATGGCACAGCCGTGTTTTTGTCTGTAAAAGTCACCTCTGTATGTGAAATAAGTGGTGTTAAGACACAGGTCCAGAAGATGGCAGATCTGGTTTGGGTTGAGATGGCTTCTCCTTTCCAGGGTGCTGTCCTCTTCTAGTCTCTTCCTGACAGCGGATAGAGCATGAGTGGTGGGGATGCTGGTGAAAAGGGAGGACACATCAAAGGAGACCATAGTTTCATCTGTATCCAGTTTCAGGATCTTTGCTTTGGAAACAAATTCTTCCGAATTATGGATGTGGTGTTCAGAGTGTCCAACTAGAGGTGCTAGTATGGTAGAGAGGTGTTTGGCAATGTTGTATGTTACCGAATTGATGCTGCTGACTATGGGTCGGAGGGGTGTTCCTTCCTTGTGGATCTTAGGAAGTCCGTAGATGCAGGGGATGGCTTCTCCAGGATACAGACGGTGGTAGGTAATCCTATCGATGGAGCCATCATGTTCCAATTGTTTCAAACTGTCTATTGCCTTTTTCTTGTAATTGTTGGTGGGGTCTCTTTTCAGTTTTTCATATGTATGGTGATCCTCCAAAAGTGAGGTAATTTTATTGTGGTAGTCTGCAGTGTTTAGAACCACTGTACATCTTCCTTTGTCAGCAGGTAAAATGGTGATGGTTTCATCTTTGCTGAGGGCTGTCAGGGCTCTCAGGGCCCTCAGCAAAGATGAAACCATCACCATTTTACCTCTCAGGGCCCTCAGCAAAGATGAAACCATCACCATTTTACCTGCTGACAAAGGAAGATGTACAGTGGTTCTAAACACTGCAGACTACCACAATAAAATTACCTCACTTTTGGAGGATCACCATACATATGAAAAACTGAAAAGAGACCCCACCAACAATTACAAGAAAAAGGCAATAGACAGTTTGAAACAATTGGAACATGATGGCTCCATCGATAGGATTACCTACCACCGTCTGTATCCTGGAGAAGCCATCCCCTGCATCTACGGACTTCCTAAGATCCACAAGGAAGGAACACCCCTCCGACCCATAGTCAGCAGCATCAATTCGGTAACATACAACATTGCCAAACACCTCTCTACCATACTAGCACCTCTAGTTGGACACTCTGAACACCACATCCATAATTCGGAAGAATTTGTTTCCAAAGCAAAGATCCTGAAACTGGATACAGATGAAACTATGGTCTCCTTTGATGTGTCCTCCCTTTTCACCAGCATCCCCACCACTCATGCTCTATCCGCTGTCAGGAAGAGACTAGAAGAGGACAGCACCCTGGAAAGGAGAAGCCATCTCAACCCAAACCAGATCTGCCATCTTCTGGACCTGTGTCTTAACACCACTTATTTCACATACAGAGGTGACTTTTACAGACAAAAACACGGCTGTGCCATGGGTTCTCCTGTGTCACCCATTGTGGCCAATTTATACATGGAAGAAGTGGAGAAGAAAGCACTCAACACATTCCAGGGAACGGTGCCCACCCACTGGTTTAGGTATGTGGATGACACCTGAGTCAAAATCAAGGCCCAGGAAGTACAGGCCTTCACGGACCATATAAACACTATAGATGCCAACATTAGCTTCACCAGAGAAGACACCAAGGACAACAGACTGGCATTCCTAGACTGTGAAGTCCTCATTGGGACCGGTGGCAAGCTAGAAATAGGGATCTACAGGAAACCCACACACACAGATCAATATCTGATGTTTGACTCCCACCATCCACTGCAGCACAAACTAGGAGTCATCAGGACATTGTCACACAGAGCAGAAACCATCCCCACCTCCATGGATTCCAAAAAGAATGAAAATCAGCACCTGAGAACAGCCCTGAAGGCCTGTGGATATCCAAATTGGGCCTTCACCAAATCTAAATCTACCAGACCTAAAACAGCGACAGATAGGGCTGAGACTCAGAGTAAACGAAAGAACCTGGTCATTCCCTACATGGCTGGCGTGTCTGAAAAGATAAAACGGATATTTGGCAAACACCACATACCTGTATATTTCAAACCCACCAACACACTGAGACAGAGGCTTGTACACCCCAAAGATCAAACTCCAAAACATAAGAAAAGCAATGTAGTTTATGCAATCCAGTGCAGTGAGGAGTGCTCTGAACTCTACATTGGAGAAACCAAACAACCTATGTACAGGAGGATGGCACAACACAGGAGAAATAACACCACAGGACCAGAGTCAGCAGTTTATCTTCATCTAAAAGAAAAAGGACACTCATTTGAGGACATTAATGTTCACATTTTAGACAGAGAAGATAGGTGGTTTGAGAGAGGGGTCAAGGAATCCATTTATGCCAACTTGGAAAATCCTTCCTTGAATAGAGGTGGGGGCCTCAGGCACAAACTCTCCCCCATCTTCCTCCCCGTGTTGTCTTCTGTGCCTAGGAAGATTAAGACCATTTCAGAAGCTCAACAGCAGCATGGTGTTTTTAACGACCCTCCATTAGATGATAAAAGGACTTAAAAATTACATCTCAATATAACCATGATCTAGCCCCAGGTGTAAGGTCACACAGCTACCTAGGAACATATTTAGGATTCCCTTACCAACTTTGCTCAGACTGAAGAAGCCCCTTGGATAAGGAGCGAAACGTTTCCATTAAGAAAATAGAAATCCAGTTGACATGATTCAAGCTACAGAAAAATTCCACCTGGATGACTGAGAACCTTCATAGACACTGTACTAGAGCCAATTTCAATAGAGTAGAGTTCTAGTTTTCCTGTGGAGGCAGTTTGACGGGGCGAGCGGATGGAGCGGCCTGCTTCTTCTCCTAGACACCAGTGATCCTTAGGCTGTATAGTAAATACACACTCACACAGAGATTATATAAAATAGCCTATTTACTTATATACATACGTATTTACAGATCACTTTCACAGGTAACAAATGATACACCAACGATGCAGCATACAGAGGTTGAATGAGAAGAAATGAGAAATGAGAAGAACGAATACAGGGCATCTCTGTATTTACATATAAACTGACCAATCACCTTATAGGTCACTCTCATTATCCACCACACCCAACTTAACTATAAGCACCTGTTGTATCAGTCACACACTGACACATCATCCCTACAACAATGGCTGCTAATTGGGTGACTCTGCAGAATATTTCCCCTTTCACCTAAATATCAAGCCTCACTGTATAATTTATATCTAGCTGTAAATTCCTGGGTATATCAAACCCCAACACCCCTTCAATTTACAATAGATATTACATTTCAATTGTACAGAATAGAAGACATGCACATTTGAGATATACACATCCTATGTCTATCTATGCTTAGAGGCTTTGTCATCACATCTGCTTCATTACACTCAGATGGACAATATTGCAAATCAATACAATACAATACAATAAACTTCCAATTATTGATTGATCACATGTTCCTGACCACATGAAGTTTGGTCATCATCTCCAGTCTCTGTTTAACAAAATCTGTTGTCATCGGGGTTGGAACTTCCTTGCAATGTTCCATATTGTTCTCTTAGCAGTGCTTCAATTTTCTTCCGCTGCTCTAGAACATAACCCCCACCAACCTTCTGAATACCTACGTCTAGGTAATTCCTAATTTCTTCGAGATTTTTGACATCAAAATGTTGTTTCAGATTTTCAGTAAATTCAATTACCCTGCTTTGATCTTTTGCTATAAAACACAAATCGTCTACAAAAATCAAAAGCAAAATCTGTTCATCATTTTCACATTGCTTTACATACAGACATGGGTCAGCTATACTACACTTGAATCCCATTCTTTGTAATTCCTTATCTAACTTTAGATTCCAGCAATGTGCCGACTGCTTGAGTCCATACAATGCTTTCTGCAACTTGTATACGCTCCCTGCAATATTTGATTCATACCCTGGAGCTTCAGCCATATAGATTTCCTCTTTCAAATCAGCATGCAAATATGCTGTGGTAATATCATAATGTTGTACTACACAATTCCCAGCTGCTGCCATTGCTAAGGCAAACCTAAATGTCTCCCCTCTTAGCGTTGGTGCAAAAACTTCATCATAAGTCTGATTCTTTACCTGAGAAAATCCTTGTGCTACCAACCTAGCCTTATACTGAATATCACCATTCACTAAGATTTTCTTCTTATACACCCACCTGCAACCTACTGCTCTATGCCCCTCAGGCAACCTAGTAGATTTAAAAACCTTATGAGAATTAATGGCTTTCATTTCCACATCCATAGCAGCTTTCCATTTACTCTGCTCGTGTTGTGGCAACTTCAAAACTTCCTGGTAATTACGAGGCTCATAATTGATAAAACACACTTTTACATCACCTGGTGTATAACGTTGAGGTGGTATGCCCTTGTTAACTCTCTCAGATCTGCGCAAAACTGTAGCATCCTGCATCATTGGCACACTAGGAGTTAATTCCTCTTCCTCCTTAATTACATCAGTGGACTCTCTCCGCTCTGAGAACTCAAAACTTCTCTGACTAGGAAGAAAAACTTCACTACTCCCGTGTAATCTCTGCCAATTTCTGTGCTCACTAAAACTTGCTGATCTAGAGATAACAACTTTCCTGCCATCAGTGAACCTATATCCCTTGGTCCCTGGCTCATACCCTACAAACATCATCTTCTGTGCTTTTGCCTGTCCCTTCCTACGTACTTCCTTATGCACGTGAACATAGGCAGTGCACCCAAACACTTTCAAATGAGCTAATGATGGCTTCTTGCCATATAACATATAATATGGAGTTTGATTTACAGATACACTCCATAATCTGTTAATTAAATAATTAGCTGTTAATATTGCCTCTCCCCAGTATCCTCTTGATAACCCTGAGTCAGCAATAAGTGAATCCTTCACTGTCTGCAATGCCAAATTCCTACGTTCAGCCACGCCATTCTCAGCTGAACTATGCGGGTTGGTTCTCCTATGCACAATGCCCCTTCTACCGAGCCATTGCTGAAAACTACCACTCAGAAACTCAGTACCCTGGTCAGTTTGTAAACTACACACCTTTGTGCTATATCTACATTCCACAAACTGCACCCAGTTTCTAAACTTATCAAATGTTTGATTTTTAGCTTTCAATAGGTAACAGAACCCAAATCTTGTGTAATCATCTACAATGACTAAAACATATTTAGCACCCCCTACTGTAGCTGGTAATGGACCAATTAAGTCAGCGTGAACTAATTCAAAACATTTATGTGACTTCCTATCACTAAATTTGCTCACAGGAAATACTTTTGACTTTGCAACCTTACAAGCTGTGCAATCCAAATACACTTGGCACTGTTTCAAATTCATTCCAGAACTTGCTTCTGACATCTTTTCAATCACTTTGAAACTCAGATGCCCCAGCCTTCTATGCCATAGGTGCTCACATGAATCATGTGGTGGCTTATTAATTGTAGTTACACCATGGTTTCTGCTTGTCCTGGATTGTACCATTTCATAAAGACAGTTCTGTAAAATACCTTTACCACAAA
Source organism: Charina bottae (assembly GCA_023362775.1). NCBI lineage: Eukaryota > Metazoa > Chordata > Lepidosauria > Squamata > Charinaidae > Charina > Charina bottae. The sequence goes on from JALMGJ010000025.1 coordinate 8,716,195, forward strand.
CATTATTATCTTTCATGACAATACATTCACCATTACCAAACTGTACATTATAACCCTATGTATCCAATTGTGACACACTTATAATATTGTACTCCAGTTCTGGTACACATAACATTGATAATTCAACATTTAATCCTGGTACATATACAAATCCCTTACCAGTCACAGATGCAATGCTTCCGTTTGCCAGGCTAACATGGTCTCTATCAGCCTGCTTAAAACTCTTAAACATCTGTCTGTTATTTGATACATGCTCACCAGCCCTGCTGTCAAGCAGCCATGGCCACTTTAAATCTTTTACAGAAGTAATTAGAGACAGCTGTGCTGCGTCTCCCGGCTTGGAAATTCTCGGCTTGGCTTTAGGCTTCTGTTTCTTATCACAATCTCTCAACAAATGCTTATCAGACTTGCAGTAGAAACATTTACGCTTTACAAATAAAACATTGTTAGACTCATTAGAATAACATTCCTTAACAGACTGCTTTATGTTATTACTAATTACGTTAGAACACTGTTTCCTCCTCTGCTCTTCTTCCAAGAGCCTCCCAGATAAGTAATTTATGGTCAAATCCCTTTCAGATAAAGACCCAAAGCTTGTAGCTAAATTATCCCATGTTTCATTTAGAGAACTGAGAATTACATAAACTTTATTTGCTTCTGTAAACGGCATATCTCTCTGAGCCAACTCCTGAAACAAGTTTGTCATATAATGCAGGTGATCCCGAATATTATCAGATACCCCTAATCTGGCATGATAAAGTTTGCATGTTAACATAACCTTGCATAACGGCGTGCTTCTCAGATAAACATTCTTTAAAGCTTCTGAAAACCTCACTGGCTACCGTACATGTTCTAACATAACATAATTGGCTATCCTCCAGACATAAAATTATGCTTGCCAATGCTTTCTCATCCTGTAGAACAACGTCTTCATCATCCAGGTCTGGGTCAGGGCAAAGTACACTCCTCCAAAGACCCTCACGTCGAAGATACACTTCCATTTTGTATGCCCATGATGAATAATTAGTGTCATTCAGTCTTTCCAGAGGAAAACCTCCCCCGACTGCTGGCAACATCTTCGCTTCGCTCATCTTTCCACAGCCCCTTCTGGGCAGACACCGATGATTAAAGACACAGACCTTATCAGAATGTCCTCCAGCTGCAATACAAGCGTAGGAGAAAAAACACACACGCAGGCACGGAACCTGTTAAAGCTCCAAATCACTCCAAATAGCCACACGACTCCCAGATAGGCTTCCAAAGCTTCCAGCTCACAGACTGCACACAATCCCACGATCCACAGCCAATCCAAAAGCCTTTGTCATCTCTGGGCCCGTAACCTGTCTGGGCGAGCGGATGGAGCGGCCTGCTTCTTCTCCTAGACACCAGTGATCCTTAGGCTGTATAGTAAACAGACACTCACACAGAGATAATATAAAATAGCCTATTTACTTATATACATACGTATTTACAGATCACTTCCACAGGTAACAAATGATAAACCAATGATACAGCATACACGAGGTAGAAATGGGAATAAATGAGAAGAACGAATACAGGACATCTCTGTATTTATATATAAACTGACCAATCACCTTATAGGTCACTCGCATTATCCACCACACCCAACTTAACTCTTAGCACCTGTTGTATGAGTCACACACTGACACATCATCACTACAACAATGGCTGCTAATTGGGTGACTTTGCAGAATATTTCCCCTCTCACCTAAATATCAAGCCTCACTGTATAATTTATATCTAGCTGTAAATTCCTGGGTATATCAAACCCCAACACAGTTTCCTGATCTGGTCTATCTCAGGGTTGACAGCTGTACCCATAGTCAAAAGGATGAAGATTGCAGGAGCAGGCAAAATTTTCTTCTGTGCTCTGGAAAGCACACAGAAAGGCTATAGTCATTCCCTTCTGCCTGCCTCTTAGGAACTGTCTTTTGGTGCCTCTTTCAGTTCCTGATCTGGAAAGCTGCATATTACCAGATTGCCTAGTAGCCATGTCTAGTCCTACCGTCCATCAGTTTGAGTTGTCCATGCCCTTCACAGAAGAGGCCAAATGCAATATAATCTTGGCAGATTTTCTGGTATGTTACAGGCAAACATACATTCATGCACACACAGGCACAGAACAGCATTATGTAGCACAATATTCAATCCATGAGGATCAGTAACACAGCAATCCTATAGATAGTTAGTTAGGATTAAGTCAATTTAATCTTCTTCTGACTTCTTATGTTCTCCACAGAAAACACATCTTTCTGGTGTTCTGGGTTGCTGCAGTGTGTTTGTGCTCGTCTAAATAGTGTTCTTACACAGCCAAACCCTTCAGAACATCGTAAGTAAACCAAAAGACCCAGTAGCCCAAGAAGAAAAAACAGGAGTTATCTACAACATACAGTGTAAGGACTGTAACAGCCACTATTTAGGACAGACTGGCAGAAGACTAGCAGAACGCATCCATGAACACCAACTAGCAGTCAGAAGACATGATGAAAACTCCTTAATCTCACAACACATGGACAGACTTAACCATACTTTCAACTGGGAAACTGTGAGCATCTTGAACCAAGCCAAATCCAAAAATGCTAGAGAATTCCTGGAAGCTTGGCACTCAGACAAAGCAGCCATCAACAGACACATAGAGATAAACAACATTTACATACCATTCATAAGAGACAATAGAAAAGCCAGAAGACCAGAACACCTCTTGGCCAGCAATCAACTACAAGATATGCAAAGATTAACAGCAAGATTAGCAGCAGAGGAGCAATCAAACAACACAATAGACCCTAATCAAGGAACTATTAACTCTGTCAATCAACCATGCAGTAAACAACAACCCAATCAAGGTACTACCAAGGAGAGTACAACACCCCCACCAACACAGGCAGGACATGCCAGGGTATATAAACAGAGAGCAAGTTCCACTCCCTTTTAGCACTGAAGATGTTGCCTAGCCTGGCAATGAAACATCTGCAAGAAAACAACAAGGCTCAGAGAGCACCAAGGACTCCACAACTACCTAAGTCCCCTACAGCAGAACTGAACATGAGCAGCTGCTGAGCAATGGGTCTTTTACTTCCGAGGAGGGTTGGAGAGTGAAAGCGACAAATATATGGAAATGGCAAATAAGCTACAAAAGCCTGGTTCAACTTCCCTCATTATTTTCTGGACACCCCCTCTTCCTTCCCAAATATAATACTAGGGGTTTGCTCTGCTCTCCTCGAGTTACTGGAAGCCTGGAGAGAATTTGGTTCCAAACTTGGCTATGGAGAGGAGGTGGATATAAAAGGAGCCCAGAAAACTAGGTGTTAAACAGTAAGTGGGGACAAGGCTCCAAACTAGGATAACAACAACCCAATCAAGGTACTACCAAGGAGAGTACAACACCCCCACCAACACAGGCAGGACAAGCCAGGGTATATAAACAGAGAGCAAGTCCCACTCCCTTTTCGCACTGAAGATGTTGCCTAGCCTGGCAATGAAACGTCTGCAAGAAAACAACAAGGCTCAGAGAGCACCAAGGACTCCACAGTTCAACCCTGAGCTACAAATATTCTCTTCGATATTGCTTTTCATATTGTTTTTAACTGCTGTAAGCCACTCAGGAGTTTCTACTGTGAGATGGGCGGCTATATAAATAGAAGAAATAAATAAATACAGAACTTCATATGTCTCCTCAAGCACAATTATGCTTAGTGTGTGGATGTATGGGAATTTCCCATATATTTGCTCCGGGCAGCGGGTAGGATGCACTTTCCCTAAAAGCTGTATTCACCTGAAAGGAAAGGTAAATTTTACCATAATAATTTATGGTTCAAATGGAAGAGATGTCTTAAAGTCAGTAGGAATACCATCTAAATCTTCCTGTGGGCTGGAGTATGTGTCTTAAATTAAACACTGTTTTCTTTTCAAGTAAACATAACGTATGCTTCTTAAGCAAATGTTTGAGTGGAAAATAACAGATGCTAGTGGAATCCATTCATTGCTGCCCATCAGTCCCAACAACAGAGCGTTTTGCTGAATCTTGCTCTTTCACTCTCTGTAGTTGCTTCCATGAGGAACAAAGGCATACTGTAGCTCCGAACTGAGCTTTACTTTAAACATATTAGCATCCAAATTAGATAACTGAACTACACTGATTGATACAGAAGACCTCATAATATATAAGCAGATGTAAATAACTCTGCACCTTTTCCTGTGCCACCCTCTTTCTTTCCTCATCACTCCCCTGAAAACTAACCTCTTTGAATTCTTTCCCACAACAATCGACAAAGCATGGTCTTTGTCCTGCAATGTTTCCTCTTTGCCCAAATCCTTGACACTCTCAGGGAAAACTATAATGGATTTCTTTTATTTCCCTCAGGAGGGTTGACCTGTAGGAACAAGGAATTAGCACTGCCCTGATTTTAGAAGGCCATGGTTGTTGTTTGTCAGTACTGACTGCTAGGTTCCTGTGTACTACTGAGTTGTACTGAATTTGAATATTTGATATTGTCATCCAATGAGAGTGATATTGAAGTACCCTAAGTAGGTTAGGACAGGGGTCAGCAAACTTTTTTTGCCGGGAGACATTTTGACATGCTCGTGCACATTTTGAAGTGCTCGAGAGCCAGGGGGCGGGGTTTGCGGGCGGGGGCCAATCGCGTGGAAGGGGGCGGGGTTTGCGGGCAGAAGCCAATCGCGTGGAAGGGGGCGGGGGAGGTTTGGAAGAAGAAGGGAAAGAGAGGCTCGACTGCTCCAGTCGCTTCTCTTCCGGAGCCGCTCACACCCCCAGTCCAGGCAAAGTAAAGCTGCTGGGGAATCCAGCGCGGGAGCGGGGTTTGCGGGCGGGAGCCAATTGCTCACACTTAGGGCTGTGGGGTGGAAATGTGCTGCTTTTGCACGGAGAAAAAGAGTAAGCAGAGCAGCAACGAAGAGGTTAAGGCAGGGCTTTCCAAACTTTTGCCGTTGGCGACACACCAACGGCCAGCCCACAAAAACCTGGAAGCACCGGCGGCAACGGCTGCCCCTTCGAAAGGGCAGGCTCCGGGGACCCCGAAAATGCCCTCGGTTCTGGCAGGGAGGCAAAAGCCTCCTCCCCGCACGCACACGCTGCCCTGGAGCTGGGGAAGAAATTCTCCCCGCAGAACAGCTGAGCGCCGCTTGCGCGCAGCCTCCCTGCCTAAACTGAGGGCATTTTCGGGGTCCCCGGAGCCTGCCCTTCGAAGGGGCAGCACTGCTGCTGCTGCTGCCGCTGCCCCTTCAAAAGGGCAGGCTCCGGGGACCCCGAAAATGCCCTCGGTTCTGGCAGGGAGGCAAAAGCCTCCCCTCCCCACATTCACACGCTGCCCTGGAGCCGGGGTAGAAATTCTCCCCGCAAAACAGCTGAGCACCGCTTGCGCGCAGCCTCCCTGCCTAAACTGAGGGCATTTTCGGGGTCCCCGGAGCCTGCCCTTTCGAAGGGGCAGCACTGCTGCTGCTGCTGCTGCTGCCCCTTCGAAAGGGCAGGCTCCGGGGACCCCGAAAATGCCCTCGGTTCTGGCAGGGAGGCAAAAGCCGCCTCCCCGCACGCACACGCTGCCCTGGAGCCGGGGTGGAAATTCTCCCCGCAGAACAGCTGAGCGCCGCTTGCGCGCAGCCTCCCTGCCTAAACTGAGGGCATTTTCGGGGTCCCCGGAGCCTGCCCTTTTGAAGGGGCAGCACTGCTGCTGCTGCTGCCGCTGCCGCTGCCCCTTCGAAAGGGCAGGCTCCGGGGACCCCGAAAATGCCCTCGGTTCTGGCAGGGAGGCAAAAGCCTCCCCTCCCCACATTCACACGCTGCCCTGGAGCTGGGGTAGAAATTCTCCCCGCTGAGCGCCGCTTGCGCGCAGCCTCCCAGCCTAAACTGAGGGCAGGCTGCCGGGCTTCCTGGCGCACAGCTGATCGGTGCGGTGGGGGGGGACGGGGTGGAAATTCTCTGTGCTGATCAGCTGTGCGCCGGGAAGCCCCGCAGCGCGCGCGCACGATTTTTGCCTTCCTGCTGGAACCGAGGGCATTTTCGGCGTCCCCATAGCCTGCTCTTCCAAAGGGGCAGTGGCAGCAGCGGCGTCCTGGAACCCGGAAGCACTGATGGCCCACCACCGCCGCTGCCCCTTCGAAAGGGTAGACTCCGGGGACCCCAAAAATGCCCTCGGTTCCGGCAGGGAGGCAAAAATCGCGCGTGCAGGCTGCCGGGCTTCCCGACGCACAGCTGATTGGCGCGGAGAATTTCCACTCCGGGTGGCCTGGCAGCGCGCGCGCACGCGATTTTCACCTCCCTGCCAGAACCGAGGGCATTTTCATCAGCGCTTCCGGCTTGTCACGCGACACACTTGGGGGCCCCCGGCGACACAGTATTGTGTCGCGACACACAGTTTGGAAAGCCCTGGGTTAAGGCGATGGGCAAGTGCCCGTCGTCAAGATGGCTGCCGGAGACGGAGGCTTCCAAACTCTCGCGAGACTGTGTGAAGCCCGTCCCCGGAGGAAAAAGAGAGGCTGGGCCTAGGTTGCCAGGGGTATGCCCACAGCACACCATGCCCGCTGCCGCGCCTGCCCCGCCACACTCGCTGCTGCGCCTGCCCCCGCCACGCCCGCCATGCCTGCCTGCGGAAGAGCCACACTCAAGGGGCCAAAGAGCCGCATTTGGCTCGCGAGCCGCCGTTTCTGACCCTTGGGTTAGGACATTCCTCTCTCTCTCTCTCTCTCTCTCTCTCTCTCTCTCTCTGTGTGTGTGTGTGTGTGTAAATACTGTAAGAGACACTGTTAAGGGAGCACTAATCACCTTTTGGGATGAGGTGGCAGATTTACAGTATTTGCATTTCTTCCATTCCTGTTATCTAAACAGTTATCCGGATAAGCTTCTGAGCTCTCACCATTTGTTTTTCTGTTCCTAATGTAACATAGAATTTATGTTTCTGTTTTAAGGATCCAGGTCACACCTTCTCAGGAAATACCTTTTTGTGATATAATTCAGAATGTTCAAGTATCAACATCATGTGACTTCTGGCTTTTCTTTTTCATAGCATTTCAATAACACAAGTTGTAGGCTCTGCAAGTCATTCAGAAGAGTTTTGAAATGCAGGGGAGCATGGATGAAGCATCTCTCTTGCAGCCAAGTCTTCTTTCAAGTTGCTTCTTAAGCTGCTCCTGGCTACGCACAGCCAATTCAATTCACTGGAAAGTGGCTGCATGAGCCTTGCAAAAGATGCAGCTGTTTCAATGATTCAAAGAGAGGTGCTTTATTGGCCCTCCTGCATGTTCCGAAGCACTTCTTTCAAATGTTTTGCATTGCCCCAGTCTAACAATAATTAACTTCAAGGCCTGAATTTTAGGGTTTGTTTGTTTTTTTACAAAAAATATTATTTACATTTCAGCTGCCGGTTGGAAAAAAGAAAGGAGAAGGTGGCAGGAAGTAAGTTGGGGGGAGGTAAGTCTTCCAATACAGCCTTCCCCACTCTGGTACCTTCCAACAAGACATGGCCAATGGCTATACTGTGTGGGCATTATAGAAGATATATGGCTTTTCTTGAATCAGAAATATATATTTTAGATCCCTATTTTTCCATTGAGAGCTGCTGTAGAAGAAATGGGTACAATTGGATTTTGCTATGAAGTTTTCAATATTTGGCCTCCCCCCCAAAAGCTGAAATTATTGACAGTTTGATATATCATTCTCCCTGGCTCATTCCAAAACCACAATCCTCAAATTCCTGATCATAACAATAGCTGTCTTTTAGGATCTTCTTGTCTTTCCGTACATCTAATCACTCTGTATCTTCCAGATCCTCATCTGACTGTAATGCAATACTGTTTATAACCTCTCTGGGCACATTGACTTGCATGATCATCTTCTGTTTCATCTATCACGACTTGTTAGAAGTCTCTTTAAAACATTCTGTCATGTGAAGTGTTATGCTTTAAACCTTCTGTCATCTTGACTTTTATGTTCAAAACCTTCTGTCATATTAACTGCACTGCTGTGACCAAGCTTGATGGCACTTCACAGAGGGAGCTCTTAACTTTCTACCTCCCTTTCTCTCTTTCTCTTTGTTTTTCATAGAATTTGATATAGGTTTGCCTTTCTTACAGAATGAATTCTATGAGGTGGCTTGGAGATATTCCATACTGCATGTGCTAAAATCTTTCCAGATGCCTTCCAGATGTAGGGGATGAAGAGAATAATAGTCCAGGATATCTAGACCAGCCTTCTCCACCTCCCCATAAAAAATTAATGCATTGTGTATAATAAATGAGCAATCTAGTAGAAGATTCTCTCTGGCATCCAGTATCTGCTGAATACTTTTTAAGGAGGAGCACTCAAGGAGAAGTGTGTGATCCTGCTTCTCAAGTCATAGATCTCTGACAGATCTCTGGCAGGTTTACCCTTTCAATCACAACTAAACTTTAATTAACACCCTGGGGGAGGCTTGAGTTACGGATTTGCTGGCCCAGTCTTTAAGTCAGTGCTCATCATTAGTGATAGTGACAATGTTTTTTGTGGAAAGGAGGTCCTTGGCTCCACTGATGTAGATAGAACTGTACTTAGGGCAGTTCCAGACTGCCACTGTTTTCATTCCCCAAACTCTCTGAAGCAGTTTGAAAGCAATACATAATACTGGGAATTATGTAAAGATCCTTGCCCTCCTCCAAGCTGCTGTTGGCCCTAGAGCAAGCAAGGTCCTTTCCACCCCATTCTATCCAAAATGGAAAGGGGAAAAATAACCAACTACTCAAGGAGCCTGGGCATTTCTGTTCCAGTTAGCATTTGTTTTACAGGACATGGAACTCAGGAGTTGGGAGAGGAGTGGAGAAAGAATGATCTCCAGTTGGGAAATGGAGCTACAGGGTCCCACCATATTCTAGCTATAAAAATCAATAATTCTTCGTGGTTTCAATTAAACCACAGCTGAGCAATAAATAATTCAGCTCGGCTTTCCAAATCCAGAGCTTCTTTCAAGCCAGTGCAAAATCTTCAGGTGAAAGAACCATGAAGGGTAACCCTTCCTCCCATCCTCTAGAGTGAGCAGCATCGATTTAGTTGCAGTCCACTGTGCTTATTTCCTGCATCACAGCAGCTTGCTTGTTATTGCTGCAGGAGAATCCAGAATCTGCATTAATTTAAGGACGCTGGACCTTTTTCTGCATTGGTTGTCCATTTGGTAGTTTTGTCTAGCCTCCTAAGAAGGAAGCTGAGAGAAGAAATAATAGGATATTTGAGTTAGAACTATTGTATTGTACATTAAACAGTTCAATCAGTACAAAAGTTGAGTTTTTTCATAGTAACAGACCTGGCCCCATTTCTGTTTATCTGAGCATAATCTATGGAGGCTGGGAAAATATCCATCATCTTTGTTGACATTTTGTGGAGCTCTATAGAGCATCTGTAAATATTCACACATTATTTGTCTGCAAAAGCAAATTATGACTGAAGCGGCTGTCTGATCTGTGATTGCCAGTGCTTATGCTCACAGAGGTCACCAATCAATCACAACTTGTCTATGGGAATAATAATCTGAATGTGGCAAGAGGACAAGGAACTAGGAATTCTCCCAAGCAGCTGATAATTTGAATCTGGCTGCTAGTTTGGCTGCTAGTGATCTGATAAACCCTTGGCTAGTATGAAAGGTCAAGTGTGCCTTGGCACTAGGAGAGAGACAACAAAAACTCATCAACTTCATAAATCTCTATAGTCATTTAGAAACAGATGGCTGCACTGTTGATTTACTAGTCCAGTACTTGGGTATAATGTGAAATGACTAATTCCTATTTTGTTTGTTCATTTTAGGAATAAGAGCATTACAACCATTCCAAGGATATATCTATTTTCTAGCCAAATGAACCACTTCTTAAAAAAGTAATGGTGACTGAAGCTGAAATTTGACTCAGAAGAATTTTCAGTGGAAGGAGATTCAGCCTATTAAAACTTGGACTCACAGCCATGGAAGCAGATCATACATCATTACCATCAAAGGTAGCATAAGAAATAGTTCTAGAGAAAGAATATGATTCAGAAGTGAACATTCTACATTCTGGAGGCTACAATACCTACTGTATGTGGAGGCTCATCTCATCACCATTTTGACAAAGAGAGTTGCCCATGAAAAGTATTAATGCAATAAGTATGTCTTCTGTTTACTTTATGTTTGGTTTGCCTTTAGGGAATGATAGATTTAGCTGTCAAGTTTTTTAGTAGGTTTGTCATCTCTTTTGTTGTGGGGGAAAATGGGGGAGGGAGGATTGGGGAAGGATCTTCTACTGGCAAGAAATATTTTTCCACACTTAGTAGCATCCAGTACTCCAAGGAAATGGCCAATCCCTGAGAAAATGTCAGAGCATTAGGAAAGGGCTGTTTGTTGGTCCCTTTTTCCAGAGGGAGAGCTGTGTCTGACTATTGCAGAAGAAAAGGTGTCAGTAGCACCTTAAAACTTGCTGTCTGTGTATTAATAAGGTTTTTTTTAGTCTATAACATGACAGAAGACTCTGTTGCTTTGATTCAGGGGTGTCCACGGGTATGGTCATAAAAGTCAAGATGGTGGTTGTGATGGCGCAATTGAAGCTCCACCCATAAAAATAAGCAGCTCTTCAATCATACCATCACAGCCACCATCTTGACTTTTTTACATTATCATTATCATAATTATCATTATTATTAATTTTTTATCCCACTTCTTTTTTGGTCAACTCAAGGTGGCAAACATACTTAATCCTCCTGCCTCCTATTTTCCCCACAACAACAATATTGTGAAGTGGGTTGGGCTGAGAGACTGTGACTGGTCTAAAGTTACCCAGCCAGCTTTCATGCATAAGCGAGGCCTAGAACTCACAGTCTCCTGGTTTCTAGGCCAGCACCTTCACCACTGGCCACCACCACACTGTGGACATCCCTGCTTTGCTCTTAGGCTTCATTAAATATGGTTCTTTATGATATAGGGCATCCATTTTGGATTCTGCTTGGCTAAACTATTGTACTTTTTTTTCAGAATTAAGAAAATATGAGTTGCTTATCTTCTAATCCTAAGAACCAAAATAAATATGAATATGAGTGAATTTAGGTCCACATACCTGCCATTACAAATCTGGAGAATATTATTTTCTTGGTATTGCTTCATGTTTCATCCTGATCTCAGGACTGTATATCCTGCTTTTCAGAATTCAGTGGGGTAAGGAGGGAGGCATAAGGGCAATTTCTAAGCAGCTCAGCTTCTCTATTCATTTCAAGGAAAAGTACAGCTCCAGAAAGAATTTGTCCTAGTAATGAAATAAATCTCTCTGATGATAACAATGAGAAAAGTGGGGTGCCCTTGCAGTGAAAGGAGATCAATGTGGCAGCTTATATCCAAAATCAGCTTTTGTTATCAGATAGGACTTTGCACCTGAAATGTTTTGTAGTTTTAATAATTTGTGAGATCAGAGTTATAGAAATATTAAGAGACAAAACGAACTGAAAGCTTGCAGTAAAAAAACGTTGCTTTTTATTTTAAAAACAAAGAACAGTAACTTAGCTTGCTTTCTTCAGCCAAAGAAAAGCACATGGCTTGATTAACATAGCCCCATACTCACATTGCAGAGAAGACGAAACAGAGAGATAACAGCAAGGTAACAAAGACAAAAGGCAGATTTACAATTTAAAGCTTTTACCACTACTTGGCAGTACCTGATTGGACAGGGCTTGGCTTGTGACCATTCACCTAGGCAACTTATCACTTTATTTGGGAAGAACCATCAAGTAAATCTCCGACTGGCCAAACAAATAGACTTTGAGGCACCAGCAATTAACATTCCTGAGGGGGGAGCTAACAAGTGCTCTCCTGGAGCCCACAGAAAAAAACTTTTAGGCTTGGCTTTTAAAACTAGCCTTCATATTCTTTTAAGATCATAAAAATATATGCAACAAAATGTTCATCCACTAAAGTAGAACTTTACAACTACATGTATTTCTACTGTAGGTAAGTTATATACAAAATATTCAGTGGTACTAGAAAACAACAGTGCCACAGAGTTTGCAATACATTTGAGATCCTTTTTGGTAATCCCAACAGAAGTATCTTCTGTCCATGTTCAACAAACCCATAATTCATGAGGTCATTTTTTTTCTGTTTCATGCAAAAAATCTATAAGGGGTTCCAGTCAGCAATAAATGCACAGTAGAAAAATCGATTACATTATAAACTCTTAACACTTGAAATATATGTAGATATTGTCTTTTCTCTGATCAAAGAAGTCAATCAGCCATCTCAGCAAGTTCCATCATTTTCACCAACCATTCCTCCATTGTGGGTAGTGCTGAATGTTTTCATCTTTGTGCATACAATAATCTCACTGCAGTTATCATGTACAAAATCAAAGTTCCATGACTTTTTCCCTATCGTTTGTCCATCAGTCCTAAAAGAAAAACTTCTGGTTTCAATTGTATATTAATCTTTATTTTTTATTTAATTTCATATTTTTATTTCAATCAAAGTTTATACATTTTAGCAATTACATGTTCATCATTTGTACACAATTCTATTTCAAACTCAGTCTTACAATGTTCAAAACCATAAATTCTTTTTTCTACTTTAAATCTTTCTAATAATTGTAAATAAGCAAACCATTGACAATTATACCCCTCTGCCACCAGTTCTTCTCTTGATATTATTTTACATTCCCCCTGACAGGGGCATGGTGGCTCAGCTGGTAAGACGCCAGGTTTGTCAACTGGAAGGTTGCAAGTTCGGAGGTTCGAATCCCTAGCCCCGCGTGATAGAGTGAGCTCCCGCACTCACCCCAGTTCTTGCCAACCTAGCAATTTGAAAGCATGCAAATGCAAGTAGATGAATAGGTACCACTTCGGTGGGTAGGTAACAGCATTCTGCATGCGTCATGCCAGCCACATGATCATAGAAGCATCTTCGGACAGTGCTGGCTCTTCGGCTAACAAACGGAGATGAGCACCAGCCCCTAGAGTCGGACACAACTGCAGAAATGTGCGGGGGGAAACTTTACCTTTTTTAAACCATTGACAATTATACCCCTCTGCCACCAGTTCTTCTCTTGATATTATTTTACATTCCCCCTGACAGAATTCTAATATCTCATGATAAGTTAGCCATTTTGAGTCCCCCTTTTGGGGGGAGATGGGCAATGATAGAAATGTAAATAATAAATAAGCATTTGTGCTTGCTTATTATTTCTCATCTATAATATGCTGCTTGTGCTGAGAGCCACAAAGGTGTTTTTGGGCACAACCTGGGTTTGTATCTATTCCATATTCTCAATATGGCATGTCTAACATGATTTTTAAAATCCACATTAACCTTAACTTTGTTGTACCATGACATTAGACAGAAGCAGCTATTAGTATTTCATAGCCTCTAATCAGTTAATGTTTCTTAGCCTACAATTATACTGACCTTGAAAAGTTTGTAACAGCTGCAAGAAATTTGTTATTCCAATTTTGCTTTCCCTGCTTAATCTTCCTTCAGATTATGCAGGAAGAGTTTCTAAAACTAAATCTTGAATAACTAAAGTGTATTTCTATCATTAAAGCTTTTTAGCTTTTTAGGACATCTTCTATGTGTGTCACTAAGCTAAACAAACACTTGCTGAATAGAGAACATCTTGACTTTCCACCATAGCAAAATTAAACTTAAAGTATATTTTGGCCTTAAAGTAAAGGTAAAGGTTTTCCCCTGCACAGTCGTGTCCGACTCTAGGGGCCGGTGCTCATCTCTGTTTCTTAGCCGAAGAGACAGCGCTGTCCGAAGACATTTCCGCGGTCATGTGGCCAGCATGACGTGCGCGGAATGCTGTTACCATCCCACCAAAGTGGTACCTATTGGATTTGCATGCTTTTGAATTGCTAGGTTGGCAAGAGCTGGGGCGAGTGCGGGAGCTCCCTCCGTCACGCGGCGGTTGGGTCTCGAACCGCCGACCTTCTGATCAACAAGCCTGGCGTCTTAACCATTGGGCCTTACTTTGCCATAAAATCAAGGAATCCTAACAGTAAGGCAATGGAATCAGTTTTGGAGGAGCAGCATCACTGAGGCACTCTTGTATCATATTAAGTACAGAAAAGACTGGGAAAGGATAAGATAGATCTACCAGCCTCTCCTTCCTTTTAACATAAAGGATCAACAAATGTGATGTAGCCTTGAAGGAAGAAGGGGTTTTGTATTGTATTTGAAAGAATGGGGGGGGGGGAGAAAAGCAAGTATCACGATCGCATTAATCAATTTTTAACAAGAGCTATTGCTAACAGCATCATGAAACTCACAGTCATGACCAGAAAGAAAGAATACATAGCACTGACTTATTGGCAAGCAATCTTTATGAACATGCAGAATAGAATATCATTCCAGAAATGATACCACTCTTTTGAAATTCTTTTTTCCTTGGCTGATAATGGGAAGATGCATAAGACATTATCTGATACAAAAACAGCTGAAAAGTTATAGAATGATAAAAGTCGTCAGAAGTATATCTGGATTATTCAACTGATTTCTCAAATAGAAATATTAAAAGACCCAAATAAAAGTTATTTTAGAGATATGATGTTAGAATACATGACATAGTATCAGCCCTAGGAAGGAGGCAATGGAAATCCATTTCCAACAATGTTGCCAAGAAAACTGCTTGGGGATGTTCATGTAGTCACCAGGAGTCAAGACTGACTTGAAGGCACAATAGAATAAAAATGAAATAATGAAAATCTCTCTTCCCCCTCGCCCCATTAGGTCTTCATTTACAGAATAGTCTGACCAGTTCTAGGTTTCATTTTTCAAATAATGATGTAGTAAGAGGGTCAGGGGCATGGCAAAAAAGCAGGAAAAATATACAAAGATAAAAATCTCAACTATTTTGCAAGAGTAAACATTGGTAGGTTTTTTTTGCAGCTAGGGAAAATGCATAGGTGATTTCTTTTGGGTATTCAAATCGAAAGGAATTAAGGTATATAAATGTTAGGAGGTTATTTAAACTGGTTTCAGTTATTAAAATGAGGGCTACTAATAAAAGTGTTGAGAAGGAAAAAGCCCTCGGGGATTTGGTAGGAATTTCATTACGCAAAGTCTGTTGAATACAGTATGTAGAATAAATGTTTTACATTTGCTAACTGAACTAGTGGGACAGCTGAACAGTGACCCTAACAGTGTGTCCATTTTCTTGAAATCACTTGGTAGTAAGATAAAGGTAAAGGTTTCCCCCGCACAGTTGTGCAGTCGTGTTCAACTCTAGGGGCCAGTGCTCATCTCTGTTTGTTAGCCAAAGATCCAGCGCTGTCCAAAGATGCTTCCACAGTCATGTGGCCGGCATGACGCGTGCGGAACACTGTTACCTTCCCACCGAAGTGGTACCTATTCATCTACTTGCATTTGCATGCTTTCGAATTGCTAGGTTGGCAAGAGCTGGGGCTAGTGCGGGAGCTCACTCTGTCACGCGGGGCTAGGGATTCGAACCTCTGAACTTGAAATCTTCTGATCAACAAGCCTGGCATCTTACCCGCTGAGCCACCATGCCCCCTCTTGGGCGTGCCATTATCTAAATGTTACAACAGAATTATCTTACCTTTGATGCACTTTTTGGTGTGAATAAGATGGACTTATGAGCTCTTTAAATGCATGTACCAGAAAACATGAGGACTAAAAGGGGATGGGGAATGAAATACACACACATCAGCCCTGTGCCAAAGTCTATATGCATAATTAACCTGGGAATTCATATAGTGATATTGTGATGGCCACTAACTTGGCTTTAAAAATGTATTGGATTTACTTATTTATTTATTTACATTTATTATATCTGCCCAACTCCAATGAACTCTGGGCGGTGTACAAAACTGAAAAAATCCATAAAAACAGGTAAAACATCAAACCACACAGACAGCCCAGACTAAAATGATCTTATAAACAACACAAATCAAACAGGGGCCCGAAAAATACAATAGTATATTAATCCATCAACATCAGGCCTAGGACCAAAGCCAGGTTTTAAGAGCTTTCTGGAAGCCTAGGTGAGAGGGTGCAGTCTTTATCCCCAGGGGATGGGGTGCTGTTCCAGAGGGTGGAGGCCACAGCACAGAGGGCATGCTTCCTTGGTCCCACAAGGTGGCAATGTTTAATTGAGGGGACGTGGAATCCGCCCACTCTGCCAGAATATACCAGGTGAGCAGAAACAATTGGAGACAAGCAGTTCCTCAGATATCCAGGCCCTATCCCATACAGGGCTTTATAGGCAATAACCAGTACCTTGAATTGCACTAGGAAGCCAACTTGTGCAGCTCACATAGCAGTGGTGGCACATGGGCATACTGAGAAGCGCTCGTTACTGCTCACACCACTGGATAAATTCATGAAGGACAGATCTACAGAGTGTTATGTCAGCCTTGAAAGGTAGTCCATACAAGAAGCACACGCAGAAGTACTAGCCCTACTTTATTGTAAGGTTACATTAACAGAATCTTGCAAGTCCGAAAGTACATTTCTCCCCTGCTGTCTTTACAGCCCTAGGAACTGGGGAGGGTCCTTTCTGAGATTTTTGCCACACCCACAATCCTAAGCTGCCTCTTATCTGACCATTACCCTGGCTGCGCTCTTCTCCCTGTCTCCCAAGGTCATTCCCAAGGTCATTTCTGGTTATTAGTCTTGAAGACTTAATATAACCACAGGGTTGAGGACAACATGTTTACATATTCCAGCCACAAGGAAAAAAGAGCATCTCCATCTTTTGCTTGCAAGTACCCCAGAGGCATTTAGTTGGTTACTTGGAGAAACACAACTCTGGACTAAGATGGGGAGCCTTGGCATGATTCAGCAGAACTGTTTTATATTTGTACGCATACTCTATACCAGAGCTTTCCAAACTGTGTGTCGCAACACAAAAGTGTGTCGCCACACACAGTCTGGTGTGTCGCCACACAACCCAGAAGCGCTGATCATCCTCAGCGCTTCCGGGTTTTCCCGCGGCGACACACCAACGGCGGCGCGCAAAAACCCGAAAGCGGCAGCAGCGCTTCCGGGTTTTTGCACGCTGCCGCAACGGTGGAACTTCTGGGTTTTCCCGCAGTGACACACCAATGACCGTTGGTGTGTCGCCACGGGAAAACTTTGGAAAGCCCTGCTCTATACTCATCTTTGCATATTTATCATGAAGGCCTGAAGGATACTTCTAAGTACTTTCATCAGAAACTCTTGTCCATCCTTTGAATTAAACAATTCAAAACAATTAGCTGATGCTAATTAATTCTGCCAACGATTTTAAGATAGGACCAAGCATATGAGACAGTGTTGCAGTAGAAATCCATTATGTGAAGTGGTTGTGGCTGACAAGAAATCAGAGGATTTGAGTGTACTTTCGGCAATAGCTTTATTGATGCATTGCATTCAGTGAATGAACTCTGTGGGCAACCCTTTTTGGTTGCCGCTCCTTTCCTTTGGAACAGGGCTCCACTTGAGGTCAAGTCAGAACCACCCTGTTGGCATTAAGGAAAACTACCAAAAGACCTGGCTGTTCTGGAAAGGCTTGGAGGAGTGATAGTATCGTGGGGCCCCTCTCTGCATTAATTAGGTAATTGTTGTCATGACTGCTTTTCGTTTATATATATATAAATTTTATTGAATTTTGAAATACATATTAAAAGTTAGAACAAGAAATAAAGAAAGAAATACAAAGTAAGAAAAAAGTAAAAGAAAAGTGAAGTCAAGAAAAATAATAAACAAAAGAAATATAGAAAATAGATGGCCTCCAATCTGTCTTTCGTCTTTAAGTACCATATTTGCTTTAAATGTTGGTCTTTCATACAACACACAGGAACTTTTCTTTGTCATATACACTTCAATTTCTATAGTCCAATCTTCTGATCTTCATGTAGGTTTCATCTTTCTAGCAATTCTCCAATAGTCCATCTGTAGTTTCCACTCCTTGAAGTAATATCAATTTAAATGTTCTTAACTGCATCAATTTAACATTTTTTATTCACTCTTTCCATTTTTACATCCATATTTATATCCTTGATAGAATCCAATTAGTCTTAAAACATATATATATAACAAGTAAAGGCCTTACTTTGTATCAACAGTATTTTATATTTTATTTTGATTCTAATAAAATAAAATATATTCTATTCATACATATCCATAAAAATAACCCTAGTTTAAACTTAGTCTATATTTAGACAATAATTATACCATATTCTACATCATCCTACATATTTACCTATTTAACAAATTTTTATAGCTACCTATTCCCCTAATACATAACCTAACAACAATTCTCAATAATATTCATACTAGTAATTATAAAAATAAGTCATCCTGTAATAGTATTAATTCTAATTCCAACTCAACATCCCATCCTTCATGTATCTCCCTAAATTTTTTTTTCTAGTTTTCATATACTCTATAACATCCATTTATATTTATATCACTAATTTTATAACCTTTTATCTTACGATTAAAATATCACATTTTTATACATCCATACAGTTTGTCATATTAATTTTTGACATTTAATATTCCCAACAGTTATATTACTAGTTAGAACTTGATTTATTTAGTACATTTACAAACTCAGTATCCAGTTAAAATCCATGGGTTCAATACCTTTATATCCCACATAATGTTAAGTCTCCTATTCAAGTTATGCCAAAATCATAATATGTAGCCTGTTTTATTCCGTGTCTTGTGTAGAATAACAAAATGTTTTTCTTGACCTTTCCCCATACTTCACAATATATATCAAATTGCATGTTCAGACTTTCTCCTTGCCTCAACTGCCACAATATGTTTGTACCAAAATTATAGTGTGTAGCCTGTTTTATTATCTGTCTCATGTAGAGTGTGAGAATGTTTTTTTTGAACCAATGTGTTTGAAATCTCCCTTTCCTGTCTATCCTCTATCTCAATTTTTTTTCTTCTGCTTCTATTTCTATCTTTTGCTCCTTTTGTTCCTGATCTTGCAAAAATAAGATTTCCAGTGATTTCTTAATTTCCGAAAGAGCTTCACAAATCTCTCCCTTAAGTTCTTGAATTGCTGTTAAAGTTGCTGTTTAAAAAGCCATTCTTCCCCACCCCCTCTTTGTTCTCAGGCTGCAGCAGCGGCCGTTCTAGCCAAAACAAGTAAATAGTCAGCTGATCTGTTCGAGTGGAAAATTGCCAGCAGAGTCCATTAAGTAAAAAAATTTTTAAAATAAAAAAAGAAAAATTTTGATAATCAAAAATAAGCGAAAAAGCAGTATTTCAAACAGTTTATAAAAGGAGAAAGAGAAGATGAATTTCTACCATTATAAAAAGAAAAAAAAAACAAATTCAATAGTTAATCCAGCAAAATATATTCAAAAGATATTTAATATAAACTCTTATACTTCCAAATGAGACAGAGTCCTCTAATAGGTTCGAAAGATAAAAAAGAAAAAAATGCAAACATTACTGTGCTTCAAATATAAAATCCGTTATATTTCCACCATAATTGTTATAGCAAAGAAAGCACAAAATTTGCCAACATTTTGTGCAAAGTCCAAAGATAGACCTTAGATGATAAAACAATCTAATCTAAAATAAAATAAAATAAAGTGATCTAACAGCCGGCTTCTAGCTCTAACTTACGATTCCCTGGAAGAGCTTGATGTTTCTCAGGTCATTTCACTGTCTCCAGCCCCCTGCTCTTTCCGTGGCAGAAAACTACAAAAAAAGCAGGAGGGGGCAATTCCAACGACCCCGTGAGTAATCTTCTGGTTCTCCCCTCTCCAGGGAGAAAACTTCAGTGGACTTATAATTTCTATAGACCACCACAAACAGGGAAAAGCTAGCCAGGTCTTCAGCACTCTGAAAAATCTGACTTGTCGAGCTGCCAGTCCAGCTCGGAGTCGTCATGACTGCTTTTCATTGGTGCTTTAATGGACAGAAAGTTTTACTGTTGTGACTAGTTTTGGGGTTTTGTTATGTTTTCTTTGTTAGTCTTTCTGGTTTACTTTTGTATTATTTGTGAGACTCTTACAACCTTTTTGGATTTGAGTGGCATATATATAATAATAAAGTAAATAAATAAAACTATGATCAGCATGAATACAGACAGTCCCCTACTTATGAACTTTCGAGTTGCAAACATTCGTTGATATGAACAAGTTGGTCCTGGAACTTGGGAGAAGGTGAGAAAGTTTGTGGCACACCACAAACTAACCCTTTCCTGCCTTCCCTCGCCTTCCGGGGGCTGCTTCAGAAAAAGAAGGAAGAGAGTGATCAGGAAGGGCATCCAATGGCCATGCGCGCATGCAAGAGATGCTAAGAGAAGGCCAGGGCCCATGGCAGGCATCCCATCCGACTCCCCCTTCTTCAGGAAAGTGGAGAAATGTGCCGTCTGACTTCCACCCCCCTCCTTCACTGCACACGTTTTTTATGCTTGTTGGACTTGTGAACAAAACAAATTTAAGAACAGCCTCTCGGGACGTAACCTGCTCATAAGTTGGGGACTGTCTGGGTAAAATGCTCTCTCCTAAACATTATCCATAGATTTGTTCTAGCTTCCCTTGCTGTTTTCCTTTGGATACCTTGGCTCAAACACATTTCACCTTCAGTTAGCTGGAAGAGATTCCATTCCAAGAAGTGTCTGATGGAGAAGGCTTTATCCTGTAGTCATTTGCCATTCACAGATGGAGAAAGCAATGGAGAAAGTTGGTGCTTCCCCACTCATCCCACACAACTTCCTTGCACACAGAAGTTACAAAAGACTTAGAAATATGTTGTATCCATTATGGCAGCAGTCCCCAACCTTTTTGGCATCAGGGACTGGTTGTGAAAGACAATTTTTCCACTGGCTGGGCGGGGTTTGCAGGCGGGAGCCAGTCGTGCGCACCGGGGGTGGGGTTTGCAGGGGGAGCCAATCGCGCAAACCGGGGGTGGGGTTTACAGGTGGGAGCCCCGCCGCCTACTTCCTAACAGGCCGCAGCCCACAGGTTGGAGACCCCTGCATTATGGCAAGAAATGTTGAAGATTCAGTTCATTCTTCTTTATTTAAAGGGCCATGCCATGAATATCCATGTTTAATCAGATGCCCCTAGGCTACATGCACTCTTGAAAGTGTTGGATACAACTCCCAGATTTCCTCCAAAAGAATTCAGCCAGCCAATTTTTAATGTGTTAGTTGAGGAACATGATTAAGCAAAGGGAATAATTCTATCAACTGCACTTAATTAATGTGATTTTAATAAGATTTTAAATTAACTCAAATGTAGATGTGTGGGGGGGGTTGCATATATATATATATATATATATATATATATATATATATATATATATATATATATATTTAGAAACCATTATTTTATTTTGGTTCTGACTACCTGTAGTTCTTGGCTGCCTCTTTCTCACTCTCTTTTTTATCTAGCTATACAATCCCCAGTCCAAGCAATTTGCAACGTGAATCTTCAAAGTTTTGGACAAAAATGCTGTATTTGAGTTGAACTGACTCTAAGATTAAATATAATTCAACTTTTCAATATTCAAATGGATGTGAAGCTGACAATGTGAAGTTATCAACACTTATATTTAAAACAAGAGTGTTTTAAGTCAGTCTATGGTTGTTTTGAACCTAAATATCAAGTACTCTTACCTATCCATCTATCCACGTAACTACTTGGAAGAAATCACATGTTGGATTTCACAGATAGAAAAATTCAGATAATACATTTTGGAACACTGAATTTTCAGTAGATGCAGATTTCAACTTATTTCACAAGTGCATCCTGTTTTATGGCCTGTCAAACATAATTCCTTATCTGATATACCAGCACCGGGACATATTAATTGATCTTGTGGTTATGGTGCCTGTAGCAGCTAATCTGTTTTAGGAGTGATAACCAAGCCAAGGAAGCCAGTATTTATACATGTAACTAATTACTGCATGAACGAACAAGCCAAGATTCCCAGTGACTGTGAGTGATTGCAATCAGTGAGCTTGACAGGAGGAGAGAAAAGAACATTGCTGTGAAATGAAGAGACCAAGAGCTTCCATTACCTTGACTTTGTCCCAAGGTAGAGTTCAAGTCATCAAGGGCTCCTTAGACATTGCAAATGGCAACACGGGGCACTTCTATTTTGCAGGTGCCAGTAATATGTCATGTGTCATTCAATGCATTGTTCAGCTGTCACTGATTACAGTTATCTCTCTGTGATAAGAGCTTGTGCCACTGCAATTTGGAAGCCAGAAATAGATTGCATTTAAAAAGGACTAATTGCATTTAGTTCTTCCATCATATTTCTTTTCCGGCTAAACAGTGATAGATTAGGATTCCACTTTCATCGGTCTCACTCCTGTTCTGATCTGTTGCTGTAGTGACAAGAGGTAAAGCAAAAATCCATGCTACTGAAATACCAGAACTCACTCACTCTCTCTCTCTCTCTCTCTCTCTCTCTCTCTCTCTCTCTCTCTCACACACACACACACACACACACACACACACACACAGAGTATCATCAGAATTGCAGAAATTGCATGCTAAGCCTTCTGTGTCAGAAACATCTTGTGGCATTTGAAGTGGCCCTGAACAAATCACATGAAAAAGACACTGCTGCGTACTGTCCAACCAATTAGTACATTATCATGTAAATCTGGATGTTTTATGTCCCCCAAACCTCTTCACTCAACATTCATGCTGCTATATTTGCCCGCTACACCAGTTCAGGTCCATTGTGGCTCATTGTTTAATTTGTAAATGAAATCTGCTAGGATTCCAACCTGCTTGAATTTCTGACCTTTTGTCTAATTTCCATGCTGAGTAAACGACACTCTGCATAAGACTGGTGGCAGTTTTCTATCAATCTGCAAAAAGCAAAAAGAAATTCTCCAGCAATTGCATTAAAGGAACACTTAGGCTCCAGGATCTGACACTCATTTGTGACATAGATTCTGATGCCAGATCCTACCAGGCTTTGAGGGAATTTAAATACTAATGCTGACTCCCCCCACCCCACCCTTTGTTTTCTCTGTTGCTTTAACTATGCACAATAACCTGGTCACTGATCTAGAGAATTCATTTCCCTAATGATAGAATTAACCCATAAGAGAAATGCAGATATTTAGTTCTATGTTATGTATGCATGTGTGTCTGTGTCTGTGTCTGTGTCTGTGCACGCACACTGTGCAAACCTTTGATCTGAGGCTTGGTTTCAACCATGCTTCAAGCGAAGTACTTGCAAAGCTGTCTTGCAAAGCAAAGGTACTTCTGGCTCCTAAAGCAGGGGTTCCCAAACTTTTTGGCACCAAGGACCGGTTTCAAAATACAATTTTTCCCCAGAGTGGGGGGGTGGGGTTTCTGGGATTTCCGTGGACTGGAGGGGTGGGGTTTCCAGAATTTCCATGGACCGGGGGGCAGGGTTTGTGGGCGGGAGTCAATCGCGCACACTGGGGGATGGGGTTTGCAGGCGGGAGCCAATCACAAGCACCGGGGGTGGGGTTTGTGGGCGGGAGCCCCACGGCCCAGTTACTAACAGGCTGCGGCCCACTAGTGGGCCCACAGGTTGGGGACCCCTGTCCTAAAGAATGTGGCAGAGCTGCTCTCTAGCTTGGCCTTGTGTCATTCTAATGGCCTCCTTCACCGCTTCCCACAGCTGGCTTCTGCTGTGCTCAGTGCGTGTGCAGACACCTCTTCCGCCACTTCCAGTGCCAAAAAAACCTTGTGCGAAGGAGGATGAGGCTGGGGGGTCAACCCATAGCACTCTGATGTGGCGACTTATGGCACTATTGATTCATACCAGCTTAGTAGATAAGTTTTAAGCCATTTTATTCTTTATTTCATGACTTCATTTTATTATTTTACCTGCATTTTGTAATTTTGCTTTGCAGACTTCTTCTTGTGATCAATCAACTTTTAAAAGCAATCAATAAAATAAGCACAGCAGGGACTAAATAGAGCTAAATGACATTATATATGAGTAACTCCTTTGAAAGTAGCTCTCTAGCTAAATATAGTGCCTAGGAACAGTTTAATACTCAAAGATGTGATCCATTTAATGCAGTCAAATTTCTTTTAATGGATTGGCTATAGGTCTCCCAGTTTCTGAACAGACATTTCCCAGCAGCACCTGAGATACCTGAGTCATAACAAGTTTGGAAAACTTTTTTTCAGCTATATGAAAACATTGATTCCCCCCCCCCCCCTCACTGCACATGTACTCCTAAATAGTTTTGATTTGGCTAGTTTTGGAGAAAAACCATAACTTTTCAGTGTAACAAAGGTAGATTATTATGTGTTTTTGCACACGAGGAAAGAAAAAGAGAGACATTCCAGCTGAGGTACTGCATGTCCTGTTCACTTCATTGCAAATGTACCAGATTTCTGAATTTTTATCAGCATTCTTTTTACCTTCCCTTAAAGCTCCTACAAGAATTTTCCTTCTTAGTCCCCTTTCACCAGACCTGAGTGGAATTCCTCAAAGTTTGTTTGGGTGTGTGTGGTTTTCTTTTGGGTCCACTTTACACAAGCAGCCTTGTAGTGAAATCAGTTGGAAAACAGCAGTTTCGCCCTTGCTAGCCAGCTATTTGCACTTCCCAATCAGCAGAGGCCAGACCTCCAATTTTCCACTAGTCTGTAATGGCTGAGCAGTGACTAGTGAGTATTGGGCAGGACTCCCTAAATTTGGAGTGGGGGTGGGTGGGTACTGCCTTTCTGCAGCCAAGACCGGTATGCTGTCCTGTGAGTCAGGAAGACCCCAACCCTAGCTTAGTCAGTGAAAGCTTATGCCACAATTCATCCTTAAATTGCTAACATGCCCCAAGGCTTTTTAAAATACTGTAAGAGAAACTTGTAGACAAGACATGTTTGCATTTTACATCCCATGTAGAAGATGTTATTTCCACACAGGTCCTCTGCAAAATCGTTACGTTTCAAATCTTGCTGATCATCCTTACCTTCTTTTCACAATATTTCTTTGTGGAGGGGGAATGGGTTGCCATCTTTCCTTCTATGACTGCAAACTGCATAGGTATGTAAAATGTACCAAATTCAAGGACTAATCAATACCATGGTTAATATGTATCTGTAAATCTTTCTCAGCTCCCAAATATAATTGTAAAGCTCTATTTAGTAACATCTGAATTCAAATGACAAGCTCATGTTTCATATCTAAAACAGACAAAAACGGATACATACTTGTATTCCACAAGCTAACTGAAAAACAGATAAGTGAATCTGCAATTTCATAGCTTTAGGTCTAACTTTGTTCTGCCACCCTAAGGAAATATGATAGGAGGATATACTTGAATAGTCAGAAAAATAAGTGTTCTTCCTAATAAATTCATTTTCTGTAGTGACTCTAGGTTGGAATTCAAGAATGTGCACTGAGGCTGGTTTCAATTTCTTATCTATTTACTCAATGAATAGAAGTTCCTATTGAAGTACCATTTTAGTCCTGACTACCTATCTTTATAGAGTCATTCAGATGTTCTGACAAAGACAGTGCTGCAGGCCCTTTGGGAAATCCACCAACTTGGATTTGCATGGACTTTGCAGCCACCAACTTGCAGCATGGACCGCATATTTCAATGCTGAATGAGGCTGGCTTTGCCATTTTGGAAGACTGAGGGGGGCATCTTAGGTGGCAAATGCTGGAGAATGATTGAGGCATCCCAGGAAAAAAGTATTTGATATAGGGGAGTGCTGACCTGTGGGTGCCCATGTGTGCACTAAACCACAGTTTATCCTTCACATTTGGATTGCTGCATAGCCCGAATGGCAGTTTATACCATGTGAACTGCCTTGTACCCACTGAGACAGCTTGGGGTTCTTAAATCTAGTCGAAGAGGCTATCCTGCAGTCAGTGGAAGAGTAGGATCGAATTATCAGGCCATCTGCCTTTTGGGCATGGAAAAGGGTAGGGTCTTGTTTTCCATCTGAGGCAGTAAATATCTAGAGCTAGCGTTAAGTCCCCTATTATAGACTATATAATATAGATATATATAATATATAATATAGAGTCCCCTATTATAGACTATATAATATAGATATATATATAATATATAATATAGAGTTCCCTATTCGGGGAGATGGGCGGGGATAAATTTAAATAATTAATTATTTAAGAATTTTGGGGGGGAAATAAGCCTGTGAAATCTAGAGGATCAAAGTATATGAATATTAGCTATGGCAGGTTGCCATAAAGGGGACATGCCAGTATCAGAAATGGAAGCTTTTGTTTGTGTGTATGTGTGTGAAATTCAAACTATTTCTCTGAATCTACCATTATAGTCTCTGATAGACTGATTACAATACAGGAGACTGGATTTCCTTGGTGGTGATCACACAGTCTGAAGCTTAGGAGTCTAAGCCTTTGTAACAAATTCAAGATAAAACCTTCTTTGAGTTAGGCACAGCTTAAATGGACACATCCAACATTTTTCCTGGTGGCAGTATGCAAGTTGCATACTATGATTGCTTTGGAATAGAGTTTCCACTTTTCACCCTATCCTACAGTACTAGGATTTCTTGGCAGTCTCCCATCCAAGTACTAACAAGGCCTAACCCTGCTTAGCTCTGAGACCAGACAGGTTTATTCCTTTCAACTGGTCTGGCTCTTTTTGGTGATGTCCGGGATCCCCAGTGTTCCAAGCCTTTTGCTAATTTATAGTTTTAACCTGAGACCTACAAGAATTTCCCCAGGCATTGCTTAAACCACACAGATAGGGAAAACTTACATAATTTGATTTGTATTCTGCCTAGAGCAGAACGATGATAGAAAAGGTCTTTCTATGATAAGGATAATAAGGCTCGGAAGTGACAGATGTCTGCTCCCTGCTGCTCCACGTTAGAACATTATGTGATACATCCAGATTCTTTATTTATTCCTCCTCCCTTTCTTTAGAAATTATGGCAATGAAGAAAAATTAAAATTCAGTACGCTCAGCCTAAACAGCTCATATCTCTAAAAGAGGATTGAATGTCTGGCTTGAGGAAAGGGAGCAATTTTCTCAAACTGCAAAAACAAACACTCTCTTCCTTACACTGGGAAATTCCCACAGAATTTCCGTTAATGCTTTTTTTAAAAACAAAAATGTGTATTGATATCAAACATTTCTACTAGCTGTTAGACTAAACCAGAGAGCAAGGTTTATGGAGAAAATGCAATTTTACCTTTGTTTCTAAAGCCCATGTGTAGGGCTTGCAATTTACTGTCCCACTTTCTCCTTTCTGTGCAAATCTGGACAGATTGCCAAACCACTACGTTAGTTCTGCTATTCAAGCAGCTCTTCCCCAGTGATGCTGAATCAGCAGACTCTTTACTTCTTCCAAGAATCCTATGTATTGGAATGACTTCATGCCCCATGGAATCTACACCTGCATGTATTTTCTTTATTGAAATGAAGCTGTGGCCCACTGCAGCCAAAGGAGAGTTCAACCAACAATTTGCTGACATAAAACAGTTAAACAGATGCAGATCTTTTCATGGATATTGACACAACCAGATGTCTGATCCTAAATCGGCATACAGTGGTGGTCCTCACCCCCAAACCCCCAGGCCACATCTAGGCTGAGATTTTTGGTAAAATGGAAAACATTTTGCCCCTGTTTTTCATTTAATGTTTTTAAGAGTATTTTTGTATACAAAGTCATCATTTACAGTGTTTATAGTTGCAGCATCTACAGTATATTGTTACAGCATGACAGCATTTATTTTTGAAGTAAATAAAAGGTTTTACATCAATGGATCCTCAGAAATGAATTAAAATTCATATGCAGAATTTGAAACAATGAAGTATTTATTTTACTTGTATTTCTTATTATGGTTTTTGTTTGATTTGATCTTTTCCCTGAATCAGGATCAGACCTAGTAAGTATTTGGATGAGAGATCATCAGAAAATCCAGTGACAGAAGACTAGATTGAAAGTGGTTTTTATTGTTGCTGTTATTGTTTTCAATCCTGCAAACTACTGTACTTCAATATTGCCAGGGAAAAGATCAAATCAAATAAAAACCATAATAAAAAATACAAGTAAAATAAAAACTTCATTGTTTCAAAAACCCAACATGAATGTGTCCAAGTAGTTACCAGAAGTCAAGTTGAAATTAAAGGAGACTCTCTCTCTCTTCTCTCTTTCCCCTTCTCCCCCCTCCCCCAAACTAACTATCATTTCTAGTATTTCCCCATGGCCTTGCAATGTTTAGATAAAGTCCCATCTGCAATATCTAAAAGCAACTGAACATGAAAGAGATCTGTTTGTGTATGTGTTTGATGATGTTATGTTTTAAATTAGGTTATGTTGTGATATTTATGTATCACCATAATCAAAGACCAGCTCTTGGCAGTTATGATCATCTGCACACTTAATTTATATGAAAACCAAGTTGGAGACATCTACGTATATTGGACTGTTCTGCAAACTAGCCACCAAGTAGATTTATGTCAGATTTATGTCAGAGCAGAGCTTGTTGTTCTAAGTGCCAGATCAATTTGTCCAGTGCTGTGCTCATATGTAGGGAAAGGTTTTACACCAATTTCTCTCTCTCTCTCTCTCTCTCTCTCTCTCTAGCAATTGTTAGCTCTCAAGGAGACAGATAATAACAATGCTTAGGAGAAGTAGATTTGCAAGTTTCCTACAGTTCTGCCAGTAAGTGTTCCTCCAAATGCAAAAATCAGTGTGATGGTGCCTGCTATTGTATTATTTTTTTTACCACATCTTACTCTTAGAAAGTGTGTGTGTGAGGGAGGTATCTTGTCCTGGCCTACTTGATGCAAGATCTGCATTTTAAATGGATGGCTAACCACCCTCTGTTTGAAGGCCTCCAGTGAAGGAGATGATACCATTTTGTGAAGCAACCTATTCCCCTGGTTGACATTTATTATTATCAAATATTCTTCCTAATATCTTACTGAATGTATTTACCCTCTAAGTTTCATGCCACTAGTTCTGGACCTGCTTCTCTGGAGCAGCAGAGAAGCAATTTATTCCAACCCTTTAGATATCTGAAGACTGCTATCAAATCTCTCCTTCATCTCCTGTTCTGCAGGCTAACAGTTCCATTAACCATTCCTCATAAGATCTGGTTTCCAGTTCCCTCACCACTTGGTAGCCCTCATCTGAAGTTGCTCCAGTTTGTCAATGTCCTTTTTAGATTACAGTGCCCCAAACTGGCCACAGTATTCTAAGTACAGTTTAACAAGGCAGAGTAAAGTAGTAGTAAAGTTATTGCTTGTGATCTGGACTCACTGTTGGCTCATGTTCATCTTGTGATCTATTAAAACTCCCAGATCCTATTCACATGTACCACTGCTAAACCAGGTATTCCCCATCCTATACTTGTGCCTTTCATTTTTTTCTCCAGATGCAAGACTTCACATATTTACATGTTGAATATCATACTGTTCACTTCAACCCATGCTTTGAGCTTCTTTTCCACTTCTAAAGTATTAGCTACTCCTCCTAGTTTTGTGTCATCTGCAGATCTGATAATCATCTCCTCAACCCTTTCATCCATGTATTAATACAAATGTTGAACAACACAGGGTCCAGGACAGAGACTGTGTCACTCCACTCAATGCTATTGTCCAAGCTGATGTGGACCCATTTAGGAATACTCTTTGGGTTAGTCTTTCAGCCAGTTATTACTCCATTTAATAGTTGTATTATTTAACCTATATTTTACCATCCTATTGCTGTGGATATCATTGACCGACTTCATGGAAAGCTTTGCTGAGGCCTATACTATGTCTATGATATTTCCCAATCTATTAATCTAGTAACACCATTGAAAAAGAAGATAAAGTTAATCTAGCAGAACCTGTATGTGACAAACCCATGCTGGCTCTTGTTAACTGTTGCATTCCTATCCAATGCTCATAAATATGCAGTTTAATAATTTGCTTGAGACCTTGCCCAATATAGATGTCAAGCTGACAGGTCTATAATTTTCCAAATCCTCCACCTTCCCTGTTTTGAAGATATGGATAACATTTGCTCTCCTGGGGCCTCACCAGTTCTCCAGGAGGACTCAAGTATTATAATTAGCAGTTCTGTGATCAATTCCACTAGTTCCATCAGTATCCTAGGATGTCATCCTCCTGGCCCTAGAGACTTGAATTCTTCTAAATTAGCTAAATGTTCTTTTACCTTCTCTTAGTCTGTCTTAAGCTGCAACTTTCTCTTTCCACTAGTGACACAAGGATGGACAGCAAGGGCTTTGTTTCCCTTCTAAGAGAAGACAGATGTAAAATATGACTCAAGACATTCTGCTTCTTGCCATCATATGTTACTAATTCAGCCCTTTCTCCCTACAACAGGCCTATAACCTCTTTGCCTTTAGTTTCTGACATGCCTAAAGAGTCTTTTCTGTTGTTTGGGGTTTTTCCTTGCAAGCCTGAGTTCATTCTGAGCTTTCGACTTTCTGGTACAACCATATCGTTTTGAAAGACTGCACTGTATCTTTCTTTGGTTATATGCCCATCCTGCCATTTCCTAGTCCCCTTTTTCTTTTCAGCACTGTAGAAAGCTCCACATACATTAATATTTGTCTCTTTTGATGTCTCCTGTTTTCCTTCTAGAGAGAATTGTTTGTGATTGCACCTTCAACATTTCATTGGATGGGGTTCAGTAGGATTTCCTATCCATCTTAAGAGACTTTTCTCCTTAGGATTTCAAGCCTTTGGATCTAACATCCATTTCAACTCATCAATTCTGCTCTTCTGAAAGCCATTATACAAATCTGACTTTTCTCTATGCCTTTTCCCCTTGATATCATATTCACTTTCTTTAAAGGTTCCAGTTACACTAACTCTGTCAATTAAATTTTCCCTTTTGGTAAGAATTAGGTCCAGGATAGCAGATTGCCTTTTATCTTTTTTTTTGTTTTCTGACAAATGACATTGTCAGCAAGAGATGACAAGAATTTTGGGGGCCTCTGACTTTTGGCAGAATTTGATTTCCAGCAGATGTCAGGGTAGTTGAAATCCCCCACAGTCATTATTATGTACCTCTTTGAAAAATTGGTCATCTGACGCAGGAGGTCCTTATCCATAACTTCTGCCAGCCTAGATGATTTACAATAAACTCTTATGGCAATATGATGATTCTTTCTCCATTTATTTATTTATCAAATTCTGCCACCTCCCATCTCCCACCACCCCAAGGGGGGATTCTGGGCGGTTTACAATAAATATTATTCTTATCTAAACACTGTTAACTGGATTTCTAGGTTGAGATTCATTAATTTCTCTATAGGCATGTGCTTTCTTAATGTAGGTATAATTCCATTTCTGATGAGACTATACTTTTTGAACATATCTGAGCCTTCTAGGGTTATGTTCCAATCATCTGTCTCATCTCATCAGGTTTCATATTACATTTCTCCTTCTGTGTCAGGATTTCAAGTTCTCATTGTTTCTTTCCATAGTTTGGTCATTGATAGGGAAACATCTGAGACCATGAGTGATACCATTCATTGACTTTACTCCTGTACTTTCTTGCCAGTCTCTAAGTCCCACCTCTGCCCTTGGGCTTCCCCTTTGTCTCCTGGGGTGTTGGCCCCAGTCCTTGGTAATATATTTAGTTCATGGCTTTTGCCATGCTCCCTTTTGCTCTAGGTTAACACCACATGTCCTTCTCATTCTTTGGAAGATGTAGCTTGATTCTTTTGGGGAGTCCTTTATGTAAGTAGCACTGTCCTTGGCAGCACCATCGACATAGTCCAATTCCAGGATCTTTTTTCTTCTTCCTGTGCTGTGATCCTCAAATGGAAGGATGAAAGAAAACACTATTTACAGTTCTAGTTTCTTTACCTTCATGGGCCTCACAGAGGAAATCTGTTCAACATCCCTTCAGTGTTATTCATCCCCACCTGAATCAATACTAAGCGATAATTATTGGTGGGTCTGAAGAGTTTTGACAGCCTGTCTGTCATTTTCTGGATATGGGCACCCAGAGAACAAGATGACTCCTGTGATTTTTCTTCACTTCACTTCACTTCACTTATTTTATTTTAGGCTGCTCGACTCCAAACAACTCTGTTTGATTTACACTTTAAAAGCAAGAAACAATAAAAACTGAGAACAGTTTTGCATAGCCAGAAGAGTAAAACCAACAAAAGCAACCTGCAGGGGCTCAAAAACCACCCTACCCCAAGGCCTGGAGAAGAGTCAGGTTTTCTTTAGTTCCTTCTAGTTCCCTCTAGTGTCCAACTTCAAAGTCCCATCCTATCATTTTTTTTAAAGAATTCAAAACAAAGTATTTTCCCATAGGGAGGATTCTCATGATTAATTCCAAAATCTTAGTTCAAATCCATCTGAAGCCTTAGTCCGTTTGTGGCCTTCTAAAATCAAAGTTCTAATCACCCTTTTTCTGTTTATTCCAAAATATGTTTTTTAAGTATTTAAACTGGTATTTAAAACTTATTTCACTGAGGATTGAAGGAAACTCACCTGGTGCTGTAAAACCTGTCAATCCAGAGGTTCCTGATAGTGAAAGGCACTTAACAAGCAATATATGGAAGTGATTAAAAAAGGAAGTATGCAAACCCAGTGTCCTTTTGAAGGCACCAATCATGGTTTGAGCAAGATGGCTATTCCCTCATCTCCCAGAGATCTAGACCTGCCAGAAAATGCTGTCTTGCGATCTCCTCGTGAGGAGCAATTGTATGGAACACTTGTGGGTGAACTCAAGTTCTCCCCTTGTCTGGAGAGGAATTACGAAGAGCTGGTCTACACGTTGGCTCTTCATTCTACCATGTTCGTTGGCTCAGCCTTTAGTGGAGCCATCTTCAGTTGCCAATTTCTTCTCCGGAAGTGAGAACAGTCAGGTTTTCAAGGACTTTTGGAACATCATCATGGCGGAAGTCATATGAATCTTGGGTGAGGGGACAATTTCAGAGGTCAAATTTCCTCATATCAGGTTTGCACACTGTAGCCTCTATTCCTTTCAGCAGGAAATCACTCCTACCACAAAACATTCCTTTTCCTCACGATTGTTCTTGGGTTTCTTCAGTCCATGGGGTCCTGCCCTGTTCTATGAAGTCAGGGTTGGTAAGGCTCACTCAGGTACCTGTGAATTGTCTTTTAGGGTGTTAAGCTTATACCTACTGTTGAGCTCCATTGGCACTGAGTACCTCCTGATCAACTTGCTACTCTGGGTCACATGTCTTCCTGTCTTCCTCTTTATATCCTTTATCATTTATTTCCCTTCTGTGCTCCTTCTAAGGAGTTTCACCTGTCCATCCAGGAACGTCTCTCCTTCCCTGGTATGATACAGTATAGAAATAGACCAGTTTGGTCTAGTGGTTAAGGCTCCAAGCTAGAAACCAGGAGACTGTGAGTTCTACTCCCGCCTTAGGCATGAAAGCTGGCTGGGTAGCCTTGGGCCAGTCACTCTCTCTCAGCCCAACTCACTTCACAGGGTTGTTGTTGTGGGGAAAAGAGGAGGAAGAAGGAGTATTAGGTATGTTCACCACCTTGAGTTACTTATAAAAATAATAAAGGCGGGATAAAAAGTCTAAAAAAATGACTTCAATCCCTTTTTTCCTAGATCTTTTACCTTCCCTTCCAGGAGAAGAATCAGACTGCACTTGCAGCATGTATATTTCTTGTTTTCTTCAGAGACGAAAACAAACATGGTAAATTCCCTGCAAGTTCTCTCTGTTTCTATTTCTGCTGCAGAAAAACAACAACAAAACATATCTCCCCATTGGCCTCCCCTACCAAATTCCTATTCACTCTCCCTGTTCACCTGCTCAGGGAGTGTCTCTTTGGAGAACTGACTTCCTTATATGTCCCCTGAATCTGCCTCAATGAGGTCAGCAGCAAGCAATGCTCCAATCACACACAATAGGCAATCAGCTGTGATTAACATGAAAACCAATTGCAGGGAAAATATTTACACCAGCTGTATAAATGTTCTAGATTTCCTTTTATGCTTGGGGTAAATTGGTGGGAGAGTTCAGATTCTTCACATCATCAGCCCACATCTCTCAATCTGCTCAGCCTCTGGAATACTCTCAACCAATCTGTAAATACTGGTGAGAAGGTAGGAGGGAGGGACAAAATCAAATTTCACCCTTCAGGGTCAGGACCTTGACTCCAACTCAAAATCAGGGACACTGGTCTCTATGATATGGAGCCACAGGACTCCAATCTCATGGGACTGCATATGAGGCCAAAGTACATGTTTAATATAATGTGTATTTTTATCTTGAGAGCACGAACATGAATCTCTGCAGGCAGTGTAACTGCTGCTCACTCATCTTAGAGCCTAGAGCAGCTTATAGATGTACCAGATCCATCTTCTTTCCTTCTTAATGTTTTTTGTCGTAGGCCAGGAGCACCATCTGCCCAAACCAGCAGTCCTGCTTCCAGTGTGGTATCAAAGCCTAATAACAATAATTTTGCTCTCACATTTTTTTCAAATGAAGACCCAAGCTATTTCAACCTTTCAAGGCTACGGTGAAGGTTAGAATTTCAGATTGCATCTTTCTTTGCATTTTGCAGTACAGCTCCCCTTCAAGAGCCGTGTAGAAATAAAACATTATATTCACTTGTCAGGATACAAATGCTATCAGAATGCTTTACCAATGATATCAACAACCACCTTGAACAAAAACACACTATTTATTTATTTTTATCTTATTAAATTTATATTACCGCCCATCTCCCATGTCGGGGACCCTGGGCGGTTAATAATAAATAGATAAATAAATAGAATGTTAAACATCACCATTTCTGGGACATTTTCCACAGGTCAGTTGTGGCAATCTGAGTGCATATGTGTGTCAGGGAGTGAAAGAGTAAACTTGCACTGGATTTTTGGGTTGATCTTCGCTTTCTCTCTGTGGCAGGGTGAATTGTCCTGAGAGACTTGGGATGATGCAATAATCTCAAAGTTAAAGGGGTTTTTTTTTTGCTTTGTTTTTGCTATAGACCAAAACCAAGCTCAGTGTTACATAGACACAGAAAAGCATTGTTCCTGTCCTGGATGTAGGCCTGCCTGCTTTTCATTGTAAATATATAAAGGGGATGTGGGAATGACCTTGGGAGACAGGAGGAAGACCTGCAGCCTCTGATAAGAGGCAGCTCCATCTGAGGGTGAGGGAAAAGCATGGGAAGTGTTTCAGAAGGGACCCTCCCTAGTTTTCCAGGGAGGGGAAAAAGAGAGGAGGGGAGAAATACTTTCAGTCTTGCAAGATTCTTTTTAATGTAACCCTACAAAAAAGATAGTGCTGATGCTCTTGGTTATGCCTCTTGTCTGGGCTACCTTGATGAAGGGCTAACGGGCAGAAACATTAAGTCATGGAAGAAGAGGTTGTTGTGCATTCCTGGAATAGTTTTTGTACAGCAGCAGCAAGGGGGAACTGAGAGAGATCTGCTGGGAAAACTGGCTGGTGAAAAGAAGTGCAGTTTTTAGAGAACAGAGTGGACATCTGTGAGGACACCTTGACAAAGCCCTCGTTCCCTCTTCCTATTCTACTCCCCAGGATGGAAGTGAGTCCAAAAGTGAACACACAGAAAGGAGCTGGGCAAGGGAAGGAGGGAGTGAAACAGATAAGACCATGTTTAAAAAACTCCATTTGAAATGGTCTATATGTACAGTTTGTTAAGCTATATGTATGTGTACAATTTGTTAAGCTAAGGTCACTGTACATATTAAATAGCACTGTAAGCAGAAAATGGTGAAATAATCTGGAAGTGTTTAGCTTACAGAAGAGATGGCTAAGGGAAGATATGATAGCAGTTTTTCAAATGTGTGAAAGGTTGTCACACCAAAGAAAAAGTGGACTTCTTCTCTGTTGCCCCAGAGGGCAGGGCCAGAGACAATGGGTTAAGACTAGAAACAAGGAGGTTCAGACTAGACATCAGGAGATGCATGAGCTGCTGTCAGCCAGTAGAACAGCTGTCACATAATATGGTGAGTTCTCCTTTGGTTGTTGTTAGTTGCCGTCGAGTCGTTTACGACTCATGGCGACCCTATGTATAATAGAACGAAATGCTAAATGGTCTTGCGCCAATTGCCTGACTGTTCCAATGTTTGCAGTCATTGTTGCAGTAATTGTATCAATCCATCGCATTGAAGGTCTTCCTCTTTTCCGCTGGCCCTCAACTTTACCAAACGTGATGTCCTTTTCAAGCGATCTATCTTTCCTGACGATGTGCCCAAAGTATGAGAGTCTAAGCCTAGTTATCCTTGCCTCTAACGAACATTTTGGTTGCATTTCTTCTAAAACTGATTTGTTTGTTCTTCTGGCAGTCCATGGTATTTTTCATGGTGCTTTCTCCTTTGGTAGAGGTCTTCAAACAGAGACTGGATGGTCATCTATCAGACATGCTGTAGTGGATCCTGCACTGAACAAAGGTGGACTGGATGACATCAGTGGTCCCTTCCATCTTTGATTCTATGGGGTCAAAACACACCCCAAAAGCACATAATAATATATTATTAGTCCTGCAAATGTCTATTGCAATTGGAAACTTTGCTTTGGAAACTTTTTTTTCCTGGTTGGATAGATCTCTTTTGTCACCTCCCTTTTGCACAGCCTGAGGCCCCTAGTCCAGGCTTTTAGACTGGAAAGTGTACACAGGTTTCCAGTTCTTTCTTCTCTTCATTACGCTAATGTAAAGACAAGCTTTCAGAGGCAGCACATCTGGAGGCCTTCATAGGATTTTGGATTGTAGTGCTTGTCAACCTCTTTCATACACCCTTAGGATTGTGAATAGCATGTGGAAAAGCCTCTCCTGCCTGTTGCCAGTCCTTGAAGAAGCATGACCCTTTGATCACTTTTCAGCACTCTCAGAAGCTGGAGCTCTGAGACTCTTGAGTTATTGGAACAATGCCTTTCAGTGCACAGTATCAGGAAGAACCAGCATAAAGAATTAGAAGGCATTGCCTATAATCCTTGAGACTGTTAATGAGATAGCATGGAGTCTCAGTCCTTTTGACAAGGAGGCTGTTGCTCCACTAGATGGCAACGCTGAAATGCATGCAATGCAATGCACAAACCTAATCTCTACATTGCTGCAATGTTGTCTTGATCTGCAAATAATAAAATGCTGCAATGTTGCCTTGATCTGTTTGTAATAGAGAGAAAAAAAACTTGGGCAAGTTTTCAGGAAAGAAAGGACAAAGCAGTATTTTGCTGCAATAGCAAATCAGGAAAGAGTGAAATACTTTAAAATGAAATGTGATGTTTTACCTGAATTATCACTTTCAAGTTCTGCAGAGACTCATAGTTATTCTTGTGTGAGACTCATAGTTATTCTTGTGTGGATGCTAATTGTTTTGACAAACAATATTTTGGATTTTCAAGATAAGGGTAATCATTATATTTTTAGTCTTCATGCTGTATTGTGAGGTGCAGGTGCTTAATCAGCATAAAAAAGGTAAAGGTTCCCCCCGCACATTTGTGCAGTCGTGTCCGACTCTAGGGGCCGGTGCTCATCTCCGTTTGTTAGCCGAAGAGCCAGCATTGTCCGAAGACACTTCCACAGTCATGTGGCTGCATGACACGCGCGGAACGCTGTTACCTACCCACCGAAGTGGTACCTATTTATCTACTTGCATTTGCATGCTTTCGAATTGCTAGGTTGGCAAGAGCTGGAGCTAGTGCAAGAGCTCACTCTGCAAGCAGGGCTAGTCTACCCAAAAACAAAGTCATTTATTTACCAGGAGTCATTTGTTACTGCAAACCAAAGTTCCCATCTACAGCTGGACATGAATCAAAGTACAGAGAGTCAAAATAATAAAAGCAAGATAGAAAATAAATAAATAAATAAATAAATAAATAAATAAATAAATAAATAAAGAAAGAAAGAAAGAAAGATTAAAGAGCACTAAATGTTCCAGACAGAAGATAAAATGGAGATTTTCATTTTTAAGGCACAGTGTTGGAATCTATTCCTCTCACCTTTCACTTGTGTACATTCATGGATACTGCACAGTATCTCAACATTGACATTGTGGTCAAGTTTTTTGATAGCCCAGACTGTTCACCTTCAGACAGCAAGTCTGCTTGTTAACTGCTTAGCAATAATCTCTTTTTCTTAGAGTTTCACCAACCCCTGAACTATATCATCCACTTCTTCACGATACTAGAATAAATTCTGTTTTTCTGACTAGGATTTTAATGTGGATCTTATGCTTTTCTCTGCATTATTTGTATGTTTTGTAAAAATCTTGGCAATGCGGCGAGATAGATACCTAGTCAAATAAACAGTTGTATAGAATGAGCAGAGTTACTACTGTAATTAGTAGTAATAATATCTGATTCATAGGGTTATTATTGTTATTATTAAGTTATTCTAATAACTTGTGGTTCCATTAGAAATGAAAGAATCCTTCTACCTTGCCCAGTTTACATTTATTACCACAATAACATTAAGGACCATTAATAAAATCATAAAACAGATCGACGCAACCAATACATGAAAAAAAAAATAGCCCAGCAAAACTATTTTGAGATGGCATGGAAGTTAGTACTGATTTCTCTGAGAAAAAACTGAATGGCTTGTCAGGAAGCATTATAGTATTTGAAATATTATGGGCAATGCAGTAGGCTGACCATATGTCCCGCTTTGAATGGGACAGTCCTGTTTTTTTTAGCATTTTCCAACCGTCCCGTCGTTTTGATAAAAATCTCAGTTTTGTCCAGTTTTTTAAACCCGGTGGGAATGGTGCGGAAGGAGGATCCGAGCCGGAGCTGCCGATTGGAGGCAGCCCGGAAGAGGAAGCCCTTGCACCTATTAGCGCGTCACAAAGGAGGGACTGGGGGCGGGGTTTGCAGGTGGGAGCCAATCGTGCAGACTGGGGGGGCGGGTTTGCAGGCGGGAGCCAATCGCATGGACCAGAGGGGCAGGTTTGCAGGAGAGAGCCAATCACACGGACCGGGGGCAGGGTTTGCAGGCGGGAGCCAATCGCACGGACCGGGCGGCAGGGACCCCTGTCTTTTTCATGAATACTGAATATTACATAAGACCCCATCCCATTTTGCCATCCCAATGTCCCGTTTTTGTCTCAAGGAAATATGGTCAGCCTATCTATCAGTTCTGATACTGTATTTCCTTTCTTGCACATAAGCCCAGAAAACTTCAGTCTGCAATCTTTGGAGAGAATGTTCACTTTCGATCAAAGAAAAACAATCAATGTGGTTGAACAACTCATAGCCTTCCTCTGTATTGGACAGGGCTGCTGGGAGTTGTGTTTTAGCAACATCTGGCAGGCCACTATTTCCCTTGCAAAAAGAAAGCTCTGCCCGTTGGTTTGAAAGTATTTTCTTCCTCAAAGCTTGAAGAAAGCATTTCTAGCCAGCCTTCAAAGAGTTAAAAGAAGAGAGGCCAATATGGCTGGCTGAGATGAAGGTGCCATGCTGCAAAGAGCAAGCATTGAGGTGTACCTAAGCAGCTTTTCAACAGTGACTCAGACATTTAATTCCTGAGTCCTGTCTTCCATTGGATGCTATGCCTTCAAGAAAGGTCTACTTTTCCACTTTGCTCTGTGCTGCCAGACTGTATTAATATCTCGTGCCAAATTATCTTTCACTTCTGCCACCACCATGCAGATTAACAGCAGGCAAAGTATTCAGTGTTGCCTGCTCCTCCAGAGACAGCTTATGTTCTGTTAGGCTGAAGTAGGAAAGGAATGCAGCATTCAGCTATTTTCAGCAGAGCAGGGGTGGACCACATATGGCCTGTGGACTGCATGCTGTCCTTGGGAAATATTTTTGTAACTTGCCAGCTATTGTTAGAAGGCAATCTGTTTTAATGAAATAACTTTCTAGCCCTCCTGATTCTACAGATAAGTTGGAAAACATTTTGATAACATGTGCAAAAGATTAGTTAAAACACGCAATAAACCTGCATTCAGTTTCTAAATCTAATGATTTCCAAGTGTACAGTAAGAGGTTGACTCAAAGATTGCTCATGGAAATATGGTTGTGGAATGAAAGTAGCATAAAAGAAGTAACAGATATTTGTTGTGTATGCCTGGGAATCACCTACCACGTGTTTGTTTTTTAAGGGAAGAAAAAAGGAAAAGATCATAATGGGCAATCAAGACCTTCCGTATGTGTTACATAATGTATCTCATTTGGAATGTAGTGGAAAACACACAAAACAAAATTATTTCGTCATTTAGTTAAGCCACCTTAATGAGGACAAGAGCATATTGGATTTCAGTCACTGACATGTTTGCCTTCAAATAAGAGTGCTCCTTCCAATTAGGTCAGAATTGGAAATCCCAGCACAGTATCCTGAAGGGTGGAGAGGGGTCTTTATTTTTATTATTTGCTCTGTGTGTCACAAGAGTGGATTTTGGTAATTTTAAGAGGATAAATTTGGGGAAGTATGGAAAGTAGAGGGGCATGGTGGCTCAGCAGGTAAGACACCAGGCTTGTTGATCGGAAGATCACAAGTTCGTAGGTTCGAATCCCTAGCCCCGCATGATAGAGTGAGCTCCCGCACTAGTCCCAGCTCTTGCCAACCTAGCAATTCGAAAGCATGCAAATGCAAGTAGATAAATAGGTACCACTTCCGTGGGTAGGTAACAGCGTTCCGCGCACATCATGCCGGCCACATGACCGCGGAAGCGTCTTCGGACAACGCTGGCTCTTCGGCTAACAAATGGAAATGAGCACCGGCCCCTAGAGTCAAACACAACTGCACAAATGTGCGGGGGGAACCTTTACCTTTACCTTATGGAAAGTGTGTGGAAGAGGATAAAACTGTTAGCCCTAATAAAAGGGGGAAAATGTAGAAAACATTTATAACACTTGTTTCAGATTCAGAATTATGCTGGGGGACAAATGAAGTCTGACTGAGAAGGGTGGACAGGGAAAAACAGTGTAGGCTTTGGAAGCATAAATACCTTCACAGCAAAGCTCTTATGAGCCTAATTACAAGCCTCTTCTGGAACTCTGGAGTTCTTGAACAAGACTTGCATGGTTGTATGATTCAAAAATAAAAAAAATAGCATCTACCTTAAAAGAGACAGGCCGCTGTTCTGGTCCAACTTAAATTATCTAGAAAGTTTATAAATAAATAAGTTTGGCAGAAAGGATGATTCAGGCAGGCAATGATGTAAAAATGTCCAGCACTTGTAAAAGTGATTAATCAAACCTCTTTTTTTTACAATTACAAAGTAATTTTAATTTTTTATGCAGGATTTTTTCCCCAGAGGAAATACAGTACCTAGGGAAGACCTAAATGTCATGCCTTTTAGTGTTTGTAGTTGTCTTCCCTTACGCTGCTCTAAGGGAATTTATACATATGTTTTCCTTGTCTCAATAGCATCACTTGACCCTTTCCCAAAGCTTGCAAAACAGCTGAGAAAATAGGTTAAGATGAATGGTAGCTGCATGCAGCAAGCCATTTCTGGAGCATGATTCACAAGTACAGAACTGAACTGAGGTTACTTGCTCTTCAAGGTAAAAGGTAAAGGTTCCCCCCCGCACAATTCTGCAGTCGTGTCTGACTCTAGGGGCCGGTGCTCATCTCAGTATGTTAGCTGAAGAGCCAGCATTGTCCGAAGATGCTTCCACGGTCATGTGGCCAGTATGACGCATGCGGAACGCTGTTACCATCCCACCGAAGTGGTACCTATTCATTTACTTGCATTTGCATGCTTTCAAATTGCTAGGTTGGCAAGAGCTGGGGCTAGTGCAGGAGCTCACTCCGTCACACGGGACTAGGGATTCGAACCTCTGAACTTGCAATCTTCCGACTGACAAGCCTGGCATCTTACCCACTGAGCCACCACGCCCCGTACTTCTAACCTACACAATCCATATTTTACAATGTTGACAACAGCAGCAAAGTGGCTGGCTGGCAGCTGAGTTGCAGTGCATAAAAATTCCCACCACTTTTAATGCTAGCATTGCATGGTGTAAGAAGTTTTAAAAAAATTATGTTTACTTCTCTTTAATCACAATCTCTCACAGAACCCCTAGTGACCTCTTGTGGAACCTTAGGGTTCCACGTAACCCTATTTGAAAAAAGCTAGTATATACCATTCTGATAGCCCCTTCAAACTTGCTCTTCAAACATCTTATCAAAAAGATGCACATGCGGAACCCTTCTTAGCAGAACCTTGATTGGTGGTTTTCTCATGAACGCATTTTATTTAAGCATGAAAGTTTGAATGATACCTTTGTTGTTTATTTGTATTCTTTCATTATATAATCAAAAGGTGAGCTGTAAATTAATGCAGTTGCAATACAATGAAGAAAAAATATCTCTCAGCCTTAGATGAGCATTATGCCTCCTCCTAATACCAATGCCTGACAAACTTTGAACGTGAATGATAAGAAAATGCTGTTGTTACATTTTCTGCCTGATAACAAGTTCTGCTATAGCTGTAAATTGATCTTTAGCTTAGCCAAAATCTAATATAAATAATATGTAAGCAGAGCAACATTCCAAAAAAAAAAGTTGCTTACTTGCATGCTAATAGGTACACCAAGCCTTTTTGAATGGGCCCTTAAGAAAGAACCTCTCCCCCTTCATTTGTATAGTTTTTTATCTAATTGATTTTCTGTGCTAATACACTAAAGGTCTGAAGAAGGCAGAGCCTCAGGTGTGACAGATGAAATAAGGTTCTTTTAGTCATTGCTTTTATCTTCCATGTCTAATGTGTTGGTTACAGCTGTGCAGTTTAACAGCAAGATCAATATATCATTTGCTGCAGATACCTGAAAGAATTTGGAAGACTGCTGGTATTTTAACTATTGGGTTTCCTCCTTGACTTCCTCCCCATCTCTCAGATCCTGAAATCCACTATTAAAGAAACATGTAAGTCTAGAGGTAAGTTTAAGGTGGCAAGCTTGAGTCCCTGTCTGCCTTTAGATAAGTACGGAGAGATAGGAATTGTGTTGCATTTTAGTATATACATTCTTTGGATATCTGGCACTTCAAAACAGAGATGGAGTTGCTTTGGTCTAAAAGGATTCTCATTCAGCTGCCTAAATGACTGGTGGTGGCCCCATCTTTCTCCAAAGCCTGGGCCACAGGGAAGGGAGTTTGGCTCATTCTTTATATTTTTTGGGGGGGATAAAATTTTTATTATTTTTAAAGACAAAGATAAAAAACTACAAAAAAAAAAAAACTACAGACAAAAAAAGAAAAAAAAGACTAAAAGTGTAAAACCACAAGAAAAAAAACTTTTAGAAAGTTACATATACAGGTGACTTCCAGCTTTCAATAGTAAGAATATACAACAATTCCCATAAACAAACACTTCCTCTATATCAAACTATGATCAGATTATTTCTAAAAATCCTTCCATTAACACATATACAAATCTCTAATACAATTGCTCCTCCCCCTTACATTCTATCTATCTATCTATCTATCTATCTATCTATCTATCTATCTATCTATCTATCTATCTATCTAAATTTCTACTTCAAACTTCCATCCCTCTTAAAAAACAATCCATTTAATTTTTTTCTTACTACTACTATTCTATATACTTCTGTCTATACAATGAGCATCAAATTGTAAAAACAAATAAATTGTCTGCCTTTATAATAAACAATCTTAACCCTATTAGACCTAAAAAAACAATATAAAATATTATTATGTCTTATCAATGTCCTTTAAATCTTACAAATCTATAATCCTATAAATCCAAACCATAAGAAAAGAGAAAAAAAATCGTATTAGCCTCATTATCAATCTAATTAAATATTCTTAATTTTTATAAATTGTCTGCCTTTAACAATCTTAACCCTATTATGCCTAAAAACAGTATAACATATCATTATAACTTGTCAATACCTTTTAAGTCTTACAAATCAAAAATCCTGTAATTCATGTTAACCTCATTATCAGTCCAATTAAATATTCT
Source organism: Charina bottae (assembly GCA_023362775.1). Classification (NCBI taxonomy): domain Eukaryota; kingdom Metazoa; phylum Chordata; class Lepidosauria; order Squamata; family Charinaidae; genus Charina; species Charina bottae. Next base: position 8,759,981 of record JALMGJ010000025.1, read on the forward strand.
TAACTTTTTACCCCTCCTCAAAATATACCAGGGCATTTAAATATTTCACAATTACACCAAAAGCATTTTTTTACAAAGATCCAACAACCCAAGAACCCCCAAAGATACAAACTTTCCAGCAAAAGAGAAAAAGAACTCCCACATAACATACCCTTCTTTCCCATAACATTGATTTGGATAGTCATAATATTTCCCCAGCATGGCAGTAACTTGTGCAATCTTAAAGTTAAACAATCATTTTAACCCCCTAAACACCAATCCAGAGTCTTCAGCTGGGGATACTTCAATCTCCCTCACAGCAGTAAAATCACCATCATTTCCAGCTTCTTCTTTCATCACAATATTTTCATGTAAAGGTAAAGGTTCCCCCCGCACATTTGTGCAGTTGTGTCCGACTCTAGGGGCCGGTGCTCATCTCCGTTTGTTAGCCGAAGAGCCAGTGCTGTCCAAAAATGCTACTGCGGTCATGTGGCCGGCATGACGCACGCGGAACGCTGTTACTTACCCACCGAAGTGGTACCTATTAATCTACTTGCATTTGCATGCTTTCGAATTGCTAGGTTGGCAAGAGCTGGGACTAGTGCGGGAGCTCACTCTGTCATGCAGGACTAGGGATTCGAACCTTCCATAGTTCAAACAGTAAATTATGGCACCCCCTAAAGAGTTAACTCACAGAAATAGAGGTTAGTGAATTAATCCAAAATTAACAAAGGAAAATATACTAGCAGACAACCCAAAGAAAATAAACAGAGAGCCAAATGTTTAAAATCAAAAATCAAAAGCAACATGTAGGGAAACACTTTGTCCTTCCAATTCAGCACCGAAGATAGCAATGGAAAGGCAATCTTACAGTTTCAGCCCTCAATACAATCCAGATGGGAAAACAAGCCAGAACTTTTTTTTATAGGTAAAAATCTCCAAAAATAACTATATTCAGCAAGAGAATCCACTTTTTCTTACTATAAAAAGCTTCTCTTAAGGTACAAAACTTAAAAAAACAAATTGGGTGCTTAAGAAATGGGAAGGCAGGACTTACTTCCCCTTTAAGGGGTTGCATGCGTGGCTCAGAAAGAGATGGAATCCCAGCCTCCCGGTGAAGTCTTACCCCTCGGTCACAGACACTGTCCACGATCTCCTGGATGCAACTCACCATCTGGAGGACAAATGGGTCAATTCTCAGCATTTTCCTTAATCCGGAAAAACACTTGGGGCTACAGAAAAACCTGCCTGTGCCCATAAAAAACTGCCACACTGCCAACTCTGCCTGCAGAGCTCACAGGCAAGGTTGTTCAGTCTGCCATTTCCCACCGGAAGTCGGGAGTTTGCCTGATTCTATCCATGAGAGAACTTCCTCCATGGCCAGATTATTCCAGTCATAGTTGGTGTGCAACTTAGGGGTCCTCTTGGACTCACAGCTCCTGCTGGAAGAATAGGTGGCAGCCATGGCTAGAGGGCCTTTGCACAGGTTTGTCTTGTGTACCAATTGTGGATGGGGAGACCTTGCTCCTGGTGACTCATGCCTTAGTCATTTGGATTACTGTAAGGCATTGTACATGGGGCTGCCCTTGAAGACCATTTGGAAGCTGCAGCTGCTCCAGAATGCAGCAGTGGGGACAGTTTTTGGTGTTTCTCAAAGCACTCATATAACACTGTTGTTCCACAAGCTGCACTGGTTCCCAGTAGGCTTCAAGGTGCTGGTTGCCACCTATAAAACCTTAAATGGCATAGGATCAGGCTATTGTGGTACCACCTGTCCCCCATTGTTTCTGCCTACCCCACCAGATCTAGCAGAAAAGGCATGCTCCGGGTTCCTATCATCAAACAATGCCATCTTGTTGGGCCCTGGAGTTGTGCCTTCTCTGTGGCTGTGCCTGCCCTATGGAACAGCATCCCCCACCCCCTGAGATCCAGATGGCTCTGACCCTGTTAGCCTTACATAAGGCATTGAAGTTGTGGCTGTTCTTCCAGGCATTTGGGCCAGGACGTTAGATGAGCTTTGTTGGTGATGTGTTTTTTTGGGGGGGGTTATTGTTTTAATCAGGGTGTTATATATTGTTATGCTGGTTTTAATTTTTGTACATTGCCCAGAGTCACTGCTGTGAGATGGGTGGCTCTGTGGATCATTTAAATACATAAGTAGGTAAAATAATTTTTATTCTAAATATCTGTCTCTATGCACAGGAAATATATATGGATCTCTGTGTAACTAATGAACGACTCTACAGTATGTGAATGAATGACTGCTATATGGCAGCAAAGAGGTACAGAAAACTGAATTGTAAACCGCCCAGAGTTGCTTGCGAGATGGGCGGTGTAGAAGTATGAGAAATAAATAAATAAATATTGAGTTTTGCAGCCCAAGTATTATACACTTACCTGAAAATTAGATGATTCACATTTCTGAAAAACCACATAGAAAAAATGGAAGCATAAGCAGGACAAGCAATAAATAGAGATGGTTACTTTTTTTTTCCTGTTTCACATCTTGCATAATATATTTTCCTAGTCAGAAATAAGCTGCAAAAGAATGACAAAATAGATAAATCTGTGGCATAGATATATCCTTTGCCTTGAAGGGAAGGGGGGAAAGCAGGGTTTTTTTAAAGTAGGCAACCATATTTAAACATGGAAATATCTCTACCTTTCTGTTTTCAGGATCAGTTGAGGCTCTTCCTTTCTGAAACTGTAGATGAAGAAGAAACAGTCACAAAACTAGACACAGCAAATGTGAGGAAAGGGCATGGAAGGTCCCATCACACTGGGAATATGAAAGCCTCAATTTTAGCAGTCTGTGTGCTTTTTTTGTTTAGATGCTCTGTTGCTTCATCTTACAGGTGATCATTCCCTCCCCTGCTTTTTATTACTATCAACATTCCTGTAATCCATTACAAGTCTTACTAATTTTCATTTGAGGGAAAAAAATCAAGTGTCACAATTGTCCTTTGAATTGTAGAATTATATTGTTATGTGGAGTCCTTGGTGCTCTCTGAGCCTTGTTGTTTTCTTGCAGACGTTTCATTGCCAGGCTAGGCAACATCTTCAGTGCGAAAAGGGAGTGGAACTTGCTCTCTGTTTATATACCCTGGCTTGTCCTGCCTGTGTTGGTGGGGGTGTTGTACTCTCCTTAGTAGTACCTTGATTGGGTTGTTGTTTGCTGCTTGGTTGATTGACTGAGTTAATAGTTCCTTGATTAGGGTCTATTGTGTTGTTTGATTGCTCCTCTGCTGCTAATCTTGGTGTTAATCTTTGCCTATATGTTATACTGTTATGGATTGATTTTCTTTTACATCTAAGTATTCTCCGAGGCACAATGGGTACTTCTGAGGCAAAGAAGAGATCTTGTGTTTCTCAAAACCACTTCAATTTAGCAACATAATTCAGCAATACTGGTTATAGGCCAACCTCTAAAAAGTATGTCTTCATGAGTGGCTATTGTTATTATTAAATAGAAAAATTACATATCAGAGAGTCTGTCTGTCTGTCTGTCTTTGTCTCTTTCTTCATATTTTAGCCATTTGCATTAAAATCAGCCTCAACCAGATGTAATAAAAGTTAACTGTTTCCACATTCCATAAGAATATGAGGTCTGGTGTCCAGGCCATAACAGTTTCAGTTTCATTCAAAATATTTGGAGAATATTTCATTAAAATAAGTTTGTAAATGTGAATATGTGGAGCAATTTCAAGATGGCATGTTGATGGAAATCCTGTCCAAGTGCTATTTTAATCCATCTTTTCCTCTATTCATGCTGGTGATATAAGTAAAGAAATTATATCCATGTTTGCGATTTGTCTTCAGTGAAGATCCTTGGTTGGGAGAAGAGAGGGCATGTTTATCAGTCCTCAGCTGTTAGATTCTACTTGCAAAAGTATCACCTGAACTGAGGCTGCCCAATCAAGTCTTCACAAATCTGGATTTTTGCAGCCTAGATGTGGCAGAATTATTTGAACAGAGCTGGAGTAATAGGCTAAAATGTGTGATGGCACAAGACCACAAATGTTCATTTCTGCCTTCAACAGCATCCTATACATCTGTCCAACTATTCAGTCACATGAATTTTATTACACCGAGTGTCAATATCTATTTGCTTTCAGGCAAGTCTAAAAAAGTAAAGGTTCCCCCCGCACATTTGTGCAGTCGTGTCCGACTCTAGGGGCCGGTGCTCATCTCCGTTTGTTAGCCGAAGAGCCAGCGTTGCCCGAAGACGCTTCCACGGTCATGTGGCCGGCATGAGGCGCGCAGAACGCTGTTACCTTCCCACCGAAGTGGTACCTATTCATCTACTTGCATTTGCATGCTTTCGAATTGCTAGGTTGGCAAGAGCTGGGGCGAGTGCGGGAGCTCACTCCGTCACGCGGGGCTAGGGATTCGAACCTCCGAAGTTGCAATCTTCCGATCGACAAGACTGGCGTCTTACCCGCTGAGCCACCACGCTCCTATTCTAGTAGAACTTATATTGTGATTATAGACCCTGGTCATTTGATTTATAGTGTAAGATAGGCCTAAGACCATGAGCTGAGTACTGCTACATTTAAATAAATGACAGTATAAATCTCTTTTTGACTCAGACACTCAAACAACAATACTGTGATTATGAAGAGAGTAGATTTCTATTTAAGCTAACATGAATAGAAGTTGTGCAGAGAAGCCACGGACCCAGAGATGTAGAGTGTGGCTAGCAGTTGCATCCCCATCTCTGTATGCATTTTGAGCATGTTTTAAGGGAGTCGTCTTCCTCAATCTCCAATATGAACCTAAGCTCCAATAAATTATCAGCAGTGGCCATGCTGACAGGTGAATTCATGGAATTGACCCATACATTTGGGGGTGGGGGGGGGTACCTGGATTTTGGAAAGCTGTAATAGAGAGTCAGTGTGTTCTGATTTCCAGTAAGAACAGACTATTTTTTAGAAAAAATAATCAGTTTTTTTTTCTTTTAGTATAAAACACAACCGAGGCCTTGATCCCCCATCTATAAGCAAGGTTTTAATAACAACTACTAGCAAGTCTCCCCCCCCCCCCTAGGCTTAGGGTCCTCCTACTGATCTTAGTGCTGGGTGCATTTTGTAACAAGCTGATATTTGAAATGATAACTCAGGATAAATGGAAGTTCTTCATGTCTCATACTAGGAGCTACTGGGAATATGTAGAATCAGCACATAAGATTTTCTCTATGTTAGAGATGATTCTGGTGACAGACTGCATGTCTGTGTTATAAATCCAATTCTGAGGTGCTGCCAAAGATTTTTTTTTTAGTGTGTGATATCCCTGAACCTGCATAATGAACATTCTATTTCCCAACCATCTGATTCCCATCAGATTTATTAAGGTTGAAAAATATATCATAAAATTCTTGCATTGTATGTCATTACTGAAGATATTGTGTTTTTGTATTTAGTTTTGCCATTTGTGTTTTCTGCATCTGACCCTTGGCATCTTTAGGAGGCAAAGCACTGAAGCCCACTGGATTTATGTCAGCATTTGCTTCTTTGTTAACAAAACTGCCAAATGCAGAAAAGTTGGGTGTTGCCTAGCAGGAGGAATTTGGTCATGGATGACATCCATCCGTCTGTCTGTCTGTGTACGTATGTGTGTATGTATATACACATACATACATACATGAATAATATTCTCCGCAAATTCCTGCACAGGCATTACTCTCATTGTGTACACTCAGATTTTGGTACGAAGGCTGTCCTGTTTTATTTTATTTTTGTAAAAACAAATTTCATAAAACAATCAGATTAAAACAACACAGTATAGTAAGTGACTCAGGTACTTTGTCATCCTCCTGAATTCTAAAAGTGAGGGGGGCATCTGGATATCAGGGTGTACAATATTCCAAAACAAGGGGGCAGCCATGGAAAAAGTCCACTTGATGATGTCATGACATCATGAGGGGAGGGGACCCAAAACTTTGCTTCTTGAGTTGAACACAGAGAACCAACAGGCTGTATTGGAACAAGATGATTTCCTAGGTAACATGGACTCAATCCATCTAAGGCAACACCAAGATTTTGAATTGTCCTTGGAAACATACTGACACCAATATAGGTGCAACCCTGCTGAAATGGCTATCATTGACCATCAGATGAGCTGTAGCACTCTGCACCAATGGACGTTTCCAAATGGTCTTCAGAGGCTGACTCAAGTAGATCACATTGGAGTAATCCATTCTTAATGCAATGAAGACGTTGATTGTTACCAGAGCCTCCAAAGCAACATCTGGCACACCAGCTGAAGCTGGGCCAAGCTTCCCTGGCCACAGGCTCCAGCTGCTGATCAAGTAGAAGCTGGGTATCCAGGAGATCCCCCAAGCCTTGAACCTGCTCCTGAAGGGGGAGTAAGACCTGTCTAGAGCCAGTATAGGGGCATCACCTACACTGGTGGCCTCTGGAAAAACCACTTCATCTTGCTAGGATTCAATTTCAAACTCATTCATTCTATCCAGTCCCTTATTGCCTCCAGACATTGGATAAGAACATCCACTGCATCTCAATTCAAAGAAATGCAACAATTGATTATTACATTCATTCAAATAGAGAGACAAGCCATACAAGCAATCCTAAGTCCCATTGTACACAAAGCTTACTCTTGAGGTGATATAGTTAGAATGACTGAAGAAGTATTTGGCATATTATGGTAGTTCACAAATGATTGCAGCAGGCTGATTAAATATTTCTCTTAGTATTAGGCTGGTAGCTTTTGAATATTCCTACGCTCAAAGCTTCATTTTCATATTGCCAATAATGGAATATTCCTATATGGCCCAGTGGTGCTTTTCCTCCATTGCTTTTTAAGTATAAGAACATCTTATGCCCTTGGTGCCTCTTTAATTCTTAGCCCCCCCACCTTCTGCCCAGTTTTGCTTTCATATGACACTGTTTACTAAAAAGTGTTTTCTCCTGAGGTCTTCCACTGATCTCATTTGTCTCTTTCTCTGAAAGCCGACTTACCTGCACACCTCCTACTGAGACAAACACATTGATGTTCTTCTCGTTAGCCCACAGAGGTCAGTGGGGAAAAGAAGGAAAATTAAGTATAAATGACAAGGCACCTACTTTTGCTACTTGCAAGAAAATCTGAGAATACAACGAGTTTCACTGCTAATTATTTGCAAAGTATCTTTTTCAAAAGAAAGAGCTTTGAGCATAGATAGACCTCTTTTCTCCTCTTACAATTCAATTGCATTTTTTTTTCACAGCTCCCAGTGCATGTCTAAATGTTTAAAACACAAAACAAAATCAAAGGGAAATTTATTAGTGCTGTCCAAACAGTTATTGCTGATTGGAGCCTGTCTTGCTGCCTTAGCCTGTAATAGAACAAGAAGACTTAAGGAAGCCAATGCTTCAAGAGACTGACCACACCCCTCTGAATCCTGTATTTTGGCAGGGCAAGTTACAAGGGGAAGGGATAAGAGGAGCTCTAAGGGGCACAGAGAGCCAGTTTGGTGTAGTGGTTAAGGCACCAGGCTAGAAACCAGGAGACCGTGTGTTCTAGTCCCGCCTTAGGCACAAAGCCAGCTGGGTGACCTTGGGCCAGTCACTTTCTCTCAGCCCTGGGAAGCAGGCAATGGTAAACCACTTCTGAAAAACCTTGCCAAGAAAACTGCAGGGACTAGTCCAGGCAGTCTCCAAGAATAAAATATATATAAATAATGGGGCACAAGGGTGAAATGTTGGAATGAGTGAAACTGACCATTTCACTTTCTTCCACATTTTTTAAAATCTTAGGATCTCCTCATCCTGTTTTTTTCTTTCAAAGTATATATTCTGGTAAATTTTTATCAAATGGAATTCTTATTCATTTGTGCTGGCCATTTTCTGTGGATACAACCTCCAGATAGCCCTACAGCCTACTGGAACATAGGATCAAAGACATGAACGCACAGATTCTTGTATGTTCACATAGGATTTTCTAGAAAGCATCTTGAGAAATAAAAATAGGTTCAAAATATAGCAGCTAGATTCTTTGAGGCTGAAAGAAATAAAATCCTTAAAGCCTGGATTAGTTCACAGCTCTTTTCTGACCACAGCTGGAGATTATGGTTTTATGTCTTAAAAGGACTTCTTTATAGTTGTATGTCTGAGAGCAAAGCAAAAAGTGATGAGTCAGGAAGTCCCAGTGTGAAGCTTGAGCTATTATGGATTAGTAGTTACAGTCCTAAACTAGGGCCAAGGAGATCCAAAGTTGGAAACATATACTAAGATTCCCACTCAGTTATAAAGCTCACGTTGATCAGTCACAGTCACTCTACCTAACCTACTTCATAAATTTGATATGAAAATAGTATTGGATGGAATTTGCCTTCTTGACATTCTTTGAGGGGAAGATGAGATTTTCTGCCTAAGGAATGCCTCCACTTAGCGTTCTTGTTCTATCTTGTAAGGATGGATTTCTGTGAATATTTATGTTGCCTGATGTATGATTGGCACAGACCATACATTCTGGGGTCTTTTTTGATGGGAGTACCTTCATTTATCATTTATTTATTAACAGAGCTTATATGCCACTCTAATCATTGCTAACTCTGAACAGCTTATATGCCCACCTTCATAAACAAGATTGAAATTACATATAAGAAGAAAAGAAATAATTACATTGTCCATGTCTTATTAGAACAATATCATTCCATTAATAACAAATGCAATCCCACTGCAAGAAAAGAAAACAATAGCCTCCCCAAGGCTTGTTGGAAAAGTCAGGTTTTAATAGCCTTTCTAAAGCCTGGCAGGGTTAGGGCTGAACAGTTCTCAGGGGGAATGCTGTTTCAGAGAAGAGGAACAGCAATTGAAGCCTGCTTTCATGGATCCTGTTGGTAGCATTTCCTGGGAGAGGGAATTGAAGGGAACCCATTCTTTTTGATCTTACTGAATAGGCTGATACAATTGGGAATAGGAGGTCCTGAAGATACCCTGCTCCTGAACAATGAAGGGCACCCACCATGCAACTGGTACCCAGTACAGCTCTCAGATGTGTTGTATGGCCAAACTGAAGCACACCCATGATTACTCAAGCTTCTGCATTCTGGATCAGTGGTTTTCAAGGGCAGCCCCATATAACACTCATTGCAGTAGTTCAAATGGGAGATTATTAAGATATGCATGACCATAAGAAGGGCTTCCTATTCCAGGAAAGTTCATAACTACCATACTACATGGAGTTGTGCAAAAGGCCCTCCTTGCCGCAGCTCAGCCTAAAACTAAAGATGGAATATCTCTGGAATTGGGTAGTTTCATAGCCTAGACCAACTCCACCTTGCTGAGACAGAGCTTAAGACTGTTCTGTCCCATCTAGACCCTAATAGCCTTCAGGCACTGGGATTGTACCACATCAGTGAAGTACACTGATGACACTGATAGCTAACTCCAAGTTGACAGATGATCTCACCCAGAAGCTTTATGTATAATTATTAAAAAGAATGGAGACAGTCTCTAAAGTTTGACTTATCTCCACCATCAGTGACTGGAACCACTTAGGAAGCAGGAATAAAATGGTGCCCCTCATTCTTCACCCTTGGAGGCAATCCAGAAGGATAGCACATTTATGATCTGGAAAGCCGCTAAGAGATCAAGGAACACAGGAGGGTCTCATTCCCTCTATCCTGGTCTCATCTCCTCTCTCAGCAAAATAGTCTGAGTGCTGTAGCCAGGCCTAAAGCCAGACTGGAAATAACAGCACCTTTTTTCTTCCTTTGGCAACTACATCTTCTTTCAGATGCTTTTGCCTCTGCTTCCCTTGGACTCTTTGCTCTTGAGGAGGAGTTAATCTGTCAATCTGTTAATCCACTGCTCTAGACCTTTCTGGTTCGGCCATGCATGTTTAAAGCTGGGAAAGTGAAGGAGTAGAACCACAGAGAGGTGCCCATTTTGTATGAGTGAGTATTTTTAGAAAGGCATACCTTCCTTCATTGGGACGGAATTTTATCATTCTATTGATCTATACATGATGTAGTAACCCTGCTTTTTTTTGTGTGTGTGTGGCTGTTCTCCAGCTTTTGTGATGAACCATTTTGATTACTTTGTTATAAACATGTATATATCGAAGAAATGATAACAAGAAAATAAATTACCAGGATGTATTTCATGAGAGCCAGTTTGGTGTAGTGATTAACGCATCATGCTAGAAACCAGGAGACTGTGTGTTCTAGTCCCACTTTAGGCACAAAGGCAGCTGGGTGACCTTGGGCCATTCACTCTCTCTCAGCCCTAGGAAGAAGGCAATGGCAAACCACTTCCGAAAAACCTTGCCAAGTATATGTGTTTGTATATATCATTGTGGTTTTATGATTTAATAGAATTTGAATCAAAAGATATCCTGCTGGCTGGAAATAAGAATTTGGGTCAGAAGATTTTCTGCTAGTTTGGAAACAAGGTTTTGGATCACAAGGGATCATTGGTGCCAGCAAGTCTGAGTTTCTGTTTGCATTCCAAAGTATTCCTTTGTTACCTTAAGTGTCGGACAGGTTAAGAGTTCGGCTGTTGTGGTTACTGATTACCCTGGCCTAAATACAAATGTATATATTAACATACCTTTGTGTTGTAAAAATGCTACCTCACTCTGTGAATGCCTTGCTCTTTTGTTCTTTTATTCTCTGCTTGTAACTGAAGCTATCTCTCTGTGAGTATGTGAGAGAGAAATCTACATTTGTTTTTATTTTAATATATATAATGTTTGCTAAAAAAAACTTTTTTCTTTCTTTATTGATCTCTCAAATTGCTAAGCGTTTCTGGAATATTTAAAAAACCAATAGGTTATGGGCCCAGAAGCAAAAAAGATTATTTTGATTTTGAAAGGCAAATGATAAAAGATCAGTGAAGCCACTGCCTGCAGTTTTTTCAAGCTGTTGTTTGTTTGAAGGAGAAATTGCGAGATTTTTGAACAGAGGAGCCATGGCTGCTGCTGCAACATTCCAGTCTTCAGGTATGCCACTAGAACATCTTTCAGATTCAAATTATCTTTGTTAGGCTCTGAAGATGGAGATGTATCTTCAAAGGGAAGATCTGTGGACCCCCATAGGTGATTTGATAAAACATTGCAGAGTTTTGGATTTGAGAAAGGAATAGCCGATCCATGGGTTTATGTTAAGAAAGAAAAACAAGGTTTGATGTTTGTTGAGGATGGCCCAACACAGGAGGAGTAACACCACAGGACCAGAGTCAGCAGTTTACCTTCATCTAAAGGAAAAAGGACACTCATTTGAGGACATTAATGTTCACATTTTAGACAGGGAAGATAAGTGGTTTGAAAGAGGGGTCAAGGAATCCATTTAAGCCAACTTGGAAAATCCTTCTTTGAATAGAGGTGGGGGCCTCAGGCACAATCTTTCCCCTATTTTCCTTCCTGCTTTGTCTTCTGTGCCTAGGAAGATTAAGACCACTTCGCAATCTCAACAACAGCAAGGTAATCTTAACAATCCTCCTTTGGATGATAAAGGGACTTAGAAATAAACATCTCAAATAACCATGACCTAGCCCCAGGTGCAAGGTCACACAGCCACCCTAGAAACATATTTAAGGATTCCCTTACAAACTTTTGCTCAGACTGAAGAAGCTTCTTGGATAAGGAGCGAAACGTTTCCACTGAGAAAACAGAAATCCAGTTGACATGATTCAAGCTACAGACAATTCCACCTGGATGACTGAGAACCTTCATCGACAAGGTTTGATGTATTTATGTTTATATGTTGATGATTTATTGTTATTCACATCATCAGATGAGCAAAGACATGATTTTGAGGCTTGTATGCAAAGCAATTTCACATTGAAAAAATCTTGGAGAAGTTAGAAATTACTTAGGCTTACAAATACAGAGAGAAGAGGATGGAAGTTTTCTGATAAGCCAAAGTGGTAAGATTAAGAAACTGCTGGAGGATTTTAAAATGCAGGAATGTTTCAAGCCCCATGCTTCCAGAATTTCTAAAGGACGAGGGGAAAAGCCTTGCCGTGTGCGTGCACACGCACTCTGCCGCCGCCGTGAGGGCTCACCCTGCGGACCACTTCCTAATGGCCCACGGACCACAGGTTGCCGACCCCTGATGTAGAGAATCCAACATCTGCTGCAAAAGCTGGATTAAAAAGGCTTTTTAGGTATTTGCAAGGTACTAAGGATTACTGTTTAAGACTATCTGCTAGTGGAATAGAAAAATTAGAAAATTTTACTGACTCAGATTGGGGTGAAGATCTTATGGATCGTAAGTCCGCTTCTGGAGCTATAATTCAAGTTGCTGGATCTACAATTGCTTGGTATTCTAGAAAGCAAACAATAGTGGCTCTGTCAACTGATGAAGCTGAATTTTATAGTTTGGCGCAGTTATGTAATAATTTTTTATTTATTTATTTATTGTTTGATTTATATCACCGCCCATCTCCCCCCACAAGGGGAATCTGGTTCAAACAGCTTTTGAAAGATATTGGTATCATTTTACACCATCCTGTAACAGTTTATGAAGATAACCAGGCTTGCATACACGTGTTTTTATCTGAGGGTTGTAGAAACAGAATGAAGCATATTGACATTCATTTTCATCATGTTAAGGATTTTATTGCAAAAGGTGAAGTCATATTAAAATATTTTGACTCCAAGGAAATGACAGCTGACATTTTAATTGCCAAGCGTTTCTGGAATATTTAAAAAAACCAATATATATTTATATTTTCAGGTCGAAAGCTTCACATATGCATACAAGAATGCTGGTGTGGTTATTCATAGGATTCTATAAGGATTCATTTTTTGCACATCAGCCAGACTGGAATGCATCTTGTCCTAATCTTTTCCCCACTCCTTGCATAGTCACTATAGCACAGTGGAGTAAAACAGAACTGTGAAACAGTATTCATTCTACCACAAATTCACTCAGTCATAGGATCAGTGATTACCGTCTCTGAAAATCAGGAAAGACTATTTGCAAAATGGTAATCACCTGAAAATCCTCATAAGGAAAGATTGCTAAGAACATTAAAAAATAGGAAGGAATGCTAAAATATCAGGAATGTCAAATGCCAAAAAACCGGAGGAAGAATTAGAAATAATCCCACAGTATATTCAACTTCCAGAATGTAAAACAAAAAAGAAAGGAAAAGAGCAAAACCCCAAAATGAAGTGGAGTTGGAAGCAGTACATATTTTCCCACCAGGGATCTAAGATTTGCCTGGAAATCCTTCAAAAGAAAGATTCCACAGAGAACGGATACATGGAGCTTCTGTGGGAAGTGTGCCAAACCAACTTAAAGCACCTATTTCTGTCTTCAGATAGAGGAAGGAATAATATCAGTGGGCTTTTGAAGGAGTTCTACTTGAATATTGGAAAAAAAATCCTGTCTGGGAGGAAGGGGCAGAAATAAAGCAAATTAAAGTGGAGATCTGCTGGCAGGAGGCTGTGTGTGAGAGAATCTAGTCACTTGAGCAGTGCTGCAACTTTACATTATTTTCCTACCCTCAATTCTCTTGCCCAGTTTGGGATATGGAAATATAATTTTGAGCCATGGTACAGAAACATTGCAAATATCACTCAGATAATGTATGTGAGCCCTCTCATCTACAGCATAAATTGTTCTTATTCCTCTGTTCCATAAATTACTATTCCTAGCCTTTAACTTAATCACATTGCTCCTTCCTTCCTTCCTTCCTTCCTTCCTTCCTTCCTTCCTTCCTTCCTTCCTTCCTTCCTTCCTTCTCCATTACTTTCAGAATTAATGTCTTAAAAATTAGATTCAAGATAGTTGCTTCTTCACAGGGCATCAGGATTTATTTCCCATCCCATCTAATACCATAGGATGTTTCTGAATAAATATCCAAACGTTCAACATTTTATTCTGCAGAGAAATACATGTTATGTTTGTCTGTACACCAAAATCAAGGTGAAACACACATTCACGCTTGCTAGATAAAATGATCCAATTAGCATTTTTTTTAAAAAAAAAATCAATGCCATAAAAGTAACTGATGAACGTAAGAAGAGTAACTAATTTTCTAAGATTTGCTCATTTCTCCTTTCCAGCTATCAAAACACCTCATTTATAAGTTTCGCTTTTTGGAAACTGTGCCTTGTCCTATTTCGTCTTGAACATGGAAATGATTTACCTACTGATTACGGCATAGTTTTAAGTGATAAAACAAAATATTCCCTCTGGGAAAGGAGATGGCTGGAGTTGTTCTTCCCTTTTGTATTGATGAACCACTTTCCCTCTCCTAATATTGTTTCTGCTATTTTAATGAAACGTAATGGTAATTGAATTCCCATCCTCCCAAGTAGGGCCTTTAAATAGTGGTGACACTCCTGTTTCTGAGACTTCAGCCTTCCTTTTTGCCCCTGCTATAACACCATTAATGTGGAGGGCAGAGACTTCCTGCAGGGAGCTAAAATCACGGGGTTTCAAAAAGAAAACGCAGAGTTGCCTTTATTTTAAAGACGTTTTGGTAAAGGAACACTTACAAATTGGCACAGCAGGTGTGTTTTTTCAGCTTGCAGCAAGATCCTTGCAACCCAATACTTTTGAGCTCTGCCCAAAGGAAGTGGGAGGACAAATTACAAAGGGGGAGAGGCAGGGGTCCATTGGAGGCTATGTCTAGGGGCTAGCTGCTGTCCTGTTACAATCCCAGAGGAAGCACACTAGAAAAAGAATTAATTCCCTCTTCCAGCGCTCTAGCTGTGTTAAAGATCAGTGAAGCCATTCCTTTTCTGCAGAATACAGCAAGAACATCATTCAATCTAACCATTCGTTTCCATAAAATTGAAATTGCACAACTGCTTTAAATAATTATTGTTACCGAATTAAGTTGGAATCCATAAACTTTGAGAGTGTTCTTTTTAATTTTGGGCTGAGAGCACTGGCAAATCAAATGTAGTAGAATTTTTTCTTGTGAAGGTTGTGTTGAACACATCACCTCCTTTTTTCTTTTTTATGCATGAAGAGAAACTTATACTTCATTGCTATTTATTTTAAATTATGTTAATATTATCCTGTGATTTTTTTTTTGGTAATGCTAATTCTTGAGATGAAGTTACAAAAAATTAAAAGGCAAATGTTCCTAGCTGTTGACAAAAATTCCAGGTGTGTTCGAAAATGCAAAACTATAGAATCGCAAAGCAATATTCAAACATAATGAATTTCCAACTGACTAAAACCATATAATTAAATATGGCAGCCAGCTTTTTGTAATTAAATCATTGTCCTTGTCTTAATTTTTCACATACTATCCCCTTAAAAACCCATGATAGAATAGAGGTAATATTCATAAGAGAACCCAGAAACGGGCTAAAACTTCTCGTGATTGGTAGGTCCCCTTGCTGAATGAACATGGTAAGGTTTAGATTGCAAAATTAACTATAATATAACTATATAATATAACTACGTATATAATATAACTATAATATGTCTAAACCATTTGGCCAGTTTCTAAATAACAGACCAGTCCTATAAATGCTTGCTCAGATTATTCTGACCACCACTGTATATATTGCTTTCAATTTCCCTGTCATTTATTTATTTATTTAATTTTTATCCCACCTTTATTATTTTTATAAATAACTCAAGGCGGCAAACATACCTAATACTCCTTCCTCCTCCTATTTTCCCCACAACAGCAACCCTGTGAGGTGAGTTGGGCTGAGAGTGTGTCACTGGCCCAAGGTCACCCAGCCGGCTTTCAGGCCTAAGGCGGGACTAGAACTCCCAGTCTCCTGGTTTCTAGCCCAGCAGCTTGGCCACTAGACCAAACTGGCTCTACAGTGTTGACTCCTGGCAACTGCTTGGACAAGTCCTTGCAGTTTTCTTGGAAAGATTTCAGAAGTGGCTTGCCATTGCCTGCTTCCTAGGGCTGAGAGAGAGTGAGTGACTGGCCCAAGGTCACCCAGCTGGCTTTCTGCCTAAAGTGGGACTACACTTCACAGTCTCCCGATTTCTAGCCCAGTGCCTTAGCCACTAAACCAAAATGGCCATTACACTCTAGTTACTAATTAATCTAGTTACTATTAATCTAGTTAGTTAACCCTATCCGATAGGCAAATCAAAGCAAACAGTTTTTCCCTCTGCTATGCCTTCTTAGGCCCATTTCCCCAAAACACTTCAGAACATTTACTCATTTGTTTTCCCTCAGGTCTTTCTCGGAAGGTGGGCTGTGGGCTATGGGCATCACAGCTAAGAGTGTTGCTTTATATTTCCATGCCAAAATTGTCAACATCCTGAAGGGTTTCCTAGCCACTGTTTCTCCTCCTAATCCTTATGCAACTTTTATATTTTCCAGCTTACTGAGGACTTGTTGCCCGGTGGCCCGCTCCTTTCTTTTGTACCTGCCTTTTCTCTCTTACCTTTTCTTTTCCTGACTTCCTCCCCCGCCCCCCATATACTATATTACCTACCTTGTGGACTGTTCTTAAACATTAGGCAGTTGCCTAAGAATGCTTAAGCAAACCTTTGTTCATCCATTACTGAAGAAACCTTCCCTGAATCCCTTAGTGTGAGTTAATCACCATCTGGTATTGCTCCTTCCCAATTGGTCTAAAATACTTTGGAGATCTGCCCACTCATAATTGGCTGTTCATTTAACCAGTTATGATATTGCAGATCCATTTCAATCAGGATTCCAGGTAAGTCATTCAACTAAGTTAGCCCTCTTTCAGGTATTGAATGACATTATGGTAGTCAAAGACTAACACATTTCTTCAGTTTGGTGCTGTTAGATTTGTCTGCAGCATTTGACACTCTTGACTATGAGATAATGATGATGAGGCCATGATACCTGGGCATTACTGGCAATGCTTTATCTTGGCTTCAAACATATTTTTCTGATTGTTCCTTTTTAATTAATTTCGGTTCAATGTGTTCTGTGGTTTAACCTCTTTCAGTGGGTATCCCTGAAGGTTATGTTCTAGATCCTATTTTTTTCCTTTGAATGCCCTTCTTCTTGGTTATCTGATTCCATAATTAGGTTTTAAATTTATTTATTTCTCAAATTTTCTCACCACCCATCTCCCCCCTCAAGAGGGACTCTGGGCGGTTTACAGTAAAAATAACCAATTAAAACAATAAGCATAAAATATAAATACAATATATAAAATGTAAATACAATTATCAAATAATTATAAAAACAAGAATAAAATCCAAGTGGCAGAAAGGTCTAATTCAGTCCATGTGTGTGAGGAGCACTCTAAGGCACTAGCCATCCCCAAGAGTAGCTATTCCCTTCCCGGCCCCAAGCAAGGTGGCAGAGCCAAGTCTTCAGGTTCCTCTGGAAGGTCAGGAGTGATGGGGCTAACCTCACCTCTGGGGGCAGGATGTTCCAAAGGGCGGGAGCTACTGCAGAGAAGGCTCGCTTCCTGGACCCCATCAAACAGAATTCTCTTACAGACAGGGTCCACAACATGCCCTCTCTGCATGATTGGGTGGGATGGGTTGATGTACTGGGGATGAGGCGGTCCCTCAGGTAACCTGGCCCCATGCCATGTAGGGCTTTAAAGGTGATAACCAACACCTTGAATTGGACCTGGAAGCAAACCGGTACCCAGCTCATGCAGTAGGGGTGTTATGTGTGCTGATCTAGGGGCACCAACAATAGCCCACAAGGCTGCATTCTGGACTAGCTGTAGCTTCCGGATACTCTTCAAGGGTAGCCCCATGTAGAGCGCATTGCAATAGCAAGGGCATGAGTGACTGTTCGAAGGGCTTCCTGATCCAGGAAAAGGTGTAACTGGTGCACAACACGAAGTTGCGCAAAGGCCCTCCTGGCCACGACTGCCACCTGCTCATTGAGCAGGAGCCGTGAGGGCTGTGAATTGGTTCTGGTGTCAATGGCAAGGACTCTTGGAGGCCATTTCTAGCGGTAACTATGAAGGTGTGTTATGTTCATTTATTGAACATCTGCTAAATCTAGCATTTTCTGTCCACTGACACTACACATTTATTAGCTCAGTGTTTTCTAACCTGGGTTACTGCAACAATCTATGGGTAGGTCTTCATTTGTCCTCCTTTCATCTGTTGACCTTGCAGCAGAACTTTTATAGTATGCATTGTTCTGGACATCCCTTGTTTTCTCATGTTTCCTCCCACCATACAGTCTTACATGGGCTCTCTAAAAGAGAGAGTATTCTCATACTAAGAGAATTCAGTTTAAACTTTTGGTACTAGTTTAAGGCCCTGTAATTAGCTTTTCCAATTATCTCCCCCAGCTTATCCCTTGGCTTGGTCTTGTTTATACCATATAATTGGCAAGAAATTTGCTTCTTTCTGTTCTCTTTTTGTTTATTGCTCCATCCCATTTGCCTGCATTTCAGGACCTGGTCTTTCATTATGGAATTTTCTTCCTTGGTTCCACAGATCTTTGGACGCATTTAAGAGAGCCAGTTTGGTGTAGTGGTTGAGGCATCAGGCTAGAAACCGGGGGACTGTGAGTTCTAGTCCTGCCTTAAGCACAAATCCAGCTGGATGACCTTGGGCCAGTCACTTTCTCTCAGCCCTAGGAAGGAGGCAATGGCAAACCACTTCTGAAAAACCTTGCCAAGAAAACTGCAGGGACTTGTCCAGGCAGTTTCTGAGAATCGGACACAATTGAATGGATAAAGAGAGAGAGAGAGATATTTCAAAATTATATTTAATCATCCAGACAAATTGGTGGAAGCAGTTGTGAGTAGATTTTCGGAGTGATAGTAGGCTGTAAAATGAGGTGGTATGGCTATTCTGTTGGAAATCATTACTAAAGTAAGATGGACAGGGTATTAAATTATATGGGTAGGATTTTGTACTTGTATCAGTGTTATTGTTATGGTGGTTATAAATAGACCATGATGTACACATTGATTTTATAATGTTTACGTAATTTTCACTTTTGTTTTAGTCTAATTGTTAATTTTAACTATTGTGTTTGGACCATGCTGGGGGTGAAGGTAGTTGTTATAAAATGTTATTTGTTCACAGGTAGGCCTCACTGAATTCCATGTAAATGGCCAAAGGTTACAGATGGACAAAACAATCTTATGAAGATAGAAGAGACAGAAACAGAGAAAAGTAATGGGTGGGAAATCAGCTACCTGAGCTCCAGGGCTGGCATAGTTCTTATTCTGCTAGGGATTTATGCTGGGAGAATCAGAAAGTTTTGAATCTTGCAAAAATGTAGCCCCTGGCAAGATACCCCCATGTGCCTCCCTTGAGGCTTTCCATTAGTCTAAAAGCATCAACTGTGGTTTTTCTAAAGCCCCAGGAATAAGGCTTGGGTCCCCCTCATCAAAGATTAACCTATTCCTTCCTCCATGGAGGAGATTCAGAACATCTTATGGACCTGCAACGCCCTTGGTGGCAAATCTCTTCTCCATGATTTGACTGCCTTTCTTACAGGACTGCTGTAGTTTTGAAAAATTATCAGTTATTTCCTCATAGTGACTATACCTCTGGCTCAAGGAATGATGAGTCACTGAAGTGGCAATGAATGGCTAGTGTCAGATGTTCAGTTAGCAGAGTTATTATAATAGATGCCTTTCTTAAATAATTACGGCTTTATTACCACCTTTACATACCCTGCCATGCTTAGAATCATATTAGTTACAGGGGTGTTCTTTTTCAGCATTGCTGAAGCATTAAAAAAAAAAGAATTAAACACACACAGAGAGGGACAGATGCACGCACACTAGGTTATCTTGAATGGCAGATCTGGGTAGAATATGGACGTCTGTCACGGGTGGAGGGACAAGCTGCTATTGAATTTCTTTTAGTTACTATATTAAAAAATAGTGCTCCTAAGTTTGTTTGTCCCTCCCTCCCTCTCTCTCTTTCACACACACACACATACACGCACAGAGATGTACAATGTCTTATTCTTTAAAAATAAATCTATCATCTCACAAATAACAGTTTTTGTAAAAAAAATCTTTTTCTTAGGTAAATCAGGGTTCCAGGTGGGATGCTATAAATACTACAGTCACCCAGAATACTGTCTGGGTGCTCCCCTCTCTTTCTTCCACATTTCTCAGTCTTTAAAGTCCTATATATTCAAATTCATCTTGAATTTTTGCTTTAAATAAAAGCCACTGGTAATTCTTCTTAAAATAAGTGGTGTTAGCTGGGTACAGAAGTGCAGATCTTAATTAGTTAACCCCAGGCATTAATTGGCATCTGACTCTTGCTGCTCAGAGTGATGACAGGTTGAAGTTAGCACTGTAATATGAAATTTTTGGTGTATTTCTGTCAATTCTTGTTATATTTTGCTTATCAATGCATACCCAGGTTTTTAAAATAGCAAGAAATAATGTTGATTCAAATTGTTGCTGGGCAATGTGTCTCAAAAAGTAGAGAATTATAGAAGTGGTGCTTTTTAGTGTGCATAATACAAAAGAACTTTTGGAAAGTATTGCTGTAGGAAATTAAGACAAGATAACGGGAGAATGCCATATGAAGAGGACATGGGAATAGATTTCCAGTGGAAACATTTTTTCCCCAAAACAGAGAAGAAAATTGCTGTTTTCTTGGATGATACCTTTGTTATACTGGTATGCCATATCCTCTCCTTGGATCTGGCCTTAACAATAAAAAATGTTTTATGTTTAATTATGAACATGAACATGAACATAAACAGCTGTGATTCTAGGCTTAACAATTATAGAAAAGAAAAGGGGAAAAAACCCTACAATTTCACACCCAGGAATCATTTTAACCGCCCAGAGTCTGCCACGGTAGAGAGGGGCGGGGATAAATCCAAATAATAAATAAATAAATAAATAAATAAAAGTTTGTGTTATATAGGAAGTGTTTCACAGATTAATTTTGGGAGTAGATTTCTTTTTGGTCTATAGTTTTGCAGCCTTATGTTTATTTACTTGGAGAATTTCTTGCCAGCAATCAATACCCAGATAAGCAGGGATTAACACCAGGATTAACACCAGATGAAAAATCAAGCAGTAAACAATACCCTAATCAAGGAACTACCAGCTCAGACAAACAATAAAGCAGTAAACAACAGCCTAATCAAGGAACTACCAAGGAGAGAAACTGCAAATTGTGGAGTCCTTGGTGCTCTGTGAGCTTGGTTGTTTTCTTGCAGACATTTTGTTGCCCGACTAGGCAACATCTTCAGTAATCAAAGAGAATTGTGGAGTCCTTGGTGCTCTCTGAGCCTTGTTGTTTTCTTGCAGACGTTTCATTGCCAGATTGGCAACATCCTCAGTGCGAAAAAGGAGTGGTGTTTGCTCTCAGTTTATATACAGAGGTTTGCCCTGCTTGTGTTGGTGGGGGTGTTGTTCTCTCCTTGGTAGTTCCTTGATTAGGCTGTTGTTTACTGCTTTATTGTTTGTCTGAGTTGGTAGTTCCTTGATTAGGGCATTGTTTACTGCTTGATTGTTCATCTGGTGTTAATCCTGGTGTTAATCCCTTCTTATCTGGGTGTTGATTGCTGGCAAGGAGGTGTTCTGGCCTTGTTTCCTTTTTAGCTTTTTATTGTCTCTTTTGAATGATTTGTAAATATGGTTTATTTCTATGTGTCTATTGATGGCTGATATTCTTTAGCTATTAGGCTGTTCTTTAGCTGCAGCAATCAACACCCAGATAAGCAAACATTAACACCAGGATTAACACCAGATGAACAATCAAGCAGTAAACAATACCCTAATCAAGGAACTACCAAGGAGAGAACAACACCCCCACCAACACTGACAGGGCAAACAACTGTATATAAACAGAGAGCTAACCCCACTCCCTTCTAGTACTGAAGATGTTGCCTAGTTGGGCAACGAAACGTCTGCAAGAAAACAGCCAAGCTCAGAGAGCACCAAAGACTCCACAGTTAACCCTGAGCTACAGATATTCTCTTCTATTGATTTCTGCAAAACCATGCATAGGATCATGGTCAAAGGTTTGATTGGCCAAATATAAGAGAAGTAATGACCAGGCTCAAATTATCCTACTATGTTATGCAAAGACCTAGCTCTCTAGAGAAGACTCTAATGCTGGGAAAGGTGGAAGAAAATTGAAGAAGAGGATGACCAGCAGCAAGGAGGATGGACTACGTTACAGTGGCAATGGTTGCACAGTTGGAGAACCTGAAAGACAAGGTTAGGGACAGATCATTGTGGAGAAAATCTATCTATGTGGTTGCCAAGAGTCAATAGTGACCTGATGGCACATAATCAATCAATCAATTAAAAAAACTAAAAACTACTAGATTCTATACACAGCAAGACAATATTCACTACTAGCTGATTTCCCCATTGCTTTCTTTTTATTATTATTGAAAAAGCCTAGATTCTACAATTCATACAACTTCATATTTTTGAACCGCTAATTTAAAGTCATAATTGAGCCGAATGCAATTCCTACTCTGCAGCAATTAGACAAATAATTTTTTCTCACACATTGCCTGTCACCCGTAACCATTCAATCAGCTTGCCTCATTAAACACACAAAATCTTTGAGTATACGTATATCATTATACTTTCAAAAGAAAAAGCATCATAAAACATGTGCTTTTCCATCCTTCTCCCCATAAGGGTTTTTTTTTCCCTTGCTGATCTCCCTGGGAAAAAAGTACAAAATCTGTGCTGAACTAAAAAATTGTATTTCCTTCACTTTTAACCAGAAATCAATAAATAATGTAACGACAAAAAATATCCTGCCAAAAGAGGCAGTACCTAGTGAGTTATAACTTTATTTCTGTATAGCTCAAGGGGTGGTGGGTTGCAGAGGGAATGTGAAAAGTTCATTATGATCAGTCAGAAAAAAGCGCAAGCCCTAAGAAGAAAGAAGCCTTTTTCCTACTGGGATTTTTCTCAGACACCGTGATTTGCATGAAGGACGCCACATCAAACATATTGGGTGCCCTTTGTCAAATATTAATGCGAAGCTTGTTTTAAGTTCTCTCCTGACTTTGTGCCACCTTGTATCAAAGGCAGTTAAAAGTAAGACTTGGGAGTAAAAGCAAAAAGAAAAAGATTTTCCTAACAGTTTCAGCACTTCATGAAAAATCTTTTTTTTTTTTTTGGCTTGGCTCAGCTCAGCAGCAAACTTTTTTTTATCTCTCAGTAAACATGTACCTATTTTATATACAGTAGTTCTTAAGTTCATCCAAGTTGCTGCTTTTTGGGGGTTTTGCTGAATTAATCCTGAAAAGTATAGCATCCCACTAATCATATCAGAAGTGAAAGTGGTGAAGGCTAGTCTACTTGGGGGGTATGCAGAATGGTATAACTTTGTTCTGTTCATTAACCATGTAAGTAAATCCCCAGATGACCTGCATTTCAGCATTGGCTACACATGAAGTCAGCAAGAAAAGGTGGGGAAGGAGGGGGTTCTGGTTGGGGGCTTGTTAAAAAACCATCCCAACAGTGCAAATGCTAGCCACCTGACAGTCCACCTACTTCCTTACCACGGATTAAGCATATCTAAGAGGGATAATCATTGGAATTCCTCTATCTTCATTCAGGATGGATCTAGTCATGAAAAGCATGGAACTGCGGATGAAAAAAAGCATCTCTACCTCTGTGTTCCTTCCTCATAACATATCATATGAAGCCTTTTATTACAATCAATTCCTTTATCACCACCCAGCCCAGCAGCAACCAATGTTCAGGGTGGAGAAAATTTAATGTACTGACATCACAGCATGCAGTAAGTGTCACTAGGTGTTATTGCAAAAGCAGGATTTAAGGATTACGGGGATGTTCTTTTGATGTGTATTTTGCACAATGTCTGATTCTACTCCTAACCCTATTAAGGCATTCAGCCTAAACAGAGTATTGAAAACTCTGTAAGGGGTAAGGGATGTTCATACTGGTCCAACCCCTCAGTTTCCAATTCTGAAGCATAGTTGGAGCATAGTTTGAAGGGATGGGATTACTCCTGTTTGCCGGAACTTGAGTATTGTCTCCATCCATGCCATTGGGTGCCTTGATGAAATGAAACATAGAAGAATCTTTTCAAATCATCTGGGAAGTGACTGGCAGAGGTGGCCTATATTATAACCTTGGAGCTAGGATCAGCAGGTGTTACTTATAGGTTTTTAAAAAGTTCTACCTGAGCTGGATACCCTAGCTTGCCATTGAACATGCTCAGTAATTAGTCAGGTCCTGACTGCTTTCAAAAACAAAACTGGACCTCAGACCCAGATAAGTTAATTGCCTAGCAAAATTCATTGCGGAATTATCTCACTGCAGATTGATTTTGGACATGCAATTAGAGTCTTGTGTACTTGGGTGTTTCTGGGTCTTTGGGGAAAAACTTCAACTCAGTTAACATTTTCCACAGTGATAATGCCTAACCTGCAGGAATGAAATTTGGGTAGGACTGACTGGTGACAAAATACTGTAAAATGAATAGATATCGCTCTTTCTCTTTTTTAATGTACAGTAACTTTATGCTTGTTATATCTGGTGCCTTAGTCTGTTTTGCATAAATAGAAATGCATGATTCTACAAAATTTCATAGGTGATCTATGCATAAAATCATAGGTTGGTGGTCAAATTTGTCTTAGCAAGATATTTTAACAAATGGATTCTTTCCCATCTACATGGCCTATTAACGTTAACACTAGTCATAGCTACACAGGAGATCATTCTTCTGCAGGGAAGATGTAAGTCTTGATCTCATTTCAAATTCCGGCTTGTTTTTCTGAATCTTGGAGGCCTTTGGGGGAAGGTTAACATATCTAGTATCATTTTGGTTTGATTCATAGCTTATTTTTATCTAAAGTTCATTTGTGAAAATTGGATAATGTTCAGATAAGGGCATGTCAAAGGAGTGGAGAAAAATACCAAGAATATTTGGTACAGTGAAGGTCTGGAGTCCTCTGAGTGATATGCTGCACGGTCAGTAGGTCATTTGGAAGGAAACGTAAAGGAGTACCCATAATGCCTCTGATGGTGGAGAATGATACTTTTGTGGAGAATGATAGTTTTAGAGTTTCAGTTGTTCTCTCATTAAAAGCTGCCAACCTATGGCTTGTTATTAGTACAGCTTGTTTTGAATGGTTCAGTTTTCCATAGAATTGGGACAGCCGATATGGTGTTTGGTGCCTGGAGATTCCCCCCTTGGTACCTTCTAGGCTTCATGTCCTCCCTAACCTTTCTGTTCTTAACCATTGGCCATGTCCAAAAATGTGCAAGTTTTTAATTAATTGGGCTGTCCTAATACTGACAACATGTTCTCAAGTTTCCAAACATGCTCCCTATTGGCTGAATAAGTTGGAAAGTCTTCTCCTATAACTTCTAAACAGTGCAATAACCTTTACGCAGCGGCTGTTTCAGAATTTTATACCCCAGAGGCAATAAGTTCACAGAGACAGAAGGGCAAAACCGATGAGATTTCCAGATAGGAAGGCAGTAGAGAGAAAATAACATTAATAAATAAAATAGAATCATTAAGGCTATTGTGGAAGTATGTATGTACTGTATATATACCCTATCATATTACCTTTTTCATCTTTTTGCCCAATTGTGTAAGACAGCTTTGACACATTATCATCCTAACACAAAATATCAGCTTTGGAGGTGTATGATGTTTTGATATTTTAAAAGCAGGAACTTGATATTGAGAGAGAATTAAATAGCTTTATCCTATCTCAAAGCTGCTTACGCCTCTGTCTGTATCTGACTATATGATAATTGCAAACGCAAGTACCAAAACATATGCATGTTATTTGCATAACCATATAATTTGTTATTTGCATAACCATATAATTCTCTTCGATTGGTGCCATATAATTTGTGCCAAAAAAGTAGGAGGGTAGTTGGGGGGGGGGTAGTTTCAATGTATTTTATATTTTAACTATGTATGATAATCAAAGTACATACTTGTGGCAGGACTTAGATTCTATGTCTTGGCAACTGCAGGATTATTAGCAGGGGCTGGGGAAAATGGTGGCCACTGGGATGTGCATATATTGTGCACATGTGCATAATAGGGCAGCTACATGTTTCTGTGCATGATTATTTCCTAAATCCATTCATGAACAGGTGCCCCATCGTAGAGATGCCATTTTTGTGGTTCTGAGACAAACAAAAGGAGAAAAAGAAGCTCTTCTGGCCCCAAATAATCTGTTCTTCTTCTTGGTGCTACTTGAACTTCATCCTGCTGTATGGCAGAGAGGAACAGAGAGGAACATAAGAACTAGTAAAAGATTGGGTAATTCTGTTGAAGCTCAGCAATAGCAAGCAAAATAGTGGCTGTGAACTTTGGGAACCACTTTTTTTTTGAGAATCATCTTTCTTTTTCAAAGTAATTTAGAATACTTCTTTTTAGAAGTATGTTTCTACAGTGGCATGAGCTGAAATCTTTTACAAGACATCTTGGTGATAAATCTAACCCTGAGCATTTGTGTACAGCCTAAAAATTGTCACTGAGCTTGCCATTAGGTTGGCTGATGAGAGTATTTCAAAATCAGTTTATTCCAACCCAGTTTATATTTATATTCACAGAACAGGAGGGATACAATGGCAGCTGGCAGAAGTGAATGTATAATCAGGCTTGAAATGAACCTATCTCTGTTACTTTTGCTCTCAGTGGTATAACTTTTGGCTTTTCACCTTTTGGTTACAACAGAAAAAAAGAATAAAGTAACAGATAATTTGGTCTTCCAGGTCAGAAAATGCATTGGTCTGCAAATTCTTGCAGATAGCTGAAGATATTTTTTTCCATCTTCCTATTTAAATTATCTTTTAACCAGACATTTTATTTAACATAAGAAAATCCTAAATACTATGCAGTAAAGTAAAATTTGGTACTCTTTCTGTTAGGCTATTTCAGGAAAGTTTGAAGAGTGAATTAAGTATTGGTTATATAATCTTTCCACAACCTGGGACCAGGCTGTTGAAGAAGTGTCTGTTAATTGGGGGAGGCTATTTTACCGTCTACAGAATAGATACATGCATTTTTACTGTTTTCTTTTTGCTTCAAACACACACAAGAGTAACATCTTGAAAGCTTGTGTTGCTTTTTTTAAAAAAAAGCTGATATAATAGAAGATATGATTGTGATGTATTGTTTACCTCAAGTTTGTAACTGTTGCTTTTAATCTTTGTACACTGCCCAGAGTCACTGTTGTGAGATGGAGGGGGCATATATATTTAAATAAATATTTTTTAAAAAAATTGTATGGTACTGAAATGCTTCAAATGTGCAAAATGTCTTCAGCAGATAAAGCATTTTCTAGAGTGTGCCTCATTCGGTTTTCTTAAAATGTCCATCAGGTATATACAGTATGTTGTGCTGCTATTGAAAGTTACAGCAGAAACAATGGCATTAGAAGTCTGGCAACCATCTTGCTTTCTCCAAAAAAAACACCAGGGCACTGTAAAAGGAGAATGGCAGCCACTGTTCAAGATACCCCCTGTCAGTCTTTACATGTTCAGTTTTCTAATTTATATTTTAACCCTTGTGACATTCTATAAGCTGCTTAGAACTTATGTGAATTAATTAAAAAACTACTAATAAAAAGTAACAGTACTAATATGTAATTAGTAAATTAACTGCTTCAGCTTTGACCTAATATACTGTAGACAGTATACATTTAGTGATCCATGTGGGATCACATCTCAGTTAATTCCAAAGTTCAAATCAATACAAGAGAAAGAGAGATGGTGGCAGTTTAGGGGATTGTTGCTTAGCCAAGCAAGAAGGACGGTGAGAAGATGTGACAGCTCCTGGGAATGGCTTAGATGGCACCGAGAGGCTGCTGTGGGAGGATGAGGCCATGAATAGGAGGGGAAGATGAGGAGTAGCACCAATGATAGGACTGAATGACAGGTAGAATTTGGGTCTGCCCTACTTGAACTCCTCATGGATATCAGGCTACCAGTAGCAGTTTGGATTAGAATGCCAAGAACAAGTCTCTCAGAGTTCTTATTAGTAAGATTTCCTAAGAAGATGATTAAAAGGAAGCATTACAGCAAGTACTCTACTTTTAAATGAGAAACTTTTAGATATGCAAAATGATGGAGTCTTGAAGGTTAATAAAAGAACTCCAAGCAGCTAACAACAACCTTGCAGAGTAGAAGCGTGAACCAGCAGGGAACTTGCACTTTAAGCTTAATTGCGTTCAGAAATAAATTCAGTCTTCACACATTAGTTAGATGAAGAAAAATAGAAATAGCTTACATTTATTCAGTAGATCTGGATATGAGTAGATTCATTGTAGATCTGTGTGCAAGCGAGATAAAATGGACGAGAGCTGCATTGTGCAGCCCTCCTGCTTGCATGTGTGCTCAAAGCGTAATGGAGAATGTTAATCCCCAAACTCAAGAAGAAGGAGGAAGAGGAAATCAGGTGACTCAGGTAACATCCCACAAGCACAGTAGAGATGCGTTTACTAGAAAGACCCCCTATTATGCTTATGAGACAATGCTGAGTTGACTCCTGATAATCCCAACACAAAATGGGGCGATACAGTTCTTCTTTTCTCTCATTCTTTTGATATCAAGGGAAGGAGACCTGTCTCTTTTGTGAAGGAGGGGCAGACTGGGTCCTTTGATTGTTTTGTAAATGGCTACAAAGCTTCTTAGGAACCATATCTGAACTGCAAAATGGAAGTCTTTGGAAGGAAGATTATATTGCACAAAGAGCTCTAAAATCAAGTTGAATCAATAACATCCTTTCTCATTTCATTTCAATCTATTCCTTCCCTTCCTGGCCCTGCTTCCAAAAGTTAAAATCCATGTGTTAATTTGTCTTATTTTAGGAAAGTTCAACCCCCTTTCTGTTCCCCATTGCATTTTAATCATAGATCTATAAGCTAAGTGGCTTATATCTTTGGGTAGAAGCAAGATATTAATAGATAACAATTAGAGGCATAAAGGGGAGTAAAAAGTTATCCACGTCCATAGCATTCCTTAAGCTACACGTGCTCCCTGGGTGGTGCTAAATGGGTGACAAAGATCTGATGTAGTCGTACTGCCCCTCCGAGCCTCATGGCCATGACAATCAGAAACAAAAAAACCCAAATAGCCCCTTTGAGGGCTCAACATTCTACACAAGGACTTCTGGCCCCCAATTAATCATATGCCAATTCAACAGTGAAGGCACCAGTAGAGCCAAAAGTGAATATCTGTCCAAGATCCTCCTGGAATATTCTGTCGACATGCTGGTGCTCCAGGAAACACACAAGGAAGATGACTATCAGCTGACAGCTAGGGCCAAAATCCCTGGATATAAAATAACAACAGCATTACACCATTCTAAATATGGCAGTACGACTTATGTCAAGGATGACATTGACAATTATAACGCCCTACCTCCAATTAACAATCAGAATGTCTTTTATATTTCTAAAGAACTACAGAACATTACCATCACGAACGTTTACAAGCCTCCTGTAGAAAGCTGGTCAGAACTTGTCTCATTAGTACCGGCAGGAGACAGTATAAACCTTGGCGACTTCAACAGCCATCATACATCTTGGGGTTATAACCAATGCAATGAGAATGGGAATAGATTATTCGATTGGATGGAGATAAACAATCTCACCCTTGTACAGTATATGATGCTAAAGGTAGTGGCACATTCCACTCTGCTCGATGGCGGCAGGATTATTCTCCAGACCTGTGTTTTATCTCTTCTGGAGTAGCAAAATCATCATCTCGAATCTGGAGACAGGTTTTGAATAATTTTCCTCAAAGCCAGCATAGGCCTATAATCTATAGAATAGGACTCCAGATCCCAGTAATTAGGTCAACTCCCAAACCTTGCTGGAACTTCCAGAAAGCCGATTGGAATACATATGGATCAAAGCAGTCCCTGTGAACTACAACCAGTTTGTTGGTCTAATGAAATCTGCGGCTAAGAGGAATATCCCAAGAGGCTATCATAAAGACTATGTGCCTGGGTGGAGTGAGGAGACAAGTTCCTTATGTGCTGAGTTTGAACAAGACAGCAACCCAGAGACAGCAACTGAATTGCTGAAATCTCTGGACTGTGCTAGAAAAGAGAAATGGTTCAGGACTGTTAAAAATTTAAATTTCACCCATTCCAGCAGGAAAGCCTGGTCCCTCATCTGTAAACTGGATTCATCATCTATACCACTGAGAGAACATTCCACTATTAACTGGAATCTATAGTTAATCTCCTTGTCTCCACCTTGAGGACAACAAGACACAAGAAATTCATCAGACAGGTTAGATCTGAGCTTAGACTGCTGAAACATGGTGCTCTACCTCATGCCGTATACTCATGCCCATTCACCCCAGAAGAGATGCAGATGGGCTTGTATTCACTACAAAATGGTAAAGCTGCAGGATTTGATGGTATGTACCCAGAGCTACTGAAAAACTGTGGACCAGCTACCAAACTCTGGCTTGCTCCCTTTTTTAGCTCCATACTACACTCAGGACGGTTACCTTCTATATTCAAGAAGACCAAAATTATTGCAATCTTGAAACAAGGAAAGGATCCAAAACTCCCCCAAAGCTATAGGCCAGTCGCTCTTCTTTGTGTCACCTACAAACTCCTAGAAAGACTTTTGCTAAATAGAATAGCTCCGGCAGTAGATTCTGTAGTTCCAGTTCCTTACAGATTCTGTATATTCCAGCTCCTTGGATAAGGAGCGAAACGTTTCCACTGAGAAAATAGAAATCCACTTGACATGATTCAAGCTACAGACAATTCCACCTGGATGACTGAGAACCTTCATAGACATATTCCAGTAGAACAAGCTGGATTCCACTCCAGTTGTGACTGCAGTGATCAAGTTCTCACATTAACTGCCTATCTGTAGAATGGATTCCAAAGGAAAATGAAAAATGTCTCTGTCTTTCTTGACCTCTCGGCAGCCTACGACACTGTCTGGAGAGAAGGCCTCCTCCTTAAACTAATCAAGGTTGTACCTTGCTGCAACACCATTGCCTTAATTGACAACATGCTGGGCAATAGGTTATTTCAAGTCTTTATAGAATTTGATAGGAGTAGATATCATAAGCTGAATAATGGTTTACCACAGGGGTCAGTGCTGTGAACTGACTAAAACCCTACTCTTTTTAATCTCTATATCCACAACCTGCCTGAAACTGTCTCTCGGAAATTTATCTACGCTGATGACATCAATTTCACAGTCCAAAGAACTAACTTCAATGAAGCAGAGGATATCCTCTCCCAAGACCTGCAAAAGATGGACGACTACTTCAAAAAATGGCGCCTCCAACCAAATCTATCAAAAACAGAAGTAGCCACATTTCACCTCAGCAATAAGCATGCAAACTATCAGCCCTCAGTGAAGTTTCGGAACCATATTTTACAGTGTAATAACTCTCCGAAGTACCTAGGGGTAACATTGGACAGATCACTGACCTATCAACAACACCTGGAAAAAACAGCTGCAAAATTGAAAAGCCGCAACAATCTATTGAACAGACTGGTTGGAACATCCTGGGGTGCTGATGCTAACACCTTACGTACAACAGCCTTGGCCCTGGTTTATTCCACAGCTGAGTACTGTGCTGGTGTGTGGCTTAACAGCTCCCACACCCAAATGGTCGATGTCCAACTTCGCCAGACAATGCGCATTATTTCTGGCACATTACATTCTACCCCTGTGTACTGGTTACCAGTACTCAGCAATATTATACCACCCCATATCAGAAGACAACAAGCCCTCGCCAGGTTATGTTCAAGGATGCTGAACAATAAGGCTCTCCCTATTCACCAGGATATTGCACAGACTACCACAAGATTGAAATCTCGAAGGCCAGCTTGGAAAACAGCCATACACTTAACATCTACCCAGTTCAAACCTAAGAATGCTTGGAGAGAGGAATGGTCCATGTTGCTCCCCCACGGCTTGGTCATTAGTGACCCCTCTTCCAAACATCCTGGTTTTAACCTGCCTCGCTCTGTCTGGATGAAATTGAATAGAATCAGATGTGACACTGGTAGGAGTGCCTCTGCTCTGTATCAATGGGGCTGGATTCTCCTTGTTGCGATTGTGGTGCCGAAATGCAAACTATTAAACACATTGTGCAAGACTGCCCACAACGTGTGTTCCCTGGCTCCTTAGAAGATAGCAGTGGAAGCGAAGTAGTGGAAGCGAAGTAACACTGGAAGCGATTGCTTGGTTAGCTCAACTGGATATCCAGTTATGACACTACTCTGTATCCCTGCAGAAGTTTACATATAATTGTGTGCACTGTGTGTATTTATTTGCTTTCTCTTCTGTCATGTATTCACCATACACTATATATAGAGGCATAAAGATTCACATGTCTTATTCAAGATTCTTATTCAATTTGATCTTTGAGTCAAATCAGGATGGAGGTGTCAAAGCAGGTTATTTTATCAGAGACCAAACCTAAGCTTATGATTAGTATGTGAACTTGACATACTGTATATGTCTACCTTGAAGTAAATTTCATTAATTTCAGTAGCCCTTACCCCTAGGAAAATGGTAAGAGACTTTCATTCTTAAACAGCATACGTATTAATGTATATTAATTATAACTTAAATATTGATTTGATATTTTCTCTTTGAGGTGATATTTTTAATTTAAATATTATTGGATCATAAAATGCTGGGAATATGGTAGGAATTAATAAACCTTTAAT
Source organism: Charina bottae (assembly GCA_023362775.1). Lineage (NCBI taxonomy): Eukaryota > Metazoa > Chordata > Lepidosauria > Squamata > Charinaidae > Charina > Charina bottae. The sequence continues at coordinate 8,792,478 of JALMGJ010000025.1, forward strand.
TGTGCTGATTGCAAAAATAATAAAAATGTTAATTAAGGCATGAACTTAACAGGATTAGAATTCATAACCCCATAAAATATAAATTGCAATGTACTGTACTTCATTATATTTTCCAGAATTGGAATTGTACAGGTGCTAAATTAGCTATGGGGAATATTTTCTATTATTCTGGTTCTACAGTGAGATATGTCAAAAAATACAAATAAACCTGATTGCACTCCAAACAAAGTTGGTTCTCAGTGGTTATAATAGTTATAATATTAGTTATAATATTATAACTTTTTTTATTATAAAATTATAATAGTTATAATTTCCATGCATGCACATCTCATGGAGGCATTGTTACCTGTTTCTTTACAATTTCTCCCCAAATTTGTTAAAATTAAGAGTATTTTTCTTGTTGTAGACCAAAGCTTTCCAAACTGTGTGTCGCGACACGTTAGTGTGTCGGCTGCAGTGTCTGGATGTGTCACGGCTGCTGCCACCTCCAAGCCCTGCCAGGATTCCGCGCAGGTCCTAGTGCCTGCCTTGTGCCTTGCTGCCTCCAAACCTGCCCTGCCAGGATTCCACCCAGGTCCTAGTACCTGCCTTGTGCCTTGCTGCCTCCAAACCTGCCCTGGCAGGATTCCACCCAGGTCCTAGTGCCTGCCTTGTGCCTTGCTGCCTCCAAACCTGCCCTGGCAGGATTCCACCCAGATCCTAGTGCCTGCCTTGTGCCTTGCTACCTCCAAACCTGCCCTGCCAGGATTCCACACAGGTCCTAGTGCCTGCCTTGTGCCTTGCTGCCTCCAAACCTGCCCTTCTAGGATTCCACACAGGTCCTAGTGCCTGCTTTGTGCCTTGCTGCCTCCAAACCTGCCCTGCCAGGATTCCACACAGGTCCTAGTGTCTGCCTTGGCCTGGCTGCCTCCAAACCTGCCCTGCCAGGATTCCACCCAGATCCTAGTGCCTGCCTTGTGCCTGGCTGCCTCCAAACCTGCCCTGCCAGGATTCCACCCAGGTCCTAGTGTCTGCCTTGGCCTTGCTGCCTCCAAACCTGCCCTGCCAGGATTCCACCCAGGTCCTAGTGCCTGCCTTGTGCCTGGATGCCTCCAAACCTGCCCTGCCAGGATTCCACACAGGTCCTAGTGCCTGCCTTGTGCCTTGCTGCCTCCAAACCTGCCCTGCCAGGATTCCACACAGGTCCTAGTGTCTGCCTTGGCCTGGCTGCCTCCAAACCTGCCCTGCCAGGATTCCACCCAGATCCTAGTGCCTGCCTTGTGCCTGGCTGCCTCCAAACCTGCCCTGCCAGGATTCCACCCAGGTCCTAGTGTCTGCCTTGGCCTTTCTGCCTCCAAACCTGCCCTGCCAGGATTCCACCCAGGTCCTAGTGCCTGCCTTGTGCCTTGCTGCCTCCAAACCTGCCCTGCCAAGATTCCACACAGGTCCTAGTGCCTGCCTTGTGCCTGGCTGCCTCCAAACCTGCCCTGCCAGGATTCCACCCAGATCCTAGTGCCTGCCTTGTGCCTGGATGCCTCCAAACCTGCCCTGCCAGGATTCCACACAGGTCCTAGTGTCTGCCTTGGCCTTGCTGCCTCCAAACCTGCCCTGCCAGGATTCCACCCAGGTCCTAGTGCCTGCCTTGTGCCTTGCTGCCTCCAAACCTGCCCTGCCAGGATTCCACCCAGGTCCTAGTGCCTGCCTTGTGCCTTGCTGCCTCCAAACCTGCCCTGGCAGGATTCCACCCAGGTCCTAGTGCCTGCCTTGTGCCTTTCTGCCTCCAAACCTGCCCTGCCAGGATTCCACCCAGGTCCTAGTGCCTGCCTTGTGCCTGGCTGCCTCCAAACCTGCCCTTCCAGGATTCCACACAGGTCCTAGTGCCTGCTTTGTGCCTTGCTGCCTCCAAACCTGCCCTGCCAGGATTCTGTGCAGGTCCTAGTGCCTGCCTTGTGCCCTGCTGTAAGAGTGTGTCGTGAAATGATGTCCTGTTGTAAGAGTGTGTCGTGAAATGATGCATGTCTAAAAAGTGTGTCACCAACATGAAAAGTTTGGAAAGCTCTGTTGTAGACAGTTATGGGGAACTATTTTGCAACCCTGTGATTGAGTAATTACCAATAACAACTTATGGAAACAATTTGCTAATGGGATGGCAGATGTAGACTATCGTTTCCAATTTTATTCTTGATTGGATGAGCAAGGAAAGTACTTCCCCTTCAACCTTTTAGAACTGCAGAACATTTTAGCAGCCTTACTTCACATTTTAGGAGCTTGCCCTGTACTCACTTCAGTGCCAGTAATTTTAATCAGCCAATGTTTTCAAATGACCACCCTCAGTCAAATCAGTATATGAATTTCCCTTAGAGCCTTGCCTTGAAAAACATCCCCTCTCTGCCCTTTAAAACAAAAGGGCTATTCTAATTATTCCATGCACATTTTCACTATAACATATTTGTGAATGGATGGTATAACCTTTCCCTTCATTTATTTTTTTCAGGTCAAACCTAATGCATTCTCCCAAATGAAGGTAACATTTTAAGCAAGCATGCCACAAATCAAATCCACATATTATGTACAGCATCTCTGCTGTCTATTCGTATATATGTGTGTACATATTCATCTGTATGAATATATACACACAGATACACACACACATATATACTCTACCACTCTTTGTCCCATAACTTCCACAGAAATGTTTAACAGGGAAGGCTAGAAGAAGTCGATAGTGATGTCACTGAAAGGTACAGTTATTTGAGTGGGAATGTAATTTATTGAGCTCATGCACATGATCTGCTCTATTATAAAATGAGTGGCAAGCCACAAACCCTGAGTAGGTTCCCCTTTCTTTCAGGTCAAAGAAACCATGGCAGTCAGAATGTTCTTTTGCTTTTTCAAGGCGCAAAGAAATGAGGACACCTTCCCTAGTGCTGCCATCAACAGGACCAGGAAAAGGAAAGGCTGGTGGAATAGAATACATGGGTATATTTAGTAGTAATTAATATTAGTAGTCACGTGGCTTCAGGAGACGCATGTGCTGGCTTAGTTAAGAATGAACATGAAGGGAAGTTTGTTTGTTTGTTTGTTTGTTTGTTTGTTTATTTATTTATTTATTTATTTATTTATTTATTATTTAAATTTATCCCTGCCCATGTCCCCAAATAGGGGACTCTGGGCGGTTTACAGCATATCAACAGTTAAAATCTATACATATAAAATTACAATATAACAATAAATAGATAAAAATAGATAAAAATCCAAGAGATGGTAGAATCAGCTATCAGGAGGACATTATGGGGCCAGCCACCCCCAGGAGGTACTATTACCTCCCTCGTCCCAGGCAAGGCGACAGAGCCAGGTCTTAAGAGTCTTCCAGAAGGTCAGGAGCGAGGGGACCAGCCTCACCTCCAGGGGCAAGATGTTCCACAAGGCAGGCGCTATCGCAGAGAAGGCTCGCCTCCTGGACCCCGCTAGATGGAATTGTCTTGTTGAAGGGGTCCGAAGCATGCCCTCTCTGCATGAGCGGAGTTTCTTCAGTGACAACCAGGAGTACAAGTGTGATTTTCCGCCTTAGTCCAGGATACTTTATATCAGTCATCCCTGCTGCCTTACCATTTGTGGCATCCTTGCAGCATGCTGGCCCTAGTATTTTCATTATAATCCCACACATTCACTAGTTCATCTATTTATTATTAACTAGCTCTCTGTAGTGTATGCATGCCTCATAAACAGTCATTCTGATCCTAAGCCAGGGGTCTGCCATCTTCAGTGCTAGGACATCTGTGATACTCCTAGAATGCATCCACAGTCCCCCTAAAATGTTTTGCTTTTTCTCTTTGATTGGTTTTGCTTTATGACCAAAAGCTCATGCGATCACCAGATCTCATGGGTTGTCAATATTCTTGCATGAAATTGTCTGAGATTTCTAGATTCTCACATGATTTCTAATTCTCACATGAGACTGTGAAATTTCATTATTTCATATGGTGTAATACAAAATCTTGATGGTGCAATTGTCAAAATCTTGTGAGATTTGATGATTTTTTTAATGAGTATTAAGGTATTTTAAAGAAGGTGGGAGGGCACTTAAAGTATTTTGTGAAGCCTGAAAAAGTTTTCATTCCTGTTCTAAGTTTTGGTATGTATTTATAATGCCTAGCAACTGGTAGCATCCAGAGATTTGCATAGTGAAACCCATTTCTTGCAGGGATGGGAAGATTACAAATCCAGTGTATTGAAGTGAAAATATAGGCATTCCTTAAGAAATTGCCCGAAAGGAGTGCAACAACGTGTATGCATTTAGCTAGTGACATTCTTTGCAACATTGAAAGGAATCATATAATTGTCGAGTTGAAAGGGACCACAGAGATCATCTAGTCAACCCTCTGCATGTTCAGGAAAATCAGTTAAACCATCCTTGATATGTGGCTATAAACCCTCTTAAAAACCTGCAAGCATGAAGACCCCACAACCTTCATAGGTAGACTGTTCCACTGTTGTACAGATCTTCTCATCCAAAGTCTTTTCTTATATTTAAATAACATCTACTATGTGATATTTCTGGTCCCAGTTTTTGTGACAATGGAAAACAGTTCCTGACCATCTTCCCTATGGCACTCTGAACACAGCTATCATGTCTCCCTCAGTCTTTTTGTGTCCAGACTCAACATCCACAGTTTCTTCAGCCTGTCCTCATAGTCCCTGCGTCAACATCGTTGTCATCCCCTGAATGTGCACTAACCTCCCAATATCCTTCTGAGAACGTGGTGCCCCGAACTGTACCCAACATTCCAAGTGTGGTCTTACCAGCGCAGTGCAGAAACAATGAGAATAATGTCTATGGGCAGCTTCATATAGCCTATGGGCTCTCAAATAGGTTACTATCTCTGCCTTTCTCCATCTCCATTTCTTCCATTTCTCCCATTTCTCCTATCCCTATTTTCCCCCTCCTTTTAATTCTTTCTTATAACAGACTTGCTTAATGTGAATATAATTAAACTTGACAGAGTTACTTATTTGTGAAAAGGACAGATGCTTCAGTGGGAATGTTAATATTGTGTACCAAAAATTAAAATAAACAATAAAAGTTCCAATGCTTAAAATATATTAGATTAAACAAATACACCACTTTCAACAGATTGAAAAAGGTGCTCCTAATTACATATTTTTCTTTTAAAAAAGTATTTATTTAGAAAGCAATAAGGTAAGCCCCGTCTAAGAGGAAGCATTTGCTTCCTTTTCACATATGGAAAGGGATCTTCTCTGCTCAGCTTAGATCAGCTGTCTTCCAGGTCCTCTATTCCTTTTGTTGTTTCATTTTAAATTAATCATTATAAAAACTAGTTTGTTAGTTCCCTTGTTTTCTTCTCTCAACTCATTTAGACAGTAAGTGGGCAACTTTTTGGAGTTTTTAATAATAATTATGTAATTCCTATTAGTGAAAAGCACACTATGTATAAATCTAAAAATAAAGAACAGGTTTCTTGCTTTTCAACTATATGCAACTGTATATACATTTAATTAAGTCTCTAATTTACTCAAAAGTAAAAAATGTTGGTGACAGCTTTAAAATCCTCAGCTGATTCTTAATAGATTAAGGATCTAGTTCTTCATCTTGCAGAAATTCCAAATTTGACATTGTTAACCCTGATTAAAGTTATATTCTTCCTTTAGATGCGGTGCTTTTCTTGAAGAAGCTACTGCAAACCCTCTATGTAGTGAATTCGTTGGAGGGAAAGTGTGTGCATTATTCCCAAATGGCTGTCAAATTCAAAAGTTCATTATTTGCATCCATTCTCATCATTTTCTTCAATATACAGTCTTTGTGTAAATGCAAATGAAAAAGAATTATAAAAATGATATAGAAAAATGTAAATTTAGGAGCTTCATTCAGACTATTCCAGAGACAATGGACTTATTGATTATTACAAGTGCTGTCTGGACATAAATGGTGTCCATCGCATCTGAAATCTACTAAATGGGGTTCTGTTAAATAGAGGTTTTACTGTAATATGATCCTAATTATCCTTCTTTGTACTGTTTATCCATAATGATATCTATGGGATTCAGCAAGTGCAGTAGGACTGCAGCCTCATCTATACAGAAATTAACTTACAAAGTATAACTTATATGTAAAAGATTAACTGATCATCCTGGTTGATAATAAATGGGAGCTATATAAAGAATAGTCCATCTCATCATACTTTCCTATTATAGACATTTTTAAGTTGATATTATAATAAATATGTTAAATAAAATGGATTGCCTTGATGAACGTTACCAATGTTTTTTTCTGTGCAACTACTTATTATACAATGCTGGCTCTTCGGCTAACAAACAGAGATGAGCACCGGCCCCTAGAGTCGGACACGACTGTGCGGGAGAACCTTTACCTTTACTTATTATAAATTAAATTTATGTATTTTAAAATAAATAACTTTCATTTTAAAGGTGAAAGCCATAAAGTTTTCAATAATCTTTCAACACTGACATATGGACTTATTTTTTTGTTTTCTGTATTACACAATCATTTTCTTAATTTTATATCAACTAGATCACTCTGTTAGAATAAAGTTATCATTTATAATTTAGAAAGCCTACACTGGAGAATAACATTTAAAGAATGCAATTTCATGCCAACATAGTTTGAAAAATGAACCTTCCATCTGTCCTTCCCACTCCTACCTTATGGCTGGCATTTAGTTTAAACAACAACAAAGTCACTGGGACCCATCACAGTGAAGGCTTTCGAAGGAAGATACTGTAGTGCTATATGAAATATTTTCACTGTAATCAAAGGAGAATTTTGAACAAACTCTTCTAGAAGGTTATGGATATGTGCAAAATGTGAAAGAAAACAAACTGTACACCTATGTCTGGTTTACAGCAGCAAAGGAAGAACTAGGAGGAAGAGAAGATCTCTTGAGTCATCTTCATGGGATAACAACATTCCCTTCCTGCAGGAGGCAGTGTTTTACCAGCCTCCCAAATTTAGCTGAGAACAAAATTATACTATACTTCTTGCAGTATAGAAAAATATCAGCTATAAACTTTGGTTCTGTGGATTTTGCCATGTGTTTTGGATTGCTTCTAAATTTGGACAGTTTAAATATGGCAATTTTTTATTTAAAAAAATAGGTAGAATTATTTTCTCATGTCTGTTTGATCATTCAGATGAAAGACATGGGAAATAAGTGGCTTTAACTGACAAGATGTAAAGGAAAGAGGAGGATTGGTTTTACCTGATTTGAAATTGTATTTTGCAGCTTGCTGTTTGGTTTGAATTAAAGAGTGGGTGTTGCTGAGAAATAAAAGGCTTTTGGAGTTAGAAGGACATGACCTGAGATTTGAGTGGCATGGATATTTGTGGTATGATAAAGCCAAATTTAACGTGGATTAAAAAAATTATTATGTCATACTGAGGATATTGAATAGATTACAAACCCAGGTTGTGCCCAAAAACACCTTTGTGGATCTCAGCAGAAGAAGCATTTTATAGACGAGAAATAATAGGCAAACACAAATGACTAACTTATCATGAGATACTAGAATTTTGTCAAGGGGTATGTAAAATAAAATCAAGAGAAGAACTGGTGGCAGAGGGATATGGCTGTCAGTGGTTCGCTTATTTACATTTATTAGAAAGTTTTAAAGTAGAAAAAAGAACTTATGGTTTTGAACATTGTAAGACTGAGTTTGAAATAGAATTGTGTACAAATGATGAACATGTAATTGCTAAAAGGTATAAACTTTTATTCAAATTTGAAACAGAAGAAGAACAAATGAAAGAATGTATGATAAAGTGGGCTAAAATTTTGGTTATAATATACAGATGGAACAACGGGAAAATATGTGGCTGAAAGGATTAATATTCATATTGTTATAATCTTAAAGAGAAGTTTTATACAACAATGTACCATTGGTATATGTCACCAGAAAAATTGTCTAGAATGTATAAAGGCACTTCAAATTTATGTTGGAAATGTGAACAACAAGAAGGGACATTTTAACATGTTTGGTTGATGTGTAAAAAAAGCTAGAAAATTTTGGATTCAAATACACACACTAATTCAGAGGATTTTAAATATTAATATACAATTGAGGCCAGAGGTTTTCTTTTGGGATTGATGGATAAACAGTTGGAAAAAAGTCATGGAACTTTGTTCTTGTGTATGATAACTGCAGCAAGATTATTGTATGCACAAAGATGGAAAGACTAGGCATTACCCTCAATGGAGGAATGGTTGGTGAAGAAGATGGAACTTACTGAGATGGCTAAACTGACTTCTTTGATCAGAGAAAAGACAATATCTACATATATTTCAAGTGTTAAGAGTTTATAATGTAATCGATTTTTCTCTTGGAAAATTTCTCTTGGAGCATAAAAGAAAATAAACAAAGCTAATCATCGTGATTCTTCATGGCCTCACATAGCATTTCACAATGTACTGGGGACTTCACCTAACAAATTTAACAAACATTTAATATAATTCTAAACCACGTTGTATTGATAGGTTGCAAGCTATTCTTCTCAACCTAAGGACTCCCAGCTTCAGGCTGTCTGTTTGACTGTCAATTAAAGTTTTTCATGGCCTCTCTGCCAGCCTGACATGGCTATTACATGTGCAGTGTACTGTGGAAGAGGTGAGTGAAATGTTATTAAATATATGTATGTTCAGAACCTATATATTTTGTTAGCTAGACAGTAGTGAAATTGTGCTGTTTTATAAGTTCATTTGTTGCTCATCCCTCTCTGGTTTTCACAACCTCCTTATTTTATCCTCCCCTGCATGATTAATTGCTTGTTCCATCATCCCAAACTCAAGGTTAAGTTAAGGTCTCCTTCAGGTTGGTGGACCATGTAATAAAAATCAGTTTGGATAGGCTATGTCATAAGAGCATTACAGGTTTCAGAGTGGAATAATATTCATTTTTCTCCATTGTTTTCCCTTGAGGCAGATCTTGTAGGACATGTTAAACTTCCAAATAATATAGGGCCTATATTTCATGTCAGATCCTAAAGCAAATCTGATATGATACACACGCACTCATACACACATATGTGTGAACGCATGCTTAGGACCAGAGTTAAAACTCATGGCAGCGGAGTAAGTTATAATGATATGTTTTCAGAATCTACCTAAATATAACAGAGACATTAAAATATTAAAAAAATATGAGAAAAATGTATTTACACATTTATTTTAACACTGTCTCATAACGTCAACGAAAACTTCAGTGGTCTATTCATGAAATCATTTAAAGATTAAATTGGATTCTACTGTAGATTATGCTTTTAAATTTCTGTTTATTGTTATGCTTCTGCTCTGAAAATGTGTTACAAGCCACTTCAAAGTAATTGGCAGAGAAATTTAAGTAAAGTTTAAATAACTGAGGTCCCTTCCAGATGCAAGGGCACTGCTTCTGTGTTCCACCATGCCCGTGACTTCAGCAGGACTTTGCAAGCTGAGTTGACTAACTTTGAAAAACTCACTGTTGCAGTACAGGAAATGCTGTGAAGTTACCATTGCCCATTTCTCAGAACTCCTCCTTCCAACTTATGAAATTTCCCTTCTTTCTCCAAAAATGGACTTGCTATGGGGCCTTGGTGCTGTTCCTCCTACATCCTTCCTGAACAAGCCAAGAAATAGCATTTCCACACCCCCACAGTGGCTGTTTGTGGGTTTCTCCCCACCCTCTACCAACAAACATGGCAAGGCATTGAAGAGGACAGAGATGAAGCTACAACACTAATTTTTGCTTTCTACCATTGACCAGCTGAAGTGAAGAAATGGAACATTGGACAACTCAAGAAGTTTCTTAGCAACCAAAAATGAGGACACTTGTGGTATGGCATGAATGGGTTTGTGGAGTCCTTGGTGCTCTCTGAGCCTTGTTGTTTTCTTGCAGACATTTCATTGCCAGGCTAGGCAACATCTTCAGTGCGAAAAGGGAGTGGGACTTTCTCTCTGTTTATATACCATGGCTTGTCCTGCTTGTGTTGCTGGGGGTGTTGTTCTCTCCTTAGTACAGAGCTTTCCAAACTGTGTGTCAGGACACGTTAGTGTGTCGGCTGCAGTGTCTGGGTGTGTCGTGGCTGCTGCTGCCTCCGAGCCCTGCCAGGATTCCGCGCAGGTCCTAGTGCCTGCCTTGTGCCTGGCTGCCTCCAAACCTGCCCTGCCAGGATTCCGTGCAGGTCCTAGTGCCTGCCTTGTGCCCTGCTGTAAGAGTGTATCGCGAAATGATGCCCTGCTGTAAGAGTGTGTCGCGAAATGATGCATATCTAAAAAGTGTGTCACCAACATGAAAAGTTTGGAAAGCTCTGCCTTAGTAATTCCTTGATTGGGCTGTTGTTTGCTACTTGGTTGATTGACTGAGTTAATAGTTCCTTGATTAGGGTATATTGTGCTGTTTGATTGTTCCTCTGGTGCTAATCTTGGTGTTAATCTTTGCATAATCTTTGCATGAAGACTATGCATAATCTTTGCATGAATTATGCATAATCTTTGCATGAATAATGAAGATTTGCATAAACTTTGCATAAATAATGAAGATTTGCATAATCTTTGCATGAATGGGTTTGCCAAAGTTTGGTGGACAACAGTTAGGCTGTCAGTGGTAGTTTGAAACTGCTTTGAAAAAGAAGAATTAGAGAGAATAAGGTATAGGTATACCACTCTGCTGTCATTTCTGTCAATAATTGTGAGAAAAATGTTCATTGTTGGATCTACAAAAAAGATTAAGCAAAGACCTTGAAGTCAAATAGTCACATTATGTATAGGATTTTTCATGCACGTTTTATAAATTTTATCCAGTCATAATTGGCTTGATTGTACATGCCAGTATGATGTCTGAGATGTGAACCTATAGAAGTCTACTTAGCAGAGGAAAAGAATTCTCATGCATGTGAATGTACACACATATGTAAGTGTAAGTGTGCATAGATACTTGGGGGGGGGAGAAGTTGGCTTGATAACCCCTTATGTGTGGGGCACCACAGGGGTTGGTCCTCTCTCCCCTGTTCTTTAACATACTGTATATGAATCTGCTGGGAAAGGTCATCCAACAATTCAGGCTGCAGTATCATCAGTATTCTTATTATACCCAATTGTACATTGCCACCCCAGGCTGTGAGGGAGATGCTGTTGATGTCCTTCCCAATGTTTGGAGGTAGTAAGGGTCTGGATGGGAGAGAACACTGTGAAGCTGAACCCTGGTCAGTCTGAATTGCTCTGGATACACTGGGTTTTCTGTCATCACCAGAGTTATTCCTTGATGGGCAAGCACTACCCTCAGGGAGCAGGTTCAAACTTTGGGGTCCTTCTGGACTCAGGGATCCTGATGGAACAGCAGGTGAAAACTGTGGCCAGAGAGACTTATACCTAACTTTGGCTGGAACATATAACACCAGTTTTGTGGACCCTGCATTGATTGCTGATTGGTTTCCAAACACAATTCAAGATGCTGCTTTTAATCTATAAAGTTTTTTGGCTTGCTGCCTGGATATCTGCAGGACAGCCTACTCCAACCAGTACCATCCTGATCAATTAGATCAAACAGACAAACTGTAATTGATCCCACATTTTCAGGAGCTCCAGGTCCAGGGTGAAGTGAGGATTACAGTGATCTGCTTTTCTTTTCTGTGGCAGCACCAATAGTGGAGATCAGACTACCTCCCTCCTTGTTGATGTTTTGGAAGCTTTTAATGTCATAGTTGTTCTGGAGAGCCTTCTCCTGATTTTATCATGCCATCTTCCTTTGCTTTTTTATTGTTTCTCGATTTCTCTTTGATGGTGGAGTTTTACTTTTTCATATTTGTAATATTGTGGAAGATTTATATGGCTTTATATTTCATGTAAGCTGCTGAGATTGCAGTGGGGTAGAAATATGGAAAATAAGTAAAAATCAATACTAGGCTCTATAAACCTTCAAGGAGGTCTTTTGTTTTGATGACTGTTTCAAAGCTGCTTCATAAAGTGAGGCAGCCCGCCTGCCCTTCTAAAAGCAAAGTGAAATGGCTGTGAGGCTTTGTCCACCTGCCTCAATTGGAAACCACAACAGCTGGAAGAGGCTTCTGTGCATGTGCTAGTGCTAGTTGTCACCATTATGGTCCTTCATAACTCAAGGCTAGGATATCTGTGGGACTACTTTCTCCCAGTAGTGTCTGCATTTCCAATAAGGTCAGAAAGAGTGGATTCCTTCTGTGTCCCTTCACTCATGGAATACTCTGTCCAGGGATCATGGAAGTGAGCATTCCCAATCACTGTCCCCCTTCTGTGGAATAGCATCCTTCTGGATAGCTAAGTGGCCTCTTTTCTACTGGTTTTTAGGAAAGCCATTAAAATGGGGTCATTCCATCAGGCCCTGGGTCGGGAATGCTATGAGCAGTGGAGGGTTTATTTTTACTCTCTGGCAGTGGAGGGTTTATCTTTGGGTTTGGTTGAATGTTTATTTCTTTTCAGAACATATATGGCTGCCTATCTCACATAGTGATTCTAGGTGGCCCATAACAACCAATAAAAACAGTGGAATAAAAACAGAATAATTCTTCCCACCAGGCACGAGATGAACCAAATTATTGACCTCCTGACTCATAGGCTCATTGAGCCTATCCTAGCTCAATGCTTGAGGGAAGAGCTAGGTCTTCATGGCTTTCTGGAAAGCTAAAAGTGTAGTGGCCCCTTGAATCTCAGGTAGGAGGCTAATCCAGAGGGCTGGGGCAGTTGCAGAAAAGAGAATTTATTAATGTTTCCAATGCTGTGTGGTTGACTATGATATTGATGAGAGCCAGTTTGGTGTAGTGGTTGAAGGCACTGCACTAGAAACCAAGAGAGGATCCGTTCTAGTCCTGCCTTAGGCACAAAGGCAGCTGGGTGACTTTGGGCCAGTCACTCTCTTTCAGCCTTAGGAAGAAGGCAGTGGCAAACCAATTGTGAACACTCTTGCCAAGAAAATGTCATCAACTTGTCCATGTAGTCGAAGGAAGGAAGGAAGGAAGGAAGGAAGGAAGGAAGGAAGGAAGGAAGGAAGGAAGGAAGGAAGGAAGGAAGGAAGGAAGATATATTGGTGTGTGCATGTAGGGGAAGGGGGTTGATTTCAACTTACTGAAATCAGATGAACACCACTTTTTTTGTTTTAACCCAATTTACTGAAATGGGAGGCACATGACAGGAGCAGTCTACAATCCCAGTAAATGTTCTGTTTGGAGTATGAGACCACCAGAACTCTTTAAGGAAATACTTTTATTTACAATTAAAACTATTTACAAATGGAAAAAGTCCTTTAAGCACATAACTGTAATTCGACTTGGATCAACTGGACTACACAGCAGGATGCACTTGAAGGCTTGGCAGCTCTGCAGTAACACTGGCTAGCGATCACAAGTTGAACAGACCAAAGTCTTTTGAAGCAATTATACAAGGCTGACTGGAACTGCAGGACTAAACTGGTTTCACTTCAAAGCAGGATCTTCTGAAGCACTGAGGCAGGACTGGACTGGATTACAGGACAAGCTGGACTGGTTCCACTGAACAAGGTTCTTCTGGAGTGACAGGCAACTCTGGACTGCAACTGCAAGGCAAGGCTGGACTGGATCCACTGGACAAGCTTCTTCTGGAGTGACAAAGCAACTCTGGACTGGAATTGCAAGGCAAGACTGGACTGGATTCTCTGGACAAAGTCCTTCTGTAATGACAAGACAATGCTGGGCTGGAACTGCAAGACAAGGCTGTACTGGACTCCCTGGATAAGGTTCTTCTGGATCAACAAGACAATGCTGAGGCTAGACTGGCAAAACCAGGCAAGGTACTTCTGGAACAATGAATTGCAACTGCACTAGATTAGCATGATAAGACTGCCCAGGAGCAAACTGATAAAACCTAGCTGAATTAGCAAGGTGTTTCTTGACTAAGGCTGCAGGACAAAACTTGGCTGAAGCGGCTGGGCAAGATGGGACTGAAGTGCTGAGAATGCTATTGGTGGGAGTCTGATGAAAGACTGTGAGATAAGACCCCTTTTGACTTGGCGAAGGAGCAGCTTGAGATTCCGAAGCAGCTGGGGTCAATTCTGAAATGATGCAAGGCTTTTGCTCTGGTTCCTTGGCGGCTACAGGGCAGGACTCTGAAGACTGTTCCACCTGGACTTCTCCTGAAGAAGCTGTAAGCTCAGTGGAACGTTTGTCACCGGCGATCGGGTGCTTGAGCTGGCGTCCTTTTATTCTGTTATCCGAACGCCTTCTATCCTCAGGAACCAATGTGGCTTCCTTCTGCTTGGCGTGCTTCTCAGCCCTCCTTTCTCGTGCATTGATTGGCGCTCTTGACTTTGTTCCTGATTCTGGACCAATCTGCTCCTCAGGATTCTCCCACTCTGCTAGGTCATCCCCGGGTCCGTTTCTCTGCACCTGCTCATCACGAGTCTGGTCATGAGTATCTCACTTTTGACCCTGCACCTGCTCATCATGAGTTCCACTTGCCGGTTGCTGCACAAGATCAGTTTCGTTTCTCTCATACATTTTGTTTTCCCCTAGCTCAGAGTCAGAGTCAGAGTCTGATAGTAAAATAAAATAAAGTATGCAAATGCCTGTTCTACGTTTTGCAAGTGTCAGAAGAGGCTAAGAGGAAGCTGAGAAGTAACAGAAAGCACCCCATTGATACAAACTGCATTACCTCTTCTCCTCAATATAGTCCATCACTCTTCCCTAATCAAGTGCAGAACTCTTTATCAAGGTCAATAAAAGCCAATTTGCACAGGCTTAATTTGGGAGCCAGCATGATGTAGTAGTTAAGGTGCTGGATTAGGAGTGGATAAACAGGTTCTAGTCCTCCCTTAGGTATAGAAGTCACCTGGGTAACCTTGGGCCAGTTACTTTCTCTCAACCCAAATAAGCTGGCAAAATAAAATTAAATTAAATTAAAAAATGTATAAAATAAAATTTTATAAAATAAAATATAAAAAATATAATTCCTGATTACATCATGTGTTGATAGCTTCTCCATGTGAGCTGAAGGGAACGGAGTGCAAAACAAATAGATATGCAACCAACCAAACTAACATTAGGAAAAACAACAAACAAAAAGTATTTCCTTTTCTACAAAAGCTGTTAGGCAGTATGACTGACATATGCAGAATAGAAGGGAGCTTCCCATTTGGGGGGCACAGTTGGTGCATCTGGACTTTTGAGATGATAGGTGTTGCCGAAACCCACAAGGACCATTACATGAAAAGGTCAACTGTTGAGTCTAAGAGATGAATCTCTTGCCGAAGAATACAGGTACCATATCTGTGCTATATACCATATTTGTTGTTTATTCATTCAGTCGCTTCCAACTCTTCGTGACTTCATGGACCAGCCCACGCCAGAGCTTCCTGTCGGCCGTCACCATCCCCAGCTCCCCCATGGTTGAGTCCGTCACCTCCAGAATATATATACCATATAGCCTCCTCTAAAGTTTTTAGTCCATGTAGTCAACACATGCAGGGGTAATGGGGCTCTGTGTGCTAATCCCATAATCTCAGTGGTCCCATTTTGACCACTATCACTGCCAACATTTGCATACAGATTGAAGGTTAGAACCCGATTCTTCATGCAAACGTCCTTCAAGTCATCATACACCATTTGGGATTCATGCAAAATCCTGATCACATGTAGGGTTTTAAAGTATGCGGTTGAACATGGCAAAAAAGAAAAAGATCCCTTCACATCTTTAGCTCCCTAGGAAAGGATGTGTAGAACTGGTAGATTATAGGGGCATTATAGGCAAGAGTAGCATATACAACTCTGTTTCTCCCCATGTGTCATTGAAACGCAAGAGTGGAAACCCTCTCCTTCCTGCAGCCGATCACATTGGGAGCCTTGAGTATCAATGATGATGGTTGCGGTAATTTGGGATGGAAATGAAATTAGTCCTGCTTCTCTCATGCTGCTGTGATGGTGATAGAGTTAAGTCCCTGTCCTTTTGCCTGCATGTACATGTGTGAAAAGGATCAAACTGATTCAATTAGGAAACCAAGGTTGTTAGAGCCAACTTATTTTCCCTTGTTGCTTCCCAGCACACATATAGGACTTAATCTCAGCATGAGTTACTTGACAGAACTCAGCTTCGTTGCTATGGGAACAATTTTCATGAACTCCTCTAAGCAACCTCAGCCCACTCGTTCCACCAGGGATCAGATATTTGATTGACTGCTAAGTCCAACTATGTAGTAGTACTAGTCATGTCACATCTGCCGTATTTCCCTAAATACCTTTTTTTTCCAAAAAAAAAAATAACACTAAACATATCATTTCTTCTTTCTTTTGTTCACTTAAGAGTTTCTTTTAATTCTTGATGATATTTTGTCTCTGCATAAATAAACTCCATAATTCTTTCTCTCATTTTTCCCCCTTTAAATCCAAAGCCTGGGAAATAACACCACTAGTAATTAGGAACTGAATAATGTTGTTTAAAGCAGTATTAATTATTGGAGCCGATGACATCCCAGGGTTACAGAAATCAAAGAAACTAGAGTAAAGGCAAGAAACTACTATTCCTTGAAGAAGAACATCAGGGATTTACTCTTTTCTTTGTGCAATTGATACTAGTGAACCAGGCTGTGATGGCAAAGTTCTGGCCACAAAGGACCAACCCTGCATATCATTAAACCTTTATCTCATTTGAGAAAGCTTCTCATTCTAGCTCATGGACATCCATTGCAAATCTCAGACCATTATTTCCAGACACTGAACTCTCTGAATTAGAATGTGAAGTACAGGTAATGATCATTTTCTGTCTTTTCTATGATACTAGGTCTATTGAAAAATAACAATTTGTATTTATGTAGCATCTTTCTCCTCCAGCAAAGGAGATCGTTACCTTGTCGTGGTGCTGGAGCTTGAGCACTTCAATGAAACCATGAGCTAAACCGTGAAGGGACACCCAAGACGGGAAGGTCGTGGCAGAGAGGTCAGACTAAATACGATCCCTGGGGAAGGTAAAGAGCGGTATCACTCTTGGGTGTGAGAGACCCTGGGGGAGGCCAGAGTTGTATGATTGTATATTAGAGTGCCCGCCCCTGAGTGAGAGACAGGTTGTGGGCAGGAGTGGATGGTGCCCCTTCGACCAGTGAGAGAAGCTGAAGGGGCACGTAGTGAGTGTGGAGTGAGTGGTTAGGGGGTGGTTAGGTTCTACTGGCACCGAAAGCATATGCTGGTACGCTGGTGACCGTACTGCCCCCTGAGGTTGACTGAGTTAGGAAGATGTGTGCATGGGAGAGGGGCCCCCTGTTTCAATCTAGGGTTTTCGGAGGTCCGGTGGTGGAGGCAACTGGGCCTCGTAACTCTAGGGGCTCTGGGGCGGATGGTCCTATTGAAGTGGTGACGGGTCGGGGATGTTATGGCGGGAACCGGAGGTCAGGCCATCGTTGGGGAAGATGCCCCCGGTGTTTATTACCGGTGGTGTGTTCCGGCCTTCTGGGTTCAAACCTAGGCCCTGGTCAGCGGATCCTCGAGTGCCCTGATTTCCGGCTGTTGATGCTTAATGCCAGGTCGGTTAATAACAAGGGCCCCATCATATGTGATTTGATCGCGGAGGAGGGGGCCGACCTGGCATGTATTACCGAGACCTGGCTGGGCCCTGGAGGAGGGGTTGCCCTCTCGGAAATCTGCCCGGCCGGGTTTCAGGTATGGCACCAGCCGAGACATCGGGGTAGGGGAGGCAGGGTGGCAGTTGTCATCCGAGAGTCTATAGTGGCCTTCAGGGGCACAGCTCCACAGGTGGCTGGATGTGAGACTCTGTACTTCAAGTTGGGTTCCCGAGAGCAGTTGGGAGTGTTGCTGCTGTACCAGCCTCCCTGCTGCGTAGCAACCTCCCTGCCCGAGCTGCTGGAGGCTGTTTCGGGGTTGGCGGTGGAATTCCCCAGACTTATGGTTCTGGGGGATTTCAACCTGCCGTCCCTGGGACGTGCCTCGGAGACGGCTCGGGAGTTCATGGCTACCATGGCAGCCATGGGCCTGGTCCAGATTATCCGGGACCCAACTCGAGACAGTGGTCTCACTCCGGACTTGGTTTTCCTGTCGGAGCTGTGGCAAGGTGATCTGGGGGGAGAGTTGCATCTATCCCCGTTGTCATGGTCGGATCATGCCCTGGTGACCCTTAGATTCTCATATGCTGCCCCACTCCGCAGGGAGGCTGGACCTATTCGATCGGTCCGCCCCCGGCAACCAATGGACCCGATAGGGTTTCAGAGGGAGCTGGGGGTTATATCCGAGGATCTTCTGCACGGTCCAGCGGAGGTCCTGGCCACAGCTTGGAATAAGAAAGTGGCCGGGGCCTTGGACAGGATCGCGCCTATGCGGCCTCTCTTGTCCCATCCAACCCGATACTCCCCGTGGTTTACCGAGGAGTTGAGGGTGCTGAAAAGGGTTAAGAGACGTCTAGAGCGCCGCTGGAGGAAGACAAAGACCGAACCCGACCGAACACAAGCTAGAGCCGCGGTTAAGGCCTACCTTGTGGCGGTAAGAGTGGCGAAACGTCAATATTTCTCCGCTCTTATTGCATCCGCAGAATGCCGCCCGATGGCCCTGTTTAGGATTACTCGATCTCTCCTAGGTAAGGTGGGGCCGGTGACCCACCTTCAGGGCCGTGCGGAGGAATTTTCAGAGCATCTGATGGATAAAATCGCTCGGATCCGTTCTAAGTTGGACTCCAAGCGTGATACATGGTCTGGGGAGATGCCAAGGGAACATCTTTGCCCGAATATCTGGGAATGGTTTGATCCTGTTGGGCCTGAGGAAGTGGACAGGATCCTCTGGACTGTAAGGGCCACTACTTGTCATCTTGACCCATGCCCCTCCTGGCTGGTGAAAGCAGCCAGGGAGGTGACATGTGGTTGGGTCCATGCGATGGTCACTGCATCCTTGGGAGAGGGAGTGTTCCCGGCAGCTTTTAAGGAAGTGCTGGTGCACCCCCTCCTCAAGAAGCCATCACTGGACCCTATAGTGTTGGACAATTTTCATCCCGTCTCCCACCTCCCCTTTCTGGGGAAGGTGGTTGAGAAAGTGGTGGCATTACAGCTCCAGAGGATTCTGGATGATACGGATTATCTAGACCCCTTTCAGTCAGGGTTCAGGCCGGGATATGGGGTAGAAACTGCATTGGTCACACTTACTGATGATCTCTGGCGAGCGCGGGATGGAGGCAGTGCATCCATCCTGGCTCTTCTTGACCTCTCAGCAGCTTTTGATACCATCGACCATGGTATCCTTTTGGGACGGCTTAGGGGGTTGGGGGTGGGCGGCGTGGTTTTGTGCTGGTTCACCTCCTTCCTCCAGGGCCGATCCCAATCGGTGGTAATAGGAGATGAGAGATCCGACCCTCGGCCCCTACTTTGTGGGGTGCCGCAGGGTTCGGTTCTCTCCCCTCTCCTATTTAATATCTACATGAAACTGCTGGGTGAGATCATCCGCCAACACGGGATGAGGTATCTCATATATGCTGATGATACTCAACTATATATCTCCATCCCGGGCGAGTTAAGTGATGCAGTGACTGCCCTTTCTCAGTGTCTGAGGGCTGTGGGGGCCTGGATGGGGAACAACAGGCTTCAGCTGAACCCTGGTAAGACGGAGTGGCTGTGGATTGATGGTGCATCGAGATCCAGAGAGTTGTCATCTTTAGATCTGGGCGGGGTGGCACTACCCCATTCAGACACAGTGCGGAACCTGGGTGTCCTTCTAGACTCACGACTCCTGCTTGAAGAGCAGGTGGCAGTCGTTGCCAGAAGGGCATTTGTACAACTTCGAGTTGTACGCCAGCTACGCCCTTTCCTTGACCGAGACGCACTCCGGACAGTCACTCATGCCCTGGTGATCTCCCATATAGACTATTGTAATGCACTCTACATGGGGCTACCCCTGAAGAGTATCCAGAAGCTTCAACTGGTCCAGAATGCGGCTGCGCGTGTAGTTATGAGTGCCCCAAGATCGGCACATGTGACACTTCTACTTTGCGAGCTGCATTGGTTACCAGTTTGCTTCCAGGTCCAATTCAAAGTGTTGGTTGTCACCTTTAAAGCCCTACATGGCATGGGACCAGGTTACCTAAGGTACCGCCTCGTTTCCAGAGCATCGACCCGCCCCACTCGGTTATGCAGAGAGGGCTTGCTACGGACCCCGTCTACAAGAGAATTCCATCTGATGGGGTCCAGGAAGCGGGCATTCTCTGCAGTGGCACCCGCCCTCTGGAATATTCTGCCCCTGGAGGTGAGGCAAGCCCCCACACTGATGACCTTCCGAAAACAATTGAAGACCTGGCTCTGCCACCTCGCTTGGGATGGGAGGAGTAATAGCTCCTCTTGGGGATGGCTTGCTCCATAGAGTTCTTTTAAACTTAACATCAGAGCCTCTTGGGTTTTATATATTTAATTAATTTATATAGATATACATTTATGTATGGTATTTTATATGCTTTTATATGTTTTAATTGTCAACTTTGTGTAAACCGCCCAGAGTCCCCTCTGTGGGGGGAGATGGGCGGTGATATAAGTATGATAAATAAATAAAAATAATAAATAATGGCAACCCACCCCAGTATTCTTGCCGTGAAAACTAAATGGATCAGTACAACCAGAGATACGTCGGTATACCATCGGAAGATGGGACTCCCAGGTCGGAAGATGGTCAAAATGCTACTGGGGAGGAACAGAGGATACGTTCAACTAGCCCCAGATGTGATGACGCAGCTAGCTCAAAGCCGAAAGGACGGCTAGCGGCTGACGGTGCTGGTGGTGAATGGCGAATCCGATGTTCTAAAGATCAACACACCATAGGAACCTGGAATGTAAGTTCTATGAGCCAGGGCAAATTGTATGTGGTTATTGGTGAGATGTCAAGATTAAATATAGACATTTTAGGTGTCAGTGAACTGAAATGGACTGGAATGGGCCACTTCACATCAGATGACCACCAGATCTACTACTGTGGACAAGAGGACCACAGAAGAAATGGAGTAGCCTTCATAATTAATAATAAAGTGGCTAAAGCAGTGCTTGGATACAATCCAAAAAACTACAGAATGATCTCAATTCGAATTCAGGGTAAGCCATTTAACATCACAGTGATCCAAATATACGCGCCAACCACAGATGCTGAAGAAGCAGAAGTAGATCAGTTCTATGAGGATCTGCAGCACCTACTGGATAATACGCCAAAAAGAGATGTTATTTTCATTACAGGAGACTGGAATGCTAAGGTGGGTAGTCAGACGACACCTGGAATTACAGGCAAGCATGGTCTGGGAGAACAAAATGAAGCAGGACATAGGCTGATAGAATTTTGCCAAGACAACTCACTGTGCATAACAAACACTCTCTTCCAACAACCTAAAAGACGACTTTATACATGGACTTCACCAGATGGTTGACACTGAAATCAGATTGACTACATCCTTTGCAGCCTAAGGTGGCGGACATCTATACAGTCGGTAAAAACAAGACCTGGAGCTGACTGTAGTTCAGATCACGAGCTTCTTATTGCAAAATTTAGAATCAGACTAAAGAGAATAGGGAAGACCTACAGATCAGTTAGATATGAGCTCAACAATATTCCTAAGGAATATGCAGTGGAGGTGAAGAATAGATTTAAGGGACTAGATTTAGTAGATAGGGTCCCGGAAGAACTATGGACAGAAGTTCGCAACATTGTTCAGGAGGCGGCAACAAAAAATGTCCCAAAGAAAAAGAACACAAAGAAGGCAAGATGGCTGTCTGCTGAGACACTGGAAGTAGCCCAAGAAAGAAGGAAAGCAAAAGGCAACAGTGATAGGGGGAGATATGCCCAATTAAATGCAAAATTCCAGAGGTTAGCCAGAAGAGATAAGGAATTATTTTTAAATGAGCAATGTGCAGAAGTGGAAGAAGACAATAGAATAGGAAGGACAAGAGACCTCTTCCAGAAAATTAGAAACATCGGAGGTAAATTCCAGGCAAAAATGGGTATGATCAAAAACAAAGATGGTAAGGACCTAACGGAAGCAGAAGAGATCAAGAAAAGGTGGCAAGAATATACGGAAGATCTGTATAGGAAGGATAATAATATTGGAGATAGCTTTGACGGTGTGGTCAGTGAGTTAGAGCCAGACATCCTGAAGAGTGAGGTTGAATGGGCCTTAAGAAGCATTGCTAATAACAAGGCAGCAGGAGACGACGGTATCCCAGCTGAACTGTTTAAAAACTTGCAAGATGATGCTGTCAAGGTGATGCATGCCATATGCCAGCAAATTTGGAAAACACAAGAATGGCCATCAGATTGGAAAAAATCAACCTATATCCCCATACCAAAAAAGGGAAGCACTAAAGAATGTTCAAATTATCGAACAGTGGCACTTACAGTATTTCACATGCCAGTAAGGTAATGCTCAGGATCTTGCAAGGTAGACTCCAGCAATTCATGGAGCAAGAATTGCCAGAAGTACAAGCTGGGTTTAGAAAAGGCAGAGGAACTAGAGACCAAATTGCCAATATCCGCTGGATAATGGAGAAAGCCAGGGAGTTTCAGAAAAACATCTATTTTTGTTTTATTGACTATTCTAAAGCCTTTGACTGTGTGGATCATAACAAATTGTGGCAAGTTCTTGGTGGTATGGGGATACCAAGTCATCTTGTTTGCCTCCTGAGGAATCTGTATAACGACCAAGTAGCAACGGTAAGAACAGACCACGGAAAAACGGACTGGTTTAAGATTGGGAAAGGAGTACGGCAGGGCTGTATACTCTCACCCTACCTATTCAACCTGTACGCAGAACACATCCTGCGACGTGCTGGGCTTGAGGAATCCAAGGCTGGAGTTAAAATCGCTGGAAGAAACATTAACAATCTTAGATATGCAGATGATACCACTTTGATGGCTGAAAGCAAGGAGGAGTTGAGGAGCCTTATGACGAAGGTGAAAGAAGAAAGTGCAAACGCTGGGTTGCAGTTAAACCTCAAAAAAACGAAGATTATGGCAACCAGCTTGATTGATAACTGGCAAATAGAGGGAGAAAACATAGAGGCAGTGACAGACCTTATATTTCTAGGCGCAAAGATTACTGCAGATGCTGACTGCAGCCAGGAAATCAGAAGACGTTTACTTCTTGGGAGGAGAGCAATGACAAATCTCGATAAAATAGTTAAGAGCAGAGGCATCACACTGACAACAAAGGTCTGCATAGTTAAAGCAATGGTATTCCCCGTAGTAACCTATGGCTGTGAGAGCTGGACCATAAGGAAGGCTGAGCGAAGGAAGATAGATGCTTTTGAACTGTGGTGTTGGAGGAAAATTATGAGAGTGCCTTGGACTGCAAGAAGATCAAACCAGTCCATACTCCAGGAAATAAATCCAGACTGCTCACTTGAGGGAATGATATTAAAGGCAAAACTGAAGTACTTTGGCCACATAATGAGAAGACAGGATACCCTGGAGAAGAAGCTGATGCTAGGGAAAGTGGAAGGCAAAAGGAAGAGGGGCCGACCAAGGACAAGATGGATGGATGATATTCTGGAGGTGATGGACTCAACCATGGGGGAGCTGGGGATGGTGACAGCCAACAGGAAGCTCTGGCGTGGGCTGGTCCATGAAGTCACGAAGAGTCGGAAGTGACTGAACGAATAAACAACAACAAGCATTTTTCTCAGATGTAACACTGCACCTACCTTGACGTTGCTTTCTTTTCCCTGGCAGCGCCTTGAGTCACCCCAACCCCTCTATTCTCTTGAGGGTCAGGGAATCATGCTGAAAATGATGGGCTGTGATGCAGAAGGAGATACTGCAGGAAGGAGAAGATTATAGATAATTGGACAGGGGCACATTCTGTTGGATGATCTCACTCTTCCTTAGCATGCCCTAGGCTATGGCTCCCTCTGGTCAGCAGGGCCTCCAGACATCCAAAGAAGCTTTCTTGGAACCCTGAGAAGTTTGCCAGAAGAGGAGATTCTTTCTCCCTATCTGTTCTGCAGATAGCTCTCTGCATTCAGTCCATTATCTCAATAGTCTTTACAACTGAGGAAGGTTGGTATCCTCTAAGCTGATAGGGCTGTGCATGCTTCAAAAATGATTTGGTATAAATGGTTCAGAGCTTTCTGAGCATAGCACCTCTCTGCTCTTCATTAAAGCAGGCTTTTAGGCTTCCTGAAAAAAATAATGTTGCTGCTTTAAGAAGCAAACTGAGTAGTCTCTTGAAATCAGTAGCATCTTTTTTTAGGCTTCTGCAAAAGCCTGAAAACGTTGGGCAGTTTTAAGGAACAGTAGACAGATGCTGTCATCATGCTTGCAGGAGTTCTAAATCATTTGTTCCCAATCATTTTAAGTGCATACAGCCCTAATAGATAACTGAGTCTGAACAAAAAAATGGTTGATGATTACTTATGATATTTGAATCTGATTTAAATCCCACATTTTCAGCAATGTTTCTTGTTTCCTATAATTACTCACTGCAGAGAGATAGAATATGAAAGATTTGCAGCAGTGTTCTTTAAATGCAGTTAAAGTTTGAGAAGATAAGGAAAAAGCCTTTTCTGGGCTTGCATTAAGTTTTGGAATTCTTTATTCTTCTTGGTGAAAATCTTTCTTTGGAAGGCCCATGGCAAGCCAAGGTACTCCATAGTTTGATTTAGGTTTATTTTGCACTTTGGTCAGCAAAAAGTCTTGGGTTGGCAGATGTGGTTGCACAAATAAAAGAAATTGGAGAGAATCTGGATTAAAAACTTTATATATGGCTTCAACAATGGAGATTCATTATAATGGGGTGTGTGTGTGTTTATTTTCTGGTCAGTTTTTTCCTTTCCAACCCCAGATAATAGCCTCAGATAATGCAAGAGCTGGATATTAACCCACAGTTTAAGTAAATTAAATAGGAAATAAATGTGCTTTGTCTAGATCATGCTCAGAATTATTTTTTTAAAAAGGGCCAAAGATGCATACATGTACACTTTTCAGAAAATTTCAAATCTGGGTATTGCTTAGAACATTGCATTATTAATAGGCAATACAAATATGCTATGCATTAATAAGTAATCTGTTGTTCAAGCTGCAAGGTAGAAGTCTGAGAAAGAGAAATTTAGCAAGTGCCTATTTAGCTATGGTTTTCACATATTCCAATTATTCTTCTAAAATGACCTGAGCTATAGCTATGAAACATGGACTGATTCTACCATCCCTACTCACATTATTATTTTATCAATGTTCTTAAATGTTGCTTTTGAATTTGATATTAAAGTCAAAGCTCACTTCTAATTAAGATAATTTTGTAAGATTCAAATAATTAGAATAAAATATCACTTAAGGACTGCTATCTAAATCCTTAGAAGGATGTTAGGGAACATGGTAACTGCCCTCATTAAATGAAAAGAAAAACATTAAAACACTCCTTTGGCAGCATCTTCCTTTAGAGCAGTGTTTCTCAAATTTTGTTTGAGAAACACTGCTTTAGAGTATCCTGAATGTGTGTCAGGACACAGCATATACCTCCTAGTTGGTGAGATGTAGATAACATTATGTTGGCCGGCAAGTTAATCTCTAGATTAAAGATCCTAGCCTGTACAGAATAGCCTGAGCATGCTTGGAGTAAAACTGGGTTTGGTTGCAGTTATTAATACTGGCCAAAATATGTCAAAACTATCCAGTAGATCAGGGCTTTCCAAACTTTTCCCGTTGGCGACACACCAATGGCGGCACACGAAAACCTGGAAGTGGCACGGCAGCAGCGGCGTGTGAAAAACTGGAAGCACAGTTTGGAAAGCTATGCAGTAGATATTTATAGTTGGAAGAGAATGCTACCCATGACACAGATATGACTATGGCTAATAACCTATACCTTCTCCATCTTACTAAAAAGCATCATGTACAAGTCTTGATTGACCAAAGGCATGATGAGTGTCAGTGATCAATATCTGTGGGCCTATCTGGTGATAACCATAGACTTAATAAAATTATGATTTGGACTATAAGAGAAGTAAGTGGTAAAGACCATAAATTAATAATAAAAAGAGTATGAAAAGAAAAAGAAAAACAATGTTCCTTGCCTGTGAAACTAAGAGAAAGAGGAAGGATGTAATAGATATGAATGATCTTGTGGAGTGGAGTTTATCAATATATGCAGAGAAGCAAAAGTATAGATTTAATTCTAAATTAAAGGGATAAAATATATTTCAGAAAGTATGAATTGATTTTTAGGGTGTGTATGAAAGTAAAAGTCCATTGGTTGGTGATAGTTGCATAATATTCCAGTGAACAGTGATAATGGAGGAACCAGATGTTAATTTTGGGGGAAATTGTGCAATATTCTGACTGAACACTGTCTGGGGGTGGGGGTACTCTGCTAGGTAATATGCATTTATAGGTGGGAATGAGACAAGACAGTACAGAAAAAGTGATCAGGTCATTCACTGACCCAAGGATGAGCAAGAGTAGTGAGTATCTGCATAGAAAAAGATTTTTCTGTCTCATTTATATATGTGTATATTCATATGGCAAAATAATGAATATAGATCTAAAAACATGATCTTATTGTTTATGATGAGCACCTGAGAGAATTAGTGAAGGATGCCAGTGTAATGAAAGTTTCTGAATGTGGGATAACATCAGGAATGAATCTTGGAGAAAAATGGACACTAAAAATAGGAAAGAAGTAAAAAAACAAAATAGAATAAAAGCAGAATGACTTTGGGAAGAAAACGAATAAGTCCTGTATGAAAAAGTACTAGAAGATTAATCTATCTCCCAATAGAATGAGTGGGAAGTGGTCATAAGGGAAGAGGAGCAGGAATTTTCTGGAACAGAGTGACAATAATTATAGTTCAGAGTGTCACAGAAGATTCTGAAGTTACCTAAAGGGGTACAGATGAGGGGGGAAAACCCTATATAAGAAAATGCTGCAA
The DNA here is from genome assembly GCA_023362775.1 of Charina bottae. Lineage (NCBI taxonomy): Eukaryota > Metazoa > Chordata > Lepidosauria > Squamata > Charinaidae > Charina > Charina bottae. The sequence continues at coordinate 8,819,340 of JALMGJ010000025.1, forward strand.
AAAAATGAGGATGATGTTGTATAATGCACTTATAGAGAAAAAGGGAGTTAAAAAGAATGTAGTCAAAGAGAACAAGGAAGGATTAACAGAGAAAAGAAAATACAGTGATTTTGATGGAAACCAAAAATTGTTTTGAGTGGGTGAAGAGGACTAAATGAGAAATCCTCTTGTGAATGGAGTTAAAAAGAAAAGTGATGAAATGATATGGGGTGCAGTTGAAGTGAGAGGATTCTGGAAGAAGTAGTTGAGACACCTGTACAGGAATGATGGTAATACATCAAAGAGAGGAATTGTAACTAATACTGTAAATGTTAGTATCCCAGAAAAAAAATGAATTAAAAGGGAATAATAAATTCTTTAAAATATGGGGAAGGAGTTAGGCTATAGGTGTAGATGATGTAACTAGACAAATGCTAAACTATGAATAAAGCTTCCTTAAGAGTGGCTATGGGATTTGTTTAATGTGTACATGATGATTGCATCATGTGCCTGATGGTAGTGGGTAGTAGACGGTCTGTGGTGGGCAATAAGTAATTGATTAATAAAACCAAAAATTACCTATGTATAAGAGGTGGTTCTGCCTACTTTGTTACATAGAAGTGAGAGCTGGGTATGTTAGGAACATAAAAGGAAGTTCAACGCAATGGGAATGGGCCACTGAAGATTTGTCTGTCGCAAAACAAGAACAGATAGGGTCAAGAATGAACAGATGCTGAATGTACATGGAACCCCCCCCCCCATATATATATATATATACACTGCTCAAAAAAATAAAGGGAACACTGAAACAACACAATGTAAGTCCAAGTCAATCACACTTCTGTGAAATCAAACTGTCCACTTAGGTAGCAACACTGATTGACAATCAATTTCACATGCTGTTGTGCACATGGAATAGACAACAGGCGGAAAGCATAGGCAGTTAGCAAGACAGCCCCAATAAAGGAGTGGATCTGCAGGTGGTGACCACAGACCACTTCTCAGTTCCTATGCTTTCTGGCTGATGGTTTGGTCACTTTTGAATGCTGGCGGTGCTTCCACTCTAGTGGTAGCATGAGACGGAGTCTAAAACCCGCACAAGTGGCTCAGGTAGTGCAGCTCATCCAGGATGGCACATCAATGCGAGCTGCGGCAAGAAGGTTTGCTGTGTCTGTCAGCGTAGTGTCCAGAGCATGGAGGCGCTACCAGGAGACAGGTCAGTACATCAGGAGACGAGGAGGAGGCCGTAGGAGGGCAACAACCCAGCAGCAGGACCGCTACCCCCGCCTTTGTGCAAGGAGGGACAGGAGGAGCACTGCCAGAGCCCTGCAAAATGACCTCCAGTGGGCCACAAATGTGCATGTGGCTGCTCAAACGGTCAGAAACAGACTCCATGAGGGTGGTATGAGGGCCCGACGTCCACAGTTGGGGGTTGTGCTTACAGCCCAACACCGTGCAGGATGTTTGGCATTTGCCAGAGAACACAAGATTGGCTACTTCGCCACTGGCACCCTGTGCTCTTCACAGATGAAAGCAGGTTCACACTGAGCACATGTGACAGACGTGACAGGGTCTGGAGACGCCGTGGAGAACGTTCTGCTGCCTGCAACATCCTCCAGCATGACCGGTTTGGCAGTGGGTCAGTAATGGTGTGGGGTGGCATTTCTTTAGGGGGCCGCACAGCCCTCCATGTGCTCGCCAGAGGTAGCCTGACTGCCATTAGGTACCGAGATGAGATCCTCAGACCCCTTGTGAGACCATATGCTGGTGCGGTTGGCCCTGGGTTCCTCCTAATGCAAGACAATGCTAGACCTCATGTGGCTGGAGTGTGCCAGCAGTTCCTGCAAGACGAAGGCATTGATGCTATGGACTGGCCCGCCCATTCCCCAGACCTGAATCCAATTGAGCACATCTGGGACATCATGTCTCGCTCCATCCACCAATGCCACGTTGCACCACAGACTGTCCAGGAGTTGGGGATGCTTTAGTCCAGGTGTGGGAGGAGATCCCTCAGGAGACCATCCGCCACCTCATCAGGAGCATGCCCAGGCGTTGTAGGGAGGTCATACAGGCACGTGGAGGCCACACACACTACTGAGCCTCATTTTGACTTGTTTTAAGGACATTACATCAACGTTGGATCAGCCTGTAGTGTTCTTTTCCACTTTAATTTTTGAGTGTAACTCCACATCCAGACCTCCAGGGGTTGCTTACATTTGATTTCCATTGCTTTTTGTGTGATTTTGTTGTCAGCACATTCAACTATGTAATGAACAAAGTAATTAATATGAATATTTCATTCATTCAGATCTAGGATGTCTTATTTCAGTGTTCCCTTTATTTTTTTGAGCAGCTTATATATATATATACATACACATACACACATACATACATACACACACACACACACACACACACACACACACACACATATATATATATATACATATACATATACATACACATACATGTGTGTGTGTGTGATTAATGTATCATTAAGAATCTCACTGATCAAAAGGAGGAGCTGGAGCTTATGCCTCTTTTAGTACAGAAGGCAGCATCCCCTATAAAGTATTATTTTTACATATTTTAAGTTTAGACCAATTTGTATTTTATATTTGAGGAATGAATTTGAGAAGGTGAGGCTGTGAGTTTTAATGTCATTGTTTTTTAGAGTTACAATTAGTAACCCACAATTAGTCCTTCTTCTTGCTTGATTTTATTGATTCATAAACCTAAGAACATCTCTCCCTAGATATGAAAGGCATAGAAATGCATATGGCTCAGATTCAGCAAAGTGATTTCATAGGGACGATTCAAAAATGTTTCCAATAGTGCAGTCATTCAAAGGGAGGCCCCATTGAGTTTATTGGGCAAGTGGGAACAGGGTTGAAGCAGAGGGGCTTACTTCTGTGTAAATATGTATATAGGATTGTACTCATTAATCTGATGTCAGCCTTACTAGGTAGAATAGACAGGAAACATGACCAGATGAGTTAATTTTACTTTATTGTAAAGGTACATTAACAGAATCTTGCAAGTCTGAAAGTACAATTCTCCCACCATCACCTTTACAGCCCGAGAAACTAGGGAGGGTCCCTTCTGAGCCTCTTGCCCCTCCCAATATCTAGCTGCGGGCTATGATGTCTCTTATCTGACAAGAAACACTTAGGCAGTGTTTCTTGGCCCATTCTCCCAAGGTCTTTCCCACATACCATTCCACCTACTAGTGTCTAAACATACTGTACATTCCAATATATATGTGGATTTCAGATTCACATTATATTCTGCAGAAATTTAAATATCTTTAAACCTTCTAAACATTGATTTTTTTAAAAAAACATTTGTTGTAATAAGACTTTAATCTTACTCAGATATGAGTAAAAGATGAAATATGGCAGTTTGGGTCAGTGTTTAACTCACTCAAAGTGGAATGGGAAGGTCTAGTTCACCCTATATCTGATTCAAATTCCAAATTCTGCTGTGGTGTTCCAGTTCCATTATGCACTTTAGATGCAGACTGCCCTGAAAAGGGCAGGGTGTTGGGACACTTGTAATAAATAAGGAATTAAAAATAAAATAATTGAGAAACTAAAACTTATAATGTCCTAGTTTTCCTGTATGTTCCACTTATTTAGGTGAAAAGCAACATAAGTTGTGGTCACTTGAATAAGTCCTGTGTGTAAAAGAAGTTACTTTGAAAACTCTTGCAGTGATGCTATGATATTTGTTCAGCTTTGTTGCCTCATAAGGATCTAACTTTTCTGCAATTACTATCTTATTCCATAGATACAAAACAAAACAAAAAGCTCTAAGTGCCTTACAGTTTTTCCATGTGATATATGATAGGAGGGTAGCCCCCCGCTTTTAAACAAATGTTTCAGAATCAGAAATAGGTTGAGTATAAAAGCATAACATTTTAGCAGTTCAAAAGTCTTATTGTGTCCAAAATTGTCTATTTTAAATTTTATTGAGTGAATATCAATAACATGAATTGAGAATTGTGTTTAGCAATTTAACTCAGCAATATATTTAATGGATCAGATTAACTTTCTAACAGGAGTCACAAGTGTGATTCTTTTATTCTAAGCCTACCATTAAATGGGGAAATGCATAGTAAAGTGGAAATTAAATGGATTTGCATTGATTGCAACAGTAATACTTTTAATACTTCAAGGCCTAGGTTGGCATTATGCCTGAAGTGTTGGCCAAGGGCCTGGTAAAATCAGGATCCAAATCCAAAGTGAGTCATTAAGTTTACCACATGGTCTTCAACAAGTCACTGTAGCTGAGCCTGATCTACTTCTTAATAAATTGCCACGAGACCACAACTTAGTTTCTGATTGTATGTTTTCCACACCAAAGTTCCCAAAGTTTAGTCCCTTGTATCTCCAGTTTAAAAAAGAATCAAATAAAAATTGATCCAAAGGGTTTCAAAAGGCTTTCTTCTGCCTGAGAATAGGAGAACAGCTATCAGAGTATTGGACTAAAGAGGGAATCCTATGTTTGAATTTCTACAGGGTTCTTTGGTGAATAAAATAAGATGGTGATGTTTTGTTGCTCTGAGTTACAAATAAGCAAATAAATATATTAGACCAATATTCTGTTTCGTCCTTCCCCAAATCTGACTGGCTAGGTGATTAAGAGAGTTAAATCCAACGTATTAGAAGAGTACCAAGTTGAAGAAAACCACTACATGGTGATTTGAGGCATTGTAAACATTATTTACTATCTTTCTTGTCTCTTAAAATCTGACTAGATCATAGTTTATTTTGTATTAAATATAATAACACAATACATATTATGTTAACATGGCACATATGCACATATCAGTAGGAACAGCTGTTGCATATTCATGGGTCTAGGAAGCCAATGAAGGAATGTAGTTTCCATTCAGGATTATTCAGACTTTGTGATGTGTAATAGTGATTTGTTAAGGGCATAAAGCCTTTATTATATTGAGCAACCTTCCCCACTGATACCTTCCTGATTTTTGGATTACAGCTCCTATCATCATTGGCCAGCAATGGAAATAAACACCCAACACTAAACTTCTTGGGAAAGGTTGTTGAAGATCCATCAAAGATACCACTATGAATTAACCTCAGCCAGCCCCTATGCAACGCTGGCTTAATTTCAGTTGATTTTCCTGCTTTTCAAAATGTATTATTTCTTTGCTATAAAGAGTGAGCTTCCACCCATCTATGACTCTCCAAGATGGGTTCTAACATTATCAAGATACAATAAAGAAATGAACTAATCTCTTTGGGGGTGGAAAAGCCCAAACAAACAAACAAACAAACAACAAAACAGTAAAGCCTTCATCAGCTACCTGGTATTCCTGCCACTACTTACAACAGTCCACAGTGAGTATACAGGAAACATATTTTCTTCAAAACTGGTGTTGCCAGCTGGCCCTAGATGCCACTGTCCATTGGATAGTTGGACTTTTGCAAAGAGGCTAATTGGAATAGGGCTTCTGTGAAACCTCTTGATACTTTCCTGATGCAGAACCAAAGCAGCATTTCAAGTCAGGGAACTGTTTCAAAAGAAACCATTTATAAGTCTAGGAATACTTTCCCTGTAAATTATGGTAATCCCATCATTTCTATATTTTACATTTTGTCTGTAAAGTGTGGGCCATCAGATCATGAGGTCTGGCCAAGTGATCATTGGTCTTAAAATGATAAACTCTACCTCTTGGTGGGATTTAGTTAGGACTGCAATGCTTAATGGGCTTCTTGAGTTTCCATGTATCAGTCATGCCATGGAGTTCACAGGAATACAAACAATGAACCTTGAACCCCAAGGCTTTGATCTCAGCTGGTGTGATCCAGAAGAAAAACAAGCCAAGCCAAAAATGTGAGGCATCCTCAGTCTCATTGGTTTATGGTCAGAAACTACTTCATCACAAATATTGAGATTCTGATATTTATGAGGCAGTAAGATTGTTTGAATTTTCCTTCAACAGCAGGAAATAAGCACACAGTAAGCATATTCATCAGTCAAATTCACAATGGGCTCGACATGAAGGGATTTGTCAACTTTGAATAATAATTGATGGTGATGCAATGTCTACAACAAGCTTCCAATAGAAATAATAAATCCACAGGAGATGTGGTGGAAAACAAGCTCCTTCTGTAAAGATATTTCACACAGTCTGTCTCTTATATCATCTCTTGAACTGTTTACTGATATGGCTAGAAGAGAGGAATGAGAGATCAGGGACCTTGTGATCTTTCACTTTGGGGAATGGTTCCTTTCCTTAGGGACTGTGCAAGGAGACATTCTTCTTTCCTCTGGTTTAAGCAGCCACCCACCCCCTACTCAGACATGTTTACCTCACAAAACACCAAGGAAAGGGTCATAAATGATCATTTATAATGGATCTGGGGGCAAAGGTTAGGGAACACTGAATAAATGATAAAATGATCAATTCATATGATCATTATTATATAGTGAACATATTATTCAATATATATACACCTAACCCTCTGTTGTCCATTTTATTAGCCCTTGTATAAATTTACGAATGCATGTTTGTGGTGGTGAAATATCTCAGGTTATGCTATCTTTATATCATGTTTAAAAAGGTAAAGGTTCCCACTGCACATTTGTGCAGTTGTGTCTGACTCTAGGGGCCGGTGCTCATTTCCGTTTGTTATCCCAAGAGCCAGCGTTGTCCGAAGACGCTTCCACAGTCATGTGACCACATGACGCACATGGAACGCTGTTACCTACCCACCAAAGTGGTACCTATTCATCTACTTGCATTTCCATGCTTTCGAATTGCTAGGTTGGCAAGAGCTGGAGCTAGTGCGGGAGCTCACTCTGTCACGTGGGGCTAGGGATTCGAACTTCCGAACTTGCGATCTTCCGATCGACAAGCCTGGTGTCTTACCCGCTGAGCCACCATGCCCCGATATATCATGTTTATATATATCATGTTTATACTGGTGTAAACAGAGAGAGATACAAAGCTAGTCTCTGTTATTGGCATCTATCTGAGATGGAACAGTAGGAAATTACTATGGTATATATAGGGATGGAAATGCAACATTGAAGACATTGTGCCCAGTCTGTTAATAAGTTGATCAAACTAATACACTATGTAGCATGAGAGAGATTATGTAATAAGCCAGATTCTGCAACAAGCAATGTTATTGTATTCACATCATGATGGGGAGCAGCTTCACATTCAGAACCAGAAGTGTATATCATTTAAGTCAAAATCAAATGAATTACTGGAACATACCTGTAATCCACAATTTATTTTCAGGGTGGAATTATATGTAAAACAGGTATTAAAAATACAATCAAGATACGATATCAACGATGATTTAACTGGAGTGAGCTACTACCAATGAACCATTACTTGATCACCATCTTTTCTTTAGCATTCTTCAATCATCACACAATTAGGTGGGGCCACACTCACTACCATATGCCTTGGTTGGTTTTCCATCACCAAAGTCCTGCATTGGAGAAGAAAGTCCAACACAGGAAATCTATGTATTGAAACCTGATTGTACATGGTTCTAAATCATACAGAGAGCTTTCACACAGAGAAGTAGACACTCTGCTTCAGAGTGTCTTCAGCTCATGAAGGAAACAGATCCTGATGGTTCAACAGGAGAAGTGGACCAACAAGTGCAGCTGCAGTCTACTGATTCACAGAATCAAACTCAAGGAACACTGCATGTCCATATAGGCCTGTCATACATATGGTTTTCCATCACTGAACAAAAGTTAACCTGGTTTATTATAATTTACCAATTCCCCCTTTTCCTATACCTTTCATTTCCACAGATGTAGCCTTTCATTATAAATCCATAAAATGAATGACCTATTTTTTATTTATTCTATACACCACTTAGCAAACTGTTAAATTTAAACATAAATTTTGCAAAACAAGCCTTGATACCTTTTCTTTAGCTCATTAAATCAATAATCTAGGGATCGAATCTTCTCTCAGTCTCTTACACATAATGCTCAGTTATGTTTGGTTGACTTATATGCATTTGATACAATTCAGGAAGCAACTGCATGGGCTGCCACAATTTGTGGAGTCCTTGGTGCTCTCTGAGCCTTGTTGTTTTCTTGCAGACGTTTCATTGCCAGACTAGGCAACAACTTCAGTGCGAAAAGGGAGTGGGATTTGCTCTGTTTATATACCATGGCTTGTCCTGCCTGTGTTGGTGGAGGTGTTTTTCTCCCCTTAGGAGTTCCCTGAGCTACAAATTGTACCCTGAGCTACAAATATTCTCTTCTATTGGTGCCACAATTTGGCCCTTAAATTACAAAATTATCCTATGAACCCATAAATGTGGTAGGTTTAGTTATCTGATGCAAGATAAAATACACCAGTTTGTATGGATAAAGCCTCTGCAGAGTGTAGAAATTTCTCCCCAATTGTATTTTGATTTTGCATGCAGCTCTTGGTGGTCAATGATAAATGTCTTGGGCTCCTAAAATCAATATGAAGATTCTGTTTTGCATAACTTCTTAATGAACACTAAAATCTGAAAGGGAATTGGAACAAGCCACCAAACTAATAGTTACTTAGTACTTTTCCAGGAGTAGTTAATCATTTTTTCCCCATGGAGAAGTTCCAAAAGATTTCAGGAATCTGGCAATAAGTTCTTCTCATTTACATTAATTATAAAATACATCTTATCAATGATTATGTAAATAAGCATTTATTTTCTTCTCCCTTTTTCTCTTTTTGCCTCTTTGCATGGTGCAGAAAGATGTGTGTTAAATATCAATGGTACACCAGTACCTTCACTTAATTATTGTAGTTATTTCATCATTGCTCCAGCAGAATCTCAGGATCTCTCTGTACTTCTGTGCTCTGTTTTATGCTCTGTGGAGCCAAAATAGCATGTCTCCTAGAGACTGGCAGAGACCTTCCCTTTCTGAGACATCTCTCTGCTTTTTGTAGAAAATGACTATTTCCTGATTCTGGCTGCCATTGGTCTTGGCCACAAGTAAAGTGATGCTTATAGTTCCTTGCTACTGGCCTTAAAATTGCTTAAGTTGGATCAAAAACAGTCTCTCTCCATCCACACAAAGTTTTTGATTCACCATGAATTTCTACCCATGGAAAAGAGGAGGACAAAAATATTCATGGATTCTCCTCCCCTGCCCTTAGAACGTGCTGTACCACTAGAAAAATCCCCTTTAGTATCTCTGAAGCAGTGAGGACAGAGGAAATTGGTATTTTCTATTTTTTGTACTTTTTCTATTTTTATAATGGTTTATAGCTTTTGTTTGTAAGCCTCCCAGAGTCACTTTTATTGTGAGATGGGCGGTGTATAAATTTAATAATAAAATTAAAAAATGAGAATTTATCTAGTGCAATGCTATATTTGACTTCTGTTCAGTGAGATATATCCTAGTCCTGTTGCCTTACTTTCATTTCTTTGAAGGTGCTAAGATTATATTTGGGACCAACGGCATGCATAACATATGTATTTCAGTTCCTAAGATTGTTTTAGCAATAAAAAGTGGGTATACTTTCTTATAAGCAAGTAAACAATATGCTTTTTCCTATACAGTAGCAACTTCTTAACACAGAATTGAATGTGTTTTAACATTCCATAAGACGCATTTATACTTACTGTGCATTTGTGGGGGTTTTTTTTTTTTTTTGCCTCTCACAGAGAAAGAAATGGAATGACTTCTTTTTAAAAATATTCCACAGGATGATACCACTTTTTCACACTTTCCTGTATACAGTGTTGAAAAGATATCTTGCAAGAAGAGTAACACAGTGTTAAATTATATGTATGCTAGACTATTTTTGTTGTTTATTCGTTCAGTCACTTCCGACTCTTCGTGACTTCCTGGACTAGCCCACGCCAGAGCTTCCTGTCAGCCGTCACCATCCCCAGCTACCCCACGGTCGAGTCCGTCACCTCCAGAATATCATCCATCCATCTTGCCCTTGGTTGGCCCCTCTTCCTTTTGCCTTCCACTTTCCCTAGCATCAGCATCTTCTCCAGGGTATCCTGTCTTCTCATTATGTGGCCAAAGTACTTCAGTTTTGCCTTTAATATCATTCCATCAGGTGAGCAGTCTGGCTTTATTTCCTGGAGTATGGACTGGTTTGATCTTCTTGCAGTCCAAGGCACTGTCAGAATTCTCCTCCAACACCACAGTTCAAAAGCATCTATCTTCCTTCGCTCAGCCTTTCTTATGGTCCAGCTCTCGCAGCCATAGGTTATTACAGGGAATACCATTGCTTTGACTATGCGGAAATTTGTTGTCAGTGTGATGTCTCTGCTCTTAACTATTTTATCAAGATTTGTCATTGCTCTCCTCCCAAGAAGTAGACGTCTTCTGATTTCCTGGCTGCAGTCAGCGTCTGCAGTAATCTTTGCGCCTAGAAATACAAAGTCTGTCACTGCCTCCACTTTTTCTCCCTCTATTTGCCAGTTATCAATCAAGCTGGTTGCCATAATCTTGTTTTTTTTGAGGTTTAACTGCAACCCAGCTTTTGCACTTTCTTCTTTCACCTTCGTCATAAGGCTCCTCAACTCCTCCTCGCTTTCAGCCATCAAAGTGGTATCATCTGCATATCTAAGATTGTTAATGTTTCTTCCAGTGATTTTAACTCCAGCCTTGGATTCCTCAACCCCAGCATGTCGCATGATGTGTTCTGCGTACAGGTTGAATAGGTAGGGTGAGAGTATACAGCCCTGCCGTACTCCTTTCCCAATCTTAAACCAGTCCGTTGTTCCGTGCTCTGTTCTTACCATTGCTACTTGGTCGTTATACAGATTCCTCAGGAGGCAGACAAGATGACTTGGTATCCCCATACCACCAAGAACTTGCCACAATTTGTTATGATCCACACAGTCAAAGGCTTTAGAATAGTCAATAAAACAAAAATAGATGTTTTTCTGAAACTCCCTGGCTTTCTCCATTATCCAGCGGATATTGGCAATTTGGTCTCTAGTTCCTCTGCCTTTTCTAAACCCAGCTTGTACATCTGGCAATTCTCGCTCCATGAATTGCTGGAGTCTACCCTGCAAGATCTTGAGCATTACCTTTCTGGCATGTGAAATAAGTGCCACTGTTCGATAGTTTGAACATTCTTTAGTGCTTCCCTTTTTTGGTATGGGGATATAAGTTGATTTTTTCCAATCTGATGGCCATTCTTGTGTTTTCCAAATTTGCTGGCATATGGCATGCATCACCTTGACAGCATCATCCTGCAAGATTTTAAACAGTTCAGCTGGGATACCATCGTCTCCTGCTGCCTTGTTATTAGCAATGCTTCTTAAGGCCTATTCAACCTCACTCTTCAGGATGTCTGGCTCTAACTCACTGACCACACCGTCAAAGCTATCCCTGATATTATTATCCTTCCTGTACAGATCTTCTGTATATTCTTGTCACCTTTTCTTGATCTCTTCTGTTTCTGTTAGGACCTTGCCATCTTTGTTTTTGATCATACCCATTTTTGCCCGGAATTTACCTCCGATGTTTCTAATTTTCTGGAAGAGGTCTCTTGTCCTTCCTATTCTATTGTCTTCTTCCACTTCCGCACATTGCTTGTTTAAAAATAATTTCTTATCTCTTCTGGCTAACCTCTGGAATTTTGCATTTAATTGGGCATATCTCCCCCTATCACTGTTGCCTTTTGCTTTCCTTCTTTCTTGGGCTACTTCCAGTGTCTCAGCAGACAGCCATCTTGCCTTCTTGGTTTTCTATTTCTCTGGGACGTTTTTTGTTGTCGCCTCCTGAGCAATGTTGCAAACTTCTGTCCATAGTTCTTCCCGTACCCTATCTACTCAATCTAGTCCCTTAAATCTATTCTTCACTTCCACTGCATATTGATTAGGAATGTTAGTGAGATCATATCTAACTGATCTGTGGGTCTTCCCTATTCTCTTTAGTCTAATTCTAAATTGTGCAATAAGAAGTTCATGATCTGAACTACAGTCAGCTCCAGGTCTTGTTTTTACTGACTGTATAGATGTCCACCATCTTTGGCTACAAAGGATGTAGTCAATCTGATTTCGGTGTCGACCATCTGGTGAAGTCCATGTATAAAGTCGTCTTTTAGGTTGCTGGAAGAGAGTGTTTGTTATGCACAGTGAATTGTCTTGGCAAAATTCTATCAGCCTATGTCCTGCTTCATTTTGTTCTCCCAGACCATGCTTGCCTGTAATTCCAGGTGTCATTTGACTACCCACCTTAGCATTCCAGTCTCCTGTAATGAAAATAACATCTCTTTTTGGCGTATTATCCAGTAGGTGCTGCAGATCCTCATAGAACTGATCTACTTCTGCTTCTTCAGCATCTGTGGTTGGGGCGTATATTTGGATCTCTGTGATGTTAAATGGCTTACCCTGAACTCGAATTGTGATAATTCTATCATTTTTTGGATTGTATCCAAGCACTGCTTTAGCCAGTTTATTATTAATTATGAAGGCTACTCCATTTCTTCTGTGGTCCTCTTGTCCACAGTAGTAGATCTGGTGGTCATCTGATGTGAAGTGGCCCATTCCAATCAATTTCAGTTCACTGACACCCAAAATGTCTATATTTAATCTTGATATCTCACCCATAACCACACCCAATTTGTCCTGGCTCATAGATCTTACATTCCAGGTTCCTATGGTGTGTTGATCTTTAGAACATCGGATTCTTCGTTCACCGCCAGCACCGTCAGCCGCTAGCCGTCCTTTCGGCTTTGAGCTAGCTGTGTCATCACATCTGGGGCTAGTTGAAATCCTTTGTTCCTCCCCAGTAGCATTTTGACCATATTCTGACCTGGGAGTCCCATCATCCGATGGTATACCGACATATCTCTGGTTGTACTGATCCATTTAGTTTTCATAGCAAGAATACTGGGGTGGGTTCCCGTTACCTTCCCCAGGGATCATATTTAGTCTGACCTCTCTTCCATGACCTTCCCGTCTTGGGTGTCCCTTCACGGTTTAGCTCATGGTGCTCATTGAGGTGCTCAAGCTCCAGCACCACGACAAGGTAACGGTCTCCTTTGCCAGAGATGCTAGACTATATTCATATATATTTACACACTGATATTTTAAATATCAGATGGTTGCAAAATAATTTAGTTACAAGATGTTGAGAGTCAATCTGGCCCCAATTTAGCAATAAATGGTGTCTTTTTTAATGTGCAAACAAAAACTGATTAGCACATGGAAAAAAAACATATCCTAAAATAGTGATCTGCAACCTGTGGCCTTGATAGAAGCCTTGGATATATTCCTCAGAGATCTTCAAATGCTGTCACTAAATTGTCATTTGTAAAATATGACAGAAGATAAAACAATACCTGGCTGGATTTTTGCAGCCCAGATCTAGTACCCTAATTTAATGAAATTAAATTGGAAAAGGAATTAAATTAAATGAATCAGTTTTTCCCCTGGTTCCATACAATACTTTTTGGAATGAGAACTCTGTTGCATTATTCAAAGGCTAAGTCCAATATTCAGTCCAGGGAAGGTTGCATACCCCTGCCCTTAAAACTTGCAATGTACCAATTACTAGAAGTATGTGCTCAATGTGGATCAATTTCACCACTGCAGATTAAATCCAAGATTAACTATAGGAGCCTCTGAAATTCCTACATTGTTATTTGGAAACATGCTGCCTTTCTACCTTTATATTTTAGCGGCTGTTAAGATTTCATTATTTGTGACTTGCTTAGAAGCATGCTGTCTTCACAGTGGAATTGTAGTAGCTTGTTATAGGAATAACACAAATGTGTGAATATTAAAAGTATGTATTGTGTAGAAATGTGCTGCCTTGTGAAAGGATTTTTACATATAATATGACATGTTTATTTGCATTCAGTCACTGGCTCCCTTTCCAAAACAGTGCTTCAGCAAGTTTATGGTTTTGCTCCTGGTGTGGGCTGGTTGATGACATTTATTTATTTATTTATTTTATTTATTATTCAAATTTATATTTAAATTTAGCTTTCCACTCAAGAGTCTCTTGTAGAACACTTTGTCCTGTTCCGACTTAAGATTGACACACAGGTTAGATTTAACGGCTTTATTTGGTTACAAATCTATGATCAGGGTTTTTGATGGCAAGCCCCAAGTATGTATCTTCTGATTATATTGCAGTACGCAATCTGGTGCAGTTAGTTCCTGGCAGCAATGACCACTGACTCCGGGTTCAGACAAGACAAGGGTGGAGACAGAAACAAGGCTTAGAACATAGACTCGATGACCACTCAAGGACAAAACTGACAAGGCTTCAGTTAAACAAGGTACGTGGGTCAGTTCATACAATTAGGTAGGGGGCATGGCAGGAGCTGTGACAGGGTAGCTGTCAAAGGTTGGCAAGCTGGGGTTGGGCGACAGACTGAAGGGGCGGGGCTGACTTGGAGGCTGGCAAGATTGTAGCTGGCCCTGGGAGATAGGAGGTAACGACCTCCGAAGGTTTAGGGCTATTTCTGGTCCGAAAACGGGCAGAATGAGGCTCGGAGGAAGGACATCAGCAGTGGTGGAAGTGATCCAGGTGAATTCGGGTGCGCTGGCAGTCGGTGCTGGAGGAGGGAGGTAACAAGCTCTGGTTGCAGCAGCAGGTGGTGGCATGGAGAGATGGATGAGTTCGGTGACGGTCAGCGTGGGGGAAAGAAGGAGGCGGGCCAGTTTTGCAGCGGTGGGTGGAGGCGTGGAAAGGTGAGGAAGCTTGGGCAAGATGGCGTTCGGCATTGGAGAAGGAAGAAGGCAGACCGTGTTGGCAGCAGCGGGCGGAGGCGTGGAATGGCGGTGGAACTTGGGTGCGATGGCAGTTGGTGCTGGAGAAGGAAGGTAGCAGGCCAGGTTGGCAGCGGCAGGGTCAGCGGTGGCAGGAGGCAGGAATGGAGGTCCAGTTTGGTCGGTTCCTGGGTGGGTCCGGTCGTGCAGGGCTGAGGAGGTCTTTCGAGAGCTAAGGGTGATTCCTGAAGAACGGTTGTCCCCAACAATCCATTCCTCTTTTCTCCTTCCTTTTATTCTTTTTCTTCGCGCCATTTGGAGATAGCAGCCAATGGGCTTGCTTTCTTTTTGGTGCTTCTTCCAACCGTCAAGCTGAGCTCTGTTGCAACTTTTCTGCCATTGCTGCAGAGCTCCGCACTTTTCCCACTTTTTCTACAAGGCTTGAGCTGCATTCTAACACACTTTAATTAACTTTAAGATAGAGGAAGTTAGCTGATAAATTATGTACTATAACAATTGTCCTTGTTATATGTACTTGGGGCGGGAAGAGGAGTAGTCATTCTTGGGGATGGCTGGTGCCTTAAAGTGGTCCTCATATACACATGAACTGAATTAGAACTTTTTACTGCCATCTGGATTCTATCCTATACTTATATTTTGTATTTATTTATTTATTTATTTTATTTATTTAATTAAATTTATATAACCGCCCATCTCCCCCAACGGGGAACTCTGGGCAGTTTACAATAAAATAGATTAAAACAGGATAAAACATCAATGTACAATATATAAAATTAATAAATAATTATAAACCCAGATGGAGATGGAATTAAACGAAGGACAATAAATTAAGGAATTAACCACCCCCATGAGGAATATTATATTTATATTTTATTTATTAATTGTGGTTTTATTGTATTTTAATTTTTTAGCTCTGTTGTAAACCACCCAGAGTCCCTCTTTTGGGGGGAGATGGGTGGTGGCGAAATTTGATTAATTAATTAATTAATTAATTAAGAGTAATATATACTCTCTTTACTACTGACCTATCTGAAAGAAAGCATATAGGCTCTTTTCTTTCTATGCAGACATAAAAAACCAGAGAGATTCATATAGTGGGGTTAAGAAGAGAAAACTGAATGTCCCTACCCCACACTAATATGCATCCTTCTCCATTGACATAATTTTCATATAGTTTCATTCCTGATTATCCAATAGTAGTATTTTGTAAAGTGTAGACTGTGGCCTATACTTAAGCATTCAGTTATGTGAAAGCAATAAAATAAAATTTTAAGAAGACTATAATAGACTCTAAAAGGGGCATGGTGGCTCAGCGGGTAAGATGCCAGGCTTGTTGATCAGAAGATCGCAAGTTTGGAGGTTCTAATCCCTAGTCCCGCGTGATGGAGTGAGCTCCCACAGTCGCCCCAGCTCTTGCCAACCTAGCAATTTGAAAGCATGCAAATGCAAGTAGATGAATAGGTACCACTATTTGGTAACAGCGTTCTGTGTGCGTCATGCTGGCCACATGACCGTGGAAGCATCTTCGGACAATGCTGGCTCTTTGGCTAACAAACAGAGATGAGCACCGGCCCCTAGAGTTGGACATGACTGCACAAATGTGCAGGAGGAACCTTTACCTTTTTTTAATAGACTCTAAGAAATAAATACAGTGGGGTGTTTCTGCTGATAGAAGGGATGCTATTAGAAGAGCAATGTGGGGGGAGTATTTCCTGATTCCTTTGCAAGCCTTTATGTGTCTTCAATACACTAGTTGTGGGGGGGAGGGGGGAGGGAGGTTGCAATTCCCAATAACAAAATTTGAGCACATACATGTTGAGAAGGTAATGAATAGAAGAATGTCAGAGTGCGCGCGGTGGAGCGGCCTGCTCTATTTTCCAAGACACCAGTGATTCATGTTCTATACAGTAAATAGACACTAAAGCAGAGATTAGATAAAATATCCTATTTACTATATATACATATGTATTACAGAATACATCCACACGGGTAACAAATGATACAGCGATGAGAAGTTACAGCAAACGAGAAGAAAGAATACCAAATATTCTCTGTTTATATACATAAACTGACCAATCACATTATAGGTCACTCTCATCATCTGCCACACCCAACTAAATGATAGCACCTGTAGTATGAGTCATACACTGCCACATCATCCCTACAACAATGGCTGCTAATTGGGTGACTTGCAGAATAATTCCCCTCTCACCTAGATATCAAGCCTCTCCAGTATAATTTATCTAACTGTAAATTCCTGGGTATATACAAACCCCAACAAAGAAACAAAAATCCCCTTCACACAGCTTTGAATGCTACTATAAAAATCCAACTAGAAATGGCTATTTTTCATTAAGTATCATTGCTATTCAATAGTATGTGATCAGATTTCCATTTGTAAAACTTGACTCCCTCTAACAATCCTCCACATGTATCTTCCCTTAATTCTTCTACAGCAGATTTGTAGGTTGAGTGGGTAGGTGGGGCTCCTGTGTAGGTAGAAGGTAAAATAGAATCTTTTCTATGGGCAGTTGCCATTCATAACACAAAAATGTGTACAGAAACATATACATGAAGGGAAAACGGGCAGAAAAATGCATGTACTTGAAAAAAAACAAGCATAGCAACATACTGTATTTTAGAAGAGAAACTTAGCCAAAAGAGCACATTCTAGGAAATGCTCTAAAATGAAAACAAATCTATGGAAATCTGTGCCTTTTTGAAGATCATTATTTAGTTGCTGAATTGGTAAACTGAAGAGAAACAAGTTAGAATGAACCCATGGCTGGGAAAATGTAAAACATAATGAAATAAAAATGGCCACATTTGCTCAAGCCAACTTTTTCCCCTGCATTAATTTTGGCAGAGTGAAAACAAAGCAAGAACTGTTCATGTCATTCTGCAGGGGATGTGCTGTGTATGGTATGTCCTTCCCAAGATAAATGTAAGTGTGGAAAATGAATAATGTCATCTGCAGTATAAAGAAAAATGCATTCATTG
Source organism: Charina bottae (assembly GCA_023362775.1). Classification (NCBI taxonomy): domain Eukaryota; kingdom Metazoa; phylum Chordata; class Lepidosauria; order Squamata; family Charinaidae; genus Charina; species Charina bottae. The sequence goes on from JALMGJ010000025.1 coordinate 8,837,033, forward strand.
CTAATCAGAGAAAGGGAGGAAAAAACAGGAGACATTACCCTCTCTGATAAATTGATAAGAACCAAAATCCAAGTAGTGATATCAGTTGCTATCTAAAGAGGGTATTCAACTACAGTTCTATTACATCAAAGACGGTAACAAAGAAGAGTGTTTCTGAAAAACTGGCTAGCAACCAATACAAACAGAAGGGAAGCATAATGTTTGATAAGGGAATGGAAGTGGTTTGATTTGATCAGTTCTATTAAAAGCACTGAAGGACAATAAATGATTCAATAGAGGTAATCTGCCATTCAGGTTTGCACAGTAATCCACTTGTGGTCTTTGTCAAACTCCTTTGACAAGCTAATTAAATGAAGACAGTTAAGCAGCACCAAGTGTTTACTTTTTACAAAACAAATCAACCAATTGACAAACTTCTGCATCCATATTTTCCCCATCAGCGATGTCATGGTGACCTTTCTTGATAGCATAAATAAACTCCTTTTTCCTCAAGATAGCTTCATGACAGCTTAGTATTTAAATAATGTACCCTTCTATTTGAGAGACAGAATGCAAATTGAAGGACTCAGGAAATCTATTTATTGCAACACCATAGCTGGTTCAGAGCAGCCTCTGATGATAGAGAAATATTTGTGCCCTCAGGAAATGGATCAAACTGGGCATTTATCACCACTTGCACCTGTTCATTCTGTTTCCTTTCTCTTTCAGATTTTTACCTAGAAAACAACAAAACATGGGGGTGGAGGAGAAGTATCCTCTTTATTTACAATTATATGATTGTTTATTTTGTTCTTTCATTTTCATTGTCTAATGAAAACTGATTCCATTACTCAGGTGGGCAGGAAGGGCACAATTTTATCACACAATGAAACACCAGTTTGCTAGTATACCTCTTGATCATCCTAGGCTATTGGAATAGGGCAGCTCTTCTATTCTGATATATTGATAGGTTTGTTTGTTTGTTTTCCTGGAAAAGGTTTTTTTAGATTTTTTATCCTGCCTTTATTATTTTTTTTATAAATAACTCAAGGCGGGGAACACTAGTACCATTGTCAAACAAATCAGTATCATCCACAAGGAAAAATTATGTATTTCCACTCTTGCAAGCTTCAGAGAGCTAATGAGAAAGCTTATTTCTAGGTTACATCAGTGCCTGAAGTCAAAAGCAATTTAGTTTTCACCCCTCAAGTGAAGCCCACTAAATTTCTCCATGAAAACTACTAGGAGTGCTCAGTTTTGTGAATGATAGCCACAATTCCTTGATTCAGCTGGTGGATCCATTCCAATTACTACCTATAATAAATGGAACTTTGCTGAGTGAATGAGAAAGCAATGTGGCTTAACCAAATTTGTGGTTTTGTACTCTGTACGGCTAGGCACATGCCAGTTTACACAAATTTCTCTGCTTTTCTCATATTTATGTGCATTTTATGTTAGGAAGAAAAGAATTTTAGGCCAGATATACTTCAAGGAAAATGAAAGTTGCATTGAAAGTTGCACTGAAATGGAGTCTGCCGTTTGGAATTGCACACATTTTCCTCCTTTTTGCCAAAACCTGACTCTGCTTCCTTGTTATCTTTGAATGATTCTGCACCTGCTTCCCAGACATACTGACTACTCTCAAAGGTACAACACAGCCAGAATCTAAATGACCCCAGTCCTTTGAAGATTTCCTCTGTGTAAAAAGTATCTCACCATGCAAGAGAAAATACAAGCATGCTTATTGTGTACTGCCAAATTCAGCAGAATAAGAAAGATGGATTATTACTATTTATCATATGGTTGGCACGGCCTTCCTCAGTTAAGCATTAATATAACAAGAAAAGAGAGAGGAAAGCTCTTATTCCTGAGTGGGGATCATGCAAGGACAATTATCAAATTTGCTCTTTGTGATTCTCCTTCCTTATGCTTATTTTTTTTTATTCTATACAAAAATTCTACATCAGAAATATTGTTGACCACAAGAGTAAAATATAAAGGACCAACTTATTTCTATATATTCCTTGTTGAAGTAATATTTTATAGCATCAAATTAATTAACAAAATAAAAATTACACACAGAAACAGAGTTAATAAAATGAGGAGGAAGACGAGGAGGAGGAGGACGGACATTTCTGATGAAGAAAGCAATTTGTCCCAAATTTAATCACATTGACTTAATATTGACTTCTTTGCCCTTTCTTGCAAGAAAAGCAAACAAATTCAAAAGTTGATAGGCCACATATATCAGCAATCGATTGCAGCAAGTTTAATGTGTAGATTTGTCATTGCAATTTTATGTAATATTTTTGGGGCCATCTCCCACATATGAAGGATCCACTTCTTGATGCCTTGATAGACCTTAAATATGGGTCCAATCAAGGAGAATGTGCATATTTTTTAACTAGCAGTGAGTGATCTAAAATCGCATTAACAACAGTTGTGAAGATTTCATTCCTAAAGTACAACCTATGCAAGTTGATGAGCTAATGTCTAAATTCCATCTCCAACAAGGCAAGGCCATCCAAGCTTTATTCAATATTCTCAGAGATGTTGGCACCTCCATAACACCTGTTCCTGGACTCTCACTGTAACTGTGTGCTCCTAAGAAAATATGTGTTTGAGTTAAGGAGCTGGTGACCTGATGCAATAGGTGTAATGAGCATGTCCACACTGCCTCCAAAGCACCTTTTCCACTTCAGATCTAAAATTGCTTCATATCCCTATTTGAAATATAAGCCAACACTGGAGTTAAATTTATCCTAACTCAAATGTTCAAAAGAATAAAATACCAATTAATCTTCCTTCACTGTGTCAAAATCAGAGATAAATTCAAAATTAGCAGTTGAGAAGGTATCCTAGAAATCCTTATATCAAGAGGAAAAAAAAACTAGAAGCCATCCTAAAACCTCAGTCCCTGTACATCCACTTTAGAAAGTAGCAAGATAGGATTTCAAACTCACATATTAGTACAGTGGAATTAGGAAGTGAAGTTTCTGGCGTAACTATGGAACATAACACATCATTGATTTTATAATCAACAGAATCTTAGATGCTAGTACTCCTCCAGTGATATTTTTAGTGTTTTCAGAGTTTTTAATAATACAGACAAGAAATGCTAAAGTCAGGTTAAAATGAAAAGAAGGCATCATTGATAAGACCATGGCATAATATTAACCACATGATGACAACTCTTTAAAATAATATGTAACATAGGGGTTAAATAAATATTCAGTCCAGGCTATAAACCTTCGGGGAAACATCAGTGTTCGCTTCAGAAGCTTCTCAAAAACTATATCAAAAGCTTTCTCGGTGTCCAAAAAAATATTAGCTGCTGGATTCTGTCTGTTTTGAGCTAAAGACCCATACTTTACTTACATAGGATATAATATTTGCCTCATTAAAACTAAGGGGTAGGAATCTATTTTAAAACATTTTCACATATAGACCCAGTAAAATATGAGATACCTGAGTACAGGTTCTTGTCCCCTCCCCCAACACCTGCTATGCTGCATCATTGTGCCAGGGGTGAGCATTTTCCTAGGAGAGAAGGGTAGAAAAAGACCAGAAATGCACACTAAGAGTACCGTATATACTTGCAGCAGGGTTGCCCTAGGTTTTGAAGATCATCCTAGCTGCCCAGCTAAAGCAAGCAGGCACCTACCTCAAGCAGTAGTGATATAGGAAGATGCTGGAGGTGGATGATCAGTTTAGTGACAATAGCAAAGGAATCATTTCATATTGCATGGGAAGAGGTTATGGTAAATTGCGCCTCTATTTTGCAAAGAATACCGGACAAGATAAAGTGATTGATGATAAAATGCCAGATTATGAGCCCCTCACCTTGGATGGCACTCAATATGCTACTAAGGAAGAACTGAGGATCTTTCAGAGGACTAATATTGCTTCAGATACAACCCTTTCATACAGCAATTACCCAGTTCATGTTCTATTTATTTTATTTATTTATTTATTCAATTTCTCACCGTCCAACTCCCTCAAGGGACTCTTCTAACCACTAATGCAGAGATTGAACTTGACCAAAAAATTTGTCAAAATCTGAAATTGACAGAACATGCAAGCAAGATGTGCTGTTGGGGTTGGAGACTGGAATGCTAAGTTTGGAAATAGTATACATGAAAACAGCCTAGGGAACAGAAGAAAGGAGAAGGAAATTTCACTTTCTGCCGACCCAATGGTTTCTTCATTGATAATATAGATCAAGCAAAGATGGAAGGATTCTATGGAAATTCTGTACAATAGGGATGTCAACATCCAAGATACCTTAGAAAATATTCCCTATTTTCAAGAATCTCTTGTACTAGAAAGAGAAGTTAGATCAATGCTTCAGTCATTACCAAGTCAGAAGGCTACAGAAATATGGGAAGCAATGGAAGAACAATCAGTAAAAGTTCTAACCATCTAGCAAATTTGGAAAATGACACAGTGGCCACCAGACCTGGAAGAAGTCACTCTACATGCCAATATCAAGTAACAGAGACCTAACAGAGCATGCAAACTATCATACAATATCCTTAATTTTACATGCTAGCAAAATTATGCTTAGAATCATCCAACATAGATTAGAGCCCTACTTGGAAAAGGAAATGCCAGATATTTAAGCTGGCCTTTTAGAAAAGTACAAGGAGCAAGAGACATTATTGCTGATGCATGCTGGGAAATTGTGATAGCTAAAGAATACGTCAATACGTCAATACATGCTTCATTGATTATAGAAAGGCCTTGTGCTGACCATGTCAAGCAATGGAACATGCTTTGGAAAATGGGAATCCCAGAACATCTTATTGTCCTCATGAGAAACATATACACAGGGTAGGAAGCTACAATCTAGATGGAACATGGTGAAACACACTGTCTGAAGATCTTGAAAGTGGATATATTCTGCCTTTTAGGATTGGCTAACAGTAAAGGATTGGAGGAAAATTCTGAGAGTGCCTTGGACTGCAAGAAGATCAAACCAGTCCATACTCCAGGAAATAAAGCCAGACTGCTCATTTGAGGGAATGATATTAAAGGCAAAACTGAAGTACTTTGGCCACATAATGAGAAGACAGGATACCCTGGAGAAGAAGCTGATGCTAGGGAAAGTGGAAGGCAAAAGGAAGAGGGGCCGACCAAGGGCAAGATGGATGGATGATATTCTGGAGGTGACAGACTCAACCATGGGGGAGCTGGGGATGGTGACAGCCGACAGGAAGCTCTGGCGTGGGCTGGTCCATGAAGTCACGAAGAGTCGGAAGCGACTGAACGAATAAACAAGAAAAAACAGTAAAGGAACAAGTAGTCAAAAAATATACCACACTTGGCAGGGTAGCAATGAAGGCCATGGAAAATATATTCAAATGTGGTAATGTGTCAATATCTACAACAATCTGAATAATGCAGGAAATGGTTTTCACTGTGACATTCTATGGAAATGAAAGTTGGATTTTATCAGCCCTAGAAGACTAAAAACAATGCCATGTAGGTCAGTACTAGTATTATTTTAACAGCTATAGTAACATAATCTTGCAAGTCTGAATGTGCTTCCCCCTCCTTTCCTTTATCTTTGTGTGAACTACGGAGGAGCTTGTCTGAGACATTTTCTCAAGTTAGTTTCTTGGCCGGGGTCAGGCCTCTTTTATCTGACCATTGCCTTGGTAGCAGCTCTTCCTCCTGTCCTTCAAGACCATTCCTTCTGCCTTCTACATATTTTGAAGAGGCAGGGCAAAAAGAATACTGATACCTTTGAAGTTTAGTGTTGGAGAAGACTCCTGATAATACTATGGATAGCCAAGAAATCAAAAAAATGGATCATAGAACAAATCAATCCTCCAATCACTTGAGGCACAAATGACCAGGCTCAAATTGTTGAATTTATTTATTTATTTATTTATTTATTTATTTATTTATTTATTTAATTTATATTACTGCCCATCTCCCCCAACGGGGAGCTCTATTATGCCCAGCTCCCTTGAGAAGTCCATAATGCTGGGAAAGATGGAAGGAAAGAGAAGAAGATGATAACCAGCAGCAAGGTGGAAGACTCAATGACAGGAGCAATGGGTGCACCACTGGAAGACCTGAAAGGCCAGGTTGGGAAGGAGAAGATGTATTCTGGACAAGGTGTATTTATGTGTTAAGAGTTGACACTGACTTGATGGCATATATGAATGAATGAATGAACGAATAGCTTCTGTACCACTTCCCCAAAAAAAACATCATGGTAAGGACTTTCCTCCACTTTCATAATTTAATTGTAGTCACAATTTCTCAAAGAGAAAGTGCTAAAGTGACCTCAGTAATATGGTCCTATGGTAGCTTTTGTATTCTCATTCTGTAAAGAACAATCCCCAATCTATTGATGAGAGATTGCAACAGTACCATATGGATTAAAATATTTGAAAATGTTGATTAATTGATTGAAAAATTTCATGCATTTTCCTATGAATATAACGAATACAAGATTATGGTATTACATTGCTTAATTTGTTTGTCTAAAAGTCAGTAGCTTACTAGATTTGTCTTTACTTTCCCAGTACTGTAGCTTGGTGTTACAAATTAAGTTCATATTTTGCAGAGATCAAACGTCTGCTTCATTCAAGATGAATGGGATGGGATACTTAAAAGGTTAACAGTTCATTATCCTTTAGAATTTTAACTTAAATCCTTGCTCCTTTTTGTGAGAATGTTGGACCGAAAGTTGGTCCCGTGTCCAAGCACATTTAACTTGGTACGAAGAACCCAAAATAAATTCACACCAAGAGAAATAGGATAACCGTTTTAATTGAGCTCAAGTAATAGGGGGCAACCTCCTCTGAAAAGGAGAGCCCCAAACAAAAGGAGACATCCTCATTTATACATTTCTGATCTTTAACACATACATCACACAGGATATAAGGTCTTTTAGGATTTAACAACAGTGTAAAGGTCAAGATTCTACAGATATCACAATTTAATTTACAGATGTCACAAGTTTGTTATGAAAATCCCAGAATTTACTTAAGAGAAGGAGAGGGGTCTGGTGTTAGGTGGTTATCTCACAGGGATTCCGTGAGATTAACAACGGTGGATGTAATCAAGATTTCCTTCGTATGAAGAGATAAACAGTGGTGGATGCGATCAAGACTTCCTTCTTGTGAAGAGATTAACTATTTGTCCCTAATGGCATCCACAGTTCATACATTCTGCGGAACACGCACACATTTCATAGGAAGGGGGGTTTAATAGAGTCCAACTCAACAAGAATAACACAGCCTCTGGCATAGTATTATCACATACCAGACAGTGATGAAATTGAGTCCCTGTCAATACTACAATACAGCATTCTACCATCTCCTGATCCATCTGCTGAATAAAATCATTATCATTCAACAGATACGTTCAAAGACCATTTGAGAAATATATGTAAATTATTCTCAAATGAGGCTAATCATTTCATCAAAGCATGGTCCAAAATAGTTATGGCATTGATGTTACAGTTTTAAATAGTAGAAATGAAATGTTAGAAAATAATCTAAAAGAAAACAACTTCTGTAGAGAGAAGAACATAAAGTATCTGGGAGGTTACTATGCAAATGCATGAAAAAGCATGGCTTCTAAAAAGCATTCAACAGAAAGCGACCATGTCAGACCCAAAGGACTTTTGCCTGTTTCAGATCTGAATATCACACATCACCATTCTCAGTCCAGCCATGTGTATTAAAAGATTGCCTTTTTCTTCTGTTATTTCTTCCTCAACCATCTGCTTGGAAAATCTACTAATCGACTTGTAACACTTCTTGCATGGTTAGAGTTACCAGTTATATATACCTTTTACCCCCAAGCTTTTTTGCAAGAATTACTTCTCTTTTGTAAGAATACGAGTTTCCTGTAGGAAAGCCATTTATGTTCCCATTGGTTCATGCCTATACTTACCTATGCTTAGTAGACCTGCCCAACCCCTTAACTTTCTATGTTAAAAAGGAGACTGTCATTAATTAATAATTAATATTTGAAACAGAGAACAAGAGAAAAGGGAGTTCCCGTTTCCATCTTCAGTATACAGATATTCCAACAGAAACTTTTCAGACCATGCAAAAAAGAAAAAGGAGAGGGGGAAAAAAATTTGAAGGACAAAAGAGTATAAAAACAAAAAATAAAAAACTGCATTCATGATTTATGGCAGTCAAAGTCTAATAATAATAATAATAATAATAATAATAATAATAATAATAGCAGCAGCAGCAGCAGCAGCAGCAGCAGCAGCAGCAGCAGCAGCAGCTATATGTATCTTCAGTAAGTCCCAGTGAGAAGAGAAGTGGGAAGAGGAGACAAAAGAACAAGCATAAGTTTTTTAATGCATATTTTATAATATAAATAATATTCTAATATAAAATAATAATAGTAGTAGTTAATCTATGTAACTTCAATAAGTCCCTTAGATCTTATTGATCAATGTAAGTTCAATAAGTGAGAAGAGAAGGGGTAAAGGGAGAAGAAAGAACAAGCATAAGGTTTTTTTAATATATATATATATGAATCTTTTCAGTGGACTTTTTTTTTCAGTGCTAGAATTCCACAACTTAGCTGGAATTTATCCTGTTAGGGTCTTCTGTTTGTGCAGTGCTAACAGGAGAAGCATCGGAGTATATTTTGCTTCTACTGAGATGGTACATTGGTCAGCAATTCAAGCCAGTCTTCTGGATCAAGCATTAATTTTAAAAGGATTACAAACAACGGAGGTCCACGGCTGATCAAATAAAGAGCCCTTGCCCGTCATCGCAAGGGCTCGGCTGCCAAACGCCTCCTGCTGGCTGCAGATTCAGCACCTGGGAGAAAAGATTTTAGACAGGCATCCATCCCCCAATTCTTCCCCTCTAAATCTCCTTTCCTTTCATCTCATCAGAAAGAAAACAAAAGGAAGGCTTCGTCTTTGGGTCATCGTAAATGCAAACTAAATTGGGGAGATTCCACTGAGATGCTTCTTTTCAAAATTCAAAGAGGAGTTTTGAAATGTTCTGTCTTTCAGACATTTCAGCAGATGACTCTGTTGGCTGCTATATATGTAAATTTCTGCTTTCAAAATAAAAAAAAAGTTTGTCTTTACAGAGACTGAATCCTTAAAAAAAAAAAACAAGCGCTGATGAACACAGCCCTGCATTTTATTTCCATTTGGATCGTTCTATTGGAAGTTTGCCTTTGGAACTTTATATTTTTCTTGCACAACCTCCATCAGTTTCTTCTTGTAAAGAATGTGAATTGATAATGTAAAAGGAGAGGACACTCAGTCCCAGCTGCCAACTTCTGGAACACTCTGTATTCCCAGCAATAATTGGACATCCATATAGCTAATGTATATTTAAAACAAAAGGCTTCAGACAATGCTTATATGGTGTTTTTTTAATCCATTCAATCGTGTTTGATTCTCAGAGACTGCCTGGAAAAGTCCCTACAGTTTTCTTAGCAAGGTTTTTCAGATGTGGTTTGCCATTGCCTCCTTCCTAGGGCTGAGAGAAAGTGACTGGCCCAGGTCACCCAGCTGGCTTTGTGCCTAAGGCAGGATTAAAACTCATGGTCTCCTCATTTCTAGCCTGATGCCTTAACCACTACGCCAAACTGGCTCTCTGCTTATATGTAAGGATAGGCAAAATATTCAACGCATAACCATTCAATGCATGGAGTACTTGGTTTTGGATGGTCCATGCCAAAACTGAAACGGAGCTGTTCTAGGGTTTGGTATCCATGCATGGAATGAAATATGGCTGTTTGGGGCAAGGCAGAAATGGTTTGGGAGAAGTAGTAACTTTGGGGAGGAGGCGTGGGGGAGGGAAGGGAGAATACTAGAAAGAATGTGCAAGGAAGTGGGACATCTCATGTGAAGATATGGGTTGCAGTACAACAGCAATGGCTGAAGGGAGGAACTGGAGACACTGGGCAGATCAGAAGGTGGAGAGGCTGGTGAGATATGCTGTGCTGGGATATTGGTGGCAATTAAGGGAAGGAAGGGAAAAGAAGTGGCTGTGAAGATGGGGAGGTGAGCAGGCCAGGAGATGTCCATGCTAGAAGTTACTGACCAGAGGATAAATTTTGTTTTGACTAAATTTGGAAGACTCAAACCAGGTTTCCAGATTTGGGTTCTATAGAATGTTATTAATATTTATTTTTAAGTGCAGAGTTGCAGAAGTTTGATAGAGAGATCAATAAAAATAAACTTTTGCAGTAAAAAATATAGTTGCATTTATTCAAAACAACAGAACATATTTACAATGTCTTTCTCCTCCACAGAGGGACAGAGTCAGGCAAACACCTTCATTAGAATAGATAAAGATAAGCAGTCTCTTGCAGGGTTAACAATGGATCAGCTTTATACAACTTAACTTCTTGGTACCAATCAATTACCATAGTAACAAGTAACATGTGACTACTCCACCTCAGCCTAGCTCAGGGTTTTTTTTTTTTTATGCCGGGAGCCATTTTGACATGCTCAAGGACATTTTGACATGCTGGAGAGCCAGGGGGCGGGGTTTGCAGGCAGGGGCCAATTGCGTGGAAGGGGGCGGGGTTTGTGGGCGGGAGCTAATCATGTGGAAGGGGGCGGGGTTTGGGGGTGGGAGCCAATCGCACGGAAGGGGGTGGGGTTTGGACTGTGAAGCTGGACGAGCCGCCGGACCTGGAGCGCTTCCGCGCGCAGCTGAGCGAGGCCCGGCACGGCAGGGAGGTGGCCACAGGGCTTGGGTTAGCAGGGGGAGAGGACGCCGAACGGCGGGGTGGGGGGATTGATGGGGCGGGAGGGTGTACCCGGAGGGCCTCCCGCGGCTGCTTCTCCAGGAGTGCCCCCAAGGCGGGTTGCAGAGCACGCGCTGCACCCACGGGAATGCCTGGTCCCTCCGCTCCCTCCAGCTCCGCCAGCAGCGCCGCCCGCCCCATCCCACCACCCGGCCACCTCCGCCGGCTCTGTCCCCCCACCGCCACCGCCCTGGCCAGGCCCCCTGCACCGCCCTGCTGCTTGCGTCCCGGGCCCACGCCCTCGCCCAGCGCCTGGATGCTGCAGAGCAGCAACATCTCCAGCCGCAGCAGCCCCTGCAGCCGCTCCTGCGCCGCCTCCGACAGCGCCGCGTCCCAAGCCAGCAGCGCCTCCCTGCCGCGCCGGGCCTCGCTCAGCTGTGCGCGGAAGCGCTCCAAGTCCGGCGGCTCATCCAGCTTCACAGCCCAGCGCCAGTGCGCCCGGACCGGCTCGGAGACGTGCGCCGCCAGCAGCGCCTCCACCTCGGCCAGCCGGCGCGCCAGCCGCTCCGGCAAAAACTCTGGCGCCACCATTGCTCGCCGGCTGGACCCTCTTCCCCAAAGGCGCTTCCAGAGATTTCCAGTGTATTTTTCTGCTCTGGCCATGGAAGGGGCAGCTCCACCTCGCTCCCGCAGCCCCTGCCGGCCTTTCTGAAGCGTCGCCCCGCCTCCTCCCCCGGGGTCCGAGTAAGCCGCGACAGGCGGGCAGCGAGCGAAGGGGCGCAGGGATGGCGCGCCTCCCGAGCAGAGCGGGAGAACCTGCAGCGACGGGACGCCGCAGCCCTCGCCTGCTCCGGCCGCGGAAGGGGCAGCCCCACCTCGCTCCTGCAGCCCCTGCCGGCCTTTCCACTTCCCATCTCCGGTAAGGCCGCCGCGCTGCAGGTGTTGCGGAAGAAGAGGCGCTTGCGGCTCTCCAGCTTGTCGGCCACCCGCCGCAGCGTCTCGGCCGTGCGGCGGGGGGCAGCACTGCGTCCCCCAGCCGGTGCTGCAGGTAGTCGCCCAGCAGCTGCGCCGCCTCCTCTCGCAGCGTGCCCGGCATGGCGATGCTCTCCTGCCTGCCTGGCAAGCGCTTCAGGGGGGGCGACAGCGGCCATTGTAACGCGGGCGGAGGAAGAGGCGCTTGCGGCGGTGGCGGCCAACCAACTTCCCCATCCGCCAACCTCAAAGAAGTGCTGCCCGACTCGGGAGAAAGTTGGAAGGCTCCCGAGGGCGGAGGAAGAATCAATCGCCCTCCTCCAGCGCCGGCCATCAGAGTTTGGGGGCGGGATCCAATCGCGTGGAAGGGGCGGGGGTGAGTTCAGCTGCGGAAGAGCCACACTCAAGGGGCCAAAGAGCCGCATCTGGCTCGAGAGCCGCCATTTCCGACCCTTGGCCTAGCTGAAGCAATTATCCGTTTTATGGAACAAGCAGTTGAGGAATTTGGCTATTAGCAGACTTTTTGGAGCCTTTCAGGTAAGAAACAAAATAGCTCCGCTTGTCCTTTTAAAATGAGGCTTGTCTGAATCTTGTGATCCAGATTCTTTTTAGATCACAAAATAAAAAAATACAACATAAAACTCTTGCCTAGATGTTTTGGCAAATCCTCTGGAACTCATTTTCCTTGTTTTGTGCAGATCCCAACTTATAAAAACTTATAAAAAAAACCCCCTCCAGATGTATATAATATTATACAGTAGTTGCTATGCAGAGTTTATCTCTTGACCTGTGTCTCTAGAGAATTTGGAATACTATTTAGTGAAATAATTAAGCATATGCATCATTTTAGCTAATGAAATAAAGTACAGAAATGGTCATAAATCATGATGAGAACAGTTGTTTTTGCTGAAGCTTAGCCTTATATATTCTCTCTCCTATCATTGGCTTTAAATTAGTGGAAAATATTTCCAGGTGTAACTGGAGCTACTGTATGTAGTAGAACTGGTGCTGGGTATTGGAGAATTTCCAACTAACTCCTGAGTGTTGGGTAAGCAAGTATTTCTCATATTCTCCTTGTTTAATTATACATCCCAAGGCTGTAGAGTGGGATGGACCTTACAAAGAACTGAATTCTTTGTAGGAACATGAACTATATTATAATCAAGACAATAAATTATCAAGACATCCTCTGTTCCTACAACTAGCTTATGAACCAAGCACCAGGCACTCATCCTGCTCTAGGACACACACAAGTAATTTTGTAAAGCATGCTTGACAATGTTGAGAAGTCTCATAAACAAAAAAAAATAGCTGTGTTCTATCCCACTATTTCCAGGAAATGTCCATTCCATGTCCAGGAAATGCTAAATGGGTTCTCTTTAAAAATGCAGGCTAAATTCAAGCTTTAAGCAAACTTTACATCTGTGCAAGACTGATCTGACTCACATGATGGAAATGTAGAAACAAGAGTAGGCACACAGTGACATCTTACCTTCATGAATATATCTATTTAGTATTGAGATTCTAATAGAAAAGGTATCAAACTAGGATATTTGGATATAAATGTTGCACTCAAATTCTCCTTAATGTTCTGGTCTGACCAGTGTTCCCTGGGGTGGGGGAGGTGAGAGGACAGGCTGGAACATCAAGCGGAGTGGGTGCACTTCAGGGCCCATCGATTAAACAGTGTCATCTTGCAAGACTCAGGAAGTGCTTCTTCTCTGTATAGTCAAAGGCTTTCACGGCCGGAATCCGATGGTTGTTGTGGGTTTTCCGGGCTGTGTGGCCGTGTTCTGGCAGTTTTGGTTCCTAACGTTTCGCCAGTCGCTGTGGCTGTGGCTGGCATCTTCAGACAGGAGCACAGCTGGAAGATTCTCTCTGTGCCCAAGTGGAGGGTGTGTCTTCCTGCTGGTGTTTATATCTGCTGAGAGGGTGTGTGTCTTCTGTGGGTCTTCTTCCCTGTTGCAGCACTTACCCTTTGGAACAATGTTCTCCCAGAGATTTGTGTGGCTCCCACCCTTGTGACATTTAAGAAACGGTTAAAAATCTGACTGCAATGTGACTCCTATGATTTATCCTACTGTTTTAATTGTAGTCTACTACATGATTAGATTTATTCTTTAGGTGCCACAATGTTTTTTTCCCCTTCTTTATGCATTCTCAGACATAAATACCCCTTCTTACAACCTTACTTGGACAAGCTTATTTCTTACTGACAGCCAGGGTGAGATACCCCTAAAGCTTAATGTGCAAAGACTGTGAATTCAAATCCCTGTAAAGGATTTGACCATATGGAAACTAGCTGTACCTGATGAGTCCCAATATGGACAAAACCAGCACATAGTGCTACCTACTGATAAGTAGAAATTACAGCATCAATTATCCTTTCTTATAGCAAGCAATTTCTGTGAAATTATGGAGCTGTCTATCTGAGTTGTGTCCTCCTCCCCTCAGATCATTTTGGCTTGAGTCAAGTTTTTCACCTCATCGCTCTAGGAATAGATCTAGCTAATCTCCATCAAGGTCGTCATCTTTACTCTCTACAATAACAAATGTGGATGTAATGCCTATCACCTTGGAAGTGAAACAGGACCACTAAGGTCACACTACATCAGAGCTTTCCAAACTGTGTGTCGCGACACAAAAGTGTGTTGCCACACACAGTCTGGTGTGTCACCACACAACCTGGAAGCGCTGATAATCATCAGTGCTTCCGGGTTTTCCCGCGGCAACACACCAACTGCAGTGCGCAAAATCCGAAAGTGGCAGCAGCGCTTCCGGGTTTTTGTGCGCTGCCGCAAGGACGGCACTTCCGGGTTTTCCCGCGGCGACACACCAACCGGCGTTGGTGTGTCGCCGAGGGAGAAACTTTGGAAAGCCCTGCACTACATACTTGGGAGCATCCTGGGTGGATAGAAATATAGGAATTTTTTTTTAACAGTTAAAAGGTGAGGATTGACAAAAATCTGCAAGCTTCAATAATGTGTGGAGGCAACATTTTCAGTTCTAAGGATTGTCTGCAGTGTTGGAGAGCAGGTCTCTCCACCACTCACAAAGTCTCCCTGCCCCAATGCAGCTCAATGCAACTGAGATGACCATATAAGGATAAATTAACACACACCCCGGTGCTACCTCCCCAATTGCTTCCCCTCTCCCCAGTTTAGCACTTGCAGGAACTACCTCTTTTTCTTCTTTTCTTCTTGTTTTGCCAACACCCGGGGACCCTGAATCCACAGAGTTCAGAAGCCAGAGTATCAGACTTTCTGGCCCCTGACCTGAACAAGATCTTTGTGGTGACTCGGTCTTGTAGAAGTCAGAGAATGTATTAACTTAATCTATGTCTAAGAGACACAGAAGGTGACAAAGTCGAGCATTTTTTTTTTGCCTGAAGAAATATGCAGGTCAAGAGGAGATGGGGAATTTATACCATTCAGGTTAAACTAGCTTTCCCCCATCTGGATTAGATGTCTCATAATTCAAATAGCAAATAGTTAATCGGTCTGTGGAAACTAGGAATAAACTAGGTATATTTTAACTGTGCCATATCTAGCCAGAAACCACTGTTTGAAGATGGCTTATTCAGAGAAACCATACTACAGTTAAAATGAAGAATGGTTTGACTTTTTTCAGACAAAGTAAAACCCTTTTCTTGGCTGTATTGGAGGAGAAAATAAAACTGAAATACCTGCTTCTGTATCACCTTCCCTTAGCACTAAATTGCCAGAATGCATCTCTTGTCACTTTAGAAAACAAGCTACAACATGTTCCTATATCCAAATGAGAAGCATTTGCGAAGATAAAAGCAAGAAAAAGTGTTTGGATTCCTGCATTGCCCTCTCTCACATTTTTAAAGCAGCATATTCCCTGCAGTAGGTGACTCATCCTGGGCTATCATAGATAACTAATGAGTCATTTTATTTTGTCCATCTGAACAACAAGCTGACTTCAATAATCAGGTTTTTCTTCTCTACCTTTCCTTCATTGTTTGTGATTGTTGAGGCCTGTCTTTAACATATCCCAGATGCTTCTCTTACCTATATGACAGATTTAAGAATTTGCAAGGGCTGATTAAAATTTTGTCAGATACCCAGACCTGGGTAACAATGAACAGTGCATTGTGGCTTAATTATTTCCACCATTAGTTTTAAAACTGGCTTCCTCCAGCTTCTTATTTCTGAAGAGATGAAAGGTGCATGGAAATCTTCCATTGCACTTAATAGGGTATTGATTATGAAACCTCTTCATTTATGCCCGCCAGTAATCAGTTCTTTTAGCATATGCCTCCAAATCAAATAGACCGGTCTCATTTTCACATTTTATGTGAAAATGATCTCTTTCATTTAGATTTTTTTTCTTTTTGGAAAAAGAAAAACTCACCCATGGACAGAAACAAAACAAACAAAACCAGGACCCAAGTCAGAATCTCCTGCATCATTGTAGCAACATTCATTACCCAAAGCGCAGGTCACCACAAAAGATAGTGGATGAAAGGAAGCGAGAATCATTATATAATTAGACTATTTTTCATAGGCTGCAAAAGCAGTAATTGAAATGCCCATCCTGCATTTGGTTTATGAGACATTCATCTTCGTCTGTTTTGTTGGTTGATTGGAATGTATTCAGGTTTGTATCTCTATATGAATATGCTTCTTGCTGCTCTTTCTCTTCTCCACCTTGTCTTCTCAGAAAATGCACACACACCAGAAAACCTCTCTGCTTATATACTGGTATTGACTTTAGGATAAGTCAGCATAATTTTCCTTTCCCGCCATTGCTCAGAAGTTCAGGTCATTGCAAAAGGGAGCTTAACAGATCTTTTCAAGGTAACTCAAAGGAAGACCCAGCGGGGTCCAATTTCTCTGGAGTAGAGCTCTCAGATCTAGTCAGAAAAAATCATTCCTGCAGCTCTTAGCTGCCGTTGAGGGCTTGTCTGGATTTTTTTTGGTAGCCCAGAACTGGTAGCTCAAGACCAGGAAGACCCGTATTCAAATCCTGTTCAAATGACACTAACCCCATGGGTGAGTTTGGATAACTTGGTATCTCACAACTACTTCATGGGGTGTGTGGAGAATTTGAGGATAAAATGGCAGGAAACATGTACAGTATGTTGCCTCAAGTCCTGGATGAAAGGTGAGAGAGATATGTAATAAATATAGGAATAAAATATCTCTAAAAAGTCAGACTGCATGGTATTCTAAGGAAATAGATTGTATCCTTTGTATCCTTTTCCCCCACCCCTTTAAAATAAATATTGGGTATTCAATTCAGTTTTGGACCTTAGCTGAAGAAGGTTTGTTTGTGTATGTGTGTGTATGTGTGTATGTTATAGGGCACCCCCGCTTGTAGTTTATAATTGTAGTTTATAGTTTTATAATTTATTTTTTTATTTATATTTTTATTATAAAACTATTTATAGTTTTATAATTTATTTTTTTATTTATTGATTGATTGATTGGATTTATCACCGCCCAACTCCCCCAAGGGGGACTCTGGGTGGTTTACAACAGAATTAAAATCATTAATATACATTTATAAATAAAATAAAATACATAATAATGGATAACATGAGATCCAATGGCAGAATATTCTTAAGTTTGTAAAAAAGGGCACCTCAGAGCTAATCTAAGGTGCTAGCCATCTCCAGGTATCTCCAATCTCCTTCTGACCCCAAGCATACTGACAGAACCAGGTTTTGAGTCTTTTTCGGAAGTCCAGGAGTGAGGGGGACCGTCTGATCTCCGGGGGCAGAATATTCCAAAGGGCAGGGGCACCAGCAGAGAAAGCACTTTTAATAAAAATTTTAATAAACCTCTTTTAGTATTTCTTACTGCAGTTCTTAAACACGCTATGCTTTCTTAGTGTGTACTACGATAATTAGTTGTAAACTCATTTCACTCTAACATAAGATAGATAGCCTGTCTGTTTAGAAGAAGGGGCCCCACTGAGCCGTAAATAATCCTTTGAAATGTAACGTGTTAATGGGGAAGACAGGAATGTCTCAAGGTCTGCTAACTCTCTTGGAAAGAAACAGATAGATAACTGGGATGGAAGAGAAATTAGGGAGGATCAAAGCTGGTCAGTGCTGTCTCTTATCAAAAGAATTGCCAAATATTTTTCTTGCCAATTACTTTTCTTTACCTGCCTACATCTGGGAATGCCCAGAAAGGGAGGTGATAATAAAATTCAATTGCCTGTAAATTGTGTGATTGGTTACTATACTAGAAATGTAAATCTCTTTGTTCTGTACCTTATAAAAAGCTGTTTAATTTCCAAAGAGTTGTTCAGCCCACCTCTGCTCAGCCAGGCTGCGTGTGGGGAGGGGGATCACCCAGCTCTCTTTTACTTGGCCAAATAAAAAGCTGTTTTTCTTTTTGAAACCTCCGTCTGAGTCTCTGTTTGGTAGTTTGGGATCTCAGATTCTTCCAGGAATCCAGGGGTTGGCCATACAATGTAATGTTTTATCCTTTGCAATTTATGTAACTCCAATTTATGTTGGCCTTCCACATTACCTCTTTCTTCGATAGGGTTACATGTTACAGTGTTACATTTTGGTATTTTAAATTCTGGATATGTTACCCTGAACCAGAGCAGAGGCAAATACTTAAAGCCCTTCCTTGAGTCCCAAGCTAGCTTTCATCCAGTCATTTATTTTTTATTGAAGAGGGTCAAAGAAGAAGTAGATGCTTTGCAACCTTTGGTATGGCTTTAAAATTACAGACACTGGTCTAAAGAAATATTTTTCTTTATATATTTATATGGGTATGATTTTTTTAAAAAGCGAAAGTGAGAAGAACAACTTTTCAGGGGGAAAATGGTGCTTGCCCTAAAAACACAATAATCTAAGATTTTCTTGTTGTTGTCGTTCTACAATTGCTTCTCTTTAAAATTGCCAGTTGATTTGTTTTACATGAACCAAAAACTTGATGAATTCTTCCTTCACCTTCCAGTTGGGTAGCAGGATTTTGCCTTTTAAACTCTTTTATTCATTAATCATACCTGAATATCTAATCAGCTTATGAAAAATGATGACCTGCAGGAGACGTTTTCATTGTGTCAGCTCTTCTGCATGACTAGAAAAAATCAGGGATATTAAGATGAAGAAAAAGAGGAGGAGGAGGAAGAAGAAAAATGGACTGAATTCTTAAAACTCAGTATGTATTGCAATATAATGTATTAATTTTATATTAATATAATTAATATAATTTCTCCCCTGCCCGCCCCCCTCCTGAATAGGAGAAACAGTAATTTTATACTTTTCTAATGGACAAAAAAATTAATAACAAATTTCAGAAAAATAGATAAAAATTAAGGTTAGAAACATGTGTGTTACCAGTATATGTTTTGGGGACCCTTTTGTTTGGATAGAAGACCCTAATGGGTCCTGAAATGCATCCTTAGAGACCATTCCTACCTATTCTTGAAATTACTTGTATAGATTTTAGTGCTTGGACAATGAATTGTTATGCTTCTATGTATTTTGGGGGGGAAGGAAACTTCCTTATCATAGTGCCCTCCTGTCACTGCAAATCACCACAACAATTGGAAGTGTAGAAAAGGCTATACCACAGCTTTAATTTGGAATTATTCCTGGACAATAGAAACGTCTAAAAACCAAGGTGATGCTGTTCCTGAAGAATTGGCCTAAGATAGAGACAGCAGTCTATAGGTTCTCAACAATCTAGAAGGAGAGAACCATTTCTGAATTAAGCTGGGGCTTTGTATGGATAACAATAGTATCTACAGATTTTTGCACTAGATCTGCCCATGACCTTGAAAACAATTATAGGCCACACAAACCACATTGATTGGTTTTGCCTCCATCAAAATATAGCAAAATTGAACAGGGAGGGTGAAATCCTAAACATATTTATAAGGAAGTAGGTGGCATCTTGTTCTCCATACTGGCTAAAGAAATGCCTTAAGGAAGTTGACAAACCAGCTGCTCGCTGGTTGCTACTCAGTTTTAATTTACTGTTCCAAACCAGGAAGTCCTATTTAGTTCCCATCATGGCAAATAACCATTGATCAATAATTTCTCTTCCACAAATTTGTCAACTATCTTTCCAAAGCTATTTAAAACTAGTGAGCAGTGAGTTAATTCCAGAAATCAGAACTGGGATGTGTAAAGAAATATTTTGTCCTCAGCTACTGCATATTATGTCATTTTATATGCCTCCATCAACACACTAAAAAGTCTCTAATTTTATTTATTTATTTATTTGTTTATTTAATCAAATTTATCACCGCCCAACTCCCCCAAGGGGGACTATGGCCGGTTTACAAAATATAATCATTAATATACAATTATAAATAGATTAAAATACAAATTAAATAACAATTTAAAATATAAAAAATATAATAAAATCCAATGACGGGATCTTCTAAGTTCTTCTTAAGTAAAAAGGGCACTCCAGGGATAATCTAAGGTGCTAGCCATCTCCAGGTGTGCCCGTTCTCCTTCTTGCCCCAAGCATACTGACAAAACCAGGTTTTGAGTTTTTTTCCAGAAGTCCAGGAGTGAGGGGGACTGTCTAATCTCTGGGGGGGGGGATGTTCTATAATACTTTATCTTTTGCTCATAATAGATGTTTCAACTTTCTGATTATTTTGATTGCATTTTTCTGCACCCTGTTCCACCTCTAGGTAGACATTATGATGTTGGAAATTTTATTTGTTTTAGTTTTGATTCTTATTGCAAATGATTTTTAGCATCAAATAGGCCTTGTTCCATAGCACTTGCATATTATTTGACATATCCAATGTACTATCTCTTATCTCTCCTAGATCTCTTATCTTTCTAGACCAGAGCTTTCCAAACTGTGTGTCGCGACACATTTCTGTGTCGCGGCGAGGGCCCAGGTGTGTTGCAGGGGAACCCGGAAGAGGAGGCCATGCACCACCTGCAGCCCCGCCCATCCCTTGCCACGCCAACAGGTCCCTGCTCAACCAAGCTCTTCAGCTCTCCCTGCAGAAGCCAGGTAAGTTACTGGGGGGGAGGGGGAAGGGACGTCGCTATGCCGCTGGGGGTGCAGCGCTGGGGTGTGTGGGGGGTGCAGGGACGTTGTTAGACTGCTGCGCTGGATGGATGGGGGGTGCAGGAATGTCATTAGGCTGCTGCGCTGGGTGGGTGGGGGGTGCAGGAACGTCGTTAGGCCACTGCGCTGGGTGGGTGGGGGGTGCAGGAACATCATTAGACCGCTGCGCTGGGTGGGTGGGGGGTGCAGGAATGTCGTTAGGCTGCTGCGCTAGGTGGGTGGGGGGTGCATGGACATTGTTAGGCCACTGCGCTGGGTGGGTGGGGGGTGCAGGAACGTCGTTAGGCCGCTGCACTGGGTGGGTGGGGGGTGCATGGACGTCGTTAGGCCGCTGCGCTGGGTGGGTGGGGGTGGAGGGACGTTGTTAGGCCGCTGCGCTGGGTGGGTGAGGAGTGCATCGACATCGTTAGGCCGCTGCGCTGGATGGGTGGGGGGTGCAGGGACGTCGTTAGGCCGCTGCGCTGGGTGGGTGGAGGGTGCAGGGATGTCGTTAGGCCGCTGCACTGGGGGTTGGGGGTGCAGGGAGGTGAGTAGGCTGCCGCGCCGGGGGTTGGGGGGTGCAGGGAGGCATCTAGGTTGCCGCGCTGGGGGTGCAGGGAGGTGAGTAGGCTGCCGTGCTGGGGGGTGGGGGTGCAGGGAGGCGACTAGGCTGCCCGGGTGGGGGGGCGCGCAGTGACATAGCACATGTGATGTGGGGCAAATATTAGTGTCCACAACAGTGCAAGGAAGGGTGTACAAAACATTTCAAATGCAAAACCTTGTGTTTCAACCTTGCTTTGGTCACGCCAGGCAGTGTTTTTTGGCTGGCAAGCCTGCTTTGAGGGTGAAGCGCCCACCTCTTGGGTATGGGCTACGTCCAAATATGCCAGCCCGCCAACCCCATTTGTGTGCAGGACGACCGATTGGCACTTCAGATGGTGCCTTTTGAAGTGGGCACGGTCAGGAATGGAAACATTTTGCACATCTCCAATTCCAAGTACAGTATCTGGAGAAAATCAAGTTGAAGAACCGAAGCTTACTACGTGGCCTGGACCTAGCAAGCCAGTGAGGTTTGCAAACGGTGGCACCGCAAAATCTTGTGTGCCCACCCCTCCAAGTTACCAAAGTCTTTTCATGCTTAATGGGATGGAAAGGAAAAGGTTAAATTAATGGGGATTAATCCAACCAAGTATATGTCACTGCCTTAACCCCTGACACAAGGGAAGAACGTAGAGCAGTGTTTTTCAAACTTGGCAACTTTAAGATGAGTGGACTTCAACTCTCAGAATTCCCCAGCCAGCATGCAAACCTCACTCGCCCACTACGTCCAGGCCATCGGAGATGTGCAAAATGTTTCCATTCCTAACCGTGCCCACTTCAAAAGGCAACATCTGAAGTGCCAATCGGTTGTCCTGCACACAAATGGGGTTGGTAGGCTGGCATTTTGGACATGGCCCATACCCAACAGCTGGGCGCTTCACCCTCAAAGCAGGCTTGCCAGCCCTGAAACACTGCCTGGCGTGACCAGGGCAAGGTTGAAACACAAGGTTTTGCATTCAAAATATTTTGCACATTCTTCCTTGGGCTGTTGTGGCCACTAACATTTGCCCCACATCACATGTGCTTTTTAGTTAGCTTTCAGTCCCTTCCTGGGACTGGCGCCCAGAGAACATATGGAGGACTTTAGGTTCCCCATTCCTGGCTTATGTACATGAACAGTGACACCCCTCTTATAGACTGGCAGTCTTTTGTAATGTCATGTAATTTTTGTAAATGACTCTTGCGTGTCAAGACCTCGTGGGGAGCGGCTCTTCTGTGACCTGGTAGAAGGGTGTTGTGTCAGTATGGCTCTTGTGTGTCAGGACCCTGTGGGATGCAGGGAGGGGTGAGGAAAGCGCTCTTCCCTTTGGTGGCCTTACAGACGGGTTACATATGCGCCAAGGAGAGCGCCCTTCCCCTTCCAAAGTGCCAGCCCAGAGCCTTACCAAGCAATGGACGCAGTTTTCCCATCTGGCAGTGTTTCCCAACCTAGGTGACTTAAAGAGTTGCGGACTTCAAATCCCAGAATTCCCCAGCCAGCCTTGCTGGGTAGGGAATTGTGGGATTTGAAGTCCTCATATCTGAAAGTGGCCAAGACTTAAAAACACTGCTCATGGTCTTGGGTCCATGACCTCCCCATCAAGCACACCTGGAGGGCATTTTTGTATTTTGTATTTTATCTACAATTACATACAATACAATACATACAGTACAAGACTGGGGGGCCGGGGGCCGGGATTTGGAGCCAGGAGCCAATCATGTGGGGTGGGGTTTGGAGCCGGGAGCCAAAGAGCCAGCGTTGTCCGAAGACGCTTCCACGGTCATGTGGCCAGCATGACGCACGCGGAATGCTGTTACCTACCCACCGAAGTGGTACCTATTAATCTACTTGCATTTGCATGCTTTCGAATTTCTAGGTTGGAAAGAGCTGGGGCGAGTGCAGGAGCTCACTCCGTCATGCGGGGCTAGGGATTCGAACCTCTGAACTTGCAATCTTCCGATCGACAAGCCTGGCGTCTTACCCACTGAGCCACCACACCCCTCCTAATGTTAGAGCCTCTTAAATAAATAAAGAGTGCTTCCTAGATGATGATGATGATGATGATGATGATGATGATGATGATGATTTATTTATTTATTTATTTATTTATTTATTTATTTATTTATTTAATTTATATGACCGCCCATCTCCCCCAACAGGGGACTGGGCGGTTTACAATAAAATCACGTTTAAAATACAAATATAAAATTACAATTTAATTAGCATAATAGAAATAAATATAAAATCCAAATTTGGTGAATTGATTTCAACTAAAAGGGAGGACATTATGGTATTAACCACCCCCATGAGGAGCTGTTACTTTTCCTCTCCCATGCTAGGTGGCAGAACCAGGTTTTCAGATCTTTCCTAAAGGTCAGGAGGGAGGAAACCTGCCTCAACTCTGGGGGCAAGATATTCCAAAGGGCGGGTGCCACTACAGAAAAGGCCCGTCTCCTGGACCCCACTAGATGAAATTCCCTTATCGATGGGGTCCATAGCAGGCCCTCCCTGAATGATCGGGTGGGGCGGGTCGATGATATGGGGATAAGACAGTCCCTCAGGTATCCTGGCCCCATGCCATGTAGGGCTTTAAAGGTAATAACCAACACCTTGAATTGGACCCGGAAGCAAACCGGAACCCAATGCAGCTCGTGGAGCAAAGGTGTTCCACCTGTCGTGGTTCTGGGCCCGCCTCTCCCACCTCCTTTGCTGTGCACTGGTGGGTGGGGGCGATTCCTCCTCCTCCGGGATCCCTTCGGTAGGCTGCTCTGCCTCCGCCTGTTCCTGAAAAATGGGACAAAACCGGCATTTATGTTAAAACGATGAGACGGTTGAGAAAAGGGGGAAAAATGGGACTGTTCCATTCAAAACAGGACGTATGGTCAGCCTAGTCCTTTCAGCCCATGAAAACTCAGGAAAGAGGAAATATCTTCCACCATTCATTGACAAAAGGATGGTGCATAAACCATCTGCCTGTTTCTTTTGAGTATGCTCTACATAAATGGCATATTTCCCCATGGTAGCTTGGGGTTTTCCCCCCTCCCTTTCTCCACTGTTTCATTTTCAGTCTTAGTAGGAAAAAAATGTAATCAACATGACAAGGCCACATAAAAAACCCATCCAAGTTGATAAATCTTCATTAATTTAGATCTAATCCAAAGATACAGCAATTGCTTTGTGATAAATTAATTTTGTTCCTAATACTTCCAAACATAAGGGACATCAGCCTTCCCACTGTTACTATAGTAATCATATTTCCTCCCACCCCCACCCCCATCCTTCTAATAAATATTCTACCTTATAAGTTTGGCATTAATGTAAGTTGCTGAAATTCTGTAGGGAAAAGGAGCTTGTTTTTCATTCTGCATTCTGCTGCAAAGAAAGGTGCATGAAGTTGAATGGCATCAATTATCAGATACTGGGATACAAAATATTCTCATCCTGATGCAATGGGGACTTACGTGCACAACACTGTCATGTTAATGGGAACTACTGTATATGTGTAAATATGCTATGGAGAACAGAAAGAGTCATGGTATAACACAAGCTTGGTATGTCAATCTAAGCCACTTGTGGAATGCCACTGTAATCTGTTCTTTTCATGGTAGCTGCACTTTGATTTTATTTTTGGCAAATTGCTTTGAACAAGTCATTTTATAAAACAGCTAATAAATAATACAGTAAGAACCACCATCCAAATCTTATCAAACCATCAGAAAAGTGGTTTGGGCCACTGCAATTCATCATTATATAATTCCAATAGATCAAATCGAAGCTAAGTAGTTTGTATCCAAAAATCAGGAAGCCGTGTGTGTATAGGTGTACACATTTTACATTTGGCAGTTATCTTTCTGGGATTAATATACAGTACACTTGAAATTAAAGATTGTGCACAATGTTTCAAAGTAACTCCAATGAGCAGGTGCTTGAATCTTCTAGGCAACAAATGAATTCTGAAGCCTTTTTCTGAATTGAATTATGTTGACTAGTCAGCCATGTCTTGTCCTTTCTGATCTGGAAAGCTTCTGAGCATACAAGAAAGAGACTTCTACTGTATGTAGCAGAAGCCTTTGAAATGTTCATTGATGTGGTATTTTGCACTTATTAAGAAGATGAGATGAAAGTGCCACATTAACCTGAAATCTCATCTTTGGTGCTTTTTTATGTGAAATAACTGTATGTGTGTCTGTTTTCAGGAACATTGTAGTTAACAATCAGACAAACAAAAAACTCTTAACTCATAAAAACTGAGCTTTAGCAAGAATCTTGCAAGATTGAAATATTTCTCCCTTCCTTTCCTTTCAGACCCCGGAAAACTAGGGAGGGTCCGTTCTGAAACTCTTCCCACACCCCTTTTCCTTCTGTGAGTTGAGATACCTTTTGCATGACAGTTGTCTAATCTGTGGTTCTTCCTCCCATTTCCCAAGGTCATTTCCATATACAATTATACTGGAAGAACATTTTCCGTAATGATGGGCCTACTGCTCAGAATGACTATCTCCTAGTCCAGAGCTATCAGCCCTTTGAGGGAGGTCACATCAGGAAACAGACACCCTAAGAATCATTAGAATTCTACTTCACTGATATAGGCTACAATAACAGAATCTTGAAAGACTGACAGGTTTCTCCTTCCCTCCCTCTTATGCAAAGAGAGTTAAGGTGGGACAATTTTAAGTTTCTTTTTGAACTTTCTTGTTTTCCTGGGCTGAGCTCAAGTTTTGCTAATGGTCATCACAATTTTTCTCCAAGGTCATCTCAATGTTCCTCTAACACAGAGCTTTCCAAACTGTGTGTCGCGACACAAAAGTGTGTCGCCACACACAGCGTGGTGTGTCGCCACACCACCCGGAAGCGGCGGCGCGTGCGTGCACGGCAGCCGCCATGCACGCGTGCGCCGCCGCACGCCCCCCGAGCCGCCGCACGCCCCCCCGCGCCGTCGCCGTGCACGTGCGCGCTGCTGCTGCCGCTGGTGTGTCGCCAGCAGCAGCACTTTGGAAAGCCCTGCTCTAACAGATCCCCATGACTTCAGGGGTGGGTGGTATCTGTAACAGACCTTCCCTTGAAAGGATGTATAGCCACCTAAAGGAGCCTTGAAGGGCATGGATCTAGTGCAGAGGTGAGAGACCTCATACGACTGAGGGCTTTATCCACTTCATCAGGTGCCACCAGATCAAAAGAACCACAGCTTGAAATGCAAGTTGCTACCTCCTCATCTTACTTAGTTGTCTCCAGTGGATGTTTAAACCAGAATAGATATCACCAGCTTCATCCACAAGTGAACAGGGTCACTGGGTGAGAATCCATACAGATAATTCATATGGAGAAACATGTTGAAGAACTATTGTTTTGCTGCTCTTATCACCACAGAATAGGCTCAAAGGTGAACTCATTTCAGTGTTTGGTCATGCCCACTTTTGGTCATACCTGGAAGTTCTCCTTAAACCAAGGATGAGAAAAATACATCTTTCTATTTGAAAAGGTAAACACAATGTTCTCTTTGTGTTCTGTCTATCTCCATGTGACTCATTTGTGGTAATAATCATTGCCCTTTCTTTTCCTCTGTCTAATTAACAATGTTCTTTTTGAGGTTGACTGGCTATTATTGCACACTATATTTTGAGAGAGAACAAACTGTTAATTCATAAAATGAGATGTTTTCTTCTTCCACATTTATTTTTCACATTTTTCTTTAACTATTTCCTCGTGTAACCTAATATTTGATTGCTTTTGGCTTCCTATTATTGTTAAGCAAGACCTTCCTTAAAACATTCACAGTGCTAAAGTCTCCTTAATAAAATTATATGTGTCAATTTCAGCCCATAAAGATGGGTGTGTTTCTTCATTTTACTACTCAAAACATGATTAATTAATTAATTTTATGTACTCAGACTATTTTTCATCTATTATCCTGCTACTCATTGAGCTACCCTAATTATATCAAGGTGGAATTTATCTCAATCTTCTCCAAAAATTTGTTTAATTTAAATGCCACAGGGACGTAAGCAAATGTTGTAAATTTCTGGGTTACTCATTATGGTTTGCAAACATAGGAAAATTTATGAAGGTTCTCAGTCATCCAGGTGGAATTGTCTGTAGCTTGAATCATGTCAACTGGATTTCTATTTTCTTAGTGGAAACGTTTCACTCCTTATCCAAGGAGCTTCTTCAGTCTGAGTAAAGTTAGTAAGGGAATCCTTAAATATGTTTCTAGGCTGGCTGTGTGACCTTGCACCTGGGGCTAGGTCATGGTTATTTTGAGATGTTTGTTTCTAAGTCCCTTTATCATCTAAAGGAGGATCGTTAAGATTACCCTGCTGCTGTTGAGCTTGTGAAGTGGTCTTAATCTTCCTAGGCACAGAAGACAAAGCAGGAAGGAAGATAGGGGAAAGGTTATGCCTGAGGCCCCCACCTCTATTCAAGGAAGGATTTTCCAAGTTGGCATGAATGGATTCCTTGACCCCTCTCTCAAACCACCTATCTTCTCTGTCTAAAATGTGAACATTAATGTCCTCAAATGAGTGTCCTTTTTCTTTTAGATGAAGATAAACTGCTGACTCTGGTCCTGTGGTGTTACTTCTCCTGTGTTGGGCCATCCTCCTGTACAAAGGTTGTTTGGTTTCTCCAATGTAGAGTTCAGAGCACTCCTCACTGCACTGGATTGCATACACTACATTGCTTTCCTTGTGTTTTGGAGTTTGATCTTTGGGGTGTACAAGCCTCTGTCTCAGTGTGTTGGTGGGTTTGAAATATACAGGTATGTGGTGTTTGCCAAATATCCGTTTTATCTTTTCAGACACGCCAGCCATGTAAGGAATGACCAGGTTCTTCCGTTTACTCTGAGGCTCAGCCCTATCTGTCGCTGTTTTAGGTCTGGTAGACTTAGATTTAGTGAAGGCCCAATTTGGATATCCACAGGCCTGCAGAGCTGTTCTCAGATGCTGCTTTTCATTCTTTTTGGAATCCATGGAGGTGGGGATGGTTTCTGCTCTGTGTGACAATGTCCTGATGACTCCTAGTTTGTGCTGCAGTGGATGGTGGGAGTCAAACATCAGGTATTGATCTGTGTGTGTGGGTTTCCTGTAGATCCCTATTTCTAGCTTGCCACCAGTCCCAATGAGGACTTCACAGTCTAGGAATGCCAGTCTGTTGTCCTTGGTGTCTTCTCTGGTGAAGCTAATGTTGACATCTATAGTGTTTATATGGTCCGTGAAGGCCTTCCTGGGCCTTGATTTTGACCCAGGTGTCATCCACATACCTAAACCAGTGGGTGGGCACCGTTCCCTGGAATGTGTTGAGTGCTTTCTTCTCCACTTCTTCCATGTATAAATTGGCCACAATGGGTGACACAGGAGAACCCATGGCACAGCCGTGTTTTTGTCTGTAAAAGTCACCTCTGTATGTGAAATAAGTGGTGTTAAGACACAGGTCCAGAAGATGGCAGATCTGGTTTGGGTTGAGATGGCTTCTCCTTTCCAGGGTGCTGTCCTCTTCTAGTCTCTTCCTGACAGCGGATAGAGCATGAGTGGTGGGGATGCTGGTGAAAAGGGAGGACACATCAAAGGAGACCATAGTTTCATCTGTATCCAGTTTCAGGATCTTTGCTTTGGAAACAAATTCTTCCGAATTATGGATGTGGTGTTCAGAGTGTCCAACTAGAGGTGCTAGTATGGTAGAGAGGTGTTTGGCAATGTTGTATGTTACCGAATTGATGCTGCTGACTATGGGTCGGAGGGGTGTTCCTTCCTTGTGGATCTTAGGAAGTCCGTAGATGCAGGGGATGGCTTCTCCAGGATACAGACGGTGGTAGGTAATCCTATCGATGGAGCCATCATGTTCCAATTGTTTCAAACTGTCTATTGCCTTTTTCTTGTAATTGTTGGTGGGGTCTCTTTTCAGTTTTTCATATGTATGGTGATCCTCCAAAAGTGAGGTAATTTTATTGTGGTAGTCTGCAGTGTTTAGAACCACTGTACATCTTCCTTTGTCAGCAGGTAAAATGGTGATGGTTTCATCTTTGCTGAGGGCTGTCAGGGCTCTCCTCTCTTGGACGGTAAGGTTGGGGGGAGGAGGTTGAGCACTGGACAGAGCTGCAGATATTTTAAGCCGGAGTTGTTCTGCTTCTTCAAAAGGTAGGTGGTTGTTGTGGATGGCAGATTCTGTGGCTGTAATGAGCTCCACAACCGGAACTTGCTTGGGAGTGATGGCAAAATTAAGACCTTTGGCTAGGACATCTCTCTCTGGTTGGGTAAGTTCTCTGTCTGAGAGATTTTTCACCCACATGTTCTTTTTGTCCTCTGTGGTCCTGTTGTTGTTGTTCCTCCCAGCGGTTTCTCCAGTTCCTTGTTTCTGCTTGCTGCGAGAAAGAAGAATGTCAAATTTCTTAGTTTGCCTCTCCTTTGTCTTGTGATGCT
This sequence comes from Charina bottae, assembly GCA_023362775.1. Classification (NCBI taxonomy): domain Eukaryota; kingdom Metazoa; phylum Chordata; class Lepidosauria; order Squamata; family Charinaidae; genus Charina; species Charina bottae. The sequence goes on from JALMGJ010000025.1 coordinate 8,866,696, forward strand.
GGGCTTCACTAAATCTAAGTCTACCAGACCTAAAACAGCGACAGATAGGGCTGAGACTCAGAGTAAACGGAAGAACCTGGTCATTCCTTACATGGCTGGCGTGTCTGAAAAGATAAAACGGATATTTGGCAAACACCACATACCTGTATATTTCAAACCCACCAACACACTGAGACAGAGGCTTGTACACCCCAAAGATCAAACTCCAAAACACAAGGAAAGCAATGTAGTGTATGCAATCCAGTGCAGTGAGGAGTGCTCTGAACTCTACATTGGAGAAACCAAACAACCTTTGTACAGGAGGATGGCCCAACACAGGAGAAGTAACACCACAGGACCAGAGTCAGCAGTTTATCTTCATCTAAAAGAAAAAGGACACTCATTTGAGGACATTAATGTTCACATTTTAGACAGAGAAGATAGGTGGTTTGAGAGAGGGGTCAAGGAATCCATTCATGCCAACTTGGAAAATCCTTCCTTGAATAGAGGTGGGGGCCTCAGGCATAACCTTTCCCCTATCTTCCTTCCTGCTTTGTCTTCTGTGCCTAGGAAGATTAAGACCACTTCACAAGCTCAACAGCAGCAGGGTAATCTTAACGATCCTCCTTTAGATGATAAAGGGACTTAGAAACAAACATCTCAAAATAACCATGACCTAGCCCCAGGTGCAAGGTCACACAGCCAGCCTAGAAACATATTTAAGGATTCCCTTACTAACTTTACTCAGACTGAAGAAGCTCCTTGGATAAGGAGTGAAACGTTTCCACTAAGAAAATAGAAATCCAGTTGACATGATTCAAGCTACAGATAGGAAAATTTAGCATTTATGCTGCCTAGAATAGAGGTTAATATAATCAGTTCAGCATAAAAAAAGTATCATAGGAAATTGTAACTCAGTACTTTCATAAAGAGACACGGCTGCTTATTATTAACAGATGAGAGACAGACAGAGAATGAATGAACATGTAAATAAAATATAACAAAATGTCAACTAATCTGGGATAAGCAAATACATGTGAATTATATAAAACTGAATATTTGTTTTCAAATAATCACCTGTAGACTTTTAAATCAAGGTAAATGGGGATCGAGAGGCAGTTTGATGCAATGATTAAATGCACCAGGCTATAATCCAGGAGACTGTTCTAGCCCCACCTTGGGCACAAAGCCAGCTGGCTGACTTTGGGCCAGTCACTCTCTCTGAGCCCTAGGAAGAAGGCAATGGCAAACCCACTTTTGAAAATCTTGCCAAGTAAACTGCTGGGACTTGTCCAGGTAGTTGTCAGGAGTCAAGAATAACAACAACAACAAAAAAAAATCCTCATTAAAAAATAAACCAGAGGGGGGGGGGGGGATTGGTTAAAATAAATATCAAGTCCTGTAAATAGGCCAGGTTACCTGAGGGACCGCCTCATCCCCAATACATCTACCCGTCCCACCCGATCATGCAGAGAGAGCATGCTACGGACCCCATCTACAAGAGAGTTCCATCTGGCGGGGTCCAGGAGGCGTGCCTTCTCTGCAGTAGCTCCCGCCCTTTGGAACATCTTGCCCCCTTTGCTCCTGACCTTCCGGAGGAACCTGAAAACTTGGTTCTGCTGCCTTGCTTGGGGCCAAGGAAGAAATAGTCACTCTTGGGGATGGCTAATACCTTAGAGAGCCCCTCCCCTACATTGGATTGAGTTAGATATTTTTACCATTCTTGCCTCTTGGATTTTAATCTTGTTTTACAATTTAGTATTTTTATATTGTATGTAAATTTTATGTTTCTTGTTTTTATTATCTTGTTGTAAACTGCCCATAGTCCCTCCGGAGGAGGGAGATGGGCAGTGATAGAAGTTTGATTGATAAATAAGTAAGTAAGTAAGTAAGTAAGTAAGTAAGTTCAAGGGAACCGTCTTCAGTATTTTCATCTGGAAGCTACTATGTGGTACAATTAAAACATATACATAGGGAGGGAAATAAAAAGGCACACACACTAAATTGCTCAACATAAAAGCAAGAAGACAATAAGATATGCAGAAAGTGTTAACACCAATCATAAAACATTTTAATATTTTATAAACAGGTAGCAATTAGGAAGATTGTTAGTAGAACTGTGTTTGAAATTAAAAATGTTTTCAATATTACTACTTGCTCAACTATTATATACCAAGGGAATTAATTAATTACTAAATGAAGAGATTTCAGAGAAATTGAATGAATTCTGTGAGGCTGTCTTTACTGAAGAAGATATAGAGCAAATACCTAAACAGAAACTAACTTTGTTAGCAAGAAAGTCTAGGGAATTGAAGCAAATAGTGGTGACAAGACATGGAGTTATAGATTTTAATGATACTTATTGACAAATAAATCACCAACATCCTATGATAACCTGTCTGAAAGTTCTGGAGGACTCAAATGTGAAACAGCTGATTTTCTAATGAAGGTATATTAGCTATGTGAACTAAGATAGACCTCTATAAGTCAAAGAAATGGCTACTTCCCAACTCTTTGTGGTGACCAAAGTCATAGACAAGGACATGTCTGAGTAGTAACCAGGAGTGAAGCCTGATTTGTAAGAGACTTTACCTTAATATGAGTATAAATAATCACAACCTTGGCGCAATAAGTTTCATTTATCAAACATGTCATCCAGAATGATATTACTATGGATGGTTGCATTGAAAATAAAACTGCCTTTACCATAAATGTTACTAATCAAGTAGAAAAAGAAATTTTGAAATATTTGTGCCACTATGTTGCACCCTATTGATAACTAGATAGCAAAGAGTTGTCTTAAATTATGTCACATAGTATGTGATGGCCATAAACTGTAAAACTTAACTGTAAGAAACTTAACTGAACCCCTTCATTTTCTTGAGACCAAAAGGAAAACGTAAATTAGGCTGCCAGACATGGAACACCTCTGCTTCAATAAGAAAGTCATTCAGTCTTCATGCTTCTTTTTTTTTTTTGAAAACATCTCATTCTGCATCCATGCTGTGAATACCTTTGAAATAATATTGCAGTCATCTTTTGATAAGGATTGCATTCCGTATTGTTCTGCTGTGTGACTAAATTATATAAATACACAATTTAGAGTATGGGTGTCCAACCTTTTGGCTTCCCTGGGCCACATTGAGTGAAGAGGAATTGTCTTGGGCCACACATAAAATATATAATATAGTTAATGTATATAAGTAATAAAACTTTATTTATTTTTTATTAATTTATTTTTTTATTTTTTTATTATAAAATTTAGAAAAAGAGGGCAACATATAACTAGTGGGATATTTGACCTTGTTTTTGTGAAACTAATGCATCAGTGTCTGGTTTGATGAAACTGGTTGCAATTCTCAGTGAGTTCTCAAGGTGCTCATCAGAAATTTTTATTCTAATTTTACTCTTCATGTGCTTCATGCTTGGAAATAGTTGCTCACAAATGTACGTGCTGCCAAAAAGCGATGCCATGAATAAGGTGTGATTGTGAAGTGAGGGATATTTTTCTCTGGGAAGATAGGTCTTAAAAAGTCCAGTAGAGAGACATGATCAAATTTTTCTTTGAGTTGAATGTTTGATTGCAACTCTATGCATTCCAATTGAAAATTTGGAGGTAATATAGTTATGTCGACTGAAAATGGAGTTGAAAATATACCAAAATATTGATGATTTTTCTGGAAATCTTGAAACCTGTTCTCAAATTCCTGTATCAAACCGAAAAGCAAGACTGCATAATTCTCGCTGTTCACAGGACTGTGTTTAGCCAACGTATTAAAATGTATAAAATTATTTTCCATAACTTGAGCTTACCATACTTTAATTTTCATTTCAAATGCTGTTATGGTTTGAAACATTGCAGTGATAAGTTGGTTTTCACCTTTAAGACGCATGTTTAACTCATTTAAATGAGCAGTCAAATCCACCAAAAATGCTAAATCTGTGAGCCATTTTTCATCTTCAAGTTCTGGCACAAATTTTCTTTTTGATTCCATAAACAACTTGATTTCATTTCGCAAATCATAAAATCTTTTCAGCATTTTACCCCGACTTAGCCGCCTTACTTCAGAAAAGTAAATGATGTCCCCATAATCCATGACAATTTGCATGACATTATCCATTTTGAAAGCTTTCGCGCATAAATTTTCTTGATGTAGAATGCAGTAGTACTTCATCAAACGTGAGTTGCTGGCGGCACTTGCATCGTCTTCTGTCAATTTTGTAAGTCCCTCACTTTTACCAACCATCGCCGAGGCGCCATCAGTAGATATACCAGATATGTTGACAATGGTTAAAGAAGTCGCTTTAATGTCATTTTTACTGCTTCGTACAAATCAAGAGATTTAGTTGTGTCTTTTAATGGCACCAAAGAAGCCATTTCTTCAGTGACTTTATATTCGTTATCAATACCTCTAATAAAAATGGCAAGTTGAGCCGTATCTGTAGCATCAGTACTTTCATCCATCACCAAAGCATAAAATTTGAAATTAGCAGCTTTACTCTTCAAACCTCTTTGGATAGATTTTCCTATTTCTTCAGTTTGCCTGGCTATAGTCTGGTGAGACAAACTGATTTTAGAAAAATCACTTTTTTTATCAGGACAAATTATATCTGCCACGCTTTCCATACATTGCTTAATAAACTCACCATCAGTAAATGGCTTTGATTTTTTTGCAATCAGATTTGCTACCAAATAACTAGCTTTTATAATAGAGTCCTTTTGAGATGTGACTTTTTTTTAAAAAATTGTTGAGACAACAGACTTTTTTTCAGTTCCACTAATTTGTCTTTATGACAAAGTGGTACTAATGCTTCTCCAAGTGCTACATTCTCTATTTGTTGTTGTTCAGTCGTTTAGTCGTGTCCGACTCTTCGTGACCTCATGGACCATAGCACGCCAGGCCTTCCTGTCCTCCACTGTCTCTCGGAGTTTACTCAAATTCATGTTCACTACATCGGTGATGCTATCTAACCATCTCATCCTCTGCCGTCCCCTTCTCCTTTTGCCTTTAGTCTTTCCCAGCATCAGGGTCTTTTCCAGTGAGTCCTCTCTTCGCATTAGGTGGCCAAAGTATTTGAGCTTCAACTTCAGTATCTGTCCTTCCAATGAGCAGTCAGGGTTGATTTCCTTTAGGTTTGACTGATTTGACCTCCTTGCAGTCCAAGGGACTCTTAAGAGTCTTCTCCAGCACCACAGTTCAAAAGCATCAATTCTTCGGCGTTCAGCCTTCCTTATGGTCCAACTCTCACAGCCATACATTACTACTGGGAAAACCATAGCTTTAATTATACAGACCTTTGTTGGCAAGGTGATGTCTCTGCTTTTTAATATGCTGTCTAGGTTTACCATAGCTTTCCTCCCAAGGAGCAAGCGTCTTTTAATTTCATGGCTGCAGTCACCGTCTGCGGTGATCTTGGAGCCCAAGAAAATAAAATCTGTCACTGCTTCCATTTCTTCCCCTTCTATTTGCCATGAAGTGATGGGACCAGATGCCATGATCTGGGTTTTTTTAATGTTGAGTTTCAAGCCAGCTTTTGCACTCTCTCCTTTCACCCTCATCAAGAGGCTTTTTAGTTCCTCTTCACTTTCTGCCATTGGTCGTGCTTACCCCAACGCTGGTTTCTTCCACAGGTAACAAGGACGGAGGCGCGGTAAGCGGACAAGGATCAGTTCCGAGGCTTGGCACAGAAACAAGGTAAGGCTTGGGTCCGAGGCTTGGCGCGGTGGCGGGGCAAGGCATGGAATCTGGGTCCGGCACGGTAACAAGGCTAGGCTCGTTCATGGGTTCCTGGACTGTGGTAAGGCAGGGGTCTAGAGTGAGATTTGGGGCGGCCGTGAGGCGAGGCTTGGTAGCATGGTTTAAAGCCTTCAGCGCAGAATTATTAGAGCAGTTAGAACGGTTGTCTCCGGCACCTGAGGTAAGTCACGCCGGCTTTTTATTCCGTTTTTCGCTCCTTGGGAGAGCAGGGGCCAATCGGGCTTCACGTTGCTCAGCCCGCCTTTCTGCTCTCCTTTGGCGTGCACTGATTGGCAGAGGCGTATTTCTTTCAGAGCCTTGGCCAATCAGCGTTTCTGGGTCCCCAGTCAATTTCGCGCCGAGACTGCTGCCTCCTGTGATTGGCTCCTCTTCCGGTTCAGAGTCCAGGTTGCCAGGTAAGTGAACGAAACCTCACATCATCTGTCCATTTTTCATTGAATACTCTTCCTTCATCCGCGATTTTTCTTTTTTTTCTTTTCTTTTTTGGGTTCTGTTTTCTGTTGAAATGACGTTGAAGCCATGCTGGAATAACTTTATTTAGGAATAAATATTTTTTTTAAGAAATAACACAACAAGCCCATTGTAAATTGTTAGGTAGGCAAATAAACAAAGCAAAGTTTAATAATCAAATAAGAAAACTTACATGTCTATTTAATAATAATAACAATAAATGCCTGTTGTCACAGAACACGTTTAGGTAGGTTGAAATATTATATATAATGCCAAGTCGCCACAAGCTGACGTGTGTAGTGGCAGGCGGTGTTAGCACTGCACTGCCCCTTTCCCTACACAGCGTTCTGTTGTTTCTTCCTATGCAGTCCACGCTCAAGCACCGCAGACTCGAGTCACAAAAAAAAAAATCACAAAATAATGTTAAAAGTTTACGATTTTTTTGGGCCGCATTACTAGCTGTTCAGGGCCGCTGGTTAGACACGCCTGATTTAGATCAACCTTTACTTGTTCTTCAACCAGAGGTTCCCCTATGTTATTGCTTGAGGGACAATCCTTTTCTTCTTTGTAAATATAGAAGGAATAGCAAGCAAGCCCTGTTTCTCCATCTTGCCACTCTTTCAACAAGGCTGGATTTTCATAAAACATGAAAATCTGCTTCTACTTTACTTCATATCTGAGTAAAATCTTCATGTTGAGCTCAACTCTCCATGACTTCATGGATATATCCACATCATTTTCTTGGCAATAAAAGAACAGGAGTTTATCTTAGCTTTCTTCCAGGACACATTTCAACCTTTCAGTCTAACCTACAGCCCTGGGATTCCCTGGTAGTCTCCTATGAAAGTACTAACTAGGCTTCGTTCTGCTTAGCTTCCAAGGCCAGGAAAGCCGGCCAGGTGTTGCCACTGCTGAGACACAATCATACAGCAAAGCTCAAATTGATTTTGATAGCATTCAGATTATATCCTGAAATGCAGGAGCTGGCTAAAGAGTGCAAAGGCTGGCTTTTATCATTGGAAAATCATATGTATTTTGCTGAAGAAGGCTTGTGGTAACCCTGAAAAAACCCATTCCTCTCTTTAACATCCATTGCAGCATATAATCAGAGTGAAACATATAGCACAAGGATATTATTGTATCACGAATCATCATTTAAAGATCAGAAACAATAGAAGAGGGTAGGACTACTATATTTGGGCTAGAAACATCAAGATTTGACTACCATATTTGGGCTAGAAACGTCAAGATCACCACTAGGCACTTAACTCTCTGCTGCCATCTAGTGATTCTTCAGATGTCTGCAACCCAGATACAGTAGCCCTAGAAGAGTATTTCCTCCTTATATACAAAAGTGTTTTAAAATGAATTCAATCATTTTTTTTAACCAAACAGAGGTGGAAAAGGTGAAAACAAAACAAAATTATTTGATTAGAAGGCTGAATAAATTCAGCATGACCCTAGGTTAGATACAGATTTAGTCATGCTTACAGTTGATTCCATGAATAAAATTGGCCAAATGATATAGTATTGTATATGCTATTCCCATCACTTTGTTCACTTTTGGAACAAGCAATGTTATACACAGTACAGGAAAGCTGTAAGAAAATAAATTAAAGACAACATTATAAAAAGAAAATAAACACAGCTAAAAGACTTGGGCACAGAGAGAATCTTCTAGCTGTGCTCCTGTCCTCTGAAGATGCCAGCCACAGCTACTGGTGAAACGTTAGCAACCAAATCTGCCAGAACACGGCCACACAGCCCAGAAAACCCACAACAACCAACAGCTAAAAGTATTTTACACCATTACTAATCCATACATTCCTATCCTTGCAATCTACCTTTGTATTTCCCATGCCCATACACCAATTTATACATTACCATTTGTTTTTTCCATTTACCATCATCCACTCCATCCAACCAACTTGATATATTTCTTTGGCAATCTGTTCCTCTTTCATTCTCTTTATATGACCCAACTACTGATGTAGCTTTAGAGTAATGCACATTTTTCCTTAGAATTTAATTCCAGTTCTTCCATTATCACTATTTAATGCAGAGGTGTAGGATTTTTACTTCCAAACACATGTAACAGCCAATTTGAATCCAGCTGAGGTGAGGATTGCATTCCATTTATACATCACCAGTAACTTCTTGTTGTTTATTCGTTCAGTCGCTTCCGACTCTTCGCGACTTCATGGACCAGCCCACGCCAGAGCTTCCTGTCGGCCGTCACCATCCCCAGCTCCCTCATGGTTGACTCCATCACATCCAGAATATAATCCATCCATCTTCCCCTTGGTCGGCCCCTCTTCCTTTGGCCTTCCACTTTCCCTAGCATCAGCTTCTTCTCCAGGGTATCCTGTCTTCTCATTATGTGGCCAAAGTACTTCAGTTTTGCCTTTAATATCATTCCCTCAAGTGAGCAGTCTGGCTTTATTTCCTGGAGTATGGACTGGTTTGATCTTCTTGCAGTCCAAGGCACTCTCAGAATTTTCCTCCAACACCACAGTTCAAAAGCATCTATCTTCCTTCGCTCAGCCTTCCTTATGGTCCAGCTCTCACAGCCATAGGTTACTACAGGGAATACCATTGCTTTAACTATGCGGACCTTTGTTGTCAGTGTGATGTCTCTGCTCTTAACTATTTTATCGAGATTTGTCATTGCTCTCCACCCAAGAAGTAGACGTCTTCTGATTTCCTGGCTGCAGTCAGAGTCTGCAGTAATCTTTGCACCTAGAAATACAAAGTCTGTCACTGCCTCCACTTTTTCTCCCTCTATTTGCCAGTTATCAATCAAGCTGGTTGCCATAATCTTGTTTTTTTTGAGGTTTAACTGCAACCCAGCGTTTGCACTTTCTTCTTTCACCTTCGTCATAAGGCTCCTCAACTCCTCCTCCCTTTCAGCCATCAAAGTGGTATCATCTGCATATCTAAGATTGTTAATGTTTCTTCCAGCGATTTTAACTCCAGCCTTGGATTCCTCAAGCCCAGCACGTCGTATGATGTGTTCTGCGTACAGGTTGAATAGGTAGGGTGAGAGTATACAGCCCTGCCGTACTCCTTTCCCAATCTTAGACCAGTCCGTTGTTCCGTGATCTCTTCTTACCGTTGCTACTTGGTCGTTATACAGATTCCTCAGGAGGCAGACAAGATGACTTGGTATCCCCATACCACCAAGAACTTGCCACAATTTGTTATGATCCACACAGTCAAAGGCTTTAGAATAGTCAATAAAACAAAAATAGATGTTTTTCTGAAACTCCCTGGCTTTCTCCATTATCCAGCAGATATTGGCAATTTGGTCTCTAGTTCCTCTGCCTTTTCTAAACCCAGCTTGTACATCTGGCAATTCTCGCTCCATGAATTGCTGGAGTCTACCTTTCAAGATCTTGAGCATTACCTTACTGGCATGTGAAATTGCCACTGTTCGATAGTTTGAACATTCTTTAGTGCTTCCCTTTTTTGGTATGGGGATATAAGTTGATTTTTTCCAATCTGATGGCCATTCTTGTGTTTTCCAAATTTGCTGGCATATGGCATGCATCACCTTGACAGCATCATCTTGCAAGATTTTAAACAGTTCAGCTGGGATACTGTCGTCTCCTGCTGCCTTGTTATTAGCAATGCTTCTTAAGGCCCATTCAACCTCACTCTTCAGGATGTCTGGCTCTAACTCACTGACCACACCGTCAAAGCTATCTCCAATATTATTATCCTTCCTATACAGATCTTCTGTATATTCTTGCCACCTTTTCTTGATCTCTTCTGCTTCTGTTAGGTCCTTACCATCTTTGTTTTTGATCATACCCATTTTTGCCTGGAATTTACCTCCGATGTTTCTAATTTTCTGGAAGAGGTCTCTTGTCCTTCCTATTCTATTGTCTTCTTCCACTTCCACACATTGCTTGTTTAAAAATAATTCCTTATCTCTTCTGGCTAACCTCTGGAATTTTGCATTTAATTGGGCATATCTCCCCCTATCACTGTTGCCTTTTGCTTTCCTTCTTTCTTGGACTACTTCCAGTGTCTCAGCAGACAGCCATCTTGCCTTCTTTGTGTTCTTTTTCTTTGGGACGTTTTTTGTTGCCGCCTCCTGAACAATGTTGCGAACTTCTGTCCATAGTTCTTCCCGTACCCTATCTACTAAATCTAGTCCCTTAAATCTATTCTTCACTTCCACTGCATATTGATTAGGAATGTTAGTGAGATCATATCTAACTGATCTGTGGGTCTTCCCTATTCTCTTTAGTCTGATTCTAAATTTTGCAATAAGAAGTTTGTGATCTGAACTACAGTCAGCTCCAGGTCTTGTTTTTACCGACTGTATAGATATCCGCCACCTCTGGCTGCAAAGGATGTAGTCAATCTGATTTCGGTGTCGACCATCTGGTGAAGTCCATGTATAAAGTCGTCTTTTAGGTTGTTGGAAGAGAGTGTTTGTTATGCACAGTGAGTTGTCTTGGCAAAATTCTATCAGCCTATATCCTGCTTCATTTTGTTCTCCCAGACCATGCTTGCCTGTAATTCCAGGTGTCGTCTGACTACCCACCTTAGCATTCCAGTCTCCTGTAATGAAAATAACATCTCTTTTTGGTGTATTATCCAGTAGGTGCTGCAGATCCTCATAGAACTGATCTACTTCTGCTTCTTCAGCATCTGTGGTTGGCGCGTATATTTGGATCACTGTGATGTTAAATGGCTTACCCTGAATTCGAATTGAGATCATTCTATCGTTTTTTGGATTGTATCCAAGCACTGCTTTAGCCACTTTATTATTAATTATGAAGGCTACTCCATTTCTTCTGTGGTCCTCTTGTCCACAGTAGTAGATCTGGTGGTCATCTGATGTGAAGTGGCCCATTCCAGTCCATTTCAGTTCACTGACACCTAAAATGTCTATATTTAATCTTGACATCTCACCAATAACCACATCCAATTTGCCCTGGCTCATAGATCTTACATTCCAGGTTCCTATGGTATGTTGATCTTTAGAACATCGGATTCGTCGTTCACCACCAGCACCGTCGGCCGCTAGCCGTCCTTTCGGCTTTGAGCTAGCTGCGTCATCACATCTGGGGCTAGTTGAACGTATCCTCTGTTCCTCCCCAGTAGCATTTTGACCATCTTCCGACCTGGGAGTCCCATCTTCCGATGGTATACCGACATATCTCTGGTTGTACTGATCCATTTAGTTTTCACGACAAGAATACTGGGGTGGGTTGCCATTACCTTCCCCAGGGATCGTATTTAGTCTGACCTCTCTGCCACGACCTTCCCGTCTTGGGTGTCCCTTCACGGTTTAGCTCATGGTTTCATTGAGGTGCTCAAGCTCCAGCAACCACGACAAGGTAACGATCTCCTTTGCTGGAACACCAGTAACTACTACCAGATAAAACCCACACAAGAAGCCTCTAGGAATCCAAAGCTGAAGTCTTCCAGGTCAGATTTGTTTACTCTTCTCAATTCTATTATTGACTGCATCTCATACTAGTCCCCCCTCCCCTATGGATTATTGCGTTGTCCCCACGGTCTCCATGAAGTCTTTAGAAAATATTTAAATTGGTGCTATCATATGGGTGATGTGTCTTTCCAGCCATCTTTTCTAGCCATCCTTTTCAGCCTTTCCAGCCATCCTTTCTTCAATATTTCATCAATCTACAAATTCTTCCTCACTGCTCTAAGTAAAAATTTAAGAATGAGGCAGTTTTACTAAAATCTACTTTCAAACCAGAGGAATCCAGTCATTTGATTATTTAGCGGGAGGTTCCTAAAGTAAATCACTGCACCAGCCACCAATGTTCTCTGCATTTTGCTCGTCAATTAGAAATTAACAATGAAATTGAGAGTCCCCCTCGGGGGAGTTGGGCGGTGATAAATCCAATAAATAAATAAATAAATAATAAATGAGTTTGTGGGGGGGGGAGATTAAGTAATTCAATAATGGAGCTTATATAAGTCTTCTTTAAAATGTTTTATAAATGTGACAAACATAAAATTATTTTCTCAATAAATGGACACACACATACCCTTACACCCTTACCTACATACAAATCAGCCCAGAATTCTCACTTGAACCACAAATGACCAGGCTCAAATTATCCTACTTAGGACACATTATGCAAAGACCTAGCTCTCTGGAGAAGGCTCTAATGCTGGGAACGGTCAAAGGAAAGAGAAGAAAAGAATGACCAACAGCAAGGTGCATGGACTTAGTTGGAAAACCAGGTTAGGGACAGATTGTAATGAAGGACCAGGTTAGGGAGAGATCATCATGAAGAAAATAAATCTCTGTGGTTGCTAAGAGTCAACACTGATTTGATGGCACATAATCAATAAATCAATTGGTTAACTCATGATCAAAGATATATTATAAAAATCTTAATGATCAATTCTAGGGATTTTTCTGACAAATGTTGATTTTTTTTCATCATAGAAAATTCACATAAGGCTTCTGTACATTGTAAATAAATGCAGATTATTATCCTGAGGTTCAGAAGCTCTTTCTAGTGTGAGTGAAAGCAATATAATAATAGGAGCTTGCTTTCACTCTTGTGGAAGGTTTGAGGAAAACATTGAACACACACTTGACCATAAGCATTAGAGACAGATGTTACAAAGCTGTACTGCTTACCTTATCATGGACATTTTGGACCGCCTATATTTATAGAAGGTGCTGGCAGCCTTTTTACAGAAGTATGGAGGAATCCCTTAAGAAGAAGAAGACTTCCAAAAGGCACAAGGGTGTGGTGATAACCAGATGATCTCATCAGAGAAGGTGAACTTTGGGGCCTTCTTATTGCTTGGGGGGGTGGGGGTCTTTGAGGAAACTGATGAGAATAGATACAATAACTTTGTTGGAACATGAGGGTGACTTTGGAGAACAGAGGGAAGAGATGTTGCCTAGGGAATGATCAGATAAAAGGAAAGGGGGTCCGAGAGAGGGTAACGGTCTAAAGAAGAAACTTAGGAAAGACCTGCCCTGACCACACAAGCAATAAATAGGGTGGAAGATTTGTACTTTCAGACTTGCAAGATTCTGTAAATGTAGCCTTATAATAAAGTAGAATTAGTTCATCTAGTCATGTTTCCTGTCTGGTTTATCTAGAAGGGCTGACAATAACTGACCTATTATAAGCTGGACTTGTGCTTTATTTTTATTTTTTTTTAAAAAAAAGGCATCATCAGCATTCAGCAAGAGGCAAGTAAAATGCATTGCCAAGATACTGGGGCAAAGGAGGGTTGGGGATTGGAGGGAAACACAGGATTGGAGGAAAGCCTGTGACCCATGGGCCTTGGTTTACCCAACCTTGAGATCCTTCTCCAGTGTTATGCATTTGAAAAGAGCAATATTCCATCTACCTAAAGAAGCTGGCTATGACCCACAGTTGTCCATTAAATGGACTTCCAGATTAATTTGCAAAGATTTAGCTCACACATTGCCCTACCTTATTAGATTATTAGTTTTATTCAGTTATTACTATCTTATCTATTGACTACAAGCTCTTGCCATTTTTATGGGAAGGTGAATTGCCTCCTTTGCCTTCTCCTCCCTTTCAGCTTCATACCCCCAATTAATAATATAAATTAAAGCTTCCTTAAGAGTGCTTTGGCATGCTAAATTGTAGTGGCTCCGAGAAATCCATTAAAGCTATTATGTTAAGATTTATGTGTCATGCTGTGATTATACTATCCTGTCTGGAGATCATAGCAGAAATGCAAATAAAATACATCAATGGATCCCATCTCTCCCTCCGCCCACCTCATATAATCTTACATTTGAAAGAATTCAGTTTTCAGGATGTTCTCTATATCATTCTTTCTCCATTACAAAATGTTGGAGGAGGAGGAAGAGGAGGAAAAAGAAGAAGGAGCACCAGCAACAGTGAATTATATTGGATTTTTATCTAAATTACACCAGCTTTAAACTAAAGGCTAATATAAAGAAACACATTTTAAAGCACAGTAAGCAGCAGGGCATTAGTTCAGATAACAACTCACTGCCTCTGTGCATAGTAATATTGTAATTATCCTCTATTTAGAACTTTTACATAAATATTATATATTCAGCCAGATCATGATCCTTGCCATGGAAGGTTGATAGTTGTTAGCTGCAGCCAAGGGCCAGAATATTGTGAAATAGACAAACAGGGAACAGTAATGGTTCCTTTTTCTCAGTGCTTCTCTACTTGACTCCTCTTCCCTGCTTTTTCTAAAGAAGTTCAAGGAAGAGGCATTGGGGAAATTGTTACAGACCTGTATATGTAATGTCTATCACAGGCTTAGAAAGCATGTTCTCAGATTCAGCCATGATTGGAGAACAGCCTACCCCTGCCGCAAAATAAGCAAAAGTCCATATTATTTATTTTCAAATTTGCAATGAATCCAAATATGGATTGCTGACTCCAAACAAAAGGTTGGAACCAGCAAAATCCTCCCATAGATGAAAAGGTTCCTTCTGTCCATGAAAACTTGTTTTTCTAGTGTTTCTTTTGGATGTGTGTGGGAGGAACCAATCCTAATTCATTCCAGTCTTCCTTTGAAATCCCCTACATCTGCCAAAAATCAGATTTAGAAATTGGGTTCATCTCCAAAACAGTGGTCATGGTAGCCACAGTACTGGGGGTTGCAGCAAAAATAGAGAGATTTGAAGGTTCCTTTGTTCCTTATCTGAATGTTCTGAGCAGAATTCTTCTTGGGGATGCTTCTACCAGTAATGTAAAGTTCTGGATCCAACATCCTGATTTTTAACATGTGTCCATAACAAATCAATTGACCTCTACAGGCTTACAACCTTGGCAAGCCAAAAGTTACTTTGTTCATTTTTCAACAATATCCGTGCACTTCGACAAATATGATTAGCGCTGATGCAGAGCTTGTCTTGCCATTGCCTTCCCATGCTGGGGAGAGAGATTCCAGTGACACATTAATCCTAGCCATGTCTAATGAGACAGTTGCTAGCAATTATAACCTAATGAAGCAGAAGCTGATTATCCAGATACCCAGAGCTGAGCATCTCTGACTAAGAGATATATGGAGTCCTTATAAAGATAACCACTTTGTCACATAAAATGGAAGAAAGTGCAAATTGTACATATACGAATCCTTAGATCAGATGCCTATAAGATGGCAAAAATGAAATTAATATAAATACATTTGTGAAAGACCTATAGATCCCATTGACCAGGAAGGCAGGAAGGCTATTTTGACTTCCTAAAATAGTCTTGGGAAAATGGTTCATGTACGTAACAAAATTCAACAGCTGTTTTGTCCATCTGGCTGCAATTTCTCACACAGACTATTACAGCTAAAAGCTAGAAAAAGATATTTGTAGAGTTGAATTGCCACTGTGGGATCAAAAGTCATGCAAAAGGCACATAGTAACAAATATATACACAAAGTTCTGCAGAGTTTCTGGGAGTCTAAATCCTATGCTCTGTGGATGATTTCAAAGGATTGCGTTCTGAATAGCTGTTACCCACTTTTTCCATCACCTTTTCACAAGCCAAATAAAGAGGACTATAATTTTCCCTAACACTGTGTTGCAGAATTACATTTGTGTTCAGCCTATTTCTATTATCTGTCAGCTACAGTTTCTTTTATTCCTATTTACCAACCTCAAACTAATTCTTTAAAAATGCCTCTGATAAATGTGTCTTCTATGTAGTCATAATGACCATATCCTTTGTATTGAATAATTCTCTACAGTCAGATTAATAGCTCTTGTCTTCACTTTTATGACCTCTGACTTCCTGTCCTTTCTTGCTCTTTGTTTTGTCTTATACCTCTCCTCAGTATCTATATTCTACATCCTGTTTTCTGAAGTGTCCTTTGAAAAAATTAATATCACACTAGTCCAGAATCCTACTTCACACAGTAGGCAGTTTGTGCAAAGCTTTCTAGAAGGCATTAAGCAAGTGTGTATGTCCATGTTTTATGCTTTAAATTTCTGAATATTTTGACACTACTAGTTCAATTGGGAAGAAACGAACATGCATTTAAATATGCAAAAGAGAATAATATTTTGGGGGATTCTTGTAGAGAGGAATTTAAGTACCTCTTGTCTTGTCCCATCCTTCTAGGAACCAACAGTAAAGTTGCCATGAGTTTATTTCTCTCTTGAGGGTATTTTTCCAAGCAGGAAATGGGGGCATCCAGGGTATCTGCAGAGTGTTAAGGAGAAATGTAGTAGAAATAAACACATGAAAAGACACACAAGGACTCCCTCTGCCATAGCAATATTACAAACTCAAAGAACCCACTGAAAGATGCTCCAAAGAAATTAAAAAGTTCCTTGAGAAAAGAGGGGGGGGGAAGCTTCTTTCAAGTGGAAGACAACTTTCATGAAATAGGACAATTGATCTGAACACCAGCTAGTTTTAAATGTTGTATTTTTAAATATGTTCAACCATCTGCTTTTCTTTAATTAATATCCTTTCTATAGTTATCCACTAGGAGCAATATTATGTTGGAAGGATGAGATATAAATGTTCTTAATAAATGAAACTGTCTTGCCCATGTTGCTGTTTGCCCCGCATATGAAATTCAGTAGGTCTTCCTCAGAACACCGATTATTCATAGCTATTGAGAGACCTGTTCTCATGCGTTTGGTTAATGCCATTTAAAGACAGCTAAACAAGCGCCATTGTCACATCTTGTATGGAAAGTCTGTGTACTGTGAAGATATATTTTGTGTGTTGTATTTATGACTCTTCAGCTGAATGTGAAATGCTATGAAAAGGGAAAACACCTTAGGGAGGAGACAGATTTGTAGGCTGAAGTTTAAACTATGAACAGAATTATAAGATGCTGAGAAATAAAAGCAACATTTCCCATCTTTCTTCCAGAAGCTCAAGGCAATGCACATAGCACTTCATCCTCCTCCCCCCACCCCCACCCCATAATAAGCCTATGAGGTCTGTTGAGTGGGAGTGATTGGCAGCCCAAAACTACTCAGCAAGCTTCCTTTTCAAAGCTAATTTGCAAGGACTCAAATCCATGTCAGATGATGAGACTGAGCATGATGGCCCAAACCCAGCATCTTCTCATTAGTGGTGCCCTGCCCTCTTTATATGGGACTTTGCTGTGTAGAGCAGCAAGTCCTTATTTCTTCTTGTTATCTGAGTGCAACCACAAAATTATTTTCACTTGTCAACCCAGTTCATGACAAAACCTCTACTTCTGTGCCACTGGATGCAAATGGAGGCCTCTTCAGATCTTCCTACAACAATTCAGAACAGACTCAAATTGAGAAGATGAGACATACATGGGAGAAGTCCTTAGGAAGCAATTCAGTCACTTTATACTCACTGATTGCAGACCTCCTGAGTTAAGCATATACCTGAAGAGAGCTAATTTCAAATCAGATCAGTAAATAGGTTTGGTGTATAGACCCAAAAATGGTCTTTGAAATGCTGAACAATTGCACAAACACACTGTAAATAAAGGTGAGTTCAGATTTAACTGTCATCCCAGGAAACCATTCTCTTTATTTCCAATAATAGAGGGAACCACTATTTATTAGGTAAAATGGCTTCACAATGCACCAGGGGGAAGTATCAGAAAATGGGAAGGAAGCCAAAGTTATGCAGCAGAACAGAATGTCTTCCTTCAATATAGGAAAACTGCAATAAAGGCAGGATAGAAAATAAACAAACAAACAAACAAACAAATAAATAAATAAATAAATAACATAAGAGAGGGTGAGTGATGGTCTGCAGAGTTGCCCAGTCTGTATTTTGCTTTTAGGCCTAATGTATTTGCTGATTGTAGCTATGTGTGTAGGGGAAGGTATTTGGTTCATGAAGAATAATGAATGAAAGGAGCTTGTTCATCCCACTGTTTAATTAACAAATGAATATTCTTACTTCACCATGAAAAATCCCAGAAGATTGCTGCACATGTATTAGCACATGGACACAGACTTGAGAAGCTTTGTCACTAATTTATCATTTTTCTCTTTGGAAAATGTATTTAAATCAGGCAACATTTGTTATCTGTGGTTTGACATTCCTTTTATAGAATTATCTATAAATGAGTAATATACATATTTTGGTGCATTGATGTCCTTTGTGCCTCATGTGTGTGTATAGAGCTGCCTGGGAATCCAAGAGTGCCATCCACAAACGTCAAAAGTAACATATCAGTTCCAGCTATAGACTAAAGTGCACTAAGGCTGTCATCCCATATAAATGTCCTACAGAACTGAATCTGATGCACAGCATTAGACAATTAAAACTCACTGGTAGCATACTTAACTCTGTATATGATTATGTTCGTAACATTTACTTGAAGCCTGGTAATGAATTCTAAAACTTGGATGAAATTAAATACATAAAGGACAATTCCCTTGGTTTGATAATAATTTGTATTCTTATTCATTAATTTACTTCCAGAAGCTATCACATTATAGGATCATTTTCTAGTGGTTATATTTATAGAATAGTGGCATTTCACACTTCAAGGATACAATTATGCCACATAAATCAGTTTTCTACAGAAACCAAATTACTAGCATTTTAAGTATCTGAGATAACATGAAAACGTATGAAAAGAGGATGGAAATATTACAAAACAGATATTTATTATCTCTTTGGAAGATGAAGTATGGAAAAATGTATTTGATATTGTAGTCAAAGGCATTTATGCTGTTTTCCAAATACATTTGATGCCAATGAGAAGGTGTTTCTACAAGGTTTTCTAATATCATCAGCACTGAAAATTTTTGGCCAAGAAGGTTTCCCCCATTTTTCATCAAATCAGCAAGGACTCCTGCTATTTTGATGACAGTAGATCTCTTGCAATGCCATTAGCATCCTCCGCTTCCCTGGATGGGTAAAACAATGGGCTCATACAAATCTGGAACCTTGAGTGAAAGCAAGCTTAAATATACACCTTAAGGATATTCAGGGCTCATTAATCCCAGAACTGATTCTATCAGGAATGGTTAAGGAATGGGAAGCTTAGGAATTGGTGTGAATTGACTCCAAAGCTCATTTGTGGATCAGAATGTAATCCCACATTCAGAAGTGGATTCCTGATTTCTCCCATTTTTTGCAAGGCAGTTCTTAATATCAAAAGCACGCCAGAAGTTTATTTCAGTTTGCATTTCAGGTTTGGAAATATGCACATTTGTAGAAAACACACTGAAGAATCCATACTGAAGGTGTCGAAAAGAAGCTCCCCAGATGTTGCAACCAAGCCACTGAACGTAGCCCTTCGTGCTAGGTTTTGAACTTGGTAGAGAGGAAGAGCTGCTTTTGACATCTTGATCGAAACAAAAGCTTTGTTCACACAGCTGGGCTTCCTTTTTGTTTGCCATGTGAGAGCCTAATTTTCAGCAGTGGCATCATAATCTGTCATCACAGAAACAGATACTTATGCCAGTGTCCTGCTGTTCCTGCTCAATTTACAAACCAGAAGAGAAAGTTTCTAAATTTCACTATTTTACAGCATGCCTGTTTCTTACCATCTTGCAGATTAAAAGGCCATCACATTAACAAATGCAGATTTGTTTTCACAGCAGAAAACAGGTGTATGTTGATTATTTCGTCAGCAGGAAGATGGCAGCTGAAACTTTCTTGCTTTCTCGATTGCCATGGTATAAAGGACAGGGCTGAAAAATGCCAACAAACTGGTCAGATGGAGACTGAGACCTGACTAAGAAATCCACAGGCATGTGACTAATATTTATCTAGTGTGAAAACTCAGCATTGCCTTGGTCTAGATATGATTTTCTAAGTTGTGATGAAGCATCATGTCAGTGGACAAAATCAAACAAATGTCTCTTCCTGTGAAGCTCATTTCAGTAAAACAAGCTACCTCCCATAACTGTTTCATAGTCAGCACTGCAATTGAATATGAGGAAGAATGAGATTTCTTTGCATCTGAGAAGCCAATGGGTGTTGGTTTAGCAGACAATTGGAAAAACAGAGCTTATTAAATCAGGCTTAATTATTATTTTTCCTTATGACTAGACAGCAGACACTTTGAGATCTATGTTTTCTAATGAGTACAGTATGTATTGTGAGGGTGAGGGTGAGAGAAGCAGCAGGCAGAAAGAATAAACTTGTTTTTCTGGTGATAAAATATCATAAAGTCACTGTTGGTTGCATTGAGTTGGAAGTGGCCTTATTATATGTCTGCTCTGTGGAATTGTTTGACATTCTTTTGATATTTTACCTCTATAGTAAAGAGGAAATTAACTTTCCTTAACCATAGAGGCAAAGTCCACAGTAGGGGCAGCATCTACTGAGGTTTGGGTTATCATTTGAAAAAATGCCATGGCTAGAGAGGAATTGATGTGCCCTTTAAGATCCAGTTACCACCATTTGCTTGTTGATAACTTGCAGAGCCACAAGTTTGATTATCCAAATATATGTGGTGACTTGTGCTAAATATTATGGCTGCATATTACTGAACAGTAAGCACTAGTTTTAGATGAGGAAAGAGCTGGAAATGAGAAACCAGGAATTAGATCAGGAGATCAATATTTATTCATTTACTTATAAATGTATATGTTATTCTTCAGAGCAAGAGAGACCAAAGGACAAAAGAAAGTTATTGAAGTTCAAAAATATTCTCTATGTTGCTGTTCAAAATAGAAAGCCAACTTAGATGCCTTCTTGTCCATGAAGATTCTATAACCAGCCGAGTCAGTGGAGCCAGTCTGAGGATGCTTCATAACCCTACAGTTTGGTGGGTCACCCATCTGCATGAAACTGTCGGTGTCTCAGCAGTGTCATTTGACATCATCCACATCTAGCATATTTAACCAAATTTGCCATATAGGTAAAGCTATCAAAGCAAAGATATTATCCAGTCAGATAATCTATCTATTATAATCTATTAGACAATTTTGCTTGGGTTTTGCTTTGTGAAAGATGACAATAAAGCACTTAGCACTGCAAAAGCACTTTTGGGGAAGAAAGAAAAAAAAAAACCTTTTTCCTTAATGAAAGCTTAGTTTCTGAAAAATATATCAAAACCTATAGGAAGTCTTCCAGTAGCTCTAAATCCTCAGACCTGGTAGATTTTCCTGGCCTGTCATTTCTTACTCTCCAACAGCATGAGTAAGAAAGAGGATGGATTTCAATTAATAAAGCTGGGTGATGATTGTGGTGAGGGGATATAAACATACAGCAATTACTGAAATGTAGTGGGATGCGTAGCTCTGCTGGAATGCTAACACTGGTACCTAAAATGGTATTGAATTGGGTTAAGATGAAAATTAATAGAGAAAGCTGACTCTTTGAATAAACATTTCCAATGGGAATGAAATGCAGTGTTCGAGCTATATACTGTATACCTATTGAATTAGTTAAATACAAGACTGCTTTAAACTTGAGTTTAATCTCAATAACAGTTTCCACAACTTGGTCAAACCAATGGCCAGGCCAACTAGAGATGACAGGTCTATCATTCCATGTATTTGGAGGGCACCAAGTTAGAAGGTGGATCTATTTCATATTTATGAAATTATTCTGGTACATAGCCTGAATATGGTACCTGCATATTTAGACCATAATTGTGCTAAACGAGAGTATGCATCTGTTTTACCAATCATGTTAAGCCATATTTAAATTTAATAGCCCTACTCTGCATGGTCTTACAGAATTCACTGTGCCAAATGAAATTAACCAATTATGGTTTAGCATGTTGTATGAACCAGACCTCTATAATTTTGTCCTTCTTGAGTTAGAGGATGTGGTAAGAAGATAAATGGAAAAACATGAAGAGAAGCTCAGTAGCTACTAAGCTATCTGAAGACATACTTAGATGTGTTTTTGTTCTATACCATTTATATAGACCATCTGTAACTAAAATGAAACAGAAATCTCCCCTCCCATTTTAACATAAAATAACTAGGTGACTGTCAAAATTACTCTTAAACAGTTCTGTTTTTAATACTTTCCTAAATCTTAATAAGGTAGTGGCTGCTCAAATTAGTTTCCCATTTGTTCATAGCGTGATATAATTTGGTAATTCAGAAGAGCAACACCAGGTTGAATCATAATGAAGCTCTTTCAGAAATATTCATATAGAAATTAAGTGCTTGTTCCTAAATAAAAACTCAGGATGGAACATTTGAGACTTCCTCATCCAAAGTACTATGGCTCAGATTCACCAAAATATTTTATCCCTGACTTCAAGGAAGGCAATGAAATAAAAATTGGAAATAATTTAAATTAAGACCGCATTTATGGAAATGCTAATTTTAATAAAGGGAGATTTCTAAGCCATATATTTAAGTTGAAGTGTATTCAAATTGGGTGTTGGTAATCAGAAATGAATATACAAGGCTTCTGGGTGAAGACCTGTGGCAGGTTAGTCGTCCCTGCAAGAGTCTCCATGAGCGGGGACAGCACCACGGCGAAGATCAGTGGCCAGGTGGCAAGGTTTGGCCAACAAAATTCTCTCCAGAGAAGGGGAGATCGGGAGATCACCACTTGTGCTCTGGATAGCTGCTCCTCATGAAGAGTCCACAGGAATTAAGTTTCTTGTGGTTGATCATGAGTTGAGAGGCTTGGGAGCCGAGGGATTATCATCGCGTTCAAAACCGCTGTGTAGCCTTTATGGACATATGACCTGCAAAACCGCCCAGAGTCCCCTCTGTGGGGGGAGATGGGCGGTGATATAAGTATGATAAATAAAAAGCCCCACTTTCTTAAACATTTTTAGATACAATTAATTTATAACTTAAGAGAGATCTCCTCAATGGCAGGACAGAACAGACACTTGGTGAGTCACCTTCTTTTTGGAATTAAGAAGTGGAAAAAAAACTATCTTAAAGGATTTTAATTTTAAAGCAAACACCTTAACAAGATTGTGATTTAAGAAATTTTTCAATGGATAAAGGGGACAGTAATTTTAGAAAACAGAAGAATTTCTTTTTATGACAGAAATGCCTTTGAAAATAGTAAAATTAACCAAACAAACAGACCAGAACTTCATGGGAATAATGATTGTTTATTATAAGCCAAGTAGACAATTGGTGGATTGTACAGAATGAGAAGATAAGGGTAATATGAGCCAGACTGTGTGACTGTAGCTATGGAGAGCTAATTGGGACTAAAGTGTTAAAGACAGAGAAAAGTAAAACAGGATAAAAAAGGAGAGGCTTGCCTTTTACTTTCACCCCAGTAATTGACATACTTTCACTTTATCATAAAGGCAACCCCAAGAAAAGTAGCAAAAATAGGAGAAGGAAGGAGAGCTTCACTAGAACAGCTTACAGATAAGGGCATCACACCAGATTTATTGCAGAAAATGTTTGAGGAATTTGGCAAGAAGATGACTGCAACAGTTGCCAATAGTTTGGATGCTTTTAAGAAAGAAATAGAAGGATTAGCAGGGATATAAAAGGATATGAAAGAAGTTAAGATTGAAGAATCTTTATTAAAAAAAAATCCCTTCTCACCCCTATGGGTGATATGTGTCTTCCTCAACCACTGGTCCTCTACCAGAGGCCTGGGAGTTTGAGGGTTCTGCGCAATATTTCAGCTGTTCCTAGCATTCACTCTTCTGGACAGAGTGCTCTGCTATTGTTCCTGGGATCTGTTGGAGCCACTCTCCCAGCTTAGGAGTCACAGCCCAAGTGCTCCTACCACCACTGGGACCACATTGGCTTCATGTCGATGAAGGTTCTCAGTCATCCAGGTGGAACAGTCTGTGGCTTGAATCATGTCAACTGGATTTCTATTTTCTCAGTAGAAACGTTTCACTCCTTATCCAAGGAGCTTCTTCAGCCACTGAAGAAGCTCCTTGGATAAGGAGTGAAACGTTTCTACTGAGAAAATAGAAATCCAGTTGACATGATTCAAGCCACAGACACATTGGCTTCACTTTCCACATCCTCTCTAGTTCCTCCTTCAGGCCCTGGTACTTCTCCAGCTTCTCATACACCTTCTTCTTGATGTTGCTGCCACTTGGCATCACTACATCTATCACCACCGCTGTCTTCTGGTCCTTGTCTACTACCACGATGTCTGGATGATTGGCCAGTACCTGCCTGTCTGTCTGGATCTGGAAGTCCCACAGGATCTTAGCCCTGTTATTCTCCCATCTGGATTTGGGAGGGTGTAGCTCATAGACTGTGCAGATGTTCAGTCTATGCCTGCATCTTACACCCTCCCACATTGTGTTGGTCCATCTCTGAGGCCTCTCTGCACAGTTTGCATCTCGGGTCCTGTCTAGTGTGGTAGACCCCTGCTTCATTGGATCGGGTGCTTAGTGCCTGTTCTTGTGCTGCTATGATCAGTGCTTCAGTGCTGTCTTTTAGTCCAGTCCTTTCCAGCCACTGGTAGGATTTCCCAAGGTCAGCCACCTCAGTTATCTGTTGATGGTACATCCCATGCAGAGTCTTGTCTTGCCATGGCACTTCCTCTGCTTGATCTTCCTCCCACATCTGCTGCTGCCTCAGGCATTCTCTCAGCAGCTCATCTTTGGGTGCCATCTTACTAATGTACTCCCGGATGCTCTGGGTTTCATCTAGGACAGTGGCTTTGACACTCACCAGACCCTTCCCACCCTCCTTCTGGCTGGTGTACAGTCTCTGGGTGTTGGACTTGGGGTGAAAGCCTCCGTACATTGTGAGGAGCTTCCAGGTCTTCACATCGTCAGTTTCCATGTCCTCCTTTGGCCAGCTCACTATACCGGCAGGGTATCTGATGAATGGCAAGGTATAAGTGTTGATGGCATGGATCTTTTTCTTCCCATTGAGCTGGCTCTTCAGGACCTGTCTTATCCTTTGGTTACCTAACCCTGACCCTTCTGGCTAACCAGGTGGCTAACTTCTCTCCGAGTTGTCTTGATCTTAGCCTCCAACCTCATTTTCTGGGTGTGGGGGTGGGGGTGGGTTATGTACTTCTGTTCTTCTTGATCATGTAGCCAAGCATCTCCAAGATTACAGCAGCTGTAATGTATACCAGTTCATTGGTTTGAGTTATGGTGGTAGTAGGGATTGTTGTGAGGGCTCTATTGGCATCTTCTAGCATACTATCTGACGGTACTTGGTACTACCACTGAGCCTTGGTAATCGGTCTCAAGGGTTGACTAGCTAAAAGTTTGAAAAAGAAGATAAAAACTAACAGAAGCTAATACAAAGTAAAGAAGGGAAAAAAGAGAAAAAAAGAAAAAGAAAAAAGTGCAAAAATAAAAGATAAAAAGAAATATAAAGAAGAAGCTTCCGATTTCCTTTGCAGCAAATATGCTGCAATAAGTATGAATGCAAAATTATCTCTTACTCTATGGTTAAAAAAAAAGCTCTCTCTTTTTCTATTATCTAATGTTTTCTAGTAATCAAAACCACAAATCAAAAGTTCATTTTTTTCTGTTTCATGCAAAAAGTCTATAAGGGGTTTCTAGTCAGCAATAAATGTAGATGATGTCTTTTCTCTAATCAAAGAAGTCAATTTAACCATCTCTGCAAGTTCCATCATCTTCACCAACCATTTCTCCATTGTGGGTAGTACTGACCCTTTCCACTTCTGAGCATATAATAATCTCGCTGCATTTTTAATGGATTTTTAAAACCATTTTATTAGATGTGCCATACTGAGAATATGGAATAGATATAAACCCAGGCAGTGCCTAAAACACTTCTCTGGATCTCAGTACAAGAAGCATTTTATAGAAGAAAAACAACAGGCAAAGACAAATGGTTAACATAGCAGGAATTATTGGAAAATCACCAAGGGGAATATAAAATTAAATCAAGAGAACAATTAATGGCAGAAGGATATAGTTGTCAATGGTTTTCCCATTTACAGTTATAAGATTTAAAATGGATTAAAAGACTTATGGTATGGAGCAAAGTAAGAAAGAAGTTGAAGTCCAATTGTATACTGATGATGAACATGTAATTGCTAAAATGTATAATCTTTTCTTGGAATTTGAAACAGAGGAACAACAGGTTAAAGAATGTATGATAAAGTGGGCTAAGAATGTTGATAAAATCATTGGTACATGATACCAGAGAAATTACCAAGAATGTATAAAGGCATTTCAAATGTATGTTGGAAATGTGAACAACATGAAGGGGCATTTTATCATGCTTGGTGGACATGTGAAAAAGCTAAAGTATTTTGGACTGAAACACATACATTGATACAGAGGATTTTAAAGATTAATATTCAATTGAAGCCAGAACTTTCCCTTTTAGGACTGCTGTGTAAACAGTTAGAAAACAGCCATGGAAGATTATTTCAATATATGATTTTCTGTGGCAAGATTACTATATGCAGAAAGATGGAAAGATTTGGTATTACCCACCATGGAGGAATGGTTGGTGAAATTGACAGAACTTGCTGAGATGGATAAACTGACTTCTTTGATTAGAGAAAGGACATTATTGACATTCATCAATGACTGGAAACCCCTTATGGACTTTTTGCATAAGAAAGAAAATGATTTTGTGGTTTGAAAACTTACCTGAAAACCACTAACTTCCCATAAATATTCTATTCCCAACAGCATGTTGTAATTTTTCATATCATGAGTTGTGAAAATTATACCTAGCCCCATGTTGTGGATTTCAGGTAAGAACTTTTGAATTTCTGTGAAGAGTGATGTTTCCATAGAGTCCTGTTTGGACATTCAAAATATTTTATTTATTTATTTATTGGCTGTTGTGGGTCTTCAGGGCTGTGTGGCCGTGTTCTGGAAGTTGTGGTTCCTATTTATTTATTTATTATTTAAATTTGTATTACCGCCCATCTCCCCCAACTGGGGGAGATATTACTTCAGGAAGGTAAATTGCAACATTAAGAAGAAGAAAAAAAAACCCTGCTTCTTGTGGATCTTCAGTTCTTTTCCTTCCATCATTTTTAATTTTAGAAAATCATATTACCAAACAACATCAATGGGAAGAAAATAACACAACACAAAAGTAAAATATTACATTATCAAAACAGAGCCAAATGATGTCAGAATAGAAAACTGCATCTTGTTTCAGTAATTAGATGTCAAGGTGCTCAGAGATGATGATATCACCTATTAGCAGACTAACAGACCATTCCTATAAATGATGTCATAAAAGTTGTATAGCAACCTTTTTACTTTAATGGGATCTGAACTGGTAATGACTAAGTAGAAAATAGATCTTACAGTTGTGGTTAGTGCAGGGAAAATGTACTATAGCAGCTGCTGAAAAGGAAAAATCCATACTGGTTTTTACAGGAAAGAAAATGAAAATAAAATTGCCATGATCACAATGTCTTTGGATAAATCTACATTATAGCAGCATTTGGAATATTGTGTACAGTTCTGATTCCTTCATCTTCAACAGGATAAATACATAGCAAAAACTACAGAAAAAGGTAATTAAAATAATTATCATTTTGAGCACTTTTCTGCTTAAGGCTTTTTATTTACTGAAGCAACTAAATAGAACATGACAGAGATTTATAGCAATGCATAGCATAGAGAATGTGGATAGAAGAAAAGATTTCTCCTGCTTTCAGAATATTAGAATTCTAATTCTAGTATTATCTCAAAGCACAGGGCATTCTGGAAAGACAAAATGCCATCTTCACAAAATACATCACTTAGAAAAGTCAACTCCATCCAGGCAATAGCCAAATGCACAGATGGTAAGTCTGCTATTGGCTAAGGGATGGCTAAATTTTCCAGATCAATAATTTGTTATTAAACATTACTTCATCTTTCTCAATGCTGCCCAGTTACCTCTCCCAACCTGATTTTGCTCCGAGGTCCTCCCTCGCATTGCTGTTACCACTTGATTTCTTTTCCCCTGTTTCTGAGGAAATCCCACTTCTTGTACCACTGATATGGCAGTGGAATAGGAAGGGAGAGAGAACTGGGTCCATTCATAGCAATGGTGAATCTTGTACCTCACTGGGAAGAACACACATGCATCAGGTTTGCCATTATGGGGAATAGGCTAGATCAGTGTTTCTCAACCTTGGCAACTGGTTGGGGAATTCTTGGAGTTGAAGTCTACGCATCTTAAAGTTGCCAAGGTTGTGAAACACTGGGCTAGATTGATCTTTGCAATGTTTCATCACTGTTTCATCGCAGCCCTCTCTTCTTACATTCTTTTGTGCAAAGGTGTTTCCTGGCCTTAGCCCAAAATCTTCCCCAAAACAGAAATGTTCTGATAAATATTTGTCTCCATATTATATTCCTGCTGCATCTAGACATTACCTTTAAAATAAGATAAAATAACATAAAATAGGCCAGCAAAAAAGCCTCAAATAAGATCATCAGAGTCTTTTGACTGAAGTGGTTTATAAATTCATAAATATACAGTATAAATATCGTTCATCCTAAAAGCAATGCAAGTTTTTAGCTTCTGATTCATGTTCTTCACATTTTTATTAAACTCGCAAAATGCTTTGGGACTTTTTGCTTTGAACATACTATTGCTACTTCTATTTCTTCTATTGTTGCTATTGCTGTTATTAATAAGCCTATTCCAAATTCAAAATTCTTTTCCAGCTTTTAATCGCAACAGTATCCTTCCTGAGGTTTTTTGACAACTGTGCCCATTAAGTCTGACTTTTTAGATAGAGAATTGTCATTTTATTAGTCTGAAGAGCAAAGGTTAAGCAACCTGGAGCCTGAAGGCCACATGTAGACTCCCACCCCCCATCCTCTCTTCCCTTTATTGCCTAAATATGGTAGTAACAACATTTCCTGTCGCACATGGACATGCAGCAAAAACTAGAGGAAGCCCTAAAACATGTCTAGCACCACAATAACAGCAACGAACACTTTGAAAAATTCCTGTTTCCCCAACATGTAGGAAAACAACAGTGACAGAAAATCCTTGCCTTATTCATATCCATGTTATGATCCTAAGCCCTTCACGTTATTATCTCTCCCACTTCAGTCTTTGGTTCCTTAAAAAAAATTAATTTTTGCTTCTGACCACCAAAAGGGCTAGCACAGAGCTTTCCAAACTGTGTGTCATGACACAAAAGTGTGTCACCACGCACAGCGTGGTGTGTCGCCACACCACCCGGAAGCGGTGGTGCGCGCGTGCACGGCGGCGGCAGCAGTGGCGCGGTATCAGTGTTTCCGCATTTTAGTGGAGGCTGCTGCCGCCGTGAACACGCGCACCGCTGCACGCCCCCCCGTGCCGCCACCGTGCACGCGCGTGCCGCCACACACCACCCCGCACCGCCGCTGTGCGCGCGCCCCTACACGCCGCTGCCGCCGCCGATGGTATGTCGCCAGCAGCGGCACTTTGGAAAGCCCTGGGCTAGCAGGATCTCAAGATCTTCTTACTCATTTTCCTCTGTGGGAGCTAGGCTTTTCCTTGCTGTCATAGGCACAAACAATTTATCTAAGTGCATTTAGATAAATAACATATGCATTTTACAATCATTATCCCAGAAGAACCTGCCCTGCTTCAGATGATGAGCATTCCCTAAAAAAACCTTTATGCTCTAACTTTTCAAAATTATATCACATTTGTTCCAGCTAGAAGGGGAGAGGGCATTGTCTGAATACTTTACCCAAAATATTAGCACACAATGCCCAGTGAAAGTAACAGTGACAACATTTGAGAAATTTGAAGAACATCCCATTCTTATTCCTCCACTGAATAAAAAGTTACCAGAAAAGTCTCTTTAGAGTGTGGGAAAAATGCTACACCTATTAACAACCTTGCAATCATCAAATAACACTACCATATTAATAATCATTGTTTTATTTATGGTCAAGGATCAAAAAGAAAAGGAAGTCAAATACAGTAAAATACCATAATTCAATGCAACAATAGCAACAACGACCACAAATTAAAGGAAGCTTCTTAAAAGACCATAAGGCCAGGTCCAAACCCACTGCTTCCTGATGGTGATTACAATTTTGAACAGAACTCAGCTCATTTCATAGAGATATGAATGGACTGATTCTCTAATAGACAATACACAACCTCATTTACAGGCCAGCCTAAGAATATCAGTCTTCCATTCAAGAATGAGTGGAACAGGGAAGAAGAGAGGATTTTTTGCTCATTATATTGCTAGTTTTTGGTCAGCAGGATAAAAGCTGCAAAGGGACTTCCGGTGGAAAGATGGCAGACTGAACAGCTTTGCCCGCGAGCTCAGCAGGCAGATCTGGCAGCGTTGGTCTTTTGCGGGGGGGGGGGCAAAGGCGGGCTTTTCCTGATGCCCTAGAGGATTTTCATGGACAGAAAATATTCAGAAGTATCCCATTTGCACTCCTGAACTTCGCCTCATAGCCTGAGGATAGCCAACAGCATTAGCGCTAATCTGGTAAGGGACGACGGGAGTTGGGGACTCCATCATTTCTGGACCGTGCCGCAGCCTTAAAGGGACACTAGGTCGAGCCTTTCCCATTTCTAAATCACCTAGTTTATATATTTTTTAACTTTGTGTACCACAAGAGAGGCTTTTTACAACAAGAAGAGGCAAAATCTCTTGGTGCTTATCATTATTCCTGGATAAATTTTAAAACTTTTTTTTAATCTTTGGCTTGTTTCCTGTCTGGATATTAAGGAGGACTGAGAATGATTATCTCCCCATTACTACTTTTGTATTTAATTTGAAGGATTTAACATTTTCCTACACGTTGAATCTGCCATTTTGAGTCTTCAGTTTTTCTGTTCACTTTCCTTGAGTGCCACAGTTGCTGGTCTGCATACTTTCCCTTTTGTCAATATCACTCAATAACTTTCAGCAGCCTTTCATTAACCCATTAGCTCTTATTTGTACTAGCTAAGTATCCAGGGGGTGCCATAATCTACTGCCTGAAACATGGACGACCTTAAAGAAATTTTCTCAGAGCTTCATTCTGAGCTTTGTTGTGATTTCAAACAGATTCTCCATGATACCCATCAAGGTATTCTGCAAGATATTCAGGATATTGTAGAAAATATCAGCTCTAAAATGTGTCAACTGGCTGAGGATGTTCTGCTGGGAGAAGAAGAGTTTTATCAAGAGGGAGATATTTTTCCCGACAGTGAGAATGGATTCTCTGAAGAAATACCTGGCGACGAACATGCTTTGGTGACAAAGGAGTTACAGCTTGGCTTGCAAGATACTGACGAGGTTGTTTTTCTGAGGGATTGTTTTGAGAACAAAATGGCTCTGTTCTGTGGGAGGCTTACTGCTGAGAAATCTGACATGTTAAGGGGGGGCAGTTGGGCTGTTTGATTTCTTTATGAAAAATGCCTTATGTGTAATATGGAGACAAGTAAATGTTCTAGTTTATTTTGAGGTTTGATATTAAGGCTTATATGATTTCACTTTCCTTTAACAATTTGATTGGATTTTTTAAAGGTTTGTTTGATTTATAAGATTTATAAGGTATAATAAGAATTGGTTTTTTAGGTTTAAATAGGGTTAAGGTTGTTGTAGTATTATTTATTATGAAAGTTTTTATAATATGATTTTTGTTATAGTGAACAGAAATATATAGAATAGTGATAGGAAGGAAATAATTAAATAAATGTTTTTTGGAGGGAGAGGGAAATTTATATATATATATATATATATATATATATATATATATATATATATTTTCTCCATAAGGGGAAAGAGTATTTGCATTAGTGATTTGTATATGTGCTAATGGAAGGATTTATAGAAATAATGTGATCTTGGTTTGATATAGAGTAAGGGTTTGAATATGGAAATTGCTGAATATTGTTGTTGTTGAAAGTCAGAAGTCACCTTATGTAATCTTCAAAATTCTTTTTTCTTGCATTTTGCACTCTTTTTAGTTTTTTTTAGTTTTTCTTTTTTTCTTTTTTTGTAGTTTTTATCTTTTTTTTCAAACTTAATAAAATTCTTTTTTTAAAAAAGGAAAAAAACTGCAAAGAGACACTTGGACTTCCGGGAGTTCACACAATTTATCTTCTAGCTGGACTGAGTACCAAAACTTAACAGAACTAATAGAAATATATTGTCAAGCCCCACACAGCTGGACAAAATCAAATAAGCAAGATTTCAGTAAGGTATTTTTAATGTTCATCAGGGTTAATTACAGAATCCTGGAACTGGAAGAGGAATTTCCTCCTTTCTACTGAGTTAATTAAGGTGGAGTGTCTTTGAATGATCTGAAATGTTTCTTCCTGGATTTCTCTCCACCTGGGCTAACTTGCCATTTATGAGATAAGCTGTCAATTGACTCACCCATTATCTTTTGATTGTTTATGTCTGCTCTCTCCTCTATTCCTTTCCTAGCCTCTTCACAATCTCCTAGATATCAAAAGTTTAACTATTTTTGTGCTACCCAAAAGCCATGCCCAATAATACAGTATTTCTTTCCGTTATAATTTCTATAATCATGTAGTGGCATATCTTGATAAACAGCCTTGCATAAGATGGTATGTTATGTTGTGAATCATTAAATATTTCTAATGCTACTATGGTAGAGCTGACACTGGCTTATGAACCGAGATTGGTCTGTGGGATATGTTGGCTGTTTACATGCTTCTTGCATGGAATTTTCAGCCCATTAGGAATGAAATTGTCTGTAGCATTTGACATTGTTGATTTTATAGCTGTATTTGTGAACGGAACAAGGCTGGGGACTACTGCTCCTCGATGAATTTGGTGGTTATATTCCATCATGGGTGCAATACAGTAAGCTTTTGAACAGCAACTATGTTCTCTTTTGTTAACTGACTGTATCAGGGACAAGCTGAGAGTTCTAGTCTTAAAGAAATGCACATCAATCATATAAAGTCTAGGAGAGAACCCTATGCAGTTAGATGTGAATGTACTTCTAATTTTTTTGTTTCTAAAGTTCTTGATTTTAAACACAAATTGCACTTTAGCTGGAAGCTTGTAATTAATATTCTGACAACCCCCTCTTTTTAAAAAGGTTGTAGCTAACAAAGATCTGGTGATTATTCATTTATATCAAGAAGTGCCAGTTCTCTTTTAAAATGTGCAGGCTTTGCAAGTTTAAAGATGATAAGTGAGCCTCTAAAATATAATTTTTAAAGGTAGTGGTTCCCTCCCCCACCTTTGAAATATAATTACTGTAATCCTTCTGCTACAGATAATCAAACATCCTGCCTCTGGCAACTTTTGATAGGGCCTATCAACTTCTAATGGTCAAATTTATTTTTTTGAGAAATAGCAAGCAAAAGAATGCATTGTGCATGAAACTAAACTATTAAAAACAAAATACATATATTAAATGGAATCTAGGAAGAACTTAGAATTGTGATTTTAAAAAAGGTAAAGGTTCCCCCCGCATATTTGTGCAGTTGTGTCCGACTCTAGGGGCCGGTGCTCATCTCCGTTTCTTAGCCGAAGAGCCAGCGCTGTCCGAAGACGCTTCCATGGTCATGTGGCCGGCATGACATACGTGGAACGCTGTTACCTACCCACCGAAGTGGTACCTATTCATCTACTTGCATTTGCATGCTTTTGAATTGCTAGGTTGGCAAGAGCTGGGGTGAGTGCGGGAGCTCACTCCATCACGCGGGGCTAGGGTCTCAAACCTACGAACTTGTGATCTTCCGATCAACAAGCCTGGCGTATTACCCACTGAGCCACCATGCCCCTTGTAGAATTGTGATTACCTTACCAGAATTAAAATGTAATTGAGAGAAGGTACACTATAGTAGCATGATTGTTGAAGTCAGAAATGGTAAATTGTCATCATTCATAAATAATACTTTAAAGGTGAACTCTTTGGGGAAGTCTAGATAATTGGTAACAACATAGCATACAATAATTCTGATAAGGATACATTTGAAGGTTGTATAACAAAACCTTGTGCACAGTGGAAAAGTTGTGCAAAATTAGGCTACATTTTCTTCAAGGCTTATTCAAAGCATCACTGGGAAGGTAAATTATGCTGTGTTAACAAAATTGATGCCCAGGAGAAATGCAATTTAAGAAGAACATAAAAAGATCTCTATGGGGTCAGGCCACAGACCCATCTAGTCCCGCATTCTGTGTCACACATTGGCCAATTGGATACATTTGGGAAGTTCGCAAGCCTGGATTGGGGAACAACAGCCCCTTCCACTGTCGCTTCCCAGTAATGAATATTTAAGGCACACTGCCTATTACTGAAGAGGTAGCAAATAGCCATATATATATTGATAGCCAAGGACAGTCTGATGCTCCATGAACTTGGCCAGTTTCCATTTAAAATCATCCCAATTTCCTGCCCCCTGCAAAAGAGGAATAAAATTTTATTTGTATATGCTAACTAAGCCCTTTCCTCCTTCCTTCTACAGGTCCAATTACTGTAACATTTCCTCATAGGAGAGCTGCTGCAGCTCATTATCTTTTCAAGACCTTTTTCTTCTTTTCTAGCTCTATAATATCTTTCTTAAGGTGTGATGATCTGAATTCCAGGTTGGGGTTAGAGTCAGGTCTCACTAGATTTGTATAAGGACACTATTACAGTATATATCCCTACATTTCATAATGTTGCCTACCTCACCAGGAAGAGTATAATGGATGTGATTATGAAAATTAAGATGATGGTGAAATGTAATACCATCTGAAATTTCAACTTGCTGGAAAAACAAGCCCTGAACGTGGAGCATGAGAAAATAGCCTGGGTAAAAGTTGATAGCTCTTATAGACTATCTTCCAAAAAAGTGATAGTTATGTCAATCTCAGACTTCCTCTTTCTCCACAGATCTTGAGGGATGATGGAGTACATAATCTAGTGTATTAAGTACAATCTTGAAAAGCAAACCACAGAATTGTTACTCTAAAGTAGGTAGCACTTGCATGACTACGTAGAACTGACACAACTTTACTAAAGAAAATGCATACATTAAGGGGAAGGGAATGGCCAAGTTATCCTCCTTTTGGGAAGTTTCAAGCATTAGCTCTGTACAAACAATATTTCATATATACGTAGTTGCAGGAATGATAGGGTTTTCCCCATAATTTGTTCCTCTAATCCAAAACCAAAAGAGTTTGTTTATTTATTTATTTATTTATTTATTTATTTATTTATTTATTTATTTATTTATTTATTTATTATTTATATTTATATTACTGCCCATATCCCCCAAAAGGGGGACTCTGGACAGTTTACAGTAAAATAAACAATTAAAACCATAAAAAGATAAAATTACAATCAACGAACACTGTAAATAAATAAATATAAAATCCAATGACGATGAGATCTTATTTAGTAGGGAGGGCTCTACGGCGCAAGCCACCCCCAGGAGGAACTGTTACCTCCCCCCCATCCCAAGCAAGGCAACATCCCAAGCAAGGCAGCAGAGCCAGGCCTTCAGACTCTTCCGGAAGGCTGGGAGTGAAGGGGCCAACCTCACCTCCAGGGGCAGAGTATTCCAAAGGGTTGGCGCTACTGCAGAGAAGGCCTGCCTCCTGGACCCCACCGAATGAAATTCCCTTGTCAACGGGGTCCGTAGCATGCCCTCTCTGCATGATCAGGTGGGGTGGGTCGATGTTATGGGGATGAGACAGTCCCTCAGTTAACCTGGTCCTATGCCATGTGGGGTTTTAAAGGTGATAACCAACACTTTGAATTGGACCAGTACCCAGTGCAGCTCGCGCAGCAGTGGTGTTATATGTGCAGATCCTAAGGCACCAGTAACTGCTTGCGCAGCTGCATTCTGGACCAGCTGAAGCTTCTAGATACTCTTCAAGGGTAGCCCCATGTAGAGCGCATTGCAATAGTCTATATCAGAGCTTTCCAAACTGTGTGTCGCGACACAAAAGTGTGTTGCCACACACAATCAGCTGTGTCACCACACAACCCGGAAGTGGCAGCGGGGGCGTGCACGGCGGCGGTGGCACCAGCACGCCATCGGTGCTTCCGTGTTTTAGCGGAGGCTGCCACCACCATGCACGCCCCTGCCCGCGCCGGGTTTTCCCGCGGCGACACATGAAAATCCGAAGGCGCTGCAGCTGCGGCGGAGCGCAAAGACCGAAAGCGGCAGCAGCACTTTCGGGTTTTTGCACGCTGCCGCGGTGGCACTTCCGGGTTTTCCCGCGGCGACACAACAAGGGCGGTTGGTGTGTCGCCACGGGAAAACTTTGGAAAGCCCTGGTCTATATGGTTGATGACCAGGGCATGAATGACTGTTCGGAGGGCATCTCGATCCAGGAACGGGCGTAACTGGTGCACAACCTGAAGTTGCGCAAAGGCCCTTCTGTCCATGACTACCACCTGCTCTTTGAGCAGGAGTCGTGAGACCAGAAGTACCCCCAAGTTCTGCACAGGGTCCGAATGGGGCAGTGCCACCCCATCCAGGACCAAGGATGATAATTTCCTAGATACAGAGAGGCCATCAATCCACAGCCACTCCATCTTACCAGGTTTCAGCTGAAGCCTGTTGTTCCCCATTCAGGCCCCCACAGCACCCAGGTACTGAGATATGGCAGCCACTGCATCACTTACCTCACCTGGGATGGAGATATACAACTGAGTATCATCAGCGTATTGATGATACCTCATCCCATGGTGACAGATGATCTCACCCAGTGGTTTCATGTAGATATTAAATAGAAGAGGAGAGAGAACCGAACACTGCGGCACCCCACACAAGAGGGGTCGAGGGTCAGATCTCTCATCCCCTATCACCACCAAGTGGGAATGGTCCTGCAGGAAGGAGGTGAACCAACGCAGGACCACGCCGCCCACCCCGAACTCCCTGAGTCGCCCCAAAAGGATACCATGGTCGATGGTATCAAAAGCCGCTGAGAGGTCCAAAAGAGCCAGGATGGCTGCACTCCCTCCATCCCGCTCTCGCCAGAGATCATCCATAAGTGTAACCAATGCAGTCTCTGTCCCGTATCCTGGCCTGAAACCTGACTGAAAGGGGTCTAGATAATCTGTTTCATCCAGAATCCTCTGGAGTTGCAATGCCACCACTTTCTCAACCACCTTTCCCAAAAAGGGAAGGTGGGAGACAGGACAAAAACTGTCCAACACAGTAGGGTCCAGGGATGGTTTCTTGAGGAGAGGGTGTACCAGCGCGTCCTTAAAGGCATCCAGAAACACCCCCTCACTCAAGGATGTATTAACCATCGCCTGGACCTAGCCAAATGTCATCTCCTGGGCTGTACTTACCAGCCAGGAAGGGCATGGGTCTAGATGGCATGTGGTGGCATTTACAATCCGGAAGATCCTGTCCACTTCCTCAGGTCCAAAAGGGTCAAACCGTTCTCAGATAACAAGGTAAGTACACTCCATCAGCATCTCCCCAGACTGTGCTTCATGCTGAGAGTCCAACTTGGAATGGATCTGAGCGATTTTATCCTGCAGATGCTCAAAGAACTCTTTGGTACAGCCCTGTAAGTGGGTCACTGAATCTACTTGACCCAGAAGAGATCGAGAAATCTTAAACAGGGCCGTCAGGCGGCATTCTGCGGATGCAATAAGAGTGGAGAAATATTCATGTTTCACCACTCTTACCAGCACAAGGTAGGCCTTAATAGTGGCTCTAGCTTTTGTTCAGTCAGATTCAGTCTTCGTCTTCCTCCAGCGATGCTCCAGACGTCTCTTAACCCTCTTCAAAACCCCCAACTCCTCCATGAACCACGGGGAGTCAGGTTGAATGGGGCAGGAGAGGTCGCACAGGCACGATCCATTCCAAGGCCCTGGCCACTTCCCTATTCCAGGCTGTGGCCAGGACTTCTGCTGGACCATGCATCAGTTCATCAGGTATAACCCCCAGCTCCTTCTGAAACCTCATCGGGTCCATAAGTCGCCGGGGGCGGACCAATCAAATAGATCCTACCTCCCTGTGAAGTGGGGTGGTGTAAGAGAATCTCAGGGCCACAAGGGCATGGTCTGACCATTACAATGGAGACAGATCTAGCTCTCCCCTCAGATCACATTGCCACTGCTCCGACAAGAAAACTAAGTCCGGAGTGAGGCCACTGTCTCGAGTTGGGTCCCGAATAATCTGAAACAGGCCCATGGCCGCCATGGTGGTCATGAACTCCTGAGCCGTCACCGAGGCCCACCTCATGGATGGCAGATTGAAGTCCCTCAGAACCATAAGCCTGAGGAACTCCACCGCCAACCCTGAGATGGCTTCCAGAAACTCAGGCAGGGAGGTTGCTATGCAGCAGGGAGGCTGGTACAGTAGCAATGACCCCAACTGTTCGCGGGAACCCAACTTGAAAAACAAGGTCTCACATCCTGCCACTTGTGGAGCAGGGCCCCTGAAGGCCACTAGAGATTCTCTGATGACAACCACCACCCCACCACCCCTGCCCTGAGGTCTCGGCTGGTGCCATACTCGAAACCCAGCCGGGCACATCTCCGAAAGAAGGACACCTCCTTCTGGGCCTAGCCAGGTTTCGGTAATGCATGCCAGGTCTGCCCCCCCTCCATGATCAAATCACCAATGAGGGGGGCCTTGCTGTTAACTGACCTGGCGTTACATAGCAGCAGCCCTATGATCAGGGCCCCCATGAGTCTGCTGACCAGGACCTGGGTCTGAGCACACAGGGCCAGATCATGCCACTGGTGATAAACACTGGGGGCGTCTTCCCCATATATGGCCCACCCTCTGGCTCCCCTCATAACATCCCTGACCCATCACCACCTCAATCACCTGCTCCGCCCTACAACCCCCAGAGTCTCTGTTTCCATTAGCCCCCAGTCCACTCCCAACTGTTCTTGGGAACCCAGCTTGAAAAACAGGGTCTCACAGCCAGCTACTTGAGAAGCAGCACCCCTGAAGGCCACTAGAGACTCTTGGATGACAACTGCCATCCCTCCTCCCCTGCCCGGGTGTCTCAGCTGGTGCCACACCTGAAACCCGGCTGGGCACATTTCTGATAGGGCTACACCCCCCTGGGCCCAGCCAGGTCTCGGTGACACATGCCAGGTCTGCCTCCTCCTCAGTGATCAAATCACATATGAGGGGGGCCTTGTTGTTCACTGACCTGGTGTTTAGAAGCAGCAGCTGGAAAACAGGGTCCTCAAGGATCTGCTGTCCAGGGCCTGGGTTTGAACTCTGAGGGCCAGAACATGCCACCAGTAATAAACACCAGGGGTGTCTTCCCTGAAGATGGCCTGCCCTCTGGTTCCCATCATAGCATCCCCAGCCTGTCACCACATTGATTAAATTACCCATCCCATGGCCCCCAGAGTTTCCTGGCCCAGTTGCCTCTACTCCCAGACCTCTGGAAATCCTGGGCTTAAACAAGGGCCCCCTCCCCCACACATACATCCTCTCACACTCAGTCACCCTTGGGTGATGGCAGGGCCCCCCAGTGCACCAGCTCCTGCTCTCAGCACTGGTAGGTTCCAACCCCCTCACATGCTCACTGTACCCCCCTCAACTTCTCTCACTAGTTGCAGGGGGCACCCTAACTACTTCTACCTACCCTGTCACTCACTCAGGGATAGGTACACTTGCACAAAACCATACAGTCCTGGACCCCCCTCCATGTCTCTCACCCCCAGAGGGGAGTACCACACTCACACCAAGGGACCCCCCAAACCCTCTGCTGCCCTAAATAGACCTGGGGGTGGCCAGTCCTCCACTCCATCCACTGAGCCCTTACGATATCAAAGTCCATTGGGGTGTTGGCCCAACCATTCCACCACCTGGGTCCCATGCACTATCCAGCCAGCCCCCCTACACCACCAGAGTCTGTCGCACCACCAGGTCTCACTCCACAGCACTGGGGATTGACATGACATCAAGGCCGGCTCTCCACATGGGGGCTCAGCATCAGTCCCCAGCCCAGACAACCCCAAAAGGCACCACCATCCACTAAGGCCCATAGGAGATCCACAGGAGTCTACCGCCACCACAA
The DNA here is from genome assembly GCA_023362775.1 of Charina bottae. Taxonomy (NCBI): domain Eukaryota; kingdom Metazoa; phylum Chordata; class Lepidosauria; order Squamata; family Charinaidae; genus Charina; species Charina bottae. The sequence goes on from JALMGJ010000025.1 coordinate 8,906,612, forward strand.
GGCCTGCGGCACTCTGTCGCTTTGCTGTTCCAGTTCGGGAGTCTGCCCGTAGAGCCTGTCATGCTCCGCCACCTCACTGGAGCCATCAAGGTCTATCAAGCCCCCCCCCCAAAGACTGCCAGAGTTCTCTCAAGGCGGTAGGAATCTGCTGTGCTCAGTGCTGCCACAAGGCTGCTGCACTCCGCCATTCCAGCTGGGAGGCTCCAGCTGGGAGGCTCCACCTGCGAGGCCCATCGTACTCTGCCCGCAAGGCCCATCGCACTCCACTGCCTCTCTGAGGCCACCCAGTCCTTCAGGCCACTGGGTCCATTGGGTTTACAGGGGTCCGGGTCCACCAGGATCTACCAGGGTCTGCCGAAATCTCCAGGAGGTCTGCACAAATTTACACAGGTTCGCCGTTGTCGCCAGGTCTATCACGTTCTGCCGCGTTCTGCATTCCGCCGCTCCACCCGGGGGGGTTCCACTCATCTCTCCAGCACTAGCATAGGTTCCAAAACCTGGGAAACCAGCCACAGTCTCCCTGAAACCCCAACTGGTAAAACAGGATAAAACAGGAGGTTGGGGATCAGGGGTTCATGGAGACTAGGATCCCAGAGCAGTGATTATCGTCTCCTTTTGGTCACCATCTTGGATTTCTTGGAGTTGATTGTCATGGCATATCTTTTCTGATGTATTGTCTCAAAGGGAACAAGCCTGTCTACAAACTTTAGCAAAAATGAGACAGAAAAAAATGTATATCTGTTGGGTGGAGGAAGAAGCTTAGAAGTGTGTGGGGATGTTCATGTAATTCCTGTCTATGACTCTTTGAAGCAGTTGTGTCTTTTCCCGGGGTTGTAGGGCTGCTCTCTGAAGCATTAGCCCAATCCCAGGAAAGACACACCTGCTTTAAGGAGTCCCAGGAAGGTGCTAGTTATGAGCCCCCAAGCACCCAAAAACACCTATTTGCCTTTGAATCTGAAACACTGTGCAGATCTACTATGCATAATAATATGAAAAATGGTTTGCAAAGTTAGTTATGAACATAAAATATATAGGGAAAATATATGAAAAGAGAAATGTCCAAGTGATGGAAAGAAAGACTGAGGGAAAGGAGTTAAAGTAGGGTGAGGAAGCTGTGGGGTCTACAGTTCGCAGCATCTCCTACTATTGTCCATATTGGGCAAAGTTGTTGGGAACTATAATTCAGCAGCATCTAGGAAGCCCCAATACTCTATCTATTCCTGAATTAATATATGTAAATTAAAGTCTCAGTGTTCTAAGTATTTTCCTTGATGTAAATCCCATAGGATTCAATGAGATGTATATCAAAGCAGACATTACCCTGTTTGACAGCTTCATTTTCTGTAGCACTCTAAAGTTTGGATGATACTAGAAAATAAGCAATGACCTGTTTATCATTCAAGCTTCCCAAGACTTGAATATGACTTTTTAAAATATAACTCAGCTATACCCAGATGTTTCTTCAGTTGAATTTTGTGATCACCTAGTGGTATCTTGCCCCCAGGGGTGCGATGGCTCAGTGGTTAAGATGCCAGGCTTGTCGATCGGAAGGGTGGCGGTTCAAGACCCGAGCGCCATGTGACAGAGTGGGCTCCTGCACTCGCCCCAGCTCTTGCCAACCTAGCAATTCAAAAGCGTGCAAATGCAAGTAGATGAATAGGTACCAGTTCAGTGGGATGGTAACAGCATTCCACACGCATCATGCCGGCCCCATGACCGCAGAAGCGTCTTTGGACAGCGCTGGCTCTTCTGCTAAGAAACGGAGATGAGCACCGCCCCCTAGAGTCGGACACGACTGTGCAGGGGAAAACCTTTATCTTTTTTTACCTAGTGGTATCTACTAAGGTATCAAGTAACAGCCCTCCAAAAATGGAGTTTTATGTTAACCTTTATTACATTATCATCGTTTACAACATTTAGCTTTAATAATTATCATATTTTTCTACCCTCTATCCACATAGTGTAAAGTAATGATCCCAGAGGAAGGGACTGGGAAAGGGGAATGGTAGTGATATTGGATATGGACTAAAAAGTATAATTAAATCTTTTGTTATTGCTGCTCTTGAATTCCAGATGACGGAATTAGAATAAAAGGAGGAAGACCCAGTGGGGACAGAGAGAAGGCATTAGCACCGATAAGGTCGGATACTGTTCAAACATTTGAAGGGGAAGAAAGACATTGACTTAAATAAGTGGCATTGTGATGAACTAAATGGAGTTCTGATGATATTTATCAGTAGTGATCTTGCCCCATGGATTTTCTGTGATCTGTGCTTTAGCAAGCTGTTAGCTCTGTGTCCAGCAGCTGGCCAGTGAAAGAACCTCATCAACAGATGAACAATGTTTCCATTGTCATGTGCCCTCCTGTGCTTTAGCTCAGCAACAGGACGTTATAGCAGCTGGTCAGACAAAAGGCATGGTTTTGCATTCCAGCAGCTAATTGGGCATTCTCATAATATATGCTCCAAAAAAAGTGTCAGTCTCTCTTTCTCCACCGCCCCCACCAAACACACTATTTAAACAAATAGGAGCAAATGCATCAGCACCGATTCAGAGCAACCCTTGTTGAAACACGTGCTCCACAACATTATTCAGGCAGATTTAGAAAATAAGGATTTTGGGGGGTTATTGTCGAATGATTGTGAACACTCAGGGATGATTTACATGGTCTTAATATAGATTTTCTTTCTTTCTTTCTTTCTTTCTTTCTTTCTTTCTTTCTTTCTTTCTTTCTTTCTTTCTTTCTTTCTTTCTTCTTCTTTTTTTGGTGCCCACTGTATCACACTATTTATTTTTTGCCCAGAATTAATTATGAAAGAGGGGGGAAAAAGTCTAAAAGATGCAGGTGGCAGGTGGTTTTTCTCTAGCCTCAAATTACATCATTGAAACAGGCACTTCTCAGTTTAAATATTCTGCCTCAAGGGCTTATTATTCTATGGTGTTCATTATAATGTTTTAACCACTGGAAACCTATTCCCTGAAAGCTCCATAGAAATGAGCAAGAGATATGCTCAGGATGAACAGGCATCCCAGCAGATTTTGCAAACCATCAGGAAAGATTTTCAAGAGTAAAAATGACAATGAAAGCCACGAAGCCAATTATATTAATATCTGCCTGGAAGACTTTGCCTAAGCTCTAGTCCCCAGCTTCCTGCTATGTTTTTCAATTTTCATTATATTTCTGTATATTTTGAATTCTTCATCCAGTTTTCTTCTTTTGCCAACCCAGAAGTGTACAATTTGAGGCCCCAGAGCTACAAGTGACCCCTAGAGCTTCTTAAAAAAACTGCAGCCAAATTTTTCTCAAATTTCTCATATACGGGAACAATCTTATTAACTGGGCTTCTCCAATACCATTCAATTTAAGTTCAATTTAACTAAAATTAAAGTCAAATTTAGTGTTTGTCATAGCCCTACCCACTTCTTTGCAGTGATACAATTTACTTTTTGGAGTGATGTCCCTGGTATGCCAAGAAAGGACCGAGTGTGGCCTTCAGCTTTAAGGAAGAAATGTATTCCTGACCCAAACTATTCAACTACGGTAGCAAATTATGCTTATTGCTATCATTCATTAAACCTTTAGCAGATAATGAGGACATCCTCTCCCTGGTTGCACTCCAGATTTTGTTTTGCCCATTTCTTTTTCAGCTGCTTTGCCTACAGCTAAACAAGCAACTGAGCAAGCAAATAAAAATGAGGTCTTATTACACTACCCTACGTTTATGTTGCCTCAGTAAGCCACTGTTAGTTGTGTTGAGTTCATTTGGGTGAGAAGTAGTGAAGTTGAAAAGGTGGTGGAGCCTGGCTGAAAACTGATGTGTCTCTTGGCACCTTACTAGCTTTTCTGACAGAACGTCAAAATGGATTCTCGGTCTGGTATACCTCCAGTGGCATACTGCCTTTGACAAATACTGAAGCCATCCACAGTCAGTACACAGGCCAGCATGGTCTTTACTCTAGTTCCAGGGGGCCATTTTGTTGTCAATGACACTATGAAAAGGACATTATTCTCTAGAAAAGTGGAAAGTGTCACAATTGTGGAACATGTCCCTTTTCTGCTTTGGCTCAAAGACTAGGGAGGAGAGGAAATTTTCATTCAACAGATTATGGAATTTGGAAAATGATACTATGCTACCATAAGAATAGCACTTCATAATAATACAATTAATAAATGTTGAAAACTTTCACATATTTTTAAATTTTATTTTCCATTGTTTTTCTGACTTGGATTTTAATTTTATTTCTAACTTGATTTTTATGGAATGATTCTTGATCTTTTATGGTGCCTATTGTTCAGGTTTTTATATGCTTCTATGATTATGAACCATCTAGAGTAATTTGAATGTAGTTAGATGTAAGTGCTTTCACACAGAACCATTCTCTCCTCTAACATTAATAGAAACAAACAAAAAGTCCAGTTGGAAAATGTTATCTTTTTTTTTAGTTAAAACTCACCAAGGAGAGATTTGAACTTTTTCAAGGAAAAGTTTACCAGTGGTTTGAAAGCAGTTATCTTTCATAATTGATACAGCTATTATTATATTGATGTTTGCTTAACTGCAAATGTTGTATAGCAATAAGACTTAATGTATACAGTCTGCTTTAGGGAAAGCAATTTCACCATCTCTTTCAGTAAGTCAGGATTTGTTGTGTTATTGGCCTGGTTCTAAACATATTTACTTATAAATAAACTCATTTTTAATTCTGTTAAATAGTGTTTTGGATTAGGTTTTTGGTAAGTTAAAATCTTGATTCCATCACAGTCATTGAAGCAATATCACCTGAATGATAAAACTATCACTCATAAAGAACTTTGTGCTATCAGGCAGAACAGAAACTCAAAGAGCATTTTGTCATATTTAAAAGTATGAGCTTCAGCTGGTTAACCTTTGACAGCTATGCATCACATTTAAACAACAAAGCTGATTGAATGTCATCTACCCATTTTCTCACTAGAGGCACAAATGACTAGGCTCAAATTATCCTACTTCATACACATTATGGGAAAACCTAACTCTCTAGAGAAGGCTCTAATGGTGGGAAAGGTGGAATGAAAGAGAAGAAGTGGATGACCAGCAGCAAGGTGGATAGACTCAGTTCCAGTAGCAATGGGTGCACTGTTGGAAGACTTGAAAGACCAAGCTAGGGACAGATTATCATGGAGAAAGTCTATCTATGCAGTCACTAAGACTCGACACTGACTTGATGGCACATAATAAATCAATTGATTTTTATTAGAATAACACACTCAACACACTCTTCTCTGGGGAGAGAACTTTCTCTAACTAAGAAATAATGCTTTGTGCCTTCTACTTGATTTGCTAATTTCTATAAGTGACATCTTTGCAACTGAAACAGAATTCTACCTCCCAAAGAGCAGTGTGATCTAATGGAGAGGAGGTGTCTCTTGAATAGATCCTGTAAGACTGAACTCAAATTCTCTGTATCTGTAAATCCACATTAGTCCCAAGCAGAGCTTTCCAAACTGTGTGTCGGGATACGTTAGTGTGTTGGCTGCAGTGTCTGGGTGTGTCGTGGCTGCTGCTGCTGCTGCCTCCGAGCCCTGCCAGGATTCCACGCAGGTCCTAGTGCCTGCCTTGTGCCTGGCTGCCTCCAAACCTGCCCTGCCAGGATTCCACACAGGTCCTAGTGCCTGCCTTATGCCCTGCTGTAAGAGTGTGTCATGAAATTATGCCCTGCTGTAAGAGTGTGTCGCAAAATGATGCATGTCTAAAAAGTGTGTCACCAACATGAAAAGTTTGGAAAGCTCTGGTCCCAAGAGACCACTTGTCTTTCCAGCATGGTGCTAGGGAAATATGTCCTATGAATTAGTGGAATGTCCGAGTAAACATGGGTAAGATTGTTGTGCAAACCATGAATCTCATTAGTGACAATTACAATTGATATGTCTACACATTCAAGTCTGGGATGGAAAACCTATGCAATCTACTAGATTTGACAAGGCTTTCACTGGAAAGAAAGAAGGAAATGATAGGTTTTATAATGAATTTACTTAATATTTTTCTCCTAAGTGTTACCCCAAGAAGTAATACATGTAGGGCAGCACTTGTGGGCAGAAGGAAGTGCAGAAGGGTCTCTAAATTTATCAGGGTTATATTTTGAAATAAACCAATTAATGTACAGTATATTACTGCCTAAGAGAGGTGCTAAGTCAGGAATCTATAAAAGTTACCTAAGTGCACCACTGATATCCATTCCAAGATACTGGGCAGCGAAATTGGCAGTCACACACAGCTAAAGTATAACATATAATTTAGTTCTCAGGTGACATGGCTCAGAAAATAGAATGTTCAAAAATAATGTTTGGCTATGTCATCTATCAATTTCCTGGTCTTTTAAGGTTTCACACCACACTTGTGTAAAGCAGATTAGATAAGCATTATTTCAGTATTTCATTATTTTTTGTTTATTCCAGGGCAGTCTATAACAGTCCAAAATGCAGAATATAATACAGTGAAAAATTAATATAATTATCAAGGCAGTCATTAAAATAATTAATTTTAAATTAATAAAAAGTTAGAATCTTGGTAAAGTGAAGCGATTTTACCATGTTTCTAAATACTGGGAGAATGGGGGCCAAACATACCTCCTTGGAGAGCAGGTTTCATAGCCTGGGAGCTGCACAAGACAAAGCCCTTTCTAGCATAGTGGACGGTCACACATCTGGCAGCCAGGCATCTTAAGAAGGCTTTTTCCTGATGATCTGTGTAACCAGGCAGCTTCATAGCTTCCTACCTCCTGAAGACGCTACTGCTTATGAAGTAAGTGGAATTGAGAGAGAGTGACTGCCCAAAGTTACCCAGAAACTGAGAGTGAACCAGAGTCTCCCTGGTCCTAATCCAACACCTTAACCATTACGCCATACTGGGTCTCTACATACACTTCCCTAACCTTGAAATCTACCAGCTGGAAAGAATCCATATGAACTGGACAGGTCGTTGCCAAGTTACCTCCTTACAATCTGTGCCAACACTAGAAACCAAATTAAAACAAATATAACCAACTTCATCTGCAAAGAATAATGAAAATTACTCTGAGTTCCCAATGTTCCAGCTTCCCTCTCCTGACATCTTGATGGAGATGCTGCATAGCGCAGAAAACCATTGCAGGCCTGTTCTGCCCTGATGCAATGGAGTAAGCCTTCTTTGCTACAACCATTGGTGCAGAACTCTAATAGGCCTGAAAGAGTGTGTGTTAGCCTGCAAAAGGTCAACAAACTCAGTCCAACCACCAGGACATGGGAATACTTCTCACAATGAACATGCTAATCACGCTCATCAGCCACGCGTTAACATTTCAACACAACAAAAAACCCCACCTAATCTCCTATAATTTAGCTCTATAAATAGAACATTGCCACTCTACCTGGGCACAGAGATTTTGCTTCTATCTGTGCTCCTGCCCTCTGAAGATGCTGGCCACAGATGCTGGCAAAACGTTAGGAACCACAACTTCCAGAACACGGCCACACAGCCCGGAAGACCCACAACAGCCATTGAACTCCGGCCGTGAAAGCCTTCGACAATACACTCTGCTCCATGTTTGGCCTAATTTGTCACAAGAGTCTTCCATTTGTGCTCCAACCTTTTACCTATCCACTTCATTGCTTTCAGCGTCTGGTATTTTCAGATACAACACAGAAAGCTGCACTCGGTTTGGTCTAGTGGTTAAGGCTCCAGGCTAGAATCCAGGAGTCTGAGAGTTCTAGTCCTGCTTTAGGCATGTAAGCCAGCTGGGTGACCTTGGGCCAGTCATTCTCTCTCTCAGCCCAACTCACCTCACAGGGTTGCTGTTGTGGGAAAAATAGGAGGAGGAAGGAATATTAGGTATGTTCGCTGCCTTGAGTTATTTATAAAAATAATAAAGGCAGGATAAAAAAAATCTAAAAAAATATCTAGCAAACCTCTATACATGTAGAAGAGTATCTGAATGCTCCTGTTGAAAGTTTCATTGAATTATAGGTTTTTGTATACTTATTTTTGATTGACAAAGCCCAATTCTCTCACTCCCCCTTTTTTCTCTCTCTCTCCTCCCTCTTCATTTCTGTTATCACCCAGCATTCATTTATTTATTTTCTTTCTCTAACTCTCAACTTTATCAACTTAATTTCTAAGTGCATTAGCATATCTGAATAATACTATAATCAGGGATTATTTATTTATTTATTTATTTATTTATTTATTTATTTAGATTTGTTATAGCCACCCAACTCCAATGGACTGTAATTATTGATGGGCTATTATCAATAGAATAATAATAGAATAATAGAAAACATGGACCCTCTACAAACGCCACCTCCAACTTCTTGAAAGATTCCATCAACGCTGCCTCCGAAAAATTCTGCAAATTACTTGGGAAGATAGGCGGACTAATGTTAGCATATTAGAAGAAGCGAAAACCACCAGCATTGAAACAATGATCATCCAACATCAACTTCGCTGGACCGGTCATGTTGTTCGAATGCCTGACCATCGTCTTCCAAAGCAGCTACATTACTCCCAACTTAAGAATGGAAAACGGAATATTGGTGGACAGCAAAAGAGATTCAAAGATACTCTCAAAGCTAATTTAAAAAAATGTAATATCAGCATTGAGAACTGGGAAGCCCTAACTCATGAGCGTTTCAATTGGAGGTCATCCTTTATTAATGGCGCTATGGACTTTGAAGAAGCACGAGTACAGGGCAAAAGGGAGAAAAGAGCTAAAAGGAAGGCACATCAGGCAAACCCTCATCATGACCGTCTCCCACCCGGAAACCTATGCCCTTATTGTGGGAGGTTGTGCGGTTCCAGAATTGGCCTTTATAGCCACTTACGGATCCACCGTTAAAATTTTACCTTTGGAAGACAATCTTACTCGGCTACGAGTGATCGCCAATGATGATTATCAATAGAGATTTTACCCATTTTTTTAAAATTATTATTATTAAAGGAATTAAATTCACTTCACCAGAATTGTCTGTGTGTTTGTTCAAGGTATAAAGTTTTGTGATACTCTATGGTCTGAGTATGTGGGTTGACATTTATTCTTTTGCTGTTGGTGATATGCAGAAAATTCCTCAAGGGAACATGTACAGAAGGCTTAAGTAGAGCATATCATGAAAGGGAAGCTCTAGTATGAAATCTAACAGTGAAAACTGATAACGTGGGAATATATCTAAATCTAAAACCACCCTGTATAGCTAATAAGGCTTAGTATGAGTATGATTCCAGTAATGGATTTTTGTAATGAAGAGGGTTGCCCAGCAAGGGTAATGAGGATTTCTTTTATGAGAGTATCAGTAAAAAACGGCACTGTATTTGTAATCTTAGATTAACTTGGCCACTTCCCAATTGTCAAGAAAGAGGAACAGAGCACAGGATTGTTTACTGCTTGCACATATCTTCTTCTACACTTCTATGGATGCAAATCAATATTTCGTTTATATGGAAATGCAATATGTTGCAACAAGGATTCTCAAATGGTTGGTTTCAATGGCCCAGGAGGCCACAAACGAAGTTGATCAGGGTTGTGCATACACAGCTGGTGCAAAAAAAGCCTGCAGAAAGTTCTGACAGGGCTCCAGCTTAACATACGCAAGGCTCATGTCCTTTCCCTTCTTCCTTTGGTTGTCTAGGATTAACAAGGGCAGGAGGACGAGAGTCCCTATATCCTACTGTTTCTACTCTCTTGCTTTACAAATGTGAGGGAGTAGGAAAAGCCATTTTTTCAGGGCAATTTATTCCAAAAAGGGAAGCTTAATAATTATTAAAATGAAGTGGGTCCCACTGGGGCTTTGGGAAGACTTTGGTATATCTCTTGAAAGGCATGTTAAGCAGTCTTCCCTCACCTGCAGGTGCATCCATATCTTGCCATTTGGGCATCCAGATACATCCCACTTCCCTGCACTCCCATGACTGGCAGACCAGCTTGGCTGTGGAATCGCTGGATTGATCCTGCTCTGCCTGGACAAACTGACAGCAAAGAGATCATTTCCTACAGCTGTTGCTATTAAAAGCAAATATCAATCCCAAATAAATGTCCAACAAGAAATGAGAGTCGCTGGCTGACAAATAACAAACAAACAAACAAACAAATCAGAAGTACGGTTAAGACTACCGACTGTCGAACGAAAGGACGGCAGGTTGGCAGTTCGAGACCCGGAAGCACCGCCTAACGGGGTGAGCTCCTGTTCTCGCCCAGCTCCTGCCAACCTAGCAGTTCGAAAGCACATAAAATTGCAAGTAGATAAATAGGTACCACTCTGGTGGGAAGGTAAAAGCGTTCTGTGCGCCTCGGCATTTAGTCATGCTGGCCACATGACCATGGAAGGATCTATGGACAACGCTGGCTCCCTCAGCCAAGGATTGGAGATGAGCTCTGCCCCCTAGAGCCGGATATGACTGGAAGGGGAAACCTTACCTTACTTAGATTGATGTGTTGTTTATTTCCAGTGAAAAAGTGGTGGTTGTTGCTTTAAATAAAATGTCAAGGTTATATCAGTGTTTTACTTGATATACAAACTGCAGTTCAAATGTTAAAAGTAAATGGGATAGTTACTTCTTGCCTATCCTAACCCCAAAGAAATTGTTTGTTTTATTCATGGGGAGGTCCCACAAATTCATTTATCATTTAGGGAGTCATGGCACTGCCAAGTTTGAAAATTCTTGTATTGTACCATAGTGGGTACCAGAGACTGTGACCACATGAGTCATGTATCTGCTTAATCTGTTGCCTTGTGTTCACTACTGATGGGTTACTTCAGAGCTTCTCCCTCTTGTATATTTTAATAGTTCTGTATCCCAGATTGATGGGACTGTCCTTCTGCTTGAGGTGCCATTCATAGTCTGGGCCAGTTTAACACCCCAACAAGACAGAAAGAACCCAGGATAAAATAATAAGAACCAAGCAGTGATGTATAATAGCATCGAAAAATATATGATAATTGGCTAGCATTTAATTCCAATGAAGAGTATCTGTACTTCATAGGTATACAGGAGATAAAATGCTGTGCCTTTCAAGTATGCCATGTCAGTGCATCATTAACCTTGGAATTAAAAGTGGCTGAAATTAGCTCAGCTCACATACTGATATCTTTCTGAAGCCAAAAAAATCCACATGGAAGTGGCCACATGATTGTCTCCCAAGGCTCTTCTTACAGAGCCAATGGATAGGAGATAAATTAAATGTCCATGCTGTCCACAGAAAATAAAATTGATTGACTTTTTGTTCTTTGGTCAATAAATTATTGGCAGACGTTAGGCTAAATGATGGAGGGGGGGAAGGAACCAAGTCAATGACAATAGGCAAAGAGCAATCAATAGCGGAGTCTCTCATTAATGCAAAGAATGACAGTTTTACTCATTTTGATACAGAAAAAAATATGTTAAATCCCAGCCTTTATGTCCCATTGCATTGAGAAGAAAGAGGGGAAAGGGTCAGCTATGCATAATGAATGTGAATCTACAATTTCTTTAGATCAAAATGCCCTTGAAGTTCTGAAATTAATTTTTAAACAGATTTATGATCCCTTGTGTAAAACCCAATAGAAATCATTAGAAATTATGGATGAGCAGTTACAATACTGTGGAGGATTGCAGACCTGCCAGCATATACTTTATTGGCTCATTGCTTCATGCAGCAGTACAAAATAATATTGGTAAATTCCCTGTCTACATAAATCAACCAAATCCTGCTTCCTCCAACACCCACTCATGTCTCAATGGTACATCAATTATCTTTCTAAATGGAATAATATCACAACTTATTTTAAAAAAATAAAAATTCAAATTTATCTCCCCAGAGTCAAGCTTGACTCCTAGTAATTGTAGTTTTACTGACAACAATATAGAAGTGGTCTGTCATTGTTTTCTTACGAGTTTTTTAAAAATTCCTACCCTAACCTGGTACTCTTGGTGATCTCCCAACCAATTGCTAATGAGATCAAGCTCAGCCAAGATTAGCTCAGTACTGCCACCATCTGTTGCCTCTTTTTTATATACTATTACCTTAATATATCAAGAAAACAAACAAATGAATCATAGAATAAATCAATCCATAGTTCTCACTCAAGGCACAAATGAGCAAGCTCAAATTATCCTACTTTGGAAACATGATGAGAAGACCTTGCTCTATTGAGAAGTCTATAATGCTGGGAAAGGTGGAAGAAAAGAGGAGAAGAGGACACCTCTCAAGGTGGATGGACTTGATTACAGTGGTGATGGGTGCACCACCAGAGACCTGATGGATCAGGTTGGAGACAGATCGTCCTGAAGATGTCTATCTATGTATTTGCTAAGAGTCAACTCCAACATGATGGTACATAAACAATCAACCTTCATACAGAGCCTGTTAGTGTATTATTCCTTGAGGAGTAAGTCACAGCAATAGAACCTTATTAGGTAAGCACCTGAAAACTTTAAAAGGTCAGGCAGCACATGATCCAGGTTGAAGAGTATAAAAGAACCTGCCTGCCCCACACTGCTTTACTGCTTCCTTCTTCTGCTTCAATGCCTGCTTGCTTCTACTCCTGCTTGCTTACGACTTATCTTTTCTGGTGAGTAATGAAAGAATTGTAACACTTCCAGGGATCTGGAAGAGAACTGTAAATAGTATCTGTATGAGTAACTAATACAACTGCTACTAATTTACTGCAAATGACTGGCATCATTTATTGGTCTCTGAATGTTAATCGCTTTCTGATACTCTGCGTGTGCAAGGAAACACACACTCCAACAGGTTATGGGCCCAGGAAGCACAAAGAGAGACCAGCTCAGCAGCAGCTTGTTTGCATCTGAAGACAAGTAAACAAGGCAAGTGAAGTGTTTTTCTCTTTGAAGCTGCCAGGAGGTTTCTAGCAGCTATCTGTTTGCAGATAAGCTTAGCTGAGGAATTTACGAGGCACTTAGTGAAGATAGAAGCCATGGCTACTTATCAATCCTTAGGAATGCCGCTCGATTGTCAGATACTAACTACATAAACTGGAGTTTAAAAAGGGAAATGTATCTTCAGAGGGAAGATATATGGGCTCCAATAGCTGAGCCAACTCCAGCAAATCTCAGCAATGCATGGCTTAGGCTGGACGAGTGTGCCAGAGTGTCTATTATTTTGGGAGTTGAAGACAGTAAGCTAGTGAATGTGCATGGCTTGCAGTCTGCAAAACAACTCAGGGATGCACTAAGAGATTTGCATATAAAAGCAACAGCTGGAAGTAAGGTTTCTCTAACTAGAAAACTTTACAAAGCTTATCTGTCTGAGGAAGGCATCCTGCCAAACATTTACATTCCATAAAGCAGCTGTTTGTAGAACTGCAAGAGTGAGGAATGGAGTTTACACCTCTAACAAAAGCATACATTATTTTATCCTCACTGAATGAAATGCGGGATACGTTTATTTGCACCCTGGAAGCAATGCCCGAGGCTGAACTTACTCCTTTGTATGTTTCTGGACAGCTGCCTGCTGAATGGGAGAAGCGACAGGTATGGTTCCTAGCTCCACCCATTTCTTCTAATAAGCTACAGCATGGAAAAGCGAGAGGAGGGAAGAGCAATCAGGCTGAGGCAACAGTTCTAACCAGCTGCCAGTGTTTCAATTGTGGCTCAACTGGACATTTACAGAAAAACTGTAATTTATTGCCCAAAGAGCAAAAGACAGGAAAAAAGAACAGAGAGGCAACGCGAAAGAAGACTCTTCAAACAACACATATTGCACAAGTCCATGAAAAATATGATTCTGATTTCTGGGTGTTAGATTCTCGTGCTAATTGCCATTTGTCAAATTGTAAAAGTTCATTTGTTTCACTGTCTAAAACTAATAGACAAAGTGTTTCTATGGCTGATGGGTCTACAATAGAAATCATGGGTCAAGGTGACATGTATCTATCTTGTTTGGGAGAAACTGTTAAAGACGTTCTGTTTGTTCCTAAATTACAAACTAACCTTCTATCTGTAGCCCAATTAGTAGCAGCTGGATATGTCATAACATTTAAGAAAGATAGTTGTGAGATACGTAAGAATGGTAAGTTGTGTGCACCTTGTGTACAAAGAGATTCATTGTACATAGTACAGAATGCTAAAAGCCAAGCTGCAAAAGCTGTAATTGGCAACATCCCAATTCAGGATCAGTGCATACACTTGATCCACAGGAGATTTGGTCATGCAAATTTCAGATACATAGCACAATTGCCAAAGCTATGTGCTGACCTGAAGTTGAAACCTTGTGAATATCTAAATATCTAGACTGTGTAGTTTGCAAGGAATGCAAAACACAGAAGGCTCCTGTGAGTAAGCACAGAGACAGAGTTACAACTAGACCTCTTGAAATTGTTCATTCTGACATTATTGGTCCTTTTGCTCCAAGTTTGGGACAAGCAAGATTCATAATGACCATAATTTATGATTTTTCAAGATATACATTTATCTATCTGTTGAAACATAAAGATGAGGCATTTGATAAATTTAAAAGTTTTGTAACATGGGCAAATTGAAAATTTCCAAAACCTGTGTCTGCCCTACAATGTGATCGTGGAGGGGAATTTCTTTTTAACACTTAGAAAATTCCCAACAGAGAAGGGGATAGAACAATTCTTTCTAACCCTTACACTCCACAGCAAAATGGAGTTGCTGAAAGGAAAGGTAGAATGCTTCAAGAAGCTGTGATGAATTTTCTTAAAGATGCAAAATTACCTTTTAAGTTTTGGGGTGAAGCAGTATCAACTGCCTGTTATGTTCAGAACAGACTGTTTAATTGTGTGATTGAGGACACTCCATTTCATTTGTTTTATGATGTGAAACCAAAAGTGAACTATCTCAGAGGTTTTGGCAGTGCAGCATGGGTTCACATACCAAAACAACAAAGGAAAGAAGGAGCTTCCAAAAAAAGAAAGCAATTTTTGTTGGGTATGAACAAAGCTAAAGAAGCTACAGGTTCATATTAGATGATAAATTAATTAGAAGCAAGAGTGTTTCCTTTGCAGAACAAAACTGGGAAAAACTAAATTCCAGTTCTCAAGTTGATTTGAAACCAGGGCAAAGGCAAGGACTTGCTGAGAACATTTTGCAAGATTCTTCGCCAAATGAGTTCACTAAAGAAGATGAGACAGATGCTACTCAGGAAAGTGAGGGAAGACAGAATATTAACCCTGTTAGCCCTGTAATACCTCGCAGGTCACAAAGGAGTAATAAAATAATTCCTCGACATTTTGAGGTGGATATGTTTAAAGCCTTCCACATTTACTCTGAACCACAGTCTTTACAGCAAATAAATGATATGCCATCTGAGATTACAAAATGCTGGTATGATGCAATGCAACAGGAATTAGATTCCTTGAAAGAAAATAAAACTTGGAAACTGGTTAATCTACCTCCCAATGAACGTTGTCTGGGTTGTAGATGGGTCTTCAAACTAAAAAAGGATGCTAGTGGGAAAATTCAAAAATACAAAGCAAGGTTATTTGCTAAAGGATTTTCTCAAAGAAAATGATTAGACTGACAAAACTTTTGCACCTGTTAGAAAGGGTGAATCAATCAGATTGTTGCTGAAAGTTGCTGCACTAAAAGGGAGGTCAGTCTATCATTGTGATATTCAAACTGCATTTTTGTATGGTGAATTAGACCAGAAATTGTACATGCAAAAACCACCTGGTTTTGAACAAGGTAAAAATTTGGTGTGTGAATTAAAAAAAAACAATTTATGTTTTGAAACAAGCAGCTCGCTGTTGGAACCTAAAATTAGATGAAACACTGCAAAGTTTTGGTTTTGAAAAAGGGAAAGCAGATCCATGTGTTTATGTTAAGAAAGACAAACAAAGTTTTATGTATTTGTGTTTGTATGCTGATGGTTTACTATTACTTACCAGTTCTCTTCTCTGCTTGGACAATGAGTTAAGACAAGGCCAAGCAGCACAGGAGTGTGAGGAAGTGACTTTGTATAGGCCTGATAAGGGTAATCCCATAGGTAGCTTATTCCTAGATTTCTCTTCATTGTCCTCTAGCATCTCCCTAACCTTCTGCTCCAGGCTCTCATTTACTCCTTCATTGGAGCAGCCTTTAAGCTCAGTCGGTACTGAGTTTGCAGACACTGCTACTATAGTTTACGCCAAAGGGATCTGGTGTTTTCCCTTCCCCACAGAGATCAACATGGCTATCTGCAGATGCCCCTGTCTCTACATGTTAGAACAACTTAACTATTTAAGAAAGTTAGTTCTCCCTCCTATTAATTCGAAACATTAATGCTCAAAGCATTAAATTTGATGATATCACTCATGTGTTTTCTGACTTTGATAATCAGTCAAAACTGCTAGAATGGGAAGCAGTATATTTTATTGGCTATCATCTTTACTAGATTATATGATTCATATATTCTGGATTTGAAGTAAGGAGAAAATGTACAGCTTGATAAAGATCAAGCTATTATTTCATATAAGGAACTCTTTATTCACTGTTAACACTATGTTAATTTTAATCTTTGAACTCCACTAATGCAGACCCATACTTTTGTTGGTATATAGAACATTTCTTTTTTCTTTATACTACAGTCTAGGAAATAAAAGTACTGCAGTCTAGGAAGAGTTAAAGGAAACTCTGTGTGTTCATCAGAATTTGGTGCCTTATGAATTTAGGTAGCCTAAGCCAATAGTTTCTTCTGTATTCCATAGCAACTAAGGCCAACTATGGCATTAAAATGTAAGGCAGCCATATTAGTATATGAAATAAAGAATAAAACCTTTTGAAAGGGCTGCAGCATCATGTCTGGAAGACCCTGAACAGTCACGGTAAATAGCAAACCAAAGTTAAGTCTATACAGGAACCATTCTGTGAAAGTGAATATGTGTGGATAAGAACTTTTTTTAAAATGATGTATAGATGGTATATCACTCCAAATACAGTACATTGTCGAAAATGAATAACACCATGTCAAATAGATGTTGGAAATGTAAAAGGGAAGTTGGTACTTTTTTCACTTGTGGTGGATGTGTCAAAAAACAAAAAGTTTCTGGGACAAAATACATGAAATTATAGGTAAAATAATACAAGAAGATATTAAAAAAAACCGGAACTTTATTAACTGGGATTTATTGGATCAGATCTACACAAGAAACATGGAAATTTACTATTATATTTAATTACCGCTGCAAGAATTATATATGCTAAACATTGGAAAGAAGACTACATACCCGACATGGAAGAATGGATTATAAAAGTGATGAACTTAGCACAGATGGCTAAATTAACTGATCAACTAAATGATAAAAATGTGGATGAGTTTAACTCTTGTTGGAAACCTTTTTACAAATTTATAGAAAAAACACAAACAATTCAATTGGAAATTTAATGTAATTAAGAAAGTCAAAAAGTTGGTTTATAAATACGTAAATAATTTTTGGATGAGAAAGTAGGAAGTCACACATGTTATGTTATGTTATGTTATGTTATGTTATGTTATGTTATGTTATGTTATGTTATGTTATGTTATGTTACGTTACGTTACGTTATGTTAGTTTATGTTATGTTATGTTATGTTATGTAAAGTTATTTTAATATTAAAATAAAAATTTATATTAAAAAAATAAAAAAAAGAATGCAGCTGAATGAAATGAAAACAACCAGACTGTTGTGAGAAATTGATGCAACCTGGAATGGACAAGGGTGTGTTGTGAGAATAGCAAGCTTCTCATGACAAAGATATGTCCTGGGTATCTTAGGTTCTCATTCATGAGAGACAGTTTTCAAAACAAAGATTCATCTACATAAGCACCAGTTCCTAGAAATCTGCTGACCAGCTCAGAGACCAGCAAAGGGAACCAGCAAAGGGAGAAAGAGGACTGGCATGGAGGCAGCATGATCCTAAGAAGCCAAGTGAGGAATCTGAATCTACCTCCTTCCTTCACCAAGCATAATCTGACTGTTCTCAAGAGAACACAAGACTTCATCTGTAAACTTGGGTTAGCTGCCCCTTAACCATTTTTTCTACACTGCTTTGCATAAATATGCTGCTATCTTTTTTTTTTTGGTGGGGGGGAAGCGTCAGTGTTGATTTAATTAATTAATTTTGCCACAGTAGTGCAGCTTATTTTGGTAGCAGATTTAGTGTACAGAAAATCCCTTCTCATGTTGGAATTTAGGCATATAAGGTTTCACTACTTATTTGTGTATTTATTCAATTTATAAGCCACCTCACAAAAGTGAGGTCACAAAAGCAATTGAAGGTGACATGGGGGAAGAAATTAAAACACATTAAACCAGAAAGAAAGAAAGAAAGAAAGAAAGAAAGAAAGAAAGAAAGAAAGAAAGAAAGAAAGAAAGAAAGAAAGAAAGAAAGAAAGAAAGAGGAAAGGGAAGGGAAGGGAAGGGAAGGGAAGGGAAGGGAAGGGAAGGGAAGGGAAGGGAAGGGAAGGGAAGGGAAGGGAAGGGAAGGGAAGCCAATAGTAATAATAACAGAACAGAACACCACAAGTTCTACTTAACACATTTGATGCATGAATAAGGTAGCAATGTGGAAAAGAAATGCAGCTTCTCCTGGAATATGTTTGTTGTTTATTCGTTCAGTTGCTTCCGACTCTTCGTGACTTCATGGACCAGCCTACGCCAGAGCTTCCTGTCAGCCGTCACCATCCCCAGCTCCCCCATGGTCGAGTCTGTCACCTCCAGAATATCATCCATCCATCTTGCCCTTGGTCGGCCCCTCTTCCTTTTGCCTTCCACTTTCCCTAGCATCAGCTTCTTCTCCAGGGTATCCTGTCTTCTCATTATGTGGCCAAAGTACTTCAGTTTTGCCTTTAATATCATTCCCTCAAGTGAGCAGTCTGGCTTTATTTCCTGGAGAATGGACTGGTTTGATCTTCTTGCAGTCCAAGGCACTCTCAGAAGCTGTAAAGCAACATTTCCTATAATGATGGGGGTGTTTTGCATGTGTTTCTCTGACAGCCTGTGATGCATATAGACCACAAGGAGTTTGGCTTTTTAAGGACATTTGAGTGAAGAAGGCCTGTTAACTCTCAGCAGAATGAAAGTTGTGAATGTGAACAGCAAGATTATCTCAGAGCCTCCCATTACCTTCTAACACCCTGTGTGATCCTTATATTATGCTGAACTCCAAGGTGGATCCTGACTTAGGACAAAGCCTTCTGCCAGACTTTGTATGAAGACAGTGCTTTTGCCAGTTCTTATTAGTGCCTAATCTCAGTTTCCCTGATATTGACCAAGAACAGGAAACTGAGGACCATGTGGTAATAGCGGTATAAGACTTTTGTTTCATAGAATCTCCAATCACTAAGAATAATTTATTTACAGAATATTATCTGTCTCTTCCTTCTGTGCTGTAGCAAGAGAGAGGAATGATTGCATTCAGTCAGAAGAACGTTAGTTTCCACTGAGCAACATTATTAATGCATTACATTAATCAGCAAACAGCTCAGAAACATATAAGTAATGAATTGGACTTGGGTTATCGAATTTAATATTTGTACAGCACAATGTACAATCAATTCCATCATATGTACTATTGATTCTAGCATTTTTAGTAAAACTGCCATATACACACTTCACGGTTATTAATAACCATTTGCTTTACAGATTAATATGCTCAACTGACATTAAACCCAAATCATGTTGATTTTATGTCCGTGTGTCTGTATGGGTGCATGTGTGCTTTCACAACCTCATCCAAAGCCCATAAGGTGTGCTGCTGTTTATAGTTTTTAAATGTATGTTTAATCATAATAATAATAGTGTAACAAATCAATATAATTCAGAAAGCTGCAGGCCCTGATTTTCTTTCAGCTTTGAATAAACCTCTCTGGTATGGTACCCCTCCTAGCACTTCAAAAGCAACTTAACACTTCTAAATTGTATCTATCTATCTATCTATCTATCTATCTATCTATCTATCTATCTATCTATCTTATTTATACCCCGCCTATCCCCTCCCTAATGGAGGACTCTAGGCGGCTTACAACCTCATACATATTTAATTATACATTCATATATATACATTGCAGTGCACCGTGTGCAATTAGGGAGGGGGTAAGGGAACCGACTCTTCTTTTTCAGGCATCAGAACTACAAGCCCCAGAATGCTTTGCTTTCCGAGCCGGCTGCTGACGTCCCGGAAGTTGTAATTGGATCCGTCGTCCTCAGCCTCCGTCCTCAGCCACCATCATGGGCTTCTCCAGATCTTTTGTCTTCGACTCCGAGGGCGACTCATTGACAGGACGCCAGCATATTGCCCCACGTGAGTGGTACCCATTTATCTACTTGCTTATAGCTTTCGTAAATGCTGGGTTGGCATAAGCTGGGGCTAGTGACAAGAGCTCACCTCACCACGCGGATTCGAACTGCCGACCTTATGGTCGGCAGACTAACATCTCAGCGGTTTAACCCACTGAGCTACCGCGCCCCTATAGCAGTAACTTTTGCAAACTTGATAGCTTGACTTATTTATGTCTATGAAGTTTCTCAGTCATCCAGGTGGAATTGTCTGTAGCTTGAATCATGTCAACTGGATTTCTATTTTCTCAGTGGAAACGTTTCGCTCCTTATCCAAGGAGCTTCTTCAGTCTGAGCAAAGTTGGTAAGGGAATCCTAAATATGTTTCTAGGTAGCTGTGATTGACTTATTTATAGTCCTACTCTTCTTATGTTAATTTTGACTTTGATCAATAGAGAGAGTGGTAGAGGGATAGATAAATTGATTGATTGGATATATTTCATTCATTTATTTAGGCATTCATTTATTTGTTATCCTGCTACAACGTTTATTTATTTAATTTAATTTAATTTTTATCCCGCCTTTATTATTTTTATCAATAACTCAAGGCGGCAAACATACCTATTACTCCTTCCTCCTCCTATTTTCCCCACAACAACAACCCTGTAAGGTGAGATGGGCCGAGAGAGAGTGACTGGCCCAAGGTCACCCAGCCAGCTTTCATGCCTAAGGCGGGACTAGAACTCACAGACCCCTGGTTTCTAGCTTGTTGCCTTAACCACTAAACCAAACTGGCTCTCTTTAGAGAATTACATAGTAGAAAATGTACCAAAAATTAAAATAGCCATACTCTGATTAAAAAAAGACAGTAACATTATAACCCCCCAACTGAAAGAGCAACGCAAACATGTGAAAAACAAAAAAAAATAAAAGGCGTAAAAGAGGTAACAGATAAATAGATAGATAAGAGAGACAGATATGATGATAGATAATTGTGTATTCAAAGTAAGAGGGTGTGACACTTAAAATATAATTAACAAAGCAGTTGGTGACACTGGGTAGCACACAGCAATAATAATAATAGAAAAAGAAATAAATGTTATATAAAACCAAAATAAGCAAACCAAAATATAAAGTCAATACATTATCAAGGTTGCCAATAATATCATACCCTTTCATCACCAAATGGGCTCATCTGCCATCCTGGTCCAGCACAGAAGAGAAAAGCCAGGTCTTCATGCCTTGTTGGCCAATAGGGTTGGGGCCATCTGAACCTTAGGAGGGGTAGCTCATTCCCAGGGCAGGTACAGCAACATAGAAGGCAAATCTCCCAGGCCCCATTAGCTACTATTGCTTCAGAGATGGGGTCTGGAACATGCTTGACCTATACAATTTCATGGGATAGGCAGAAATAAATGAAGAGAAGTCATCCTGCAAGCAACCCGGTTCTGTGCCATGTAAGAATTTATAGGTGAATTGAATTGCAGTTTGAATTGCACCCAGAAGTTGGCTGGGAACCAGTGCAACTTATGAAGTTGTGATATTACATGGGTGTACTGAGGCATGCCCATTACTACCCATGCCACTGCATACTGGACCAACTGCAGCTCCCAGGTGGTATTGAAGGGCAGTCCCATGTTGAACATGATACAGAAATCCAACCATATTAATACACAAGTGTTTGTGATCTCCCAATCCAGAAATGGGCACAATTGGCACACAAAACCAAGTTGTGCAATGGCCTCATGGCTATGGCTGCCACTTGCTCCTCAAGTAGGAGTCATGAGTCCAGGAGGACTCTTAAGTTGCTTACTGGCTGCAAGTGGAGAAGTACAACCTCATTGAGAACCAGAAATGGAAAATCCCCAGAACTGGATCTCTGGGGTGCCCTAAACCCACAGCCACTCAGTCTTGCTAGGGTTGAGTACAGCCTGTTTTTCCCTATCCAGACTCCCACAGCCTCCAGACACTGGGGCAGAACCAAGAGAGCATCACTTGGTTGGCCTGGGGCAGAGATAACCTATGCTCCTTGACCCCATGCTGAAGGATGACCCCACACAGCAGCATCATGCAGATATCAAAAAAACAGTGAAGAGAAAATGAATCAGACACTTTGCAAAGCCAGGGTACCATTGTAACATTGTGCCCCCGACTCCCAATCCAACGAGACAGTCCAGAAAGGTATCATGGTTGATGGTATCAAAGGCTGATGAGAGATCAAGGAAGGCTAGGAGAGATGCATTTCCCCCATCCTGAACCCACTGTAGATCATCAAAGGGCAACCAGTGCTGTGTCAGTGCTTTGTCTAAATATTTCTATAGATCAGAAAGAGAAACCATCACAAATCCTGTATGAGGGAAAAATGTAACAATGTTTAAAGTCTATCAAGGTGTATTTATAATTACCTACACCAATGTGATGAACACACAGTAATTCTGTTTCATTTAATGAGGGGGGTATTAATTTGTCCCATTGGCATATATCTACTTCAGAGGACTAGTCCTACAGATGCTCTTGAAAAGTAATCATATGCTGCCTGAAACACAATGAGGAAAGAGGAGGGGAAAATTAATTTTCTCTGCCTTCCTTCAATGGTTCCTCAGTTGTCCCAATTTGAAGATGCAAATGTAAAGTATACACAGTATATAAGCCAGCCTTAGGGGATCCTAAAGGCAGTGAAGCTTCTGTGCAGTGAACATTTCTACCGTCAATCAGAGCATCTAGTTGGGGTTAGTAGGCAAAAGAAAAACTATGGCATCAGTGCAATCAGGCAAATACAAGACACATTCTAAGCAGATTTTATGTTCTATTCCTACATTTTGGATGCTAAAAATCCTAGAGGTATACAAGCACTCTGTATCATTTTTTTTTCTTTTTTGCTGCTGAACTGGGTTACAGTGTTCATATTTTAATGGCAGCTTACACTACCTTAACACTGGGGGGGGGGGGGGGAAGCAATCATGATAATCTACACAGTGGGCATGAAACACTGATAAAAATTCTTGCCTGAATTCCTAAACCAGGGGATGGATACTAAAAAATACATTAAATACTGTCCCATGTGGGAAATTGTGATTTGTGAAAAATTCAGACCAGCAGGTATTTTAATTTTAATATTTTATAAAATTTTCATATACATCTTGGCAGCGCTGGGAACTGAACAACCACAGAAAAGAAACACACTCCATATTTCAGAACTTGCCTTTTAAATATTTACTAAGGCCTCTCCTACAGGAGCACTGAAAACTGCCCCAAACATACTCCATCCTTGGTTCTTTAGTTAAGAATTAAACATGGCTCATCTATTCAATAGTCAGAGCTATAACTTAAGGGAATGGAGAAAAGGATATACCTGCAATGATCCTGTTCATATAGGTATCACCTCTTTAGACTCTAGCTGTGCATTATGTACACCCACCTCTGTCAATAATAGAGCTTTGATAAGAAAAACTCTAAGGGGTGCGGTGGCTCAGTGGGTAAGACACCAGGCTTGTCGATCGGAAGATCGCAAGTTTGGAGGTTTGAATCCCTAGCCCCGCGTGTTGGAGTGAGCTCCCACACTAGCTCCAGCTCTTGCCAACCTAGCAATTCGAAAGCATGCAAATGCAAGTAGATGAATAGGTACCACTTCGGTGGGTAGGTAACAGCGTTCCGCGCGTGTCATGTGGCCACATGACTGTGGAAGCGTCTTCGGACAACGCTGGCTCTTCGGCTAACAAACGGAGATGAGCACCGGCCCCTAGAGTCGGACACGACTGCACAAATGTGCTGGGGGAACCTTTACCTTTACCTTTTAAGAAAAACTCTACCTTACTTAGTATAGGGCCACTCCAAGCCTAATCTGAATGCTGACCTTCCTCCAGTTTCTCTATATGCTAGCAATCAATGGCAGTGAGCATCTTTTTGAATATAGCTAAGGGGCAAATGTTCAGCTCACGATGAAGTGTCTTAAATGCTGTTATTAATGAATTATTAAAACGTGCTTTCAACACTTTTATTTATTTTATTTTCTCCCATTTATCCTTTATCATGCAGAATTACACTTTCATGTTTATTACTTGGCATCAACCTGGTTTCAGCTTGGCATCAGCTTGGATAATATGATATTATGTTCAGGGATTTTGAATGGGGGGGAAAAAAAAGGTCCATCCCTCCAAAAGGCAGAGATCTGAAGAAGAGAGAAGGGATTTGGATCAGCCTTAGTGAGAGACAAAAATCCATAATTTCTGCAGGGCCATGAGATATTGGTAGCTTGTCTTCTCTGGTCACAAGCTACAGTACATGGCATTATTTTATCAAATAGACATGACTAACAGAGAGCAAGTCCCACTCCCTTTTCACACTGAAGATGTTGCCTAGCCTGGCAATGAAACCTCTGCAAGAAAACAACAAGGCTCAGAGAGCACCAAGGACTCCACAGACATGACTTTCCACAACAAGGGAATTTCCTAAACCTTATCTTGGCCTTAGATTAGAAACAGGGCTCAGGGAGGCTGACCACATGCATAGGCTGCAACTAAGTTTTACATAACATCGGAAGGGTTTGCAGAGATGAAACTTCAGTCAAACTTTTTGAGCAAAGTATTTCAATAAAATAGAGCAATTTATGTATTTATTTCATTTATTTATTCGATTTATCACCACCCAACTCCCCCAAGAGGGACTCTGGGTGGTTTACAGTCAAACATAATTAACTATACTACAAATATAAATAGAGTTAAATAAACATTAACATAACAATTCAGGAATATAATAAATATAATAAAATCCAGATGGCAGTATCTTCTTTAAAACCATGGAAAGGGCACTCTAGAGCCACCCTAAATCATTAGCCATCAACAGGAATGTACACTCTTCTTCCTGCCCCAGGCATGTTGACAAAACCAGGTCTTGAGTTTTTTCTGGAAGTCCAGGAGCGAGGGGGACTGTCTTATCTCTGGGGGGAGAATGTTCCACAGAGCAGGGGCTACTGCAGAGAAGGCCCACTTCCGCGACCCCGTTAAATGGAATTCTTTAACCGATGGGGTCCGTAGCATGCCCTCTCTGCATGACTGGATGGGACGGGATGATGTAATGGGGATGAGACGGTCCTTTAGGTAGCCTGGTCCCATGCCATGAAGGGCTTTAAAGGTCATAACCAACACCTTGAATTGGATGCACTGCCTCTATCTCGCTCCCGCCAAAGATCATCCATAAGCGTGACCAACGCAGTTTCCATCCCATGACCAGGCTTGAAACCTGACTGAAAGGGGTCCAGATAATCCGTTTCATCCAGGATCCTCTGGAGCTGCAATGCCACTACCTTCTCAACCACATTCCCCAAAAAGGGGTGATGGAAGACTGGATGAAAATTATCCAGTACAGTAGGGTCCAGCGAAGGTTTCTTGAGGAGGGGGCACACCAGCGCTTCCTTAAAAGCTGCCAGAAACACCCCCTCTCTCAAGGATGTATTGACCATTGTCTGGACCCAACTACAAGTCACCTCCCGAGCTGCTTTCACCAGCCAGGAGGGACATGGATCTAATTGACAGGTGGTGGCATTTACAGTCCAGAGAACTCTGTCCACTTCCTCGGGTCCAACAGGTTTGAACTGTTCCCAGTTAACAAGGGTTCCCTGGGTATCTCCTCAGACTCTGTCTCATACTGGGAGTCCAACCTGGAGCAAATCCAAGCAATTTTATCCTGTAAATGCCCAGAAAATTCTTCCACATGGCCCTGGAGATGGGTTTCTGACTCCCCTTTCCCTAAAAGGGATTGGGTAATCTTAAACAGGGCCGTGTTCATGTACTCTTACTAAAAAATCATGCAAATAAGCAATATTTTATTCTTCCTATATCATTTTGGTCTAGTGTTATTTCAGGGTCAAGAAAAGGTTGGCTGGATAAGTGAAAATGGATAAGTGTGTGAGCCTCTGCTGAACTTTTATATCCCCTCTCTCTTGATTATCTGAATGTTGAGATCTGGAAGCAATGCTAGATGGTCATGTTGTGACCACATGAATATCTGGTGATGTTCCACTAAATAATGAGATATTTTTTGTTCTAGCATTGTGATCACTTATTAAAAACAGAGAAATTAATAAAGTTTCTCCCTAATAAACTGTATATTGCACTGTCACCAAAAATACTCTCTTTGCTAAGTGGTATTAAAAGAGAAAAAAAGTAAAAGAAATAAAAAGAGGATTCAGTGCATTATCGCATACCCCCACCCTTAGCTAAACCTTAATAACTTAGAGCTAAGGAACGTTTGGCACTATAACATTAGACTTTCAAATCCTTTGCTTTATTCTTTTTAAGCAGAAATGACAAGAGTGGGCATTGTACAATTAGGATCCTTCTGTAAATATACAAGAACAAAATTAACATAAAATGTACTTCTTGAGAGTTAGCGAAGGAATAAATGCTATTTAAATCATATTAAATAAACTGTTGTGAACTAGACTATTTCTTAGAGCACCAGATAATGAAATGTAGATTTTATTCTTAGGTCAATATACATTAGCGGTATTTCAAACAAGGAAGGTATCTGAACCAAATCTTAATAAAATTCACTGTATGTGAAACATTTAACTTAGATTCCTACATACTTTTGGAATTTATTAGAAATAAATTCATATCACCCACATCCAACAAAATGGTGATTTGTCTAAATACCATTATTCTTGAATTACGGTTGAATTAGTTCAGTAATTGGAAAATTTGTATCTTTATAGCTATTGAGTTACCTATGTATCTAAAATTGGAACACTGCAACCTTTAACCATCTTTCTCTATTCCAATGAAGCAATGATACCATTCACTAAAAGTGCACAAAGCCTTCTGGATTTAACAAGCTGTGGTAAATCTGGATCTAACCCCAAGCCTTCTATCCATGCCTTTGAAAAAAAAATCATGATAACTCACTCAAAGCAGCAAAAATAAGGAACAGTGTTTTGCATGCCTTGCGTAGGATATTCTACTGCATTATCCATTCAGTAGATCTTTTGGAATAGTTCTGCTTAGTATGATTCTGTTGAAGTAAACATGGAAAAAAAAGTATTTCTTATTACATGAAGTCTTTACCCTTGAAGTGCAACTTTTTTGAGGGAAAGAATTAGATGCCATTCAGAATAAGACTACATTGTTCTGAATAATATTGCCACAGTTCTAGCTTCAGCTTTCTGAAGTTCAGTCATAGTCAACCTCTCACAATTGTCTCATCTTCCTACAAAATCTATCTCATTCTGTTAAAAAAATAAAGTTACACTTAGTTGTGTTCACCCTCCCATGGTAGAGATTGGGAAGCATGATGGTCACTTTGGACTAGACCCTGAGTTGAAGTAGAAAGCCTCTGATTTAGTTTGAATTAATTTGGTTTGAGCCTCTAACTCAGTTTGAGTCCTCTTATAAAGCACTAAATTAGACCCAGAGTTGAATGTGATCAGTACACATTCCCATAATGTTCTACTGCTATAATATATAATATATAAACCCAGGGAAGAAACCCCTCTAAACCAAAGTACATTGAGCTTTAATGATTTCTAAACATGTCCACAAACAGAGGATCATTGCTGAAACAAATTGCTACTTTGTGTAGGTGAATATATCTCTACTGACATTTTCACAGTATTCATTTGTTTATACTCAACCTGATCAATAACAGTGTATTGTTTATTTTGATGGATGCCATGGATCTTTCACAGAAAAAAAAAGCACGATGCTTGGTATTTGTCATGAAAATCATTAAATCTCATTAAAACAAAGGATTTATCCTGTTAACAAGTTTGTCCACAAGCTAGACATTTATACACACAGTACTAAAAGTTGCAGCTTGACTGAGTCACTGGAATCATTAAAGGAACTGACTTTATCACAACTGTCCATATGCTCATAGTGGCTAAGAGACTTCTACTTTTTGTATATTGTTTATAAAGCAATTCTTCATAGTATAATTTTATACAGTATATCCTTTAAAATTTATCATGATTCACTAATCACTTATATGGTGCATTTATACTGTGGTGAACTTTGAGGAAATAGGGTATTAGTTCAGAAGCAACAGTACAAGAAGAGTTATTATTGGTTTCATAACTGACTGAGGAAGCAGAGAGGAAATACTAGTATAAATAGTACAACAAAGCCTGTCAAAGAAGTTGCAATATGTTGTGCGATTGCTTGTACAATCACTAGCATACTGGCTAATGAAATCACTTGTACAAATGGAAATAAATTATTGAATTTGCCATGGAACATAGATAAAAACAGGATTTTCACAACTGGCAGGAGCTTTGGGCAAGTGGAATGGATGTAAAAGCCAATATGATATGATATGTCAGTTAAAAAGTTGTGCTATGACATGAAAGAACCAGGTTCTAATCCACATTCACCCATTGAAGCTGAGTGGGTGACTTTGGACCAGTCACTCTCTCAACCTAACCCACTGTCCCAATCTGAAGGGATAAATTGGAAAAGAAAGTACAATATATGTAATCTTTGGTTCTTGAAGTGCATAAATCTTGTGCAGTCTAACAATTTATAAGATACTTTGGTTGAAATTCATACCTTTTTAGCAGGGGAAATTAAGTCACATATCTGACAACTAAAAATAGGAAAGAAACAAGGATTCTGAGGCCCCTGCCAGGTGAGCAGCCTTTCCATCTCCAAATCTTCTTAAAAATTCACTCAAAACTGGACTCACTATTTTATTTCCTGAATTTTGTAGCTATCCGGACAATAGCACCACAAAGATGGGCATACAGTATGTACAAATCTAGGAAACACTGACCACTTAGTTACTGCTTCTGGTTCCTGGATTTGTCTGCATGGATTTTTCTGCATGGATTTCTTTGCATGCAACTTTGGGTTCTGAAGAGAGCTTGTTTGTTTTCCTAAGCTCTCACATTCCTGATTAATAGCTGCCATAAAGACATTCTTCTGAGTCTGATCTCCTGCACATTTAATTGCTGGCACAGGACACTTCATTTATACCTAGGCTGAATATACATCCCGTTTTGAATGGGACAGTCCTATTTTTTTAAGCATTTTTCAACCATCCCATCGTTTTCATAAAAATCTCAATTTTGTCCTGTTTTTCAAACCCGGCGGGAATGGCGCAGAAGGAGGATCTGAGCTGGAGTGCAGACCAGGGGGTGGGGTTTGCAAGCAGGAGCCAATCGCGTGGACCAGGGGGTGGGGTTTGCAGGCAGGAGCCAATCGCGTGGACCAGGGGGTGGGGTTTGCAGGTGGGAGCCAATCGCACGGACTGGGGGAGGGTTTGCAGGCAAGAGACAATTGTGCAGACCGGGGGGTGGGGACCCGTGTCTTTTTCATGAATACGGAATATTACATAAGACCCCATCCCATTTTACCATCCTGAAATATGGTCAGCCTATTTATACCCATTCTATTCCCTCCACCCCAACTACTCCTTAACCTACTTAAAGTATAACCTGGATGCCAGAAAGTCTAGCAAGAAAGGCAGTTCTACTCCTGTACCCATTGTTTTAGATATTTAGCTTATCATTTTTAACGTTTCCTGGTTTGCATAAATTTTACTGCAACCACTGCATTGCAAATGCATTGGAGGAGCAGCTGAGCTAGGAGTTAACTTCGCTGCAGCAGATTTCCAGAAGACCTCTCATTTCACATAGACAGAGGGGTGTCATGTCAATCCCAGTTCAGGGTAGCTCTCTCATGGGGAAGGGGTCTCAGTATCATAGCTTCTTAGCCTGTCACATTGTGCTTTCATCCTGAATTATGAAATAAATACATACAGTATCTTAAATTGTATGAGTTTATTCTGATCATTTTGTTTTTTCCTAAACAATGGCAGATGGGTCTGTCAGAGTTGAGTGACTATAACAAATTTAAATAATAAAATTTTAAAAATGAGGAACAATATTGACATAAAAATGGAAAAAACATGATAAATATTATCCCTGCAGGACAGGCATCCAAGGAACATGAAAACAAACTTTTCTAGGTTGCATTCAGTGCTGACCATCTAATGGGGGAATGGCAACCATTAGCAAGGTGGGCTGCTTCTCAAATCTCCACCAGATGATGGGGAGATTTGGAGGATCTATAAGGGTACAAGGGGAGGAACAAAAGGAAATCTCATAGCATGTGTGTTCTTCTCAGGGTCCAATTTGCTACTTGGAAAACAAGAACTAGCACTGTAGTACAGTTGTTCCATTACCATATTTAGGATTCCAAAGAGACTGCTGTATATGTGCACTTTGAAAGGAGGGTACCAGAGACAATGTACTTCTGAAACAATTCCTGCCTGACATACTAACTTTCCATGCACAGGATATGTAGGGAAGTAGTAAGTATACAGTATTAGATGTATCATCTGCAATGTGAAGAGATGCAGTCTAGAAAGAGAGTGCTCACTGATTCATTTCTCTTATTTTTCATTTAGTCAAGAATAACATCTTAGCGCTTGGAAAGTAATTGTCAGATTGCAGAGATTTATTATCTTGTTATTTTTTAAAAATAATGAGAATATGCTATAAATAAAGTGAAGGTTACTGTAATTAACCAAAGGCTGCACTCGAATGAATTTAAATTTATTTGTTTCAAATGAACCAATATGCTCTGTTGGTATACAAGATGCCCCTTTCCATTATTTTTTAAGGAAATGGATTTCTTGCTGGGATAAGTGCTGCAATTGGAAATTTTAGATTAAAAATGATTTGGCTAAAACAGTGGGAAAGCAAAACAACTTTTTTGCTGTTATTATAAACCGTTAGAAATATGGTAATAAGGATCAGCTTTAACATATTAACATGAATTATTCTATACATTGTGGTTAGAAAATTTGCTAATGAACTTGAGAGCAAACTTGGTTCAGATATGGAATACTTAAATCCAAAATTATACCCTTTTATTTTACAGAAGTTGCTCTCTGAAATATTACTTTTAGTCAGGCCAATATCAAGTATAGTATCAAGGATCATATAATATATATCACTTTTACATGAAACATATACTATACTACCTCTCAGTTTTTTCCACTCTTTCCCTAAGGTTACTTCTTCATTCTAGCACAGTGCTATACTCTTTTGAAATATTCTTGCTTATCAGGAGAGAAATACCCTAACTTTACCAGCACCCCTAGGGGAATTAGTGCTATGACACTTCTCATTTCTACTGCGTTCAACTGATGGGGGGTCCTAGCTATACGTTTTGTTTGGTCCAAATAGAAAACTGAGGCCAGGGCCCAGTGGGGGGGGAATGGAAAAGTGCACACTGAATCAGACTCCAACTAAAGAGATGCTGAAAACCACTAGTCAGTGTTGGGAAATGCTTTTCCCAATAAAAACATGCTTGTTTTCTTCCTAATTCTCACAATGCCTACCACCCTCCAGGAGGTGCATAAAGCATTGAGAAGTTGGATCAGCCTACTTTTATTTGACCCGCCCTTTTTAAGTTAAAGGGTTAAATTTTGTCCTGCTCTTTGATGGTTTTTCATAGCTACATTATGACATCTTCTCATGGGTGCTCCAGAAACCCAGGGGAAGCCACCTCTGCAGCCCCTGTTAATCACAATATTTTTAAAAAAACCAAAAAAAAAAAAATTGATAAGCAACTGTACTTTCAACATTTTCTGCTCAAGGGCAGGGTTTTTTCCCCAGACAACAGGAGGTACCTGCAACCAACAGCATGGTGGACAGAACTATCCAGCAGATTGGGGATCTTCTCTTTGTGTTTGCTTAATTTTATGGCTTCATTATGGTGAAAGGCTCAAACCAAGGACCAATAAGGACACAAAAAGCCAAATCACAAAGAGGATAGAGAGGAACATCCTTCCCCTTCCCATCTCCCCCCATATTCATCAATCGCAGTCAATGTCTGACTGACCTCAACTGTTAAACAGACATTGTCCCATCCAATGCCAACTATTTTTGTGGACTTTCAGAGTCTACAAATGGTCAGCTACAACAACAACAAACAACACATTTATTACAGCCCTAAGGCCAGATACCATAAAATTATATAATAGCAACATTCTTACATTTATATATACTGTATATATATACTGTATGTATGTATGTATGTATGTATGTATGTGTATACACACACACACACACACACACACACACACCAATAAAACAATTAGTATAATATGATCTAAAATTGATTAAGAGTGAAAATATTAAAATAAATTGAAATAAAATACTATGTTACGAAATTCTAAATCTAAGTGATGGTGCGGTGTATTGTGCAGATGGTAGCACAAAACTGGGCAACCTGGGAGGATATTTTCAGGTCCTTGTCCGAAAGAAGAAGCATTAAATAGAAATCACACTCCCTGCCTGGAAATTTCTTCAATAATGGATATATAAGGATCTGTCTAGAGTCCTTATATAGGGAACAGTATAACAACATATGGCTTAGGGTTTCTATTGAGCCATCACCACATGGACATAACCGAAGGTGCATAGGGGTACCCTTAAAACGTCCAAAAAGGACTGCTGAGGGCAGTGCGTCCAGCCTTGCTAAAGTGAAAGCTTTACGAAATTTCAAAATTGTGATGGATGATAAATAAGAATGGTCAACTACAAATTATTCCCATTTGTATAGAATTTGTATTCTTTTAAAAAAATCTAATAGAAGCAGTTGTAGATTTTACAATCATATTTTAACCAAGCTTATATAGACCTCTGTATGACCATCACAAAGAATAACAGGTAAAATCAATCTGATTTTTATCAATGTGGCTTTTATTTAAAGAAATACAAGCAAGGTAAAACTTCACCGTCAGCTCTAAAATTTATATTCCTTGTATAACTGCTTGCCTTTAAGTTACATGAACTCTTTAATGACCACATGGACAGCAATGGTAGTCAATGGGGACTTTTAAATTTGCATATGTTTCAAAATATTAATTTGTTCGAAAGATTTAGAACTTTGTTTCCCTCTGCCAGTAGTATGGCTGTTTCATTAGAAAAGTGTGCTTAGTCACTTTTATAAGCATTTGTTCCATCACTTAAAAACAACCCTCACAACACAAGTATTCAACTACCAATTACTAAGAACAAAATAATCAATGGCCTTAAACCAAATAACTGTGTAATTTGGAATGCTCACTTTAAAAAGAGCTCCAGGTTCATTTTTTCCTTTCTGCTTATTTTTCTTCCAATTTTCTAAACCAATTCATAAACAACAGACTCTCCCCACTCCCTCTAACACATTTCATGGACTTCTATTAATTTCAAATACTCTGTTGAAAACCACACTTTCCTTAGCATGCCACATACTAAGTTTTTTTATATCCCTTTTTCTCATCTTGGTATTTTAATTTCATATTATGCTATTGATCTTTAAAGATTCCCTTTTCAACTTTATTAATAAAAGTGTGATTCTAGAGTAGTTTTTAAAGATTATAACCTTCAAATCTTAAGTGTAGTACAGGGGGTGCTAAAAAAATTAATATTTATCTAATCTTAGAAAGTCAGAAAGATGTAGAACACGATGCAACATACTTGTGAGTCTTTTTGATTTTGGCAGCAAGAATATCTCTCATATTGAATGGGACTCAGCTCTGGTCAGTTTGTTACTGTATTTGGCTTATATCAATACTGTTTTATCTATAAAAGGTATAGTATGTCATGCCTTTAATAAAATTAATTGTTTGTTCTTTACCAAAAAGCCACACTCTGTGTAATGTAGAGGCAGGGAAACTGCCACTGTCAAGATGTTTTAGATTACTAAATCTATACCTAAACCTCTTTGTTACAATGCAGTAGTTACCAGAACTCCACATAGATTTGTCAAGAACAAACCTTTTCAGAGTAACCTTATCTAACTTTTTTAACTGGGTAAACTTCTTAGTAGATTACTGGGAAGTTGTAGACATAAGGAATTTTATTTTTATAAAACCCCACAACATTCTGATTAATAAACTAGTTAAGTGGGGGCTGGATGGCATTACAGTTATGTGGATATAGTTGACTTGAAAATTATACTCAGAGTGTTCATCAATGCTACTTTGTTAAAGTAGAGTGAGGAATTGAGTGGGGTGCCACAATATTCAATTCTGGCCCCTGTATTCTTCAACATTAATGATTTCCAGGAGGAAGGTTGTATCAGATTTGCAGATAATAGAAAAACTGTGTGAAACAACAAATACCGCAGAAGACAGAAATGTTCAAAATGGTATTGAGTGGTTAGAGATACAGGGTGAACATAACAGCAATAAATTTATCAGGGACAAATGGAAAGTTCCTCAGTCAGAAATCAGAAGTCAGAGGCACAATTATAGATTGGGAGATGTCTACTTTGACAACAAAGCTTGTGAAAAAGCTCTTGGAATAATTGTTGATCACAGCTGAAATTTGAATCAGCTGGAAAGAAAAAGTAAAAATAATTTTCAGCTGCCTTAATAGAAAAATAGTTTCCTAAATATGGGAAGTAATATTACGCTTTATCCTGCATTGGTCAGACCAATTTTGAGTTTGTAACACGTTCTGGGCACCATACTAAAAGAAGGATTCAGAGAAACTGGGACAGGCAGAGAACAATAAGCATGATCAGGAGAGAAAACTAAAACGTTTAGAATCTACAATTTATGAAGAGCAATTGAAGGAACACTTGCTACGGAAGATATGGTTTTAAAATGCATTATTTGTATACAGAATGTTACCAATTCGATTAACTGATTTGCAATGTGTGTTTTCTGCTACTTTTCCAAGGAGCTTCCTTTTCTAAGGAACTCCAGATCATCTTAGAAACACTTCCCAGGTGGCCTTCAGAGAGCCTAGGAAGCAGCTTTCATCCTTCAACTGCTTCATGACTGTTTGGCAATCCCAATACAGGTTCCACATTTGCCACATAAGAAAAGAGAAACATGTAAATCTAGCTGTAAACTCTAAGGCTTACAGTAGCCTCTTAGTCTTTTCTTGATAAGAGAAGCTAATCGGAAACACCGCCTAAATTTAAGAATCTGTGTTTTTCTAATTCCATGTCTCATGTTGAGAGATTTACAGTTTCTAGGAAATGGTACTGAATTGTTCTTTATAATAACATTTGTTATTTCAATTATGATAGAGAATTGCTACAAAACTCTTTGCAGATTGCAGCTTCTTTATTTAACAGCAGAGATAAAAACTCTGAATGCACTTTTAATCTGCCTAGCAAGCAGAGATACTTTGCTGTATTGGATGAATAGAAACAGTTTGGATTAACACAGTATCCAGCTGTTGTCTCTGTAAAAACCTTGAACTGAAATGAAAAATTATCACATGCCAAATATTATCTCCTTACATTAAAGAGCATATTGTTTTACTGCCCTTATGTTAACCAGAAATCATCTGGGGGAATCTTCATTTCAAAATGAATTCATTTCAGAATGAATGTATTGCTTCAGCTTCCAAGTCTATTGATTAGTTGCCTGATTTTCTTTCCCAATCTATTAGAAAGATGTATATTTGAACATTTTAACCAGAATATTGGTAAAAGGTGTTTGGTAAAAAGTGCTTCCCAAACCTTGGTAAATTATCCAAAATTGGGTAAAAGTGGTTTTTCTTTGGGTAACGACAAACAAACCTATTACCCAATCACAACAGGTACTTTTATTTTATTATTTTATTATTTTATTATTTTATTTTATTTTATTTTATTATTATTATTTTATTTTTTATTTTATTTTATTTTATTTTTTTATTTTATTTTATTATTTTATTTTATTTATTTTATTTTATTTTATTTTATTTATTTTATTTTATTTTATTTATTTTATTTTATTTTATTTTATTTTATTTTATTTTATTATTTTATTTTATTATTTTATTTTATTTTATTATTTTATTTTATTTTATTTTATTTTATTTTATTTTATTTTATTTTATTTTATTTTATTATTTTATTTTATTTTATTTTATTTTATTTTATTATTTTATTTATTTTATTTTATTTTTTTATTATTTTATTTTATTTTATTTTATTTTATTTTATTATTTTATTTATTTTATTTTATTTTATTTTATTTTATTTTATTTTATTTATTTTTTTCAAATTTTGCCACTGCCCATCTCCCCCCAGAAGAGGGACTCTGGGCAGTTTACAATAAAACTAACAAGTTAAAAACAATAGCTATAAATTGTTCAGGAGGCGGCAACAAAAAACGTCCCAAAGAAAAAGGAAACCAAGAAGGCAAGATGGCTGTCTGCTGAGACACTGGAAGTAGCCCAAGAAAGAAGGAAAGCAAAAGGCAACAGTGATGGGGGGAGATATGCCCAATTAAATGCAAAATTCCAGAGGTTAGCCAGAAGAGATAAGGAATTATTTTTAAACAAGCAATGTGCGGAAGTGGAAGAAGACAATAGAATAGGAAGGACAAGAGACCTCTTCCAGAAAATTAGAAACATCGGAGGTAAATTCCAGGCAAAAATGGGTATGATCAAAAACAAAGATGGTAAGGACCTAACAGAAGCAGAAGAGATCAAGAAAAGGTGGCAAGAATATACGGAAGATCTGTATAGGAAGGATAATAATATTGGAGATAGCTTTGACGGTGTGGTCAGTGAGTTAGAGCCAGACATCCTGAAGAGTGAGGTTGAATGGGCCTTAAGAAGCATTGCTAATAACAAGGCAGCAGGAGACGATGGTATCCCAGCTGAACTGTTTAAAATCTTGCAAGATGATGCTGTCAAGGTGATGCATGCCATATGCCAGCAAATTTGGAAAACACAAGAATGGCCATCAGATTGGAAAAAATCAACTTATATCCCCATACCAAAAAAGGGAAGCACTAAAGAATGTTCAAACTATCGAACAGTGGCACTTATTTCACATGCCAGTAAGGTAATGCTCAAGATCTTGCAAGGTAGACTCCAGCAATTCATGGAGCGAGAATTGCCAGATGTACAAGCTGGGTTTAGAAAAGGCAGAGGAACTAGAGACCAAATTGCCAATATCCGCTGGATAATGGAGAAAGCCAGGGAATTTCAGAAAAACATCTATTTCTGTTTTATTGACTATTCTAAAGCCTTTGACTGTGTGGATCATAACAAATTGTGGCAAGTTCTTGGTGGTATGGGGATACCAAGTCATCTTGTCTGCCTCCTGAGGAATCTGTATAACGACCAAGTAGCAACGGTAAGAACAGAGCACGGAACAACGGACTGGTTTAAGATTGGGAAAGGAGTACGGCAGGGCTGTATACTCTCACCCTACCTATTCAACCTGTACGCAGAACACATCATGCGACATGCTGGGCTTGAGGAATCCAAGGCTGGAGTTAAAATCGCTGGAAGAAACATTAACAATCTCAGATATGCAGATGATACCACTTTGATGGCTGAAAGCGAGGAGGAGTTGAGGAGCCTTATGACGAAGGTGAAAGAACAAAGTGCAAAAGCTGGGTTGCAGTTAAACCTCAAAAAAACCAAGATTATGGCAACCAGCTTGATTGATGACTGGCAAATAGAGGGAGAAAAAGTGGAGGCAGTGACAGACTTTGTATTTCTAGGCGCAAAGATTACTGCAGACGCTGACTGCAGCCAGGAAATCAGAAGGCGTCTACTTCTTGGGAGGAGAGCAATGGCAATGGCAATGGCAAATCTTGATAAAATAGTTAAGAGCAGAGACATCACACTGACAACAAAGGTCCGCATAGTTAAAGCAATGGTATTCCCTGTAGTAACCTATGGCTGCGAGAGCTGGACCATAAGGAAGGCTGAGCGAAGGAAGATAGATGCTTTTGAACTGTGGTGTTGGAGTGCCTTGGACTGCAAGAAGATCAAACCAGTCCATCCTCCAGGAAATCAAGCCAGACTGCTAACTTGAGGGAATGATATTAAAGGCAAAACTGAAGTACTTTGGCCACATAATGAGAGGACAGGATACCCTGGAGAAGAAGCTGATGCTAGGGGAAAGTGGAGGGCAAAAGGAAGAGGGGCCGACCAAGGGCAAGATGGATGGATGGTATTCTGGAGGTGACGGACTCAACCATTGGGGAGCTGGGGATGGTGACGGCCGACAGAAAGCTCTGGCGTGGACTGGTCCATGAAGTCACGAAGAGTCGGAAACGACTGAACGAATAAACAACAAAATAAATAGTATATAAAATATAAATACAAATACAACATATAAATATAAAATGAAAAATAAAATCAAGATGGCATAAAAGATAGAGTTCAGATCGTATGTATGTGAGGGACACTCTAAGGTGCCAGCCAACCCCAGGAATAACTATTCCCCTCCCCAAGTGAGGTGACAGAGCCTTCAGGGACTTCCGGAAGGCCAGGAGTGATGGGGCTTGCCCACCTCCGGGGGCAGAATGTTCCAAAGGGCAGGAGCCACTGCAGAGAAGGCCTGCTTCCTGAACCCCACCAAATGGAATTCTCTTACAGACGGGGTCTGTAACATGCTCCCTCTGCATGATCGGGTGGGACAGGTCAATGTAATGGGGATGAGACAGTCCCTCAGGTAGCCTGGACCCATGCCATGTAGGGTTTTAAAGGTGTTAACGAACACCTTGAATTGGACCCATAAGCAAACTGGCACCCAATGCAGCTCGCGCAGCAAAGGTGTTACATGTGCCGACCTTGGGGCACCAAGAATTGCCCACGCGGCTGCGTTCTGGACCAGCTGTAGCTTCTGGATACTCTTCAAGGGTAGCCCCATGTACAGCGCATTGCAATAGTCTATATGGGAGATGACCAGGGCATGAGTGACTGTTCGGAGGGCTTCCCAATCCAGGAAAGGGCGTAACTGGCGCACAACACGAAGTTGCGCAAAGGCCCTCCTGGCCACGACTGCCACCTGCTCATCGAGCAGGAGTTGTCAGTCCAGAAAGACCCCCAGATTCTGCACCGGGTCTGTCTGGGGCAGTGCAACCCCATCCAGAACTAAAGATGACAATTTCCCAGATACAGAGGAGCCATTAACCCACAGCCACTCTGTCTTACCAGGGTTCAGTTGAAGCCTGTTGTTCCCCATCCAGACCCCCCACAGCCCCTAGGCACTGAGAGAGGGCAGTCACAGCATCACTTACCTCACCTGGGACAGAGATGTATAATTGGGTATCATCAGCATACTGAAGATACCTCATCCCATGGTGATGGATGATCTCACCCAGGGTTTCATGTAGATGTTAAAGAGGAGTGGAGAGAGCACTGAACCCTGCAGCACCCCACAAAGGAGGGGCCGTGGGCCGGATCTCTCGCACCCTATCACCACTGATTGGAATCGGCCCTGGAGAAAGGAGGTGAACCAGCGCAAAACCACGCTGCCCACCCCAACTCCCTGCGCCACCCCAAAAGGATACCATGGTTGATGGTATTGAAAGCCACTGAGAGGTCAAGAAGAGCAAGGATGGATGCACTGCCCACATCCTACTTCCACCAAAGATCATCCATAAGTGTGACCAGTGCCATTTCTGTCTCATATCCAGGCCTGAAACCTGACTGAAAGGGGTCTAGATAATCTGTTTCATCCAGAATCCTCTGGAACTGCAACGCCACCACTTTCTCAACCACTTTCCCCAAAAAGGGGAGGTGGGAGACTGGACGAAAATTGTCCAGTACAGTAGGGTCCAGAGACAATTTCTTGAGGAGGGGGAGCACCAGTGCCTCCTTAAAGGCAGCTGGAAATGCCCCCTCTCCCAAGGATGTATTAACCATCATCTGGACCCAGCCATATGTCACCTCCCGAGCTGCCTTGACCAGCCAGGAGGGGCATGGATAACAAGTGGTGGCATTTATAGTCTGGAGGATCCTGTCCACTTCCTTGGGTCCAACAGGATCAAAATGTTCCCAGATAACTTGGTAAGTACGTTCCCTTGGCATGTCCACAGACCATGCCTCACGCTTGGAGTCCAACTTGGAACGGATCTGAGCAATTTTATCCTGCAGATGCTCAGAAAACTCATCTGCATGGCCCTGTAGGTGGGTCACTGGGCCGACCTTCCCCAAAAGGGATCAAGTTATCTTAAACAGGACTGTCGGGCGGCATTCTGCGGATGCAATAAGAGCAGAGAAATGCTGCCTTTTCACCGTTCTTACCGCTACAAGGTAGGCCTTAATAGCAGCTCTAGCTTGTGTTCAATCGGATTTGGTCTTTCTCTTCCTCCAGCTGTCTCTTCCTCTAGATGTCTCTTAATCCTCTTCACAACCCTCAGCTCCTCCATAAACCACTGGGAGTGTCGGGTTCGATGGGACAAGAGAGGTCGCAAAGGCATGATCCTGTCCAAGGCCCTGGCCGCCTCCCTATTCCAGGCAGTGGCCAGGGCCTCTGCTGGACCGTGCAGCAGATCCTCTGGTATAACTATTATAGATCCAAGATGGCGGCCGCGAGCGGATGCCGGCTGCGGCTCCGGGAGAATTAAACCCCAAAGCCCCAAATAACCCTCCTTATACCCACAAATTCCACCTTGGGGTTTTTGGAGAGGTTGCATCGGGGCCGGGGGTGAGTGGACGTCTCCGGAGGAAGCGGTGAGCAGCGGGCGGAGCGGAGTTCGGCGGCTGGGGTATGCGGCCGCGGCAGAGTCCGGTAGTGTCCGGCGGCAGAGTCCAGCAGTTAGGGCCACGAGTTGCTGGAGCCTTCGGCCTGGGAGAACTCAGAGGCGGCCGGACAGAACCTGGTGCGATAGACTGAGGCTTCCCCCTTGGGTCCAGCGGAGTCGCCAGGAATTCGGCGGAATCTGTGGAGCTGGTAGGCCCAATAGAACTGGGAGGGGCGGCCCAGAAGCCCAGCGGAGTTGCCGGAGTCGCGGCCTAGCAGGGCCCAGCAGAGCTTGATGAGCTTGGAGCCTGGTAGCCCTCCCAGACGGAGCGACGCAGCGTGGCGGAGTCCGACGGGTCCGGTGGACTTGGGGGGACCCCAGCGAGGAATGGGTGGCTGTGGAGACTGTGGCCCAGCAGCCAGAGAAAGGACGTTTATGGTGGCCGGTGGAGACCAGCTAGAAACCGGACCGGCACCAAGACGACTGCGGGGTGTGTGGAGTGCGAAGTAGCTCCCCAAAGATTAATGAACTGGAACTGGGGTGCTCCCGAGACTGAATGGACTTGTAGATTTTTACATACTTTATATTTGGACTCCACTATTGGGATTAATGAAGATCTTCCCAATAGCGTTAGCTTGTTGGTTACTGAAGGACAACCACCCCCACTGCCAGGGCGGCACAAAATTGCGGGGTCTCTTGTGTGAGTGTGGTTCCCCCCCGCAAGTGAGAGTGGCGGGAGGGGGTCCAGGATTGTATGGGACTAAGTGAGTACCTAACCCTGGGTGAGAGACAGGGTAGGTAAGAGTGGCTGTTTGCCCCTTTGTGGCTAGTGAGAGAGGCCACAGGGGGCATAGTGAGTGATTGGATTGGTGAATGGAATGGGGTGGTTGA
Organism: Charina bottae; assembly: GCA_023362775.1. NCBI lineage: Eukaryota > Metazoa > Chordata > Lepidosauria > Squamata > Charinaidae > Charina > Charina bottae. The sequence goes on from JALMGJ010000025.1 coordinate 8,948,137, forward strand.
GGCTTTCCAGCGCCGAGAGCTTTCGCTGGTTGCGCTGGTGGCCTACGACTCCCCAGGAAGATTGAGAGTGAAAGGATGGATAGATGGAACAGATCCCCGCTTAGATCCAGGTTTTCGAGGGTTCCGGGAGTGGAGGCGACCGGGCCAGAGAACTCTGGGGACTGTAATGTGGGCAATGCAATCGAGGTGGTGACGGGCAGGAGATATTATGATGGGAACCAGAGGACAGGCCATCTTCGGGGAAAGCGCCCCCGATGTTTAGTATCGGTGGCGCGTTCCGGTCCTCTGAGTTCAACCCCAGGCTCTGGACAGCAGATCCTCGAGGGCTCCGGTTTTCGGCTGCTGCTACTCAATGCCAGGTCAGTAAACAACAAAGCCCCTCTCATAAGTGAATTAATCACGGAGAGAGGGGCCGACCTGGCGTGTATTACTGAGACCTGGCTGGGCCCAGAGGGAGGGGTAGCCCTCTCGGAAATGTGCCCAGCTGGATTTCAGGTGTGGCACCAGTCGAGAGACAGGGGCAGGGGAGGAGGGGTGGCAGTTATCATCAGAGAGTCTTTGATGGCTTTCAGGGGCCTTGCTCCACAAGTATCCGGATGTGAGACCCTGTTTTTCAAGTTGGGTGCCCGTGAACAGTTGGGAGTGTTGCTATTGTACCAGCCTCCCTGCTGCGTAGCAACCTCCCTGCCTGAGCTGCTGGAGGCCGTCTCAGGGTTGGCGGTGGAGTTCCCCAGGCTTATGGTCTTGGGGGATTTTAACCTGCCGTCCCTGGGACGTGCCTCGGAAGCAGCTCGGGAGTTCATGGCTACCATGGCAGCCATGGGCCTGTCCCAGATTATTCGGGACCCGACTCGAGACAGTGGACTCACCCCGGATTTGGTTTTCTTGTCAGAGCAATGGCATAGTGACCTGAGGGGAAAGTTAGAACTATCCCCGTTGTCATGGTCAGATCACGTCCTGATTTCCTTAAGATTCTCTTATGCCGCCCCACTCCGCAGGGAGGCAGGACCTATTCGATTGGTCCGCCCCCGGCGACTTATGGACCCAATGAGGTTTCAGAGGGAGCTGGGGGTAATACCTGAAGATCTGCTGCACGGTCCAGCGGAGGCATTGGCTGCAGCCTGGAACAGGGAGGAGGCCAGTGCCTTGGACAGGACCGCGCCGATGCGACCTCTCCAACCCCATTCGACCCGTCACTCCCCGTGGTTTACGGAGGAGTTGAGGGCCTTGAAGAGGGTGAAGAGACGTCTAGAGCGCCGCTGGAGAAAAACGAAGGCGGAATCGGACCGAACACAATCTAGAGCCGCTATTAAGGCCTACCTTGTGGTGGTAAGAGCGGCGAAACGTAAATATTTCTCCGCCCTTATTGCATCCTCAGAATGCCGTCCAACGGCCCTGTTCAAGATTACTCGATCTCTCTTGGGTAGGGTGGTATCGACCACCCACCTGCAGGGCCGTGCGGAAGAATTTGCTGAGCATCTGCAGGATAAAATCGCTCGGATTCGGTCTAAGTTGGACTCCATGCGTGGAATGCAATCTGGGGAGATGCCGGGAGAATGGTCTTGCCCTGTTATCTGGGAACGATTTGATCCTGTTGGACCTGAGGAAGTGGACAGGATCTTTCGAATTGTTAATTCCACCACATGTGATTTAGATCCCTGCCCTTCCTGGCTGGTGAAATCAGCCAGGGAGGTGACATGTGGATGGGTCCAGGCCACGATTAATACATCCTTGGCGGAGGGGGTGGTTCCAACTGCCTTTAAAGAGGCACTGGTGCACCCCCTCCTCAAGAAGCCAACCCTGGACCCTACCATCCTGGACAATTTTCGTCCAGTCTCCCACCTTCCCTTTTTGGGAAAGGTGGTTGAGAAAGTGGTGGCGTTGCAACTTCAAAGGACCCTGGATGAAGCGGATTATCTAGACCCTTTTCAGTCAGGTTTCAGGCCGGGATATGGGACGGAGACTGCATTGGTCGCGCTTACGGATGATCTCTGGCGGGAGAGGGATGGTGGTAGTGCATCCATCCTTGCTCTCTTGGATCTCTCAGCGGCATTCGATACCATCGACCATGGTATCCTGTTGGGGCGGCTTAGGGAGTTGGGGGTGGGCGGCGTAGTTTTGCGCTGGTTCACCTCCTTCCTCCGAGGCCGATCCCAGTCGGTGGTAATAGGAGAGGAGAGATCTGACCCTCGGCCCCTCTTGTGTGGGGTGCCGCAGGGTTCGGTTCTCTCTCCTCTCCTATTTAACATCTACATGAAACCGCTGGGCGAGGTCATCCGACACCATGGGATGAGGTATCATCAGTATGCGGATGATACTCAACTGTACATCTCCATCCCTGGTGAAGTAAGTGATGCAGTGACAACCCTATCCCAGTGCCTGGGGGCTGTGAGGGCCTGGATGGGGAACAACAGGCTACAATTGAACCCTAGCAAGACCGAGTGGCTGTGGATTGATGGCCTAGCGTCTTCTGGGAAATTATCATCTTTGGTTCTTGATGGGGTAGCACTGCCCCATTCGGAACCCGGTGCGCAACTTGGGGGTCCTTCTAGACTCATGACTCCTGCTCGAAGAGCAGGTGGCAGTCGTGGCTAGGAGGGCTTTCGCACAACTTCGGTTGGTGCACCAATTGCGCCCATTCCTGGATCGCAACGCCCTCCGAACAGTCACTCATGCTCTCGTCATCTCCCATGTAGATTATTGCAATGCGCTCTACATGGGGCTACCCTTGAAGACTATCCGGAAGCTTCAGCTAGTGCAGAATGCGGCCGCGCGAGCAATTTTGGGTGGACCAAAATCTGCACACATAACACCTCTGCTCCGCGAGCTGCATTGGGTGCCGGTCTGCTTCCGGGTACAATTCAAGGTGTTGGTTATTACCTTTAAAGCCCTACATGGCATGGGGCCAGAATACCTGAAGGACCGTCTTATCCCCATTTTATCGACCCGCCCCACCAGGTCATTCAGAGAGGGCCTGCTACGAACCCCATCAATTAAAGAATGTCATCGGATGGGGTCTAGGAGGCGGGCCTTCTCTGTGGTAGCGCCCACACTGTGGAACATCTTGCCCCCAGAGTTGAGGCAGATCTCCTCCCTCCCGACCTTTAGGAAAGAGCTGAAGACCTGGTTCTGCCGCCTGGCATGGGAAGGAGGAAAGGATAGTTCCTCATGGGGGTGGTTAATTCCTTAATTTATTGTCCTTCGTTTAATTCCATCTCCATCTGGATTTATAATTATTTATTAATTTATACATTGTACATTGATGTTTTATCCTGTTTTAATCTATTTTATTGTAAACCGCCCAGAGTTCCCCGTTGGGGGAGATGGGTGGTTATATAAATTTAATTAAATAAATAAAAAAATAAATAAATAACCCCTGCTTCCTCTGAAACCCTTCCAGGTCCATCAGTCACCAGGGGTGGACCAATCAAATGGGTCCTCCCTCCCTGGGGAGGGGGGTGGCATAGGAGAATCTCAAGATCACCAGGCCATGATCTGACCATGACAATGGGGACAGATGTAGCTCTTACCTCAGATCACATTGCCACTGCTCTGACCAAGTCCGGGTTGAGGCCACTGTCCCGAGTTGGGTCCCAAATAATCTGGGACTGGCCCATGGCTGCCAGGGTAGCCATGAACTCCCGAGCCACCTCTGAGGCACACTCCAGAGATGGCAGGTTGAAGTCCCCCAGAACCGTAAGTCTGGGGAACTCCAACGCTAACCCTGAGACGGCCTCTAGCAGCTCAGGCAGGGAGGTTGCTATGCAGCAGGGAGGCTGGTTTAAATTGACTTAAAGTGTTTTACCTATATTGGGTAAAAAGGACTTTCTGATAAGTGGTTTTGGGTAATGAAGGAAAAGGTTTGGGAAGCACTGATTTAACACGTATAAAGGTATTTCCTAGATTTTACAATGAATAAAAGTTGGAGGAGAATTCTGAGAGTGCCTTGGACTGCAAGAAGATCAAACCAGTCCATACTCCAGGAAATCAAGCCAGACTGCTCACTTGAGGGAATGATATTAAAGGCAAAACTGAAGTACTTTGGCTACATAATGAGAAGACAGGATACCCTGGAGAAGATGCTGATGCTAGGGAAAGTGGAAGGCAAAAGGAAGAGGGGCCGACCAAGGGCAAGATGGGTGGATGATATTCTGGAGGTGACGGACTTGACTGTGCCGGAGCTGGGGATGGCAACAGCCAACAGGAAGCTCTGGCATGGGCTGGTCCATGAAGTCATGAAGAGTTGGAAGTGACTGAATGAATAAACAAAAAAAAATGACATTTTAATCTAAGGATTATACTTCTTACTCTGCATTTGCTACAATTGCCTGAAATTTTATCTTACTTTCTGTGGCCTTTTCCAGTTGCCCAGTTTTTTTCTAGAAGTGCTAAAATGGTGACCACCAAGAAATTTCAGGGTTGTGGATAGTCCAAAAATTTGAAAATTGTTGCCAATAAACCATATGGACACATCCATGTAGTCACAAGGAATCAAGGCTCATATTTATCTTTTCTGGTTCTTTGTATAGTTTATTCTAGGGAGCAGCACTACTTACTCAATTCCCACAAACTCTGCCAGTTCTATTCTTAAGGTAGAGAATTAGCAAAGAGTAGAGAATGCGATGATATCATTTCAAAGCTCTCCTGTGCTCCCCAACATTATGACTGGAAAACCGAGGTGTAATTACTACTTTCCTTTGCCTCCAGATTTCTCAGGTGCCCAAGTTTCCTTCAGACTGATTTGGATGAACACGCATTATCTTGGATGTTCCCATAATTGATGGACATTCCCACTGTAAATCCATGAGCTCTTGTAAAATTATCTGATCTGGCATCAAACAACAAAAGATAATAGGGAGAATAGATAGTTTTATTTATTTTTATTTGTATTTCATGTCAATTGTCTTTTACAAAAACAATTATATTTGTGATTCTTTAACTGGTTCTTGCCTATATTTAAAATACCACTATGAGAATTGTTGTGGGGGAGGGGGATAGATTTGAGATTGTTCAATAGGAACAATGACAAGAAAAATGTATTTTTCCACATCAGTGAAACAAATGGATTTTGAATTTGGGAAAAATGCTTACCATATATTTGAGTGGCATTTGATTCAACTACAAGATCCATGTGAATGAACTCTGTGTGTGTATGGATAGCGATTAAAAGCCTTTTTTTTCCTTTGACACTCCATTGAAATTGTCACATTGGGTGACCATTGCTGGAAAGATCTTCACTCAGCAATATGTGGATATATCAAAAATGACAGTTAAATTAGTGTTCCAGAAATCTATCCATATTATTTTCTCAAAAGTGCAGGAATAGCAAGATTTTTTTCCCTTTCTCCTGTAATAATACAAAATTGCTATGGCTATGCTAAATTCTGTGGGTTTTTTTAAAAATAAGGCTAGCTGATTCTTCTGTTCCATTCACACACAATTTCATGTTCTGTTGTCTCACTTCAGATTGTCAGGTTGCAGCAATGAAGAAGCAATTCAGTGTTTAATCATAAAGGAAAACCCTTTCCAGACATTACTTTATGAAAGGCACCAGCATTGTTGGAAAAGTTATTCCATGGGCTTTGTTTTAAACTCTTCTTTCAACAAATTGCAACCACTTTTGCTAGCATGGCAGGGTCCAAAAAGTACTCTGGGAACTCCCTGGATACAGTCAATGAGAAGGGCATTTCTGTAGAACCCTGAGATCTTCTTTGTATCTTTGGCATATAACTAATGTTATATTTAGAGAAGAATTGGAGGGAACTGGGTAGGCTAGAAGGGCATAAGAATACATTCCATTGTCAGAATGACACCACTAGATCCAATCCATGTCCAAATTAGGCACACCCCTTAACCAATCAACTTTGAAGACCATTAGGAAGCTGTGGCATGAACAATGATGGGCACAGCTAGGAATATCCATCTAACATAGACGTAGACATAGAAACTTTATTTCGGTCATTGACCAATAAAATACATTCTATAAAACAAGCAAAATTATCCCCTAATATCTGTAACTGTTGGCAACCACGTAGCAGAATTATGCTACTTTCCAAGAACAACATTTATCCTGGTTGTTTAACAGATAACGTAAGTAAAAATTATCTAACATATCTGCTGGGCAGGCTACACTGGTTACTAGTAAGCTTCCAGGGGCAATTCAAGGTGCTGGTCATTACCTATAAAGACCAGTATAGGACTTGGGTACCTAAGGAACCAACTGTTTCCCATTGTCTTTGACCATCTGGTAAGATACAACAGAATGGGCATGCTCCATCTGTAAACCAGTGACATCTGATGCCCCCTCCCTCAAAGTTCTGCTATGTTGCCTCATTGTGGTGGAGGGCTGTTCATGGGAGGGATGACTGAAGCATACCAGTGTGTACACTAAGAGTATGTACTCCTGGTAGGATCACCCAAGGAATGAAGGTCATCCTAGCTGTCCAGCTAAAGAAAATTGGCATCTATATCAGGAGGTGGTGATATAGGCAAGTGGTGGAGGCAATGGTGTCATTTTATACTATGCAGGAGAAGGCAATGTTAAACCACTCTTGTATTTTACCAAAAAAATGACATGGATAGACAAGACAAAGTGATAGTTATTTAGTGCCAGATTGCTACATTACAATAGCAACCACTGAGAGATCTAAAAGGCCACGTTGAAGACAAATCAGAAACTCCATATGATTGCTAAGAGTTGACACCAACTTGATGTCACTCCATCACCTCATGGATCCTAAACGGCATGCTTTCTCTGTCACAGTGCCTGCCCTCTGGAATGGTACATCTTCAAGATGCAAAGGAAAGAAGAGGGTTAAGATGGAGGTCCTGCCGGCGGTTCAACCGGAGGTGGCCCGGGAGGCTCTCAAATAGAATATCGGTGGCGGCGGCCCTTACTAGCGACGACCCTTATGGACTCTGGTTTTTTTGGGACTGGATCCACCCCTTGGACAGTTTGAAGGGCCGGTGGAAGCTGGGTGGTAGCCCTTTGCCGGTAGCCTTTACCAGCAGTTTGTGGACTTTACTGGAATTCGAACGGGGACTGGAGTCGATTTGTATTAATTTTTAGATCATAGAGACAACAGCTACCGAAATCTGAATTTAACAACTCTTCCCGATTGCTCTAAATTTCAATCAACTTGCTTATGGCGATTAGGATCCCTCCAGAGTGAATGTACTACTCCCTTACTATTGTGAGAGAATGGGAGGGAGTAAGGTATGAATGGGAATGTAAGAAAGTACTCACCTCCTTGAGTGAGAGACAAGGGGTGAGGAAGAGTCTTGGATGATTGCCCCCCCATCCACTAGTGAGAGAAGTCGAGTGGGGAGCATAGTGAATGGTATTGAGTGAATGTAGGTAAGTGGAGTTGGGGCTCCAACAGTGCCGAGAGTGTGAGCTGGTGCACTGGAAGAGCCCCCCCACTTTATGATTGTGAGTATATGAGCTTGTGTGGATCAATGGAGGGACCCTTATTTTTATCCAGAGATCTCGAGAGTTCAGGAGTGGGGGCTATTGAGCTTAGAGAATCTGGGGGAAATAGGGCAGGGCAGGTGATTGAGGTTGTGATGGGCCGGGGACGTTATGGCAGGAGCCAGAGGGCAGGTCATCTTGGAAGAAGGCGTCCCCGATGTTTGTTATCTGTGACGCCTTCTGGCCCTCTGTGCTAAAACTCAGAGCCTGGACAGCATACTTGTGGTAACCCCAACTTCCGGCTGCTGCTTTGCAATGCCAGGTCGGTTAACAACAAGGCTCCCCTCATAAGTGATTTAATCACGGAAGAGGGGGCAGACCTGGCGTGCGTTACCAAAACCTGGCTGGGCAGTGAAGGGGGTGTTCCTCTTTCAGAGATGTGCCCACCCAGGTTTCGAGTATGGCACCAGCCGAGACTTTGGGGTCGGGGAGGTGGGGTGGCTGTTGTCATCCGAGAATCCCTGGTAGCCGTCAGGGGCCTTGCTCCACAAGTTTCTGGATGTGAGACCCTGTTCTTTAAGTTGGGTTCCCATGAACAGTTGGGAGTGTTGCTACTGTACCAGCCTCCCTGCTGCGTAGCATCCTCCCTGCCCGAGCTGCTTGAGGCCGTCTTGGGGTTGGCAGTGGAGTTCCTCAGACTTATGGTTCTGGGGGACTTCAATCTGCCATCCCTGGGACGGGCCTTGGAAGCGGCCCGGGAGTTCATGGTCTCCATGGCGACCATGGGCCTGTCCCAGATTATTCAGGGCCCGACTCGAGACAGTGGCCTCACACCAGATTTAGTTTTCTTGTTGGAGCAATGGCAGTGTTATCTGAGGGGAGAACTGCAGCTTTCCCCTTTGTCATGGTCAGATCACGCCCTGGTGACTTTGAGATTCTCTTATGCCACCCCCCTCTGTAGGGAGGCGGGACCTATTCAATTGGTCCGCCCCCAGTGACTGATGGACCCAGAAGGGTTTCAGAGGGAGCTGGGGGTTATACCCGAGGATTTGCTGAACGGTCCAGCGGAAGCCCTGGCTGCTACCTGGAATAGGGAGGTAGCCGGGGCCTTGGACAAGATCGCACCTGTGCGACCTCTCCTATCCCAGAGAACCCAATGCTCCCCATGGTTCACGGGTGAGTTAAGGGTTCTGAAGAGGATCAAGAGACGCCTAGAGCGCCGCTGAAGGAAGACAAAGACTGAATCCAACTGAACACAGGCTAGAGCCGCTGTTAAGGCCTACCTTGTGGCGGTAAGAGCGGCGAAACGTCAATTTTTCTCCGCTCTTATTGCATTCGCAAAATGCCGCCCGCCGACCCTGTTTAAAATTACCCGATCCCTTTTGGGGAAAGGGCAGTCAGAAGTCCATCTGCAGGGTTGGGCCGAGGAATTTTCGAGGCATCTGCAGGATAAAATCGCTCGGATTCGCTCCAAGTTGGACTCTGAGCGTGAGGCAGAATCTGAAGAGACACCCAGGGAACGTACTCACCTTGTTATCTGGGAACAGTTTGACCCTGTTGGTCCTGAGGAAGTGGACAGAGTCCTCTGGTCTGTAAATGCCACCACCTGCCAATTAGATCCTTGTCCCTCATGGCTGGTGAAAGCAGCTCGGGGGGTGACTTGTGGTTGGGTCCAAGCGATGGTAAATACATCCTTGAGTGAGGGGGTGTTCCCGGCAGCTTTCAAGGAAGCGCTGGTGCTCCCCCTCCTCAAGAAGCCATCGCTGGACCCTACTATACTGGATAATTTTCGTCCAGTCTCCCACCTCCCCTTTTTGGGGAAGGTGGTTGAGAAGGTGGTGGCGTTGCAGCTCCAGAGGATTCTGGATGAAACGGATTATCTGGACCCCTTTCAGTCAGGTTTCAGGCCGGGTCATGGGACGGAAACTGCATTGGTCGTGCTTATGGATGATCTTTGGTGGGAGCGAGATGGAGGCAGTGCATCCATTCTCGCTCTTCTTGACCTCTCAGCGGCATTCGATACCGTCGACCATGGTATCCTTCTGGGACGGCTCAGGGAGTTGGGGGTGGGTGGCGTGGTTTTATGCTGGTTCACCTCCTTCCTGCAGGGCCGATCCCAGTCGGTGTTGATAGGGAGCGAGAGAGCCAGCCCACCAGCCCTTCTTTGTGGGGTTCTGCAGGGCTCGGTACTCTCGCTGCTCCTTTTTAACATCTACATGAAACCGCTGGGTGAGATCATCCGTCACCATGGGCTGAGGTATCATCAATATGCCGATGATACCCAATTATACATCTCTATCCCGGGTGAAGTAAGTGATGCAGTGACCACCCTGTCCAAGTGCCTGGGGGCTGTGGGGGGTCTGGATGGGGAAAAACAGGCTTCAGCTGAACCCTGGTAAGATGGAGTGGCTGTGGATTAATGGCCCCTCGGTTTCTGGGAGTTTGTCATCTTTAGTTCTGGATGGGGTCGCACTTCCCCAGACAGACCCGGTGCATAACTTGGGGGTCCTCTTGGACTCACAACTCCTGCTCGAAGAGCAGGTGGCAGTCGGGGCCAGGAGGGCCTTTGCTCAACTTCATGTTGTGCGCCAGTTACACCCTTTCCTTGACCGAGAGGCCCTTCAAACGGTCACTCAAGCCCTGGTTGTCTCTCATATAGATTACTGCAATGCACTCTACATGGGGCTACCCTTGAAGAATATCCGGAAGCTACAGCTGGTGCAGAATGCGGCGGCACGGGCAATTTTAGGGGCATCAAGATCGGTACACATAACACCTCTGCTCCGTGAGCTGCATTGGGTACCAGTTTGCTTCTGGGTCCAATTCAAGGTGTTGGTTATCACCTTTAAAGCCCTACATGGCACAGGACCAGGTTATCTGAGGGACCGCCTCATCCCCATTACATCTTCCCATCCCACCCGATCTTGCAGAGAGGGCATGCTGCGGACCCCTTCTATGAAAGAATTCCACCTAACGGGGTCCCGGAGGTGAGCCTTCTCTGCAGCAGCACCTGCCCTATGGAACATCCTCCCACCAGAGATAAGACAGGCCCCCTCGCTCCTGGATTTTAGAAAAAAATTAAAAACCTGGCTCTGTGATCTCGCCTGGGGCAAAAAGGAAAGCAGTCAAGCCTGGGGATGGCTGATCCCTTAGAGCCACCTTAGATATTTAAAATATTTTAATCATAGTCAACGTCACTTTAGAACTATCTGCCTCTTGGATTTTATTGTATTTTTATTGTAATTTATTGTATTTCTATTTTTATCACAGTTTTTATTGTATTTTGTTGATATTGTGTTGTGAACCGCCCAGAGTCCCTCCTTGAGGGGGAGATGGGTGGTTATAGAAATTCAACAAATAAAATAAATAAATAAGATTGCCTTATTTCAAATTGTATTTTGCAGCCTGCTGTTTGGTTTGGATGAAAGAGTGGGTGCTGTTGAAAAATAAGAGAAAGTTAGAAGGACACAACCTGAGGATTGGATGGCATGGGTATTTATTGTATGATAAAGTTAAGGTAAATGTAGATTTCAAAAAACATTATATTAGAAGTGCCATACCAAGAATACGGAATAGATATAAACCCAGGCTATGCCTGAAAATGCCTTTATTGGTTTCAGCACAGGAAGCATTTTATAGAAAGGAAGCAGCGGGCAAAGAGTAGTTCAAAGATGGAAAGATACTGATATACCCACAATGGAGAAGTGGGTTGTGAAGATGGTGGAATTTGCATAAATGGAAAAATTGACCTGTTTGATCAGGGATAAGACAACAAGTACTTTTATAAAATACTGGAACCTCTTATGGACTATGATGAAAATGGAAAAAAATGAATTGCTGATTTATGGATTCAAAAGGGTTGAATATGGGAAGAAGGTAATCATATGTAATTTTAAAGAGGGCTGAGAAACAATAAGTTTGTTTGTAATTGCTGTAAAGGAGATTGAAAGTTGTTTCTTTATACATTTTTTTCTATCTGCATTACTTTTTGTACTTTTATTTTATCTTTTTCTTCTTTTCTTCTTCTTCTTGCTTTGTATTATTTCATGTTATATTTTACCTATGTGAAAATTTCTAATACAATTATATCTCTATCTATCTCTATCTCTATCTCTATCTCTATCTCTATCTCTATCTCTATCTCTATCTCTATCTCTATCTCTATCTCTCTCTGTCTCTGTCTCTGTCTCTGTCTCTGTCTCTGTCTCTGTCTCTGTCTCTGTCTCTATCTCTAATCTGTAAGCACCTGGAAAGCAATGCAGTGATTATTAAGTCACCTTGCATTTGTGAACAACTCTTGCCAGGCAACCTTATCTATTTTTTGTTTGGTGTTTTCCATTCTAGTTTATGGAAATGCTGTGATCAAAATATATTCCGATTTCAACAAAGCTTTTGTTAAACTACCTCAAAGCATTTTGATTAGCAAGCTATTAAATATGTGACAAATGACATAATTATTAGTTGGATACAAAGATGGTTCAAAAATCATACCTAAAGATCATTTGTCAATAGTTTCTTGTCAAACTGGAACAGGTTTGACAAATGGGGCACCCAGCATTTAATGTTGGGCTCAGTACTCTTCCACATTTTCATTAATGAGTTAGATAAAGAGGTGAAAGGAGTGCTTATTAAATTTGCAGGTGGCACAAAATTAGCTGGGAAAAGTAATACTCTGGAAGACAGAAACAACATTCAAAATGATTTTGCTTGTTGAGAAAAATAGGCTGAAGTAACAGAATGAAATTTAATAAATGCAAACTTCTTCACTTAGGGAAAAGAAATCAAGTGCACAGGTATAGCATGAATGGTGCCTGATTTGGGAACAGTACTTATGAAAAATATCTTGGAATAGAAATTGATTGCAAACTGAGTAAGAAGCATGACATGCCTATTGCAAAAAGAAAATGCAGATTTAAGGTGCATTAACAAATGTAGTTTCCAGATCATGGGAGAGAATTTATTTATTTATTTATTTATTTATTTATTTATTTATTTATTTATTTATTTTCCCACCTTTATTATTTTTATAAATAACTCAAGGCGGAGAACATACCTAATACTCCTTCCTCCTCCTATTTTCCCCACAATAACAACCCTGTGAGTTCGGCTGAGAGAGAGTGACTGGCCCAAGGTCACCCAGCCGGCTTTCCTGCCTAAGGTGGGACTAGAACTCTCAGTCTCCTGGTTTAACCACTAGACCAAACTGGCTCTCCTATGTGTGTGTGTGTGTGTGTGTGTGTGTGTGTGTGTGTGTATATATATATAATATTATTATAATATTATATTATATTATATTATATTATATTATATTATATTATATTATATTATTATATTATATTATATTATATTATATTATATTATATTATATTATATTATATTATATTATATTATTATTATATTATATATATATATATATATGTTCCACTTTATTTGGCATTAGTTAGATCCTGCTTTAACTATTCTGTCCAGTTTGGGGAACCATATTTTCAGGAAGTTTCAAACTGGAATTGGTTCAGAAAATGGCAGTGTGGATAATCAGGGAAAAGGAAACCAGGTCTAATGGAGACAGAACAAAGTTTTAGAATGGGGTGAGAAGCCCTGGGCAAGTAATTTGCAGCCCCCAGGACCTTCAAATCACACTGTGAAATTTAGCACCAAAATAACTCATTTTCAATTGCAGTTTTCTTTTTTCGTTTTCATTTTTCTTTTTAAAAGAAAACTAGGGATGAAAATGGAAGTTGGAACCTTCTCAAGGTGAACTGTTCACATTTCCACCCTGAATTCCAGAAACCACTCACAAATAGCCCCAAACCACATAACTGAAAATTAGTCATTTTGTTGCCAAATCTCAGTGGCAGAATTTTAGGCCATTTCCCATCCATTTTTGAAAGGAGTAAGAATGTGAAGGGTTTGCTTTCTGCTCCAGTTCCCATCTTTTTAAAAATACACAAAACGTGGGGGGGGGGGAGAGAAAGTGAGAGAGAGAGAGTTTGGTGATTTCCAAACTACTTGGGGAAGTGGGTTATGGCTCCCCACTTGAGTTCAGTTGCCTCTACGACTGAGTGTACAGGCTGCCCATTCTTGAAAAGAAAATATTTTTTTCTCAAGAGTAGTGAGGAGATGAGACCACTCTTCAAATTCCTGAAAAGATGGCACACAAAAGGCAGCCATCAATTGTTCTGTATTATCACAGGAGGAACAAGGAGCTGCTCCTGGTGCAGACTCAGCCAGCCATACAATACTAATAGTAACTGCAGCCCTGCTGAAGAACCTGAAGAAGGTCTTTCAGAGGTCTTTAAAGAGATCTCCACCAGAGCTCTCCTATCAATCAGGAGCTGTACCCAGATGAGAAGCCCCTATGACACACAACACACTGGCCTTTCCCTTCCTGGTGATAAGTTATCCATGTGCACACCAAAGATCCAAAGAAATGAGTGAGGGGTGCTGGGATTTGATGCTGGTTCCCATCCTTACTACACTGTCAGACTGTGCAGAATATGGGGCATCATTCACAGGTATGCCCAACACTGCTACTGCCCAGGTCTGAAATACAGTTCGGCCTGGGCAGAATTGTTTGGCACCAAAGAAGGCTATACACCATCTCTGCCAGGCTCCCGATACACCTGCACAAGGAATACTAAGCCCAAACTTGGACCAAGTACAAGGTCTGACTCTGAGGCTGGCCTGATTGGTTGGGCACTTGCATCAGAATGACTGTTATGTTAGTGTTGTCTTGTTGGCCTACATTCCTCCAAAGGGGCTTCTGGGCATTTTCAGGCATCCAAAAGCAGCTACCTTTAAGAACAAATAGAGGCGGTAGCTTATCCTGGCTGCTTCAGACCAGATCAAATAATAAATAAAGTTTTGTGAACATCCCCTAAATAACCTTGTCAGGCTGTGCTTGGACTAAGCTCCTCCTGTCCTGGCAACCAGTTTATCTATACAGAATCAATGTGGAACCCAGTCTGCCTATTTAATTTGAGGAGAGGGGCGGTTCATACAATTTCATTATTTACTGTAGAGGGTCACAGCATTACAATGTTTGGGAAACCCTGGCTTAGATTATTATGTGCAGCCAGACATTGTAAATCATAAATAATGTTGTTTGGATCCAGCCATTATGGCTTATTCAATGAATTAAGGTTAGACAAACCATAGCACATAGAGCCAGTCTGGTGTAGTGGGTAAGGCACCAGGCTAGAAACTGGGAGACTGTGACTTCTAGTTCCGCCTTGGGCATGAAGCCAGCTGGGTGACCTTGGGACAATCACTCCATCTCAGGAAGAAGGCAATGGCAAACCACTTCTGAAAAACCTTGCCAAGAAAACTGCAGGGAGTGGTCCAGGCAGTTACCAAGAGTCAACACTGACTTGAAGGCACCCCCCGCCACAAAAAAAGCTTAGTGTGATGTGTGAATTGAATCTATTAGTCTAATCTGTTTCAGGTTTTCAAGAAAATTCAAAGAAGATGCTCACACCTCTGGCTTTGGCAACTCTAAATACATTTTTTCCCTCAAATTATTCTAAGCACTTTCTTCAGCTTTGCAGAATGAAGCCGCTAGTATTTGTATTCCTCTGTTACAAAATAATTTATTGCACTTCCAAGTTATAGTCTAATTAGTGATGCACCTGTCACCAAGCACAGTTTGTCTTTCTAAGGAATACTTACATTGCTTCGTTCGTAGTATAATGGCATTACTGTCCCATAGCGTCAGCAGCCGGCTCAGAAGCGAGGGATTCTGGGGCATGTAGTCCGATACCTGTGGATGAAGAGCCGGTTCCCTCACCCCCTCCCTAACGTGCGGGTAAACATTGTTAAATATATATGCTGTATAATATAATTTGTATGAATTTCAATGAATGTAAGCCGCCTAGAGCCCTCCGTCTAGGGAGGGGATAGGCGGGGAATAGATAGATAGATAGATAGATAGATAGATAGATAGATAGATAGATAGCAGGAGCAGAGGTTGATGATCTAATTCTTCAGCATTGTGTAGTGGTGTTTGAACAACTTTGTCAGACTATGGAGGGAAAACATGACCATGCTTTCCATGGTCATGACCGTGGACCATGACCACGCAGGGACGCGGTGGCTTAGCGGGTTAAACCACTGAGCTGTAGACTGCCGATCGGAATGTTGGCAGTTCGAATCCCTGCGCAACGAGGTGAGCTCTCGTTGCTAGTCCCAGCTCCTGTCAACCCAACAGTTCGAAAGCTTAGCAAGTAGATAAATGGGTACCACCTTAAGTGGGACAATATGCTGGCGTCCTGTTGGAGAGTCGGCCACTGAACGGAAGATCTTTGGAATGGCGGCAGCAACGACGGATCCCGGAAAAAGCAGTTTCATCTACAGGACATCAGCAGCCAGCTCTGACGCAAGGCATTGTGGGGCTTGTAGTCCAAGTAGCCACGGAAGAGTCAGTTCCCTTACCCCTTCCCTTAGCGCGCGGTTTAAATTGTATATGTATGGAAAATGTATAATGAAATATATATATGTATGTAAGCCGCCTAGAGTCCTCCGTTAGGGAGGGGATAGGCGGGGTATAAAAATAATAATAATAATAATAATAATAATAATAATAATAATAATAATGCTTCCTACCAAGACATTTAGCTGAGTGAGTGAATAGCTTTACACAGAATAGCAACAACTGAGTAGGGTAGTAAATTACTGATTCTTAGTAGGTGTGTGGTCCAGTTACTTCTGCTATTTCTGGGTCATCCAAGCCCTCCAATGTTGGACAGTTCATGATAAATTCCTCTACCTCAAACAACTTTGGGTAACTTACAACCCAAAACCAACATATAAAAATACAACTAACAAGAAGAAAAAAACACCAGAACCAAACCAACACAGATCAAACCAAAATAAAACAAAAAAAGGTAGAACAAAGAAAACTCCACAATCACCCTGTCCGCTAGGGACTTCACCCTTTTTGTACAAAGGGTGTGACAGAGAAAATGACAGGAACACTATCTCTTTCCTCCATCTCCAATATTTGCTTGGACTTAGTCTTTTGTCTTTAAAAGCTATACCCAAGGATTTTGTAACAAAGCATATTTTGAATGGTTATTCAACACTTCCCTCTCCTAACTGCAGCCTGTGGCTTCCTATTTTATCTTTAAAATAACATGCAGGAACATCAGTGGTATTAATATATTCCACTACTAAAGTGCTTTGATTTTTAATTTAGGAATGTTACCCAGTGGCATTTGTCACTTAAAAACCTGGTCACTTAAAAATCTTTCATTCTGAATAATTTGTTTTTCCCCCTTCTAGTAACTCATCTAGCCCAAATCTCTCCCTGTTTATACAAAAATGAAATGCCGAAAGCTAAACGCAATATTTAAGGTGAAGTCATCACCTGAGCCAGGTGGGAAAAGAAAGAAGCAATTATTTCTCTCTGCTTCATAACATAATGATTCTGCCTATGAAGCCTGAAATTAAGCGGGCTTTTCCCCCCCCTTCAATACCAGTGTCAGACTGCAGACTGATATCTAATTGACCAACAACTATTAACAGAATTACGACTTTGGTTTTTAAGGGTTTCCTTCCTGCTGAGCCTGTGCCTTTGTTTCTGCATGCACGGGAATGCTTCAGCTTCTTCTTTCTTTCAGAGATGTACCAGCTTGCATTTTATCTGAGCTGAATTTCATTTTTTTTCTGCCCATCTTGCTAATTTCTAGTTTCTTTTTGTGTTCTTTCTCAGTTCTCACTCATGTACAGTACATTGTACCCCTTAATCCATTGTCAGCACATTTCCTAAGGTGAAACTGTTTACTTTGTTATCTCCTTCCATTACCACAATGCATCTGTTTCTTGGAAAAAGAGCTGATACTGAGCCTCGCAGCTTCTTCGTCAAATTTGGTAAAACTTTGTCCTCTACTACTGGCATTTGAAAACTGCTGTCCGATTAGTGCTGAGCTGAAATTTTCCTGGCAACTTCTCCAACTTTCTTCCCCTGCAAAAGAGACTTTCCCACCCCCCTCTACTGTATCAGACAGGTGTTTAAGAATATCTTTTGACTTTCTCTTGGCAGCGTTTCTGATATTATTGGAGGTGGCGGAGAGTGATCCTGTTGGGTACTTTTCTGTTATATCTCTGTCCATCACTGACGCCATCTTGGCTGTCCAGACTTCCCAGTCTGAAAAAAACTCAGTGGGAGGACTTCCCATATAATGTCTTCCCTTGTGCTTTAACTGAAATATGAGAAGCCAGGGAGCCTGCAGACTATTGGAGAGATGATGGTACAGTGAAAGATGGGATGTAAACTTGGTCACTTTGCAACTAAACACCTGCAAGAACACTTCCACCCATGAAAATTTTATTGAAATTGTCTTCTCCTTTGAAATAATATCCTGTGTTCTCTTGGATCAAATTGAATTAAAAGTGTATAAGGTTGTTTTTCTGCTATAGCCACATGGTTGCACCATACTTAAGGAGCGCTGTGCATTTCTTTCTAGTTGGGCTCAGCCTGAGGAGTCAGACATTTTCTCTTTTTTAAGAAAAAAATAGGAAAGTTTTAAGTGTTGATCTATAGTGTGCTATGTTACATTGTAAATCACTGTGAGCCAGCTTTGGTGGGAGTGTGCTATAGATATTACATAGATAAATAAAATCCAAATAATTTCTATTTAGCTTCCAAATGCAATTAAATCTAGTATCCATAGAGCAAAATAGATTTTTTACATCTTTAGAAATAAAGGGAAATTCCATTCCCCATTTATTCTCATTTATTCTCACTTCACTCATCCTATCCCCCAATATTCCTAAACCGTTTTAAATTTCTGATCAGTATCAATCCATGGATCCTGGTGTGGGTGATTCCCCCCCCCCTTATTGGGTGATTCCCCCCCCCACACACACACACATTGTTTTGTTCATTCTCATTTAATCTGATGGAAAAATAACAGCTTTGGTTTCTCACAGATGGGGGTACAGGATCTTTGCAATTAACATTAGTTATAAAGTTGTTAAGAAATGTGTGTAAGTGCCCTACATTTCATTGTACTGTATCTCCAGCGACATGAACTCTCCTTGCCTTCCCATACCAATGGATGATATCTTAGAACGCCTCAGGACGCTGAAAGACATACATGTGACCAGAAAAAGAAAACAAAAGTGACACCGTTCTTAATGGACAGAAAAGTAAATCCAAATACACCATCAGAAGAAATATCGAAATGAATTCTAAAGCAACTTGGAATGAAGAGGAATAAAATGAGCTGAATGAGAATGAAATAGAAAATAAGGAAAGAAAACTTTCAGGGAATGTGAGAACCATAATATACTGCATTTGCTCTAACTAGCCCTTTTCATGCATTGTGTATACAGTAGTTATGTTCAGTAAATACAAATTCAGATTGACAGCAGACTTTATCTCACAACCTACACCCTTGTCAAGATGTTTCAGTGCCTCATTATGAAGACTGTGGGTGGGCCAATGGATTTTATCTTTTTATAGAAATGGTGAATAAAATTATTGCAATATTAAGAATAGCATAAATAATTTGTTCTCTATTATAACTCTAAAAATAAAGTTCAGTTATCAGATACAAAGAAAAAAATATTCTGTATTTTTGCTTAAGCAATTATTATTTCAACTTTTTAAGATAAATCTCTCTTATATAAAAAGCTTATGGTAATTGCAGGGAATCCAGGAGAAAGAAAGAAAGAAAGAAAGAAAGAAAGAAAGAAAGAAAGAAAGAAAGAAAGAAAGAAAGAAAGAAAGAAAGAAAGAAAGAAAGAGGGAGGGAGGGAGGGAGGGAGGGAGGGAGGGAGGGAGGAAGGAAGGAAGGAAGGAAGGAAGGGACAGATGACATGATAGAGCTGACATGTTTTAATATATCCACTGCAACTTTTTAATACATTAATATTACAGACATATTAAAATATTATTTTAGATTGCTTGTAAATAATGCTGTTATTATACTGTTTTGTTCTTATAGTTTGAAGGCAAACTGTGGCTCATGTTGACAATTAATGTAACATTGCAAAACCTGTGACCTGCATAATTTCACTCAGCCGTCAAAGTATAGAGATGCCAGCTATTAGAAGTGCACAGTTGATATACTTCTGGATGGTACTGTGTGATCAGTGTTACTATTCAACATACATTAACATGATTATGAAGTTTAATACATTGACAGTCAGTATGGAATAATGGTTATGATGTTGGAGTAGGACTGAGGAGACTCAGATTCAAGTTCATTCTCTGCAGTGGAAGCTCACTGAGTGATATTGTCAGTATCTCAGTCCAATCTACCACACAGGGTAGACTGGATGAGAGAAAGTTTTGTATGCTGAATTGACCTCCTGGAAGAGGGGCAGGATAGAAATAATTAAATAAAGTCAATGCATTATTATGTTCTTTAACTATAAAGCTTTATTACTTTAATAACATAAAGTATATACAATTATACAAATGGCTATATAGTATGAAGTAGTAAATATACCCTGGAGAAGAAGCTGATGCTAGGGAAAGTGGAAGGCAAAAGGAAGAGGGGCCGAACAAGGGCAAGATGGACGGATGATATTCTGGAGGTGACAGACTCAACCATGGGGGAGCTGGGGATGGTGACGGCCGACAGGAAGCTCTGGAATGGGCTGGTCCATGAAGTCATGAAGAGTCGGAAGCGACTGAACGAATAAACAACAACAACAAGTAAATATATAGTAAAGCCTTTATCAACCTTTTGACCCTGGAGGAACCCTTGAAATATTTTTCAGGCATCAGGGAACCCATGCACATTCAGGCTCAAATATAGGCCAGAAGTTACAAAATTATTATATTTGTTTCATGTGTAGGCCTGTATATATGCATTAACAATGTTCTTAAACTGAAAATAAAGAATGAAACTTATTTCTTTAATGTAAAGTTGCCAGAATTTGAAATAATTTTTAAAATAAATCGTGATCTCCCAGGGAACTCCTAGTGACCTCTTGCGGTATCCCAGGGTTCCACGGAATCCTGGTTGAGAAACCCTGATACAGTATGATCTACAATGGTGACTACATTAATACAACTATCAAGAAATATGTTAATAATTTATATTATATAATAAATAATTAACATACACTGACATGTCAGTAATGGGAAATAAGACCATCAGAGAAAATATTTCTATCAAACTCATCCTTACACAGAGATATCTCTGATTGGATCAGAACTACAAAACTTGTACATTTTTCTATTTCATTTGAAATACAGATGAACAGTTTTGCGTTTAATCCCTTTCAGATGAATTTTTGAACACTTTTTTTTAGATTAGGTTGTACATTTTTAACTTTCATGAACAAAGTATTATAATCTTAGCAGTAGGAACACTTCTGAATTCCAGCTGGGAATTAAACAAGAGCACAAACTGCATTCCATACTAAAGTATAATTCCCTCTTGGTGTCATTGTTCTCAGATATAGATGCCACAACAAAGTGGCAGTGTCTTCAACTGATTTTTCACTGCAGTTATCCATTAAATCTGCAGGCTGACAAGTAGCATCTCTCTTCTTTGGGGTTCAGGAAAATTCTTTCTTCATGATCATCAATGAACTGCTGACCTTTTTAGTGGATATGGAAGAAGCATAGACATTAAGGGAGGCTGTGTCAGGAAAATCAAGCAGATGTGTTTCTTTGCAGTAGTGAACATGCTAAGAAAGAAAAATCTAACAAACATTCGTTTTGACCCAATTTCTCCTTTTCAGTTGATAGCCAGAAATGTGGAAAATATATCAAACCTATTCCCCATAAAGTGGCATCTTCATAAAGTCTAACATATAAGAGAGACCTTAGCAGTTTAGTAAGTATTAAAATGCTCCCAGCTTACATTGTTTATAATGAATTATTAGGTCGAAATGCAAAAAAGATATGCTTGAAAAGCGACCTTTCCTGATCAGGAATGTTGCAAATCTGTTAGGACTGCAAAATCCCAAGAATTTTTTGTGACTGAAATTTCACCACCTTTGACAGAGGGATGCCAAGTTGGAGAACAGCAGAAAAATAATGCAATTGTATACATATATGTGTATGTGTGTGATATTTTACAATATTAATTTCCAAGAAGTATGTGCATTTGAATTTTATCCTCTTCTGGCTACATCAGGGTTAGAGCAAGAAAAGATAGAATGGAAAAAAGAGGCAACATGTACACAAACTGACTAGAATATTATTTTAATATTGGAGATGTGTTAATATTTTCTGTTATAGTAGAGGTCAACAAGTCAGCTTAGACACTGCAAGGCAGACTGCAGAGAACATCTAATTCTGTTCTTCAACAGAGGAAAAATGTAAGGATAGATGGACTCAGGAGAAATAGCCAGGACAGCTGCTGCTGTTTCCTGCTAGCATCTGCTGCCAAAGATGGTTGATTCACTCTGCTTAATGGTAGGACAGAGCATAGCTAATTACTTAAGCTTTTGAAGGGGAGGTAGGTATGTGGATTTACGTCTCATCAAATTTAAATGAATGCTGAGAGGTGACTTTTTTATTTTGCATTGTGTAAATTAACAGGTTGGGTAGTGAATGGTGACACCTGTTTTAGCGATTGAAACTGGTTTTCCACAACCAAGGAACAACATATTCTGGATTGCTCTGGTGTTGCTTTTTAAAAAGAAGAAGAGAAACCCTTATAATTTAGTTTATGCATTCGTTGTTGGTACCAATCCAGCTGCTAATTTTCATACAGCCACTGTCCTACCCTGCAGTTTGGAGAAAGGCAGAGAAGAGGGAGTCAGAAAAAGAAAAGAAAAAAGAGACAGGGGAAGTCAGAAGGAGCAAAGCTAAGTTGCCAAGCCATCATTGTCTTTGCCTCTTCCCACTTTTGTTTAAGGCTTACCCACTCTTTACTTCTGGTCTCTTACAGATTATTCCCAAAGAAATGCAGCTTTTCCAATGGAAAATAAGTCACCTATTTCCAGGATCTTGTCATGATGTCTTCTGTAATAACAGAGTATGCATATGGATGGCAGAAGAGAGAAAGAGGACCCCAAAGGTGACATTTTAGGCCATCTGTTTTTACTGTAATCCAAGATCACTAAACTGTATGTTCCTTATTTTAACATATTCCAGGAAGTTGCCATGCTGTGAAATGCAAAGCCATCCTCAGCCATGGAAACTCACTGGGTGGTTTTGCACTAGTCCTTCTCCCTTAGCCTGACTGACCTCACAGAGTTGCTATGGTGGGGATAAAGGTGAAGGGAGATCTCCAAGAAGGCCGCCTTAAGCTGCTTCTGAATGATAAGATGAATCTAAATCTAATCATACAATTTATAAAATAAATGTATCCCATGTGTATATACTAACCTCCTTCCAGTGGAAATCTCAATCTCTCTCTCTCTCTCTCTCTCTCTCTCTCTCTCTCTCTCTCTCCCCCCCCCCCCCGTTTGTGTGTGTGTGTGTGTGTAGGAAGAGGTAGTTACACTGGTAAGGGAAGGGTAGAGAAAAGAGAGAGGGGAACACAGCAAAATGGAGATGAGGAAAAAAGGAAAGGTAGCTGAATGAGGAAAGAAAGAAAAGAGAAGGAAGCCCTGCTAGGAGTTACAAAAAGGGTTAAAATTAACAGAGCAAGCAGCAATCAAGTGACATTTAAGGTTCAAAGGCATCCACAGATACCTCCTGTTGTCACTTGCACCTCTTACTTAAGTATTGGTTTTCAGTGCAACCTTCTTTCTTCTGGTGTGTAAGGTAAAGTAACACACACAGAATCCATGGCTGGTTTAATTGTAACTGACTTCCTAGTTCACAGCTTGTGCAGGACCCATTTGAAGCCTTTTCATTTTATAGCATATCTGATCCAAGAATTTACTTCTTTACTTATTTGTTTGCTTATTTATTTATTTAATATTAGTTTTCTGATTTCTCTGAAGCTGTAAATATCAAGAAAACTATTTTGGACAGTGGCTCAAGATGGCTTCTTGCTTGGAGGCATTTACTAGACATGCTACAAGTGTCGTAGGAGCAATTTGCCCATGAGAATTAACAAATCATAGGATAATCCACACTTGGAAAGGTTGTTTGGGAGTTAGAGTCCTTCCTGCTTAAAAAAGAAATTTGAAAGCTCAGATGGAGGAAAGCTGAGGGAGAAACTCTTTGAAGTTCTGGGTTGGCTTGACTGACAGCATTTATTTTCCCCTGGATGCTTCATAGAGAAGAAAAAGCTTCAGTGGCTGAAGCTTGCTTTCTCCTTTGCTTATGAAGTAGGTGCCAAGACAGATAGTGCTAAATCCTGTAAGTCTTTGAGAAGGACAGAAATACCCATTTTGCTTCTCTGACAAATCTGTAGGCCGTTCCAATTACATGCCATCTGTTGGCTGCAGTCATTCTGTTGCTTCTGAGGCCTGTGCAGAAAGAAATCTCTTTCATGATGGAAGGTTGAATGTACAACTCAAAGGTAACTTTACCAGAGCGAGTGGCCAGTTAATCCCCTTAGCATAGAGGGACTGAGCTGCCACCAGCTCTAATTGATTCTGAAATGAATCGGTATAGAAAATTAGAAGGTTTGGATTCCCGGGTGAGCCTCAATAAAGGGCCAAGATGTAAGCCTGACAACTGAATGGATTCAGAAATGAAAATCAGATAAGCAGCTTAAAACAGTACTTAAGACCAGAAATGACTTGAATGCTCTTGTTAATGACACACATTGTAGAGCATCACCAAGTTAATTTTCTCAGAAGATGAGTTCTTGCAGCAGAGGAATATATGTCAGTTTTTCACAGCTTTTCCCCCCCCCTTTACTACACTTGTTTATTCAATTCCACCCCCTACCCCAGTCACTGGAGAGCCAAAAAGAAAGGATTAGGTGACTGTAGCTCCTGGTGGCTATCAGTTCACCCTGCCAGGCATCCTAAATGAACTCTTGTATGGCACTGCTAGTCTGTCTTAATTTGCAAATGAGGAGCTGATGCTCATTCATTCTCCCTTGTATTTGCACACAGTTCCACAAGGTGAAAAGCAAACCATGTCACAATGGCTATTTTGTATATGACATGTCTGACAGTGCATGGCTTATTTAGGCATTTTCTACTGATTTTTCGTCCCTCCTTCCATTGTTTCTAAAAACTTTGACGCAGACTACCAAATTGAAGCTGAAGCTGAAAGACAATCCTTTCCGCCAAATGTTTGTGGATGTATGTTGCTAGCTGTATTTTGGGGCACATGTTGTTAAAGAAGCCACAATTCCGTTTTCCCTCCCATGGTCATTCAGTGAAGATAAATGGTGGGAAATTCCACAGATACCAGGAAGTACTAAATCATGGAATGTATAATTAGTAGATGGAACTTGAGATTACAAGTCATAGTGATGGCCATCAACTTGGGGAACTTTAAGGAGGCTATTAATAAGCGTTTGTTATGATGGCTATATTTTGTCTCTACAAATGGTGGAAGTAAACCTCTCAGTAGGACATGCTGGAGAACTCTATCAGGAGAGTGTAGCACGCGTATCCTGTTTATGTGTTTTTCATTGGAATCAGCTTGACTTCTGCAGTAACAGAATCATGCCCTAGATTGGCCTTTTTCCCCCTTTCCAACAGGTTCCCTCTTGGCCTATTTTGTTGATGCTGTAAACTAAAGGCTATTAACATTTCAGAATTCCTCCCTTTTATTAACATTTTGACATTAAGAGATGGTTCAAAAGTATCCTCCTCTGAAAACATGGAGGACAAAATGGAATCACCCTGCCGTCCCCTGCAACTGAACCGGCCCACCAGGTCTGCATCTTTAACCCCTATCTGTTCCACTGGAGGACAAATCGGGAAGTCTGTCTGTCTTAAGGCAAGGAGGGTGTCAGAAAAAGAAGAGGGGTGAATGCAGATTTTTTTTTCTAATGGTTCTCTTCTCAGAGGCAGCAGTGTAGTTTGAAGAACACAATACATATGGTTTTTCTGGTTTATTCGTTCAGTCGCTTCCGACTCTTCGTGACTTCATGGACCAGCCCACGCCAGCGCTTCCTGTCAGCCGTCACCACCCCCAGCTCCCCCACGGTTGAGTCCGTCACCTCCAGAATATCATCCACCCATCTTGGTCGGCCCCTCTTCCTTTTGCCTTCCACTTTCCCTAGCATCATATGGAGGGCAGTATTATTTCAATGGCTAGTTTCTGTTAACAGGAAGCTGTAAAATGTTGCTGGAGTCCCTTCATCCCAACCTGGCCAGCATTCCAAAAGCAAATATCCCCTGCAGAGAAAGGGGATAAAGGTATCCTCCTCACCCAGAATCCTCCATCTGACCTTACAAAGCTTTTGACTGGAGCTCTCTCGTTGTTGGTCAGTTTGACCATGACATAGAAAGTCATTGTCAATCAGCCTTCTTCAGCCTGTGCACCTTCTCAATCTTGGAGGTTTACTGTAATGGCCAGGCTGGCTGAGGAATGCCAAGTCTGCGCAAGGCAGTTCTATATGGACTCTCACAGCCTTGTCTCCCTGCAAAAGTCAGAACGGCTCAGCTTCTCCTAAGTATTGCTAGCAAACTAGGATCCTGGCAGGATATGAAGTTTTACTTGTTCAACCCTTGCATCAAATGGGGTGGTAGCAAATAGTGAAGGTAAAGAGTTCTCAACTCCTGGTGACTACAGAGAAACCTCCATGCAATTTTCTTGGCAGAAGTATGGAAATAGTTTGTCATTGTCTTCTGGGATTTTTTTTTTAATTTCTGAGTGTAGTTTACAGCTCATGATTTCCTGGTTGTCTCCCATCCAATTGTTAGCCAAGTCCAATGATGCTTAGCTTTTGGAATCAGCTAGCTGCTACTGCTATAGGCAAGCTCTAGGATACTGTATCTTTAATGCATTAGTTCCTGCTTTATTTAATGCTAGTATAAAATAGTAGGATGACATGAAGGAACATGGCCAATCACATGTTACCATTTCTGAGATAATGGTGGTTTCTGGGCAGAAACTGAAATAGATCTTCCTCCCACTGTTTCCCTAAGACCTCAACTATCCTGCATCAAGTGCCTTAAGAAGAAACTGCTTTTTATATTTCCTTTTAAAGATTTCTTCTACAATAAGCATCTACCTAAAATCCTTGAGTCTCTCTTTTGCACAAGGTGTACTTCCTCAACAACAACAAAAACAGGCTCCATTGATAGCTGAGGCATAATCTCTCCACCTCCTCACTTAGCATTTTTGCACAATATGATCTTTTCAAAAGTGAGGTGTTTGACATCTCTCTCAGAGGAAATCCTGCACCTATTTTGACAGCACTATCTCTAGCATGTCTCTTTTGGCCAGGTAAACCTGCCTGGAAGGGAAAAAGAGAAATCACACTACCATAGCTTTTTGTGCGTGCTGGTTGCTATGGATAAATTGCATAGCAACAAGACTTGGGACACTGGCCTACATTCGAGGGGAAGAAGAGAAAAAAGTTGCCTATAGCATATGATAGATAATTCTTATGTAACAAAAGTAACAGCCACACTGAATATAAATGCTTCTATACAGGAGAAAGACCATAAGTATATTTTAAAAATTAATTGCACTCCATATTGAATGGCAGGACCTAGCTGACCTTGGCTGAATTTGAAGAATCTGAGCAGGTTGGACCTGGTTAATATTTGAATGGGAGACCACTAGGAAATCCCAGGATTGTAAACTAGACTTGGGTATTAAAAAATAAACCCTGGAAGAAGGTATTGCCAAACCATTTCTACATTATGCGTTATAGCAAAAGCAAAAAATAGCAAATGATCATGTACTTTATCTTACTGAGTATTGCATATTTCCAATTTGAAGATATTTAAATATTTGGAGAACAGATACAAAAATTAAAATAGCAGAAACTCTAGGAATATGAAAAAGGGAAACTCTTAGTACCTTTGCACTGAAACCTCTTAATTTGGCTTGATTTGCTTTAAAGATCCAGTTTACAATGGAGGAATCTATTTCCCCCCATATCAGTTTTCTCTTTTTTGGTAATGAATTTGTTCCATTGTGTTTCTGCATCTGTTCAATTCCAAATAAAAAAATTACTATTTTTGTCTGAATTTCTTCTGTTATTTTATATATAACTTTTTGTTCATAATACATATTTTTGAAAGCATCTAATATAGCCTATTTCCTTAATATACATACTTCCATATGAAATTGTTTCTCTACTGTGTGTGTTTTTCTACACAATTTCTTTTAATGTGTATTATCTGAAAGCTGCACCACCAACTTCTGAAAAGTGATAAAAACAAAGGATAACTGCATTCCACTTTGTTTATTAATTCAGGAAGTATGACTTAGGTCAATTCATTGCCCACTGAAAATCAAATTAATTTCTCCCTCCTCTAGCACCCTCACTATTAATTGATAGATTATGTGCCATCAAGTCAGTGAGCAACCACATAGATACATTTTCTCCATGATGATCTGTCCCTAACCTGGTCCTTCAGGTCTTCCAATGGTGCACCCATTGCCACCCATCCACCTTGCTGCTGGTTGTCCTCTCCTTCTCTTTCTCTCCACCTTTCCCAGCATTGCAGCCTTCTCCAAAGAGTTACGTTTGAATTGAGCGTTATATATATATTTATAAAAATGGTTGTTTGATACAGCATATTTTAGCAGAGGTTCATATGTTGGTAGCCCTATCAGAGTAACTGCAGTTATGTCTGGTGCATGATAGTTATCTGCTTCAGACAAAGGACAAATGCAGTTGCATTCTTCTCTCTCATGATGCAAGAGGGAGCAACTATGGGGAAGGTGGCAGAAGGTGGGCAGGAAGTCCTGCAGCTACCAGCACCCTCCTCCAGATCATACATGACTGTCTTATACTGGTGCCCCCTCTGAGGTTGAGTGCAGTGGACATAGCAGGACCCTGTGCAGAACATTCCCACCAGCATCATTGTCTGTCATAGAAAATAATGTCTTAGTGTACAGAGCTGGAGAGGGTGGCATTGTAACTTTATACCTTGGTGTGAAGAGGAATGTGTCCCTAAATTGAAGACTATTGAAATAACTGAGAAAATAGTGGTGTTTCAGGTCACTCACATTGTTTTGTGTTGCTGAAGGATCTGTTTGATGAGATGGTGAGATTGGTGACTCAGCATCAGTCTGATTTCTAGACATTAATTCAGATGAGATAAGATTTGCTCTTTTGATAAAGTTTTGACTTATTACATTGGATTATGCTAGGGGATAGCTTGCTTATTTTATTTATTAATTTAGAGATTTCACTAAAGTTGTGGGTTAGTTAGAAACAAACTTGGTGTCTTTTTCAGAAGGTTGAAGAACCACACTAAAAGGTTGAACACAACCACTGGCATGGAACAGTCCCTTCCATATCATCTCAATTTTCTGTCTTCAACCCATCAGAAACTTTCTTTTTTATATATAAGAATTTTATTAGGTTTAAAGCAAAAAGAAAAACTACAAAAAGAGAAAGGAAAAAATGTGAGAAACAGAAAATGGAAAAAAAGAATTAATTAATTAAGAAATTACAATATGACTTCCAACTTTCAACAAGAATATACAACAATTTCCATAATTAATCCCTTATTCTAAATAACCAAGATCACATTATTTCTATAAATCATTCCATAGACACATTATAAAAATCACTAAAAACAATTGCTCCTTCCCCTTATATATAAAGAAAAATAAACAAATATATAAACCTTTAAATCAACTTCCCCCCCCCAAAGAAACCCATTTATTTAAATATTTCCTTCCTACCACTATTCTATATATTTCTGGTCACTATAATAAAAATCAAATCATAAAAACATTGAAATTGTCTGCTTTTATACTCAATAATACTATAACAATCTTAACCCTATTAAACCTAAAACCAAACACTTATTCTTATATCTTATAAATCTTGAAATATCAAACAAACTTTAAATCATTAAATAAAAATGGAATCATACAAGCCTTAATATCAATCCAAATACATATTCTTAATTTCTTATCCCACATCGAAATATACCAGAACATTTACTTGTCTCCATATTACGCATAAGGCATTTTTTGTAAAAAAATTTATCAGCCCAACTGCCTCCCTTAATAAATCAAACTCCTCAGTAGAAAACCTCCCACACAACATAGCTTGTTCCCAAAACAATCCTTCAGAAAAACAGCCTTGTCAGTATCTTGCAAGTAAAACTTTAACTCTTCTTCAAAGTGTCGATGAAGGTTCTCAGTCATCCAGGTGGAACAGTCTGTGGCTTGAATCATGTCAACTGGATTTCTATTTTCTCAGTAGAAACGTTTCACTCCTTATCCAAGGACTGAAGAAGCTCCTTGGATAAGGAGTGAAACGTTTCTACTGAGAAAATAGAAATCCAGTTGACATGATTCAAGCCACAGACTCTTCTTCAAAGTGTGTTCGTCACCTGGCATTTCTTCAGAGAGTCCATTCTCCCTGTCAGGAAAAAAGTCCCCCTCTTGATAAACTTCTTCCTCTCCCCCCAGAACATCTTCAGCCAGTTGACACAGAGTCCGCTTTTTCTTGTTGTAGAAAGCCTCTCTTAAGGTAAGAAAACTTAAAGAAATATAAATTGAGCAATTTAGAAATGGGGGGGCTTGACCTAATGTCCTTTTAAGGCTACAAACACAGGTTGGAAATGATGGTTTCCCAGCCTCCTGTCATCTCTTACTGGGTCTTTGCTGTTTGCGATTCTCAGGCTGCAAGGCGACATTTTGGAGGATGAAATGGGATAATTCTGAGCTTTTTCTTAACTCTTGAAAAAGCTCTGGGCTTTAGGTAAAAGCCTGAGCCCGAAAAAGTTATTTAGCATATGGTATACATTGCCAGGGAGTCTACAATGGTTTTACACATGATAGATGTTCTGGCACCAGCATTTGCTAGTTCTTTGTTGCACTGGTGCACCACAACAGGGCAAGCTAGCTTTGCATCAGCTGGCCAGCAGCGTTCCTAGGGAAGTCGGCTCATCCGGGCTTTTTTCTCCACCGATCCTCCACCGATCGCATCCAGGCAGATCCAGCACCGGTTCCTGCTCCTCACATAGAGCGCCACCAGCATTTTCCCCCACCAAAATGGGGGTACCTATTTATCTACTCGCAGATGGTATACTTTCGAACTGCTAGGTGGGCAAGAGCTAGGGACGAAATGACGGGAGCTCACTTCCGTCACGCGGAGCTGGGCTCGAACTGTTGGAGTGTTGACCATTTCTGGCTGACAAACTCCAGCGTCATTAAGCCGCTGCACCACGCGTCCCTGGAAAAAAAACCACATTGTCAGTTCTGTCCGCAGAGCTTGTGGACAAGGCTGTTCAGTCGGCCATGTTCCCCACTAGAAGTCAACCTCCCCATCAGAAACTTTCAAACTGACACCCCAACACAGCCATCTGCAAAATGCGGACAACCATACATTAGTCAACCAGTATTCCCTCCAGATGATCAATTGAAGAGTTTAAAAATGGCTGCCAACCAGCACCTCATCTCCCTTCAACACTGTATTTGCTTATTGATGCTTTATAAAATCCAATTTGAGTCACCAGTGTCCCATCTCTCTGCTCACATTTTAAAAGGTGATGCCTTGCCATTCTACCACTGTGGTTGAGTTCCTGTGGAAACAACCAGGAGAGAGGAGTTCTTACTAATGGACAAACCCTCCCAAGCTCTGCAGTGATTCATCATCTCAACTTGAAAACTGCCCTCCCAATGTTTGGGGCAGCACCACAGCTGAGCCAGAAATAAATCAGCTCAGTTGCTGAACAGCAATATTGTTGGATCATTGTAGGAACTCATGCTGGGGTCCAGCAAACTTGGTGTATGAAGCTGCCCTAAGTGTTCTATCTGTTATTATATACACCAGTGTTTCTCAGCCTCAGGGACTTTAAGATGTGTAGACTTCAACTCCCAGAATTCCCCAGCCAGTTACCACAAAATAGTGGGAGATCAACCCTGCCACATTTTGCAGTTGGTTGGCAAAATTTCAGTAAGGTGTGTGGAGCTGCATGTGGTCATGGGATAAAGTTATTGATACCTGTCATGTAGCACTATCTATT
Organism: Charina bottae; assembly: GCA_023362775.1. Taxonomy (NCBI): domain Eukaryota; kingdom Metazoa; phylum Chordata; class Lepidosauria; order Squamata; family Charinaidae; genus Charina; species Charina bottae. The sequence goes on from JALMGJ010000025.1 coordinate 8,979,491, forward strand.
TGCTAGGGTGATACATTATTCAGCATTTTAATAATAATAATGGCATCTCTTTCTAATATCACCCCTATTTGCTATGGAATATAAAAATTCATCTGTTTGGAATTGAATGTGGGACAAGCTAGGAAGGTGCACATTTGAGTTAAAGTAGAATCTGTTTAAACTCATCATTACATGCCTAAGCTTAATTGAAGACTGAAGGAATAGAAAAGGATTTTTCTCCAAGGCATCTAATAATCTGAGATCTTCTAAAAGAAACACTTCTCTTTCTCTCTCTCTGCTTTGCAAATGGTGTCTGCAACATTTTTATTAATGACTTGAAGAGGCGAAGTGAATGGAATACTTATCAAAATTGCAGATCACCCCAAATAGGGTAGGATAGCTAATACTTTAGAAGACAAAAATAACATTCAAAATCATTTTAATAGATTGAAAAAAATCTGTTATCAGATGTGAAAGCAGCGGATGGAGGAGAGTTCGTCTAGCAATAGTACTTAAAAACATCTTGGAATAGTAATTGATTGCAAACTGAACATGGTTTGGTTGTGGATGCAAAAAGGCAAATGCATTTGTTAGCTTTGTCAGAAGAGGTATAGCATCCAACTCAAGGGAAGTAATACTTTCCCTTTATTCTGCATTGGACAGCCCACCCCACCCCGCTTCAAGCATTGGGTCTAGTTCTGGACACACCACTAAGAAGAATTTAGAGAAACTGGAGCAGTGTATATCACTTTTTAAATACTTGAAAGGATGTCACCAAGGCAGCCAAGACCTGTCCTCTCTCATTTCAAAGAGCAGTATATAGAATAATGGATTTAAGTTACAGGAAGACAGATCCCCTTTGAATGTTAGGGAAAGCTTTTTAACAGGAAGAGCAATTGGATCCAAAAGTGGATCCAATCCAGTGGTGGCTCCCTTTCACCAGATATATTCAAGCAGAGGATAGACTGCCATCTGCCCAGGATGCTTCTAATTGGATTCCTGAACTGAGTAGAGGGTTGAACTCAGACTAAATGGCCCTTCCAAATCTAAAAAATTATATTCCAAGATTGATTGACTGGTTGATTATGTACCACCAAGGCAGTGTTGATTCTGAGTAACCACATAAATAGATTTTCTCCATGATGATTTATCCCTAACCTGATCTTAGGTCTTCCAAAAGTGCACCCATCATCACTCTAACTGAGTCCAGCCACCTTGCTGCTGGTTGTCCTCTTCTTCTCTTTCTCTCCACCATTCCCAGCATTACAGCCTTCTCCAGAGAGCTGGGTCTTTGCATAATGGGACTGAAGTAGGATAATTTAAGCCTGGTCATTTGTGCCTTGAGTGAGAACTCCGGGGTGATTTGTTTGATGATCCATGTGTTTGGTTCTTTGGCCATCCATGGTATTCTCAGGAATCTTTTCCAACATCATAGTTAAAAAAATGTCAATACTTTTCCTATCCTGTTTCTTCAAATTCCAACCTTTGCTTCTATAGAGTATCACAGGGAATGCCATTGTTTGTACTATTCTGATCTTTGTAGGTATAGACACATCACAGCATGTGGATATCTTTTCCAAGGCCTTCGTGGCTGCTCTACCAAGTGCTTTCTTGACTACCTGTTCCTTTACTGTTGATCCTAAAAGGCGCTATCCAGCACTTCAATATCTTCACTGTCAGTTCTAAGCCTGGTTGTTTTACCTGTTGTCATTAGTTTAGTTTTCTGTATATTTAATTTTAGTTCCATTTTTTCACTGTATTCCTTGACTTTTATTACTAGCGTCTGCAGGTCCTTTGCATTTTCAACTATCAGGGTATTGTCATCAGCATAGCACACATTATTGATGTTTCTTCCTCCAGTTTTAAAACCATGTTCATCTTCTTCCAATCCAGCTTCCCTTAATATGTATTCAGCATATAAATTGAATAAATAAGGGCAGAGCATACAGCCTTGTTGCACTCCTTTGCCATCCTGGCGAAAGTCTGTTTCACCATGTCCTGTCCTGGCTGTAGCTTCCTGACCTGTATATAAGTTTCTCATGAGGACAATGAGATGTTCTGGGATATTCCAAGATTAGAACTGCTTTTTTAAAACATTTCCTCGAGAAATAAGTTTATTTTTAAAAATCTGCAATTGATTTGAAGAAATTCATTAAAACACAAGATTGAAAAGATTTGGTATTAGAGCTCTCATCATGAAACTGTTATATGAATTAATTGGCAGTGAAGAACAGCTGTTTGTATATAAAATAGACATGATTGATTCTGAAATACTAAGTCCTCTTGACTTGATAGCTTAAATATTGTTGAGAACAACTGTTTTAAACTGAAAAATGACCTTAAATTCCTATTTATTTTCATATCCTGTGACCATAGCTTCTCTATAAAAGAATCTGCTTTCTACACACTCACACCACACACATAGACCAGATTACAGATACTGTTATCACAGCGGAAGGTCACTTGCAGTCTGTTCTTTGGCCAAAATGATGCTTAAAAATCAATAGCAATTCCTAAATACTTCCACACCCTACTTTGCTCAGTGGATAAACAGGGCCTCGTTTGAAGCAAAGCATTTTCCTTCCCCTTCAAAGTCACCTTTAAGAGCCAAAGTACAAACATAAAACTTATTTCTCCTATTTAAGAACAGAAGGCAGGTTTTTAAAAAAATTCTTAAATACTGCAGGTGAAATTTGATCCGTCGATAAGAAATATATTGATTCTTGATTAAACAAAGCATGTTTGGAACTAATTGGTTACTGAGATGGGAGACCTGCTGAGAACTTAATATTAGGGTGCCTATTGAAGAATACCAAATTATATCTATCACTGATATATATTTGCCTCTCTTAATATTTGTGAGGACTTTCAGTCTAACAGGGACCTTCAAATTTAGCTCAGTGTTTGGATGAAAAATCTGCATCTGCTCCACAACGGTCATCCTGACTGCAAACACTGGACATTTAATTTGGTTGGGAGGGGGACTCAGCTGGGGATTGGCAACACCAACTCTGCCTCTATTTTTGACAGTTTGTCTTCTCTATTCCCCCATCCCCAGATGGTGATGAAAGCTATATAAAGCAGAGACTGTGCAGGAGGCCAGCGGGAAAAGATGGAACAGCTCTTTTTTTTTAAAAAAAAATTGGAACTTCCAAAGCATGGTCACCACCACTGAAAAGAGCTTTACCCTTTCTGTTCTCACTATCCTGAATTCACCTTCTGATGAAAGGAGAAGCTGGCAGATTAATTCCAGGAGCAAAAATGAAAGCACTCTCATCTGGGTCCTGTGATACCCAAAGCGAAATGCTTTGAAGCGTTCTGTTCAATGGAAGATTTCTTCAAAGGAGTGCTCAGCAGGACTGTTTTGTTAACCCATCAATTCCCTATCTCTAGGATTTTTAGTAGTGACCGCCATGTCTCCTTTGCTCTCTGCATTGACTGGGCGCAAGCATTTATTTTCAGGTCTTCCGGGAACAAATATGTCAAAGGCAAAACGTGTCATTTGGACAGACAATTTTGAGATCACTCTGCTGGGCTAAGAAATGCATTTAGCTACCGGAGATTCGTGGAGAGATAGGGTGAGCTAGTAGCTACAGTAATGTGACCTGTGGGTAAATGCTGACATGACACAAGCAGTAAAATGGCTAGGAACAAAATGACAGAAGAATCTGGGTTGGCAGCCACTTTTGTCTTTAAGTGCAGCCCTCTCTAAAGAGAAAGACATTGGTTGCTTTCTTTTCTGGCCCCACAAAAATGCATAAAAAAGAGGAGAGTTGCAGATAAGAAAGTAAATAGATCTGTATTCTGACACTGAAGGAAAATTGCATGTCAGGCAGTATGTAATTACCTCCCTTTCTGTCTGAAGGAAGCACTCTGCATTCTCCAGAATGATTGCACAGGTTTGTCAATGTTCACAAATGAATGCTGCATAAGGACCATCAATATAAAGAGCATTGTCTCTCACACACCCTCTTCTAACTTTTATCAAGTCACACTTTGTGCAGATCAGCCTCCCTTCCACCTCCATAACTAAGCCACATGCAAAAGGACAAAATCTCATAACATTTCCAGACAGGATACAGAATAGCACCACAGCACAGAAACCACAGCAGCTTATAAACTCCATTGTCTCCCAGAGTTTGCTCAAGTTCATGTTCATTGCATCGGTGATGCTATCTAACCATCTCATCTTCTGCCATCCCTTTCTCCTTTTGCCTTCAGTCTTTCCCAGCATCAGGGTCTTTTCCAGTGAGTCCTCTCTTCTGTGCTTCAAGTTCCAAGATGGGACATTGCACAATGTTGGAAGATTGGAGCCAGCTCTGTGTGGTTGGCCTGAAACCAATTATTTGGTTCATAGCCCTCTCTGAGAGGCCAGCACAACACATCACAAAAAATATCACAACAGAATAAGAACAGGCACTTTTATATTTAGTATCTGCTCTTCCTTCCTTCCTTCCTTCCTTCCTTCCTTCCTTCCTTCCTTCCTTCCTTCCTTCCTTCCTTCCTTCCTTCCTTCCTTCCTTCCTTCCTTCCTTCTTCCATCCATCCATCCATCCATCCATCCATCCATCCATCCATCCATCCATCCATCCATCTGCAGTTCAATAATGTTACAATAAGAATATTCCATTCCTTTTGACAAAATTTGCTCTGCATGTAATCATAAGCATGAAACTTTAGAAGCAGTATATCAATTAAAATGTTGGAAGAAGAGTTAATGAAAGCAAAATAATAACAATAAAAGATAACATGGGAGAGTTGAAAAAAAATGTTCTAATGTAATCCATGCCACTTTCAATATGTGTTTGTTCAAAAATGCATTTGCTCAGAAGGAGGTATTGCTAAACTCCTGCTAAGCTCCATAGAAACTTGTCCTAGTAGTATATTTACAGTTCAGCTTTATACTTTGTGGGGAGGGAGACCTGTGGCCTTAGAAATCTTTTTAAACTACAATTCCCAGCAGTCACAGTCAGCAAGTCCAATAATGAAGGATGCTGGGAGCAATAGAGCATATGTGGAGCCAGAGATTCTCCACTCCAGCTATACAATCAAGTAGATCTAAACAAAGCTTTGACAAAAGATTGATTGAAACAGGCTTTTGAAGCACCTCACAAGAGAAGTGTGCACACCCACAAACACACACAGCCTTCTCAGTTGTGGAGCAACTTTGGTATGCCACTTTGGTTTGCTCAATCAAATTACTACAGATATCAATGCAGTACTATGAATTTTTAAAGGAAAACTTAGTGAAATTAAACAAACCTGTGTTTGATGGGAAGTCCCTGATACTCACATGATAGTACAATTGAAATAGGTGCCTTGTAGAACTGCAAAATTGTAGAATTCTACAATCATAGGATTGGAAGTGATGTTGGAAATTGTCTTGCCCAACACTGCTCAGGGCAGGAAACCTCAGAACAACCGGGACGAATGGCTGTCTAACCTTTGTTTGAAAGCTTCCAATGATTGGGCATCCATGACTCAAGGAGGCAGGCTTATCTACTGCTTTATATCTCTCATACTTCTAGTTTTCCTTTCAATCTCCTTACGTTGCATCTCTTTTTTTTCTTTAAAGTTCATGCAAGGTGGAAAATTTCAGTCAGTTTTACTGGAATTTGTTTTACATTAACAACTGTCACTTTTATGTTTATTTTAATTTTTAACATTTAACAAATAATAATGTTTTATTTTAAAAATAACCATAGCAAAGACGTCTGAAATCCCAAGTGTTATAACACTTTTGACTGCTTTAGAAGAAGGGCAATGCTATGCTTTGGATCAAGTGAAACAAAAATTAAGGCAAACAAATGATACTCAAGCATGCAGTTTCAAAGGTGAATGAAAGTGGATTTCTGGGCCAACACATCAGCAGAGAAGAAACCCAGTCTAGTTCTGTCAGTAACTTTCTTATTATTTGCTGTGCAGGGATTTTTTTTTAAAAAAAAATTAATTTGTCAATTGTCTTCAATTGATCTGGGTGAAATGTCTTCCTGATTCAGAAGACATGTTTTACATGACAACTGAACCATGGCAAAGCAAAATGACACTATAAATAAAGTCCCTAGCTAGCTTAGCATAAATACTACAGTATGATAAAATTCCAAGTGAAAAATGCTGGTATTCCTGAAGTGAGAACCTACTATTCCTGAACTGAGATCATCTTTGATAACTTATTTTCAAGGGAAAAAAAGAATCCAATGTTTTCCTTCCATCAGACCAGTTGATACTTATTTCAAATTTTGATTTTAAAATTCATTTAAAAAATGAAAGAAAAGAATGAAAAAAAACTTTAAAAGAAGAGAGGAGAGGAGAGGAGAGGAGAGGAGAGGAGGAGGAATCAGCAAGAGGAGTATCCTTAAGATGCTATTTATCCTGTTCTGACTTATTCAGAAGTGTGTCAGGATGGAAGTCACTAGAAAACATAGGTGTTTGAAAATTTCACTCTGTTGGCTCCATATGTATTTTAAAAGCCTAGGAAGTCAATCAGTTGAAATGAGAAGTGTTGTCTGTTTGGAAGCCACCATGGCACATACCTTAGAGATGTTTAAGAATCATTGCAAGAAAAAAATTGCATAAAACCAGTATCCCAGAAATGGCAAGAACCTCAAGTATACCTCATGGACCTTTCAGATTGCTTTGATGTCTTACCTTCATAAAGACCAAAATACTCAGGAAGGTGTGGGGTCATGAACTGAGCCCTCATTATTTACCACAGTAACAGTGAGGAAAACAGTTTCAAACATGGATCCTGTTCTCCATTTTTCAGAGTTGCTAGTACTCAGTGTAACAAAACGTCTGTTCATAACAATATTTCAGTTCAGTGTTTTACCAACAATTCCAATTAGGTGAACCTCAAGGATTCAATATGGTACATATGTATACTCTTCCAGCCTTACTACAGTACACTATAGAATAGACTGTCATTAAGCAAGGTGGGAGTCAGGGATCATCAATAGATGCACTGGAATTTTAAATGTTCTTGTCACTAATACCCTTCTTGCCTCGCAGAATACTCAACATTTTTCACCCTCATCATTGATGTATGAGATGGAATCAAAACTGGATAATTTACCAATTTACCAATGCTCGCTTGTCACTGGCCATTCATGTCCCATACTTGGTTTGACTCTGCCTTTTACCATGAGACATATACAGGAAGACGCAGGTTGTTATGTGTTTGCTTCAGAGGGAGCCGCATGCTGTCAACCTGACAAAATCAAGTACGGGAAAGCCAAAGACATTGTAAAAATCATTTACCTTCTGCTTGATACAAAGATATTACAAAGCCAGTTATATACACTTTGACAAGGCATTTAAAAGGCTGACCTTGACTGCTATCTGGAACAGGTAAGTGATCCATTTATCTTTGATCTACCCAGTGACAAGAACTGAAATACTTAGACCAGTGCTTAGTGTTTCACTGAATACTTTGCCCCCAGTAGAAGATATCTCTGTGCATTCTAAGATCTTACAGCCCTGGGGGGGGGGGAGAGAAACCCCCCACCCCAATCTGCATATTATGCAAAATGTAGGCTCTGCACTTGGCAGGCCTATCTCAAGTTGTTCTGCTCAGGTCTGTCAGATGTAGGGCAACCTAATAGCACCTGATTCTGTTGTGAGATTTTTATTCTCAGTCCAAATGCACTCTCATCTGAGGATCAGGACCTTTCCACCATACACAGGCTTACATCTGGTCTTTCTCTGTCAGCCAGGCCTCCTTTTAGCATCCGTGTTACTGGAAGCATTGGAATGTGTAATTAAGAGGTAATTAGACGTTTTCCTTCTGAAGTGATTATCTTGCCTAGCTAATCTCCTTATCCGCCCTCTGCACCTAAGGCAGTACTACAGCTATTTTACTTTGAATTTCATTTGATGAGATAGTCTGGTTTAAAGCTCCAATTGTCAAGAACTCCTATTGCCAGTTTATACAAAAATCTCATTGGTGGTGCTCTTCTGAGGCTTTTCTCCAAGCCTGCCAGATACAGAAGAGATTCGCCCCAGCTGGATGTTCCCTCTGACTATTATATTCAACTTGCCTTGCTTTTGGTTTTCCAGTTAGAATCCTGTAAGTTTCACAAATAAAGTTGTTATTGTGTTGAACCCTGAGTGGGGGTGAAGTTCTCTGATTGTTAGTTCATACCAGGAAGCAGATTTTTTTTAGAAAACAACAATCCTGCAACACTGCCCCCACCCCCATATTTACCTTTATTTTTTCAAAATGATACTTTCCATTGGAGGGCTTAAGAGAACTGTATTTAGAGAAGGAGGTGAAATTAATGATGTTTAAAGAAATGTGGAAATATTGTGTGTGTGTGTGTGTAATTAAAAAAAATCCTCAGCGGTGATTAGAATGTAACAAGTATTTGAACACACTGGGATCAGCAGGAAGCCTAGCTAACATGCTCTGGGATGTAATAAAAATGAAATTTGTGATTCTAATGTAAAACCTGGAAGGCAACATGTTACAAAAATTAAGGGGCTGGGAAAGAAGCAATGAGACAGATTTATGTACACAAACATTTCTATACTTTGGAAAACAAGGCAATATTCTGAAAAATGCCAGTGTAATTAAAGAAAATGTTTAATTGATGCTTAGTTTTCATGGAATCAGCTTCAATACATCTATTCATTTCTTAGCATTTCAGAAAATTCAAGGGCAGGGAGGAATTCCAGGTTCCCAGGACAGAATATCTGAAGCCATGGGAGGAGTCAGCTGCCCTCCTCTGCTCACAAAAGAAGAAAACTGACATCAGTCCCCTTCTTCCGATACTTCCTGTCCTGACCCCTGAGTCCACCTCTTTTTAAGACTAGAATATTGCAAATGGGGGTTTGTTTAGGAAACCATAATGATGGACCATAAGTTCCCCTAGATCACATGAACTGAAATGGAAGGTTAAAAAAAAAGTCATGGAAGAAGAAGGAAAAAAGATGTGAATACTGCCAAGGCTATGAAACAAATTCAAATGCCTTTATTTATGGCGATAATTGCTTCTTGATGCTACTTGTATCTGGTATACTGCTCTACTGATATATGTAGGAAAAATGGGGGTGCATAGTGAGCAGAAGGTGTGGGTTTCCCATTGCACAAATGGGAATCCACTGATGTGATCTTGATGTCACTGCACATGACAAAGATATAGCACCCAGCAATAAGAAAACAACTTCCACACCACTTTAGTGCTTCTTTATGTGCTCTGTAGTATGGCAAGGCTATGTGATGTCCCCCGGGTTGTATAATGTATACAGGAATAAATATATAAGGAATGTTTGTGGTGACATTAGAGGTGTGACTTAAAAAATACAGCAAGTAAATGAACATGTGTATCTTGGTAGAATATTTAGTAAAGATGGGAAAATGTCAAGATGTGCAAATGCTGGTATAAAGATAAGGGTAGTATATGTAATCTCTTCTGAGGAAGGAATATTTGTTGAAAAAAGCGAAAATGATTATGTATATGAATATGCTTCTGCCTATTATGTTAGATGGAAGTGAGGAGTAGGACTTTCATGAGAAATATAAAAGTAAATTGAATGAAGTGGGAATGGTGTTTTTAAGAAGTGTGTGTGTAAAAACAAGAAGGGATAATGAGTTAAGAGGGAGGGGAAAACTAAGAAAGTCATGGCTGGATGAAGCTGATGAGATCATCAAACAGAGAAAGGTGATAAGTTTAAAACATGAAAGGCGATGTATGAAATGGCATACGTAGGCGGTGGTGGAAGCAAGGATTATTTGCAAGGATAAAAAGATATAGTGAGTAGTGCTGGTGTAAACTAGATTTAGCTATATTCTCTTTATTTTTTCTTAACTTATGCCTCTAATTCCTTTCGCTCGTTACTTCTTATTCCTTTTCTGCATTTTTCAAAATGTTGCATATCCACACGGATTGATGGGTTTGTAAGTACGTGTGCATGCATGTATTTATCAGATTTTTATCCTACCTTTCCTCCAGGAGCTGAAGGCTGCCTACATGGATATCTCCTTTCATTTTATCCCCTCAACAATCTATGGGGTAGGTTAGGCCAATGTTTCTCATGGCTGGGGGTGGACTTGAGTGGAGGTCTCTAGATTAGTTGGAGGGTTATCAGTTAAAAAAGCCATCCAGTGACAAAAAAACCCACAACTATCTATTTCTCAAGACTGAATGTAAATAGCAAGCTAACGGGCTAAAATAATTATGGAAGAGATTCAGATATAACAAATGAAAAGAAATGGAAATAATAGGTGCTATCTTTCCCTCCCTTCCACAAGTTATTTGGTACAATTCACAAATTGGACAGTGGTAATTCTAATAATGACCCCAGGATTAAGAATGGGAAGCATTTTACAGGGATTTTGGCACACCATATGGCAGCAGGCACTGGAGCTGGTTGGAGTTACAGATGCAATGTAGCGAGTTACACAGTGGGGAGCTCTAAGCCCCAATCCATATGGCTCTGGTGTGAATATTACTGAAATCAGAAAGCAACACATTATCAAAATAATATTAACAAAGTGGCTGTCAATCTGTATGGCAAATGGTAGGCAGCCCTTAGCTAACTCTGAGTGTTCTGAAAAAGTGAATCAGGAGCAGACCTGGTTAGTACCTGGCTGACCACCAACAGGAAATTCCAGGACCAAAAATTAAGACTGGTAAGTAAAAAAAAATCATCTCAGAAGATGGCAATGGCAAGTCCTTCCATCTTGTTGCCAAGAAATACATGAAGTCACTAGAAGATGAGCTTGACTCATAATTCTTGGCTCTGCATTGATTTCTATTTGTTTGTTATATGCCTAAGAACATGTTTATTACTTGCTTGCTTGCTTTAATTTTTACAGCATGCAATAGTCAAAACTTCCAGGGGAGCTTATAAAATTCACTAAGTTTAAACACTATATATAATAGAAAAGAACATGAAAACATTTAAGAAATTAAAACTAAAGCAAAGCCAATAATATCCCCTCGATAGAACCTTAAATAAAGGCATGATAGATCTTGATTTATTTTTTCCATAAAAATTGGTTGAGCTGATACTCTTGTGGGAGTCGTACTGCATTTTTGTAGGCTTATTGGTAATTTCTAATCTATTTGTCTTATGTACTGTATGATGTACTCCGTCACCTCAGTCCCATACATATTTACTCTAAAGTAAGTTTCAAAAACCAATCTGTGTAATGGTTAAAGGCACTGGGTTAGAAAATGGGAGATGGTGAATTTTAGTCCTGCTTTAGGCATGAAGCCAGCTGGGTGACCATGGGCCAGTCACTCTCTTTTAGCCCTAGGAAGAAGGCAAGGGCAAACCACTTCTGAAAAACCTTGCCAAGAAAACTGCATGGATGTGCCCAGGCAATTGCCAGGAGTTGACTGACCTGAAGGTACCAAAAAAAAAAAAAAAGAAAAGAAAAAAGAAAGTCATATAGAATCAGTACACTAAGCTAAGATGATGGCACAGAAGCCAATATTTCAGCATTTTGATTCCTTAACCCAGGGGATGGCAAACTTTTTTTGCCGGGAGCCATTTTGACATGCTCGTGCACATTTTGAAGTGCTCGAGAGCCAGGGGGCGGGGTTTGCGGGCGGGGGCCAATTGTGTGGAAGGGGGCGGGGTTTCGGGCGGGAGCCAATCGCGTGGAAGGGGGCAGGTTTTGCGGGCGGGAGCCAATCACGTGGAAGGGGGCGGGGTTTGCAGGCGGGAGCCAATCGCGTAGAAGGGGGCGGGGGCTCACAGAGGGAGGGGGTGCAGCCAGCGGCTCTGCGCAGCGAGGGGCTCCGTGAACCCGCCCCGGCCGCCCCACCGGGAGTGGCGGAGAAACAGCTGCCAACCTCCGCTCCCCAGAATATCGTGGGGCAAAGGGAAACCTGCCCGGAGGGGTCATCAGGAGCACAGGATCCGGCCCCAGCCCAGCCCGGCCCGCAGCTTCGGCGCCCTCCCCTCGCCATCGCGAAAGTCCCAGGCGATGGCGGGGGCATGTTCGACCTGCTCGTGCAGCACAGGGCGGCCGACCCCAGAGACTCCGCGGCCCCCCGGCTGCAGCTCTTCCACCACCTCTCCTCCTCTCTGGCAGCCGGGGGGCCGCGGAGTCTCTGGGGGCGGCCGCCCCGTGCTGCACGAGCAGGTTGAACATGTCCCCGCCGTCGCCTGGGACTTTCACGATGGCGAGGGGAGGGCGCCGAAGCTGCGGGCCGGGCTGGGCTGGGGCCGGATCCTGTGCTCCTGATGACCCCTCCGGGCAGGTTTCCCTTTGTCGTGGGGCAAACCTTCACCCTGCACCGCCCTGCCGCTCGCGTCCCGGGCGGGCGAGGCATGGAGAGAAGGGGAGACGGAGGGGCTCCCTCTCCAGCCTCTGCACCCCTTCAGGCCCGTCTCTGCGAGGCCCGGCACGGCAGGGAGGCGGTGCTGGCCTACCCGGAGGGCCTCCCGCGGCCGCTTCTCCAAGGCAGGTTGCAGAGCGCGCGCTGCGCCCACGGGAACGCCTGGTCCCTCCGCTCCCTCCAGCTCCGCCAGCAGCGCCGCCCTCCCCATCCTGCCACCCGGCAAACCTCCTCCGGCTCCGTCCCCCCGCCGCCACCACCCCAGCCAGGCCCCCTGTGCCGCCCTGCCACTCGCGTCCCGGGAGGCGGTGCAGGAGCGGCTGCAGGGGCAACGTGTGTGCGTGAGAGTCAGCTCCGGGGGTTGCGGGGAGGGGGAGGCTGTGTTTCCCCCCTTTGGGTTGCAAACGGCCTTGCATGTGGGCCTGATCAAAGCCAAAACGCTTTTTTTTTTTTGAAACACGGCGCAGGAGCGGCTGCAGGGGCAACGTGTGTGCGTGAGAGTCAGCTCCGGGGGTTGCGGGGAGGGGGAGGCTGTGTTTCCCCCCTTTGGGTTGCAAACGGCCTTGCATGTGGGCCTGATCAAAGCCAAAACGCTTTTTTTTTTTTGAAACACGGCGCAGGAGCGGCTGCAGGGGCAACGTGTGTGCGTGAGAGTCAGCTCTGGGGGTTGCGGGGAGGGGGAGGCTGTGTGTTTCCTTCCTTTGGGTTGCAAACGGCCTTGCATGTGGGCCTGATCAAAGCCAAAACGCTTTTTTTTTTGAAACGCGACCCAGGAGGCGGCGCAGGAGCGGCTGCAGGGGCAACGTGTGTGCGTGAGAGTCAGCTCCGGGGCTTGCGGGGAGGGGGAGGCTGTGTTTCCCCCCTTTGGGTTGCAAACGGCCTTGCATGCGGGCCTGATCCATGTTGCTGCCATCATTTTAAAAAACAAATGGCACTTGTGGGGGGGGGAAGGCATCTTGTATTAATTTTAGGGGGGGAAAGAAGGCAAAGGCGAGAGAGCAATAGGCGCATGGAAGTTTTGAAGAGAGAGTGACCAATTCTTGAACGCGAAAGGTACACGTTGGAAGATGGAGATCCACAGGGGTGGTTGTCAAGACAGGAATTCAGACCTAGAAATCCTATGTTGGGCTCGGGGCCAGCGAGGAGGAGGGAGAAGGAAGAGGAGACAGAAGGGGAAACGGAGAAGGAATTTTTAGGAAAAGGGAAAAGAGAGAAATGCGGCCCAGGACGCGGCGCGCGTGAGAGTCAGCTCCGGGGGTTGCGGGGAGGGGGAGGCTGTGTTTCCCCCCTTTGGGTTGCAAACGGCCTTGCATGTAAAGCCGTTTGCAACCCAAAGGGGGGAAACACAGCCTCCCCCTCCCCGCAACCCCCGGAGCTGACTCTCACGCACACACATTGCCCCTGCAGCCGCTCCTGCGCCGCGTTTCAAAAAAAAAAAAGCGTTTTTGCTTTGATCAGGCCCGCATGCAAGGCTGTTTGCAACCCAAAGGGGGGAAACACAGCCTCCCCCTCCCCGCAACCCCCGGAGCTGACTCTCTCACACACACGTTGCCCCTGCAGCCGCTCCTGCGCCATGTTTCACAAAAAAAAAAGCGTTTTGGCTTTGATCAGGCCCGCATGCAAGGCCGTTTGCAACCCAAAGGGGGGAAACACAGCCTCCCCCTCCCCGCAACCCCCGGAGCTGACTCTCACGCGCGCCGCGTCCTGGGCCGCATTTCTCTCTTTTGTATTATTGTATTATCATGTCTACAGGCAGAGTTAAGAAGAACTGCCTTACAGTACCTTCTGTGCCCATTTCTGTCGATTATTCTTGGAAACAGTCAAAACATTTCAAGTATTGGTTTGACAGTCACATTTTCAATTCATTGATTTACAGAAGGCAGTATAGACTAACAAGTTATTTAAATGTTTACTGATTTGTTTTTACTTTACTATTTTGGCAGTCAGAACTAAACAACCAAAATAAAACTTAAGGAAAAAAAATTAAAATAGGAAGTAAAAAAAAATAGGAAGTAAACATCTAAATTCCAGTTTTTATATTTTAAATATAAAATTGGTACCTAGGTTCTGGGAGATACCAATCCTTACAGACATATATAATGCAACCCTACTTATCAGCCTTCCCAACCTGGTACCCTTCAAATGTGTTACGTCTAAAACTTCAAAAGTTTCCAACTACTATTCCAAGTTGCTTGAAAATATTAGGAATTGTTCCAACGCAGGGCAACAGATTTGAGAACACTAGGATAGCCTTTTTTGTTTTTCTTTTCTTTTTTTCTTTTAGCTTTTTGGCAAGCACAGAACAAATGGAAACTCTTCTTCGAGCAGTTGATTTGCAATTAAAATGTTGTTTTGACCAAAATTTGTTGTTGTTTATTCGTTCAGTCGCTTCCGACTCTTCGTGACTTCATGGACCAGCCCACGCCAGAGCTTCCTGTCGGCCGTCACCATCCCCAGCTCCCCCATGGTTGAGTCTGTCACCTCCAGAATATCATCCATCCATCTCACCCTTGGTCGGCCCCTCTTCCTTTTGCCTTCCACTTTCCCTAGCATCAGCTTCTTCTCCAGGGTATCCTGTCTTCTCATTATGTGGCCAAAGTACTTCAGTTTTGCCTTTAATATCATTCCCTCAAGTGAGCTGTCTGGCTTTATTTCCTGGAGGATGGACTGGTTTGATCTTCTTGCAGTCCAAGGCACTCTCAGAATTTTCCTCCAACACCACAGTTCAAAAGCATCTATCTTCCTTCGCTCAGCCTTCCTTATGGTCCAGCTCTCACAGCCATAGGTTACTACAGGGAATACCATTGCTTTAACTATGCGGACCTTTGTTTTCAGTGTGATGTCTCTGCTCTTAACTATTTTATCAATATTTGCCATTGCTCTCCTCCCAAGAAGTAGACCTCTTCTGATTTCCTGGCTGCAGTCAGCATCTGCAGTAATCTTTGCGCCTAGAAATACAAAGTCTGTCACTGCCTCCACTTTTTCTCCCTCTATTTGCCAGTTATCAATCAAGCTGGTTGCCATAATCTTGGTTTTTTTGAGGTTTAACTGCAACCCAGCTTTTGCACTTTCTTCTTTCACCTTCGTCATAAGGCTCCTCAACTCCTCCTCGCATTCAGCCATCAAAGTGGTATCATCTGCATATCTAAGATTATTAATGTTTCTTCCAGCGATTTTAACTCCAGCCTTGGATTCCTCAAGCCCAGCACGTCGCATGATGTGTTCTGCGTACAGGTTGAATAGGTAGGGTGAGAGTATACAGCCCTGCCATACTCCTTTCCCAATCTTAAACCACTCCGTTGTTCCATGGTCTGTTCTTACCATTGCTACTTGGTCATTATACAGATTCCTCAGGAGGCAGACAAGATGACTTGGTATCCCCATACCACCAAGAACTTGCCACAATTTGTTATGATCCACACAGTCAAAGGCTTTAGAATAGTCAGTAAAACAAAAATAGATGTTTTTCTGAAACTCCCTGGCTTTCTCCATTATCCAGCGGATATTGGCAATTTGGTCTCTAGTTCCTCTGCCTTTTCTAAACCCAGCTTGTACATCTGGCAATTCTCGCTCCATGAATTGCTGGAGTCCACCTTGCAAGATCTTGAGCATTACCTTACTGGCATGTGAAATAAGTGCCACTGTTCGATAGTTTGAACATTCTTTAGTGCTTCCCTTTTTTGGTATGGGGATATAAGTTGATTTTTTCCAATCTGATGGCCATTCTTGTGTTTTCCAAATTTGATGGCATATGGCATGCATCACCTTGACAGCATCATCTTGCAAGATTTTAAACAGTTCAGCTGGGATACCGTCGTCTCCTGCTGCCTTGTTATTAGCAATGCTTCTTAAGGCCCATTCAACCTCACTCTTCAGGATGTCTGGCTCTAACTCACTGACCACACCGTCAAAGCTATCTCCAATATTATTATCCTTCCTATACAGATCTTCCGTATATTCTTGCCACCTTTTCTTGATCTCTTCTGCTTCTGTTAGATCCTTACCATCTTTGTTTTTGATCATACCCATTTTTGCCTGGAATTTACCTCCAATGTTTCTAATTTTCTGGAAGAGGTCTCTTGTCCTTCCTATTCTATTGTCTTCTTCCACTTCCGCACATTGCTTGTTTAAAAATAATTCCTTATCTCTTCTGGCTAACCTCTGGAATTTTGCATTTAATTGGGCATATCTCCCCCTATCACTGTTGCCTTTTATCTTTTCTTCTTTCTTGGGCTACTTCCAGTGTCTCAGCAGACAGCCATCTTGCCTTCTTGGTTTTCTTTTTCTTTGGGACGTTTTTTGTTGCCGCCTCCTGAACAATGTTGCAAACTTCTGTCCATAGTTCGTGATCTGAACTACAGTCAGCTCCAGGTCTTGTTTTTACCGACTGTTTAGATGTCCGCCACCTTTGGCTGCAAAGGATGTAGTCAATCTGATTTCGGTGTCGACCATCTGGTGAAGTCCATGTATAAAGTCGTCTTTTAGGTTGTTGGAAGAGAGTGTTTGTTATGCACAGTGAGTTGTCTTGGCAAAATTCTATCAGCCTATGTCCTGCTTCATTTTGTTCTCCCAGACCATGCTTGCCTGTAATTCCAGGTGTCGTCTGACTACCCACCTTAGCGTTCCAGTCTCCTGTAATGAAAATAACATCTCTTTTTGGTGTATTATCCAGTAGGTGCTGCAGATCCTCATAGAACTGATCTACTTCTGCTTCTTCAGCATCTGTGGTTGGGGCGTATATTTGGATCACTCTGATGTTAAATGGCTTACCCTGAATTCGAATTGAGATCATTCTATCGTTTTTTGGATTGTATCCAAGCACTGCTTTAGCTACTTTATTATTAATTATGAATTTGACCAAAATAATGAACACAATTCTTGATCCTGGATCTGCACACACAGAACACCATGTTTATGTGCCGGCTGGGGATACCAGCACAGAAACTTACTTCTGCACTCACATGGTATTCAACTGAATCAGAAATTGAGACTTTAAATCATATTCTTCAAAATTCAGATGTAAAAAAGTACTATTTTATCAGTTTTAAATCCTTACATTTTAATCATATGTACAACACAGTACTTTTAAAATATTATAGGTGTTGTGCGGAACGTTCTTTAATTGTCTATTAATCTGTTAATGTTTAGTTGTTCCTATTATAGGTTTTCAATCTCCATGCAGATTTTACATGCATTTTCTATTTGTTATCAGAAGCTATTTTTAACTATAGGTATCAAAACATGATTAAAGGAACAAGTTTTTTTTTCCAGCTCAGATGTTTCCATGCTGAGCACAGCAGTAAAAAGTAATTGCTTCTCTCCCCTAGAAACAATGTGTGGGTTTTTAAACTCTAAAGTAATAGACACCTTCTTTGGACTCAAATAATAACCCTTTTCTCAGGAGGAAAAACTGTTGTTTCATATAGTAAAGATGATTTCTCTTTTTAAAAGTGGGTTGTTCCCTGCTTAGGATTTAAGGGACTTGGGTGACCTGTGCAGAAAGCATCCAGTTATTCTTTTATGGGGTCAAAAATAAATGTGTCCCACCATCACCTGAGCAATGAAGAGTAGAATAGAATGACCAAATAAGCAATAAACAGGACCATGGGTTGATAAAATGATAAAATGACTCTGCCTTCCGAGCAGCCTTGTCATCTTTTGGCAGGAGAGGAGAGGAGAGGAGAGGAGAGGAGAGGAGAGGAGAGGAGAGGAGAGGAGAGGAGAGGAGAGGAGAGGAGAGGAGATTTTATGGAGTAGAGTTGGTAGTGGTCATCTCATTCCAGGGACTCCTGACTCCTGAGTCAGAGTTCATTCTATCCACCTAGACTAAATAATTTCAAGAGATCTCCTGTTCTCTAACTGGACAGTCTTATTCTTGACACCTTGTACTGACATCCAGATTGAGAGGATGGAAGACTGGAGCAGGCTTTAGATCCAAAATATCTCCCAGGAGAAGTAGTAAGACAAATTATTGTCTGTTGGTCAACTTTCATGCTGGGCATGAGATCAGATCACCTTGCTTGTGTAGGGTGACTTGGTATTTACTAAAGGTTGGCTAGTTACACCAAAGAACCTAGGAGAAGCTGGCAATGTGTAGGTCTTCAAAGCAAGATGGTCATCCTGTTTTGCAAAGCAATTCCAAGGGAATGCTTTGTTTGAACTTTCATCAAAGCAAAGCATCATCTTGGGCTTCCGCTGTGAGTCGTGGCTGACTGAAGACATCTCCGCAAAACAAGTGGAAACAACAACTGATGTGTAGAATGAAAGAATGGCGAGTAGACTGGTCCTTCGAAGCTCTCCGGAGAGGGAGAGAATAGGAGATTACCCACAAGTGCTCTGAATGGCAGCTGCTCACAAGTAGATTGCAAAACAGTGGCCTCCCATGGTTTTGTGCACCAGGATCCAAGGAAGATGACATCTTTGCTCTCAGCAGTGGCAGAGCCTTTTATAAGGACACTAAGCCAGCCAAACTCACTTCCTAATCACATTCAGAAATATTCAGTTTAACTACTTTAGGGATATTAGAGACCTTCAAAACAGCAAGCTTAATTTGACATGTGGTGAGTTTTACCTTCTTCTTTGGATTTAAGAAATTTTAAACAGAGACTTAAGAATTTAAAATAATATACAATTGGCAAAAAGCAAAAAAAAGAAAAGAAAAGAAAAAAAGAAAAGAAAAGAAAAGAAAAGAAAAGAAGAAAAAGAAGAAAAGAAAAGAAAAGAAAAGAAAAGAAAAGAAAAGAAAAGAAAAGAAAAGAAGGATTTTGATTTAAGAAAGTTTTAAATGGATTGGGAGACCAGAGAGATTTGGAAAATTGATTATTTTTGCTGTAAGATTTCAAAAACAAGTATATAATTAAATAATAAACCCATGTTAGGAACTGAGGCTTGATGAAGGTTGCAAATGGACACCAGAGGGAACTAAAGGACCAGGCAGAAAAGAGTTAAAATGGCTAAGCCATCTATAACTTATATTTTCTTATCTTAAAGATTTTTTTGAAAACTGGACAGGTATTAATAACTTATATCTCAGAAAGGATACAGATTTCAATGGATGAACTTTTAGAAGATGATGAGAAAACCTTTAAAAAACTTTTACCTGACATAGACATGATAGTGTTTGAAGGCATGGAAGACAACAAAATTGAGATTACCAAAATGGGAATACAAAAGAGAAATCAAGAAAAGGATCTGGACATGGAACAACTGCAACAAGAAATCCTGGATGAAGCCTCTTTATGGGATTTACAAAGTAGGCTGGTGAAAGCTTTGCAGACTCCTCTTGAATGCCAAAGATTGATGAAAGATCAAATCCTGCGATGCCATTGGAATGATTTAAAGGTTAAGATTATAAAGTTGGATTATTTGATCAGGGAAAAATTATTTGTTTGATATATCTGGCAACTCCTAATGGACTTTTTGCTGAACCAGGACTGAAAAGATTTTGATTTCTGGATTGCGTATAAATAAAAGTTAGGCTATGGGGAGAACAGGGGGATTTTTTTTTTGTAACTTTAAAATAGGGTGAAAAGTTATTGTATTAGCTTATGCTTGGCGTGATGAAGGTTGGAAGCCACTTTGTCTTTGTTGCTTTTTTCTTTTCTCTTCTACTTTTTTTTCCATTTGTTTTTCTTTTTTATGTACCTACTGAACTTTACTTTTATTTTATTTTTTTTCTAGTTTAGTTTGTATTCATTTTACTATGCTTATTAAAATTTAGATAGAGATATATAGATGATAGATAGATTCCCTTTTCACCCCTATGGGTATTATATGTCTTCCTCAACCTTGGGTCTTCTCTCAGAGGCCTGGGAGTTTGAGGGTTCTGTGTGTGTGTGTGTGTGTGTGTGTGTGTGTGTGTGTGTGTGTATGTGTGTGTGTGTGTGTGTGTGTGTGTGTGTATGTGTGTATGTGTGTATGTGTGTGTGTGTGTGTGTGTGTATGTATGTATGTATGTATGTATGTATATATATATATATATATATATATATATATATATATATATATAATCACAGAACCCTCAAACTCCCAGGTCTCTGAGAGATATTTATATATACAGTATATAAAAACAAGGACCAGAAGACAGCGGTGATGATAGTTGTAGTGGTGCCAAGTGACAGCAACATCAGGAAGAAGGAGTATGAGAAGTTGGAGAAAAACCAGGGCCTGAAGGAGGAACTAGAGAGGATATGGAAAGCGAAGGCCAAAGTGGTCCCAGTGGTGGTAGGAGCACTTGGGCTGTGACTCCTAAGCTGGGAGAGAGGCTCCAACAGATCCCAGGAACAACATCAGAGCTCTCTGTCCACAAGAGTGCAGTGCTAGGAACAGCTAAGATACTGTGCAGAACCCTCAAACTCCCAGGCCTCTAGTAGAGGACCTGACATTGAGGAAGACACATACCGCATATAGGGATGAGAAGGGAATTTTTATTAAAAGCAAAGCATCACCTCAAATAATGCACACATCCCTACTGTGTAGGATTGCCCATGATACCTTGGAGAGCATAAGAGTTTGTTATCTGCAGCAGCTCCTTGATGTTAATCAATACAGTTTTGACCCCTTCCTCAAATATTTGATTCAATGTTTTTATTCCAGTTGGAAGACAAGCACCAATACCAATAGGTTAAAAATATGCTGTTGAGAGTATGGAACAGTGAACAATTTCTGCACCTCTCAAAGGATTTAATTTGCCTTTTGTGTTTGCTTCTGATGCCATTGGGGGGGGGGGCAGAAAAATCTGATTCTGTCTTTTCTTATAGAAGGTAAGGATTTCTACATTTATATTCAAAATGCTGAGCGAAACCTTGATGTGTAAGTGTAATCTGTGCATTCACTGAAGTTTCAAAATGAGTGCTAATTTGTAACATATGTTTGCAGCACTAATAAAGAAAACTGAGCACATAGAGATTAATGCAAAATTATGTATTATTGTGCTCTAAGGCACCAACTACTAACAAAGTTCCATGTAATGAAGGCTAAATGTTGTGCCTGATTAAGCTAGTCATATGCAAACAATACTTCAGAGGTACAAAATGGTATAGATTTGTCTGATTTGTCTTTTTATTGCTAAAAGAGGGAGAAAGAACAATGTGGTAATGGGTGGTATGAAAGAAAGGTAGTTATAATTTACTTAAGATGTACTATACAGTACACAATAGCACTATAGTGCACTTTCAGGCAAATTGTAGTATTCAGGCAAAACTAAGTTGACTAAAAATAAAGTGGAATTATTATGTAAATATTTGGTTGGATCTTGGACTGAACATGTGGAGCTGCCTGGAATGGGTTCCATTTATCAGTCCATTTAGTCTAGTACTGTCATCTCAATTGGGAACAACTTCCCAAATCTCATTCTCTTTCATTGCTCTCTTTTTGTGACAAGGCTACTGTATGAATAATAAGATGAGATCCATAGCATTTGATTAAATAGAGATACTGTACAGCATTATTTAGTTGCAGCATAATAGGATTCACAAAAAAATAGAACAGTAGGACAGAAAGGTAGAAAGTACTGGGGAAAGTCTTAAACATCTAGGTGACTACAGATTCAAACATAACTCAAACAGACACATATGAGGAGAGCTGTGTCCACTAATAATTGGCAAAATTATTATTTAAAATTATTATAGAGGCTTTAAAATCTGACATCTTATTTCTGTCTCCCTAAGTAAAAGTACTGTTACCTTCTTTACTGGTCTTGAACATCAATCTGGGACACTGTGTGAGTCTTGTAAGAAGAAATGTGGAACTGATCAAATAGTAAAGTCCAGGTTCCTGGCCTCATGTTCTTATATAATCTAAAATGACTTGGGTCTTTGGTTCATTCCCCACACCAAGCATTCTTGAAGAATGCCATGTATCATTGGTATACATCAGTATCAGATATTGTTTCCATATTGATTTCTGTTTGTCATGACCAAAATGAAGCCAGTTTAATGCTGATTTTTCAAGTACTTCAGTGAAAACTTCAATTAGATGTCCCTCAGGCCTAGCAGTCCAGATCTTTGGGGAGGGGAGTGTGAATCAAAGTATCAAGCTGGTTGCTCCAAGAAAGTCATCACTGGCAAATGCATAACTTTAAATTAATAGTAGATTGCAATGCTATATTCTGATCCACAGCATTACCCTCTTTACATTTTTTTTAGTTTCACTTATGTGGCACAATTCTTATTGGTAATTGAAGCCTGCTAAAAGTATTCGCTTATTGAATATTCCATGCAAATAGATGTTGATTTTAACCATCTACGCTACCCTTAAGCAGTACCAGCTGAAAAATGCCTACAAAACTAAAGCATTCAAAACTAGCAGCTGTCACTGTCATTGAAGTATGAGGCTAGAGACACGATATAGCACCAGCTCCTCTCAGTTATATAAATATTCTGAAATAGTTACTCAGAGTCACCATTCTGTATAATAAACATATTCTGAAACAATAATATTTGCTGAAGTTAACAGCTGCAACACTTCCAGAAGGATGTTCATAAGAGGTTGTTCTATTATCTTGTGAAGCCACCAACAATGGCTCTATTCCACTCACATTCAGATTTTGTAATTTTCTCCACAAACTTACTCTTTGCATGACATTCAGGGTTGTAAAATCAACAGACTAGGCCTTTAAGCAGCTGCTGAATTTTATCGGAATAAAAATTTATATATGGTAAATCCTACTTAGGTCCCAGCAGGAACATGCAGATTTTAAACAGCGAGTCAGGCATTGACCTTGGGGAAAACTAACAAAATAGATGATTCTGGGAA
Organism: Charina bottae; assembly: GCA_023362775.1. NCBI lineage: Eukaryota > Metazoa > Chordata > Lepidosauria > Squamata > Charinaidae > Charina > Charina bottae. The sequence continues at coordinate 9,002,515 of JALMGJ010000025.1, forward strand.
ACTAAGGCTCCCTTGAAACATATTGAATGCTTATTTCCCTTTGCTGGTCCCCTTCTCCCAAGCCAAGCACTGCATAAAGGACTTTACTGTAGAGATTATAAACATGAGAAATGGTGAAGTCCACATCTGAGTGAAAAGAATATTAACCCTTAAGCAGTTGTCATAACAAAGATACCAAGTCATATGTAACCAGTTAGTTCTCAGGGAATTCAGAGACTAGAGCACTCTAGTATTTTCTGTAAAGCTTTAACTACTTTTGGTAGTCATGGTTTGACAAGCATGTATCTTCGTTAATGATGCATTCTTCAGACATGTTATTTTTTTTACTAGTTCTAGTTCAAGCTTCCAGAAGCTAGAATTACTTCTACAGTATTCTGAATACCAACAAAGCTCAATACATTTAAAAAGCTAAGACCATATTATAGTATGCAGTATATCCATAGTTTAAGTTATATGTACTTAGATATCACTGAAACTAATAGCAATAAATACCATTGCATATCTTCTAATCGATGCTAAAAATGGTCTAGATTGTATTACCAATATACACATATATTTCTTCCTTTTGTCCTATGGGTTACTTCTAGAAGAGTCAGTTTAGAGTAGACACATTGATTTCCTTGAGGTTTAAATTAGTCAAACTTAACCTATATTGCATTTATTAACCTATTATAATATTCATAGAAGCATGACTGGATTTTGCACTAGAGAAGGTGCTGAAACTTATGATAGTTATTTCTAGGACCAAAATTTAGTTTAGTTGACCTAAGACCAACAGGACTATTAATCATAACATAAGGTTCCATTTATTCTGCATGCAATCCTATTTAAGTCATTTTAAAGCCACCATCTTTTAATAATACTATCTGAAAAGTTAGTTTTAAGTGTCGGAATAAAATCACAATGGAGATAATCATAAAGAATATAAAGTCATTAACAAATATACTTACTGCAAAAAGTAAGTTACTATATAAAGCTACCTGGAGCCAGACCATTGATCTATCTAGCTGAGTGTTAGATTAACTTCTTCTAAGCACTCATCTTCGAATTTTCACCATATTAGATATATGGTCTAGCTGCAAAGTTTATACTTCGTTTTACTTATTTATTATCCTTTTAATTCACCCAATAATCAAAATTCTCTGGGCTGAGTACAAAATTGCTTAAAACATTAAGCATTTCCAAAAATATTTTAAAAAGCAGAGAACTGAATAAGATAGTCAATATAAGCTTTGTCCCCAATCTAACTTAGCTCTCTAATGAATACATCTGAGCTTTCAAACATCAGTTTGACAAATTTAATCTTTCTATGTGTGCACTTTAAAATATTAGGTCTATAAATAAAGAACACAGAATATGAAGAGTCATTAAGAATACATTTTTAAAGCAATAAAAATATTGTAGGCATAGGTTTTTCATATAAAACGCCATTAATCAAACTAATTAATCTGAATTAATCTGATGACAATCTGTTCTTTGGCCTTGGCTACTTACTATAATCCATGTGGAATATAATAATATTGTATTATTCAGCTTCCATTGGATCAATTCTCTCATTTATTATTAGTGGGGGGGGGGAAACCCTGCACTATGAATAAAACCAGTATTTTTATTCATTTACATAATGTTTACATTGAAATAAAATATGCTGGGAGTATTCATTTAGGGTACTGTATTGCCAAGTGTCCAAGCAGTGATCAGGTGCCCGGGCAATTGGTTCTTTTTACATCCAGAGATAATAAGCATGCCAGTGGATAAAGAAACTTAAAGCTTTATTATAAACTTAAGCAAACAGAGTTAAACAAAAACACAGTTTAAACAGATTACACAAAGCATAACAAGCATAGCATACAGAAAGAAATATATACCAAAACAAGGTAATACCTAATATGCTATTGGTTGCCAGGAGCCCCCTAATAAGGGCAGCGGAGATACCCCAAGGTGGCAATTTTCACAGCACCCAGCGCTCAGGCCTGTGTGGACTCCCAAACTCGAAAGACAATCCTAAGGTTTTTATCAAAGCCTGGCTCCCAAACCCCGTGACCAAGCCCAGCCTGACCTTGACTGGGATTCCTCCTGGGGCATGGCACCTGTCCATGACATCATTCCCAGAGCCTGGGAAGCCATCAGATAAGCCAGTGCCCAAGCATAAACAATTTCTTATTATCCCCCCCCCCCATTCCAAGCCACTAGAGGGGTGGCTGGAGGAGTGAACTTATGCTTAAACTTAACAATCTGGGGGTTTTCTCTCCCCCCACTTCCAACAAAGATATGTTCTGGAGGGCTGTTGGAGGAGTGGGCGTATGCTTCTCCTCTCCCTGCTCCCATGCCAAACAGAAATAAAAACAAGCCAGTTAAACATCAGTATAACTCAAAATAAACTCTAATCTCCTAGGTGTGTGGGGGGGGGAGCAAAATCAAAACATGCCACCTAACTCCTCGAGATACAAAGGTCTTCCGCAGGTTGCCACCACAGGTACTATTCTGCAATCCTATGTATACTTCCATAGAAATAACATTCAGTGAGACTCATGGATGAACTTAATGAGTATTACTTTTGAGGAACCTCCCTCTCTCTCAACACACACATACACATCAAGCATTACACTTCAGTAATATCTGGAGCAAACCACAATGATGCCAAAATGATGACATGCAGACAACGATATGATTAAGCAAAGGCCACTCTCACTTGCTTGCACCCCCTCTTCTGGTGCAAGAATATAACTTGTGGGATTTGTGAGATGATGTCATCATGCATGTGTTGTCACTTGCCCTCCTTGTCCACCCTCTCCCACAGATGCTCATATGTAGTGTTAATCAGGTAACAATACAGTTTTACATCATGAATTCTAGAAAAGACCTGTTGACTTAAGTGTGACTGCACTGAAGTAGGTGGTTTGAAAAATGCAGTTCCCACGTCTGCTTCTTTTACAACTTGCCAGAACTCAAATATCCTATCACTGAGTACAGAACAATGAATGTCAGAAGACTTTTAAAAGCAAAATTATCCCATTAATTTTCTTTTGCAACCTTGCTGTCAGTGGAAGAGAGGGAATAATAAAACGAGTGACAGTGCCTAATGTACCTTAGGTACACAGTGGGCCTGCATATTACTGAGCACTGAAATAACATCATATTTCTTCTTTCCATTTTTATTTATTAACTTAAAGGTATGTGATTTTGCTATCAGTGAAATCCAGGAAAGTTGACAAAGGTGGCCAAACAAATAAAAATCTCTTTTCTCTTTTACAGCTAGAATATGCAAATTACCACATTAGTTAAGAAATAAAATGTCCAAAATCTTCTCTCTCAGTATATACATATGTCTGAAAACAATGAAAAGGGTTTAGCCTTTTAGCAGACATTGCATTTCTACTCTATACTCATATTTCTTCCTACTGGATATTTATAAGGAATGAGTTGTTGTATCCCATTGTTCTCTCCATAGAAGGCTGCTTGATCCAGCAAAATGGAGAAGGAATTAATCTCATTAAATTTCCCTCCCCATTCAGCCCAGCCCCCAATCTGCTCCAAAGAGTTGGGAGATTCTTCAGAGCAGCAAGTCATAAGTGTGGCTGCACTGGGAAAGGAGACATCCCCAAATCACCTTCCTTCTTGTTCCCCTGAGACGGATCAAAGAGTCTTCCAAAATCAGAGGACCAGCAGATGGATACAATCCAATGTTTAGGGTTTGCTGAATGTTTGTTTCCCAACAGCCAAACATCTCAAACATGCAGCAATTGAGGCTAGCGATCACTTAAATGAGATTGTAGAGATTCAGTAGGCTATGTCCAACCCAGACTGTACACCAGTGAATGCTAATGTTCACATGGAATTGTCAACTTTCAGGAGTACCTGTCAAGTTGTCACTGGTTTTTTGTCAGTCTATTAAATGTTTATCAGGCTTTCCAATGTAAGCTAAGAAGGATGCATCCAAGTAGGCATTGCCTAAACAATTGATTTCCGAAGGGGGAAACAGGAAGCAGGAGAAGAAAGGAAAGACTCTATAATGGTGTATGTATATCAAAAGAAATTGTGTCAGACCTTGGGGCATAGGCATTTCATTTCCCACATCACACTAAAGCTTAAATTGATTTTGGATCAGCATGATGGGAGAATCCAATAATAGTTTCTAACAAGAGTTTTCCACTCATTTTAGTTCTTATATCTGCAAGCTGAAGTTCTCTCACGCTGAGATGGCATTCAAGGATTCATGAAATACTTTGGGCTTCTAATTCCCTCCAACTTTGATTGTGTTTAGAGAGAGGAGGAACCCAACCAGATCTTTTCTTTTGGCAGTATGGATGCTGTTAGAGACTCCACAGGGCACACACATACTGTACACACAAGCAATAGAATTATTTAGATATAATGACTTGTGGAAAAGATCAAAATGGAATGTCTAACACATCAGAAAGGGACACTTGGGTACCAAGTTTACATTCCTATATTTTGCCCTTCTCCAGATTGCTTTAATAATCTTTTCTGTACATGTATTAGAACAAAGACAAAAATACTGGAGTGTATTAAAAACAGGAAATGCTTCAATAAATAAATAAATGCTTCAATAGCAGGCATTTTAATTGAAATGGATTTTTAAAATCCTCTGATGTAGTATAAATTTAGTACATTATGTTTGCCCCTGATAAAAGAAAAGGCAGCAAACAGGAGAGAGTATGCAACAGTAAATGAAATAAGTGAAAAACTGTGCCATGTTAGGGATTATGATGAGTGTGTGTGTGTGTGTGTGTGTGTGTACGTATGCATATGCATCATTTAGTGGCTGGTCACCTCATGTGAGGAGAGGACAAACACTACATGGTTGTTTCCAACAGCCTTACTTTTTTTTCTCGTAATGAATGTGAACTATTCTTGTGGAGGATAGGAGCTAACTCTGTTGTAAAGGTGAGAGGTTTTCACTGGGCCAGTCCACGTCTCTAATCCACAGAGTTCCTAGAAGAAGTTCTGTATCTGTAGATGTTGTGCCTGCTTTTTCTTCACTCTGTCTTTCAAGCGCTTATTCACATAAGAAGAGATGTACTGCATCTGACCAACTTAGCCCATTATTCTGTTCCCATAGAAGCCAACCATATGTCTATTGGGAGCACAACACACACACACACACACACACACACAATAGTCTCCAGCAACCAGTAGACATAAGATCAAAAACCTCTGATAGCCCTTGTCCTTCATGATGGTGTATAATCCAGCTGCCAGTTCTGTCATATTCAAAGCTAACTATGTACTACGTAGTTCTCACACAAATATCTATGATGAAATAGTGAAGATTTCTTCATCCTTCTTCAGAGAATCCCCCCACCAAAGTCTTTTTACTGTGGTGGTGAGATGAACAACAGTTTTGCAATGCATTTCTATTTCGACTTTTAGGTAGCAATGTTTCTATAACTTTCTGCAGAGGTGGGAGAGAGATTTGCATTTTGCATCAACTCTTAATGTAATTTCACACTCTCCCTGCTTAGATCAGTGATTGAACCATGAAACTGACAAGCATGAATCAAGAGAACATGCTTTCAGTTTGACAGGATTGAATGGAGAAAGAAAGTGGAGAAATCTCCTCTTGAGGTGAAATCGACAGTGCTGAACTCCGTGTTACAAATAGATCTACTCTGTAACTATTGCAGTGCTGCAGGAAGAAATGCAACTATTCTAAACAAGGACAGAATATTATAGAACTAATGTTCAGATGCACAAAGCAAATTATTTTCTTAGCTATGAAAATATTTCATAATAAGAGTCCCCACAAATTAATCTGCCTCTGTAGAATGAAATATCTGCAACAAACGCTGAAATTGACAATTTCCATGGAATTCCTAGTGGCAGTTGAACTTGGATCTTTCCCTCTGTGACCAATCACTAAGGATTCATCCTGCTTCTGTCTCCATATCTCCACCTTGAGTTCTAGGTGTGATGGAAAGTTGGAAATGACTTAACTATGTAGATTATTTTAAAGCTCTCCACTTTTAAAGTCCTTCACCATGCTACAATGATACAGATAGAACCAAACTGTAATGGAGAGCTGAATCCCATCTGTGTCCCCTCATGTACTCTGGTAGCATTATTATAGGATCCAATATCATCATCCATACTATCAATGTGACATACACTATGTGGATAACCAACTGGCTGGACACCATGTAAAATAATATATGGACATGAATCTGATGTGAGATATGGCAATGTAGTGAAATCATTGGGGAACATTTCATCTGTTCAGGATCCTGATTCAGACCTCAAGCTGGCCACCCTTAGGAAAAAGGAATTACAAACTACATCATGAAACACTTGAGCAAAAATTCATTGAAAATTTAACTCCATTTCTGATGAATTAAAAACGAGCAAGGTTTCTTGCCACACTGCATATATTAACTAGTTATTCAAAGTATGAATGTCTGAGTCACATCCAACTCCTGCTTTATGTTTGATTCTGGATCTTACCTTTTCTTCACCCATTTCCCTCTTTTCTCTCCCCTTTTCCTTCCCTGACAACAGCTGCGTGCAGATACTGCTGGAGGTTGAAGCAGTGTGTGTGTACACACATGTTTCTAAGAATGGAAATCTGACCTAACCAATGATTAGTGAAGCAGGTTTTATAACTAAAATGGAAAGGAGATTGATTAAAAGGAAATATTTTAAAGGAATAGGCCAAACCTAGCACCTAGTGACCACATCCAACTACAAGCGTACATACTCATACACCTGGGAACAAAGGCAAAAATAAGTGGCCTGAGATTAGTAATCTCATAAAACAAAGAGCTGGCTGGGTGATAGAGAAAGAAGGGGGCACAGAGTAGTAAATCCTTAGCTCTATCAACATCCCACTTCCCCCTTGTGGTCAGTGACATCAGATTTGGACTTCCAACAGTTTTAATAATCTTTTCTTAGAGCTACATTCTATGCATCTGATATATGGACTTACACCTATGAAAGCGTATGTGATAATAATATGTTAGCCTTTAAGTTGACACTTTAATTTTTTTACTGTAAAATGGCCAGCTCTTGGAAAAGTTCATTATCAAATCAACAACAGAAATCATGAAACAGTTGTATTCTAAATTTTAGAGATACGGAAAATGTCAAAGAGGGAAGAGAGTGATAATAAAGGGGGATTTGATTACTCATAGTAGTTTCTTGAAAATAGTTCGTAAAGAAGTACAGCTTTCAGCCTCTCTCAGCTGATAAGAATATATTGCCTAGGTTTTAGTGACTGTTGTGTTTTAAATATAAGCCCTATTTATATCACAGTCATGTTGAGTTTCATGCACCTCTTTCTTCCATCTGTTCTGCATAAAGAGTTGGAAGTGTTTCTCCTCTGGGTCGGAGATACAATTTTAATCTGTTCCTTGTTTGGTAACCATGTGAGAACTTCCATCTCACATCAGCCACCTCACTTCTAAAACTGCAGAGGAGGCAAAGAGTATCCTCTTCATGGTGCAAGGCAATATGCTGAAGTGAATCAAAGTTGCTTAGTAGAGACCTAGTTCATAGTTATGAGTAAGAATTTTGTTTGTTTCATTTTTTTGGAAAAGAATTAACTAACATTTGACAATATCTTCACAAATAGTAGGTATGTGCAAAGCTTTAAGTGGATGTTTCACCAGGGAAGGCTTCAAGAAAGCATCCTGTTGAAGCTACATTGTAAACACAGTTCTTTGACTTCTAGGAGCAAAGCAAAATGGCATGTTGCTTTGGACTCACTCTCAGCCTTCTTCTACAGAGCTCATGTTGTGGGGAAAGGCTGAGAAGAGGAGAGCTGTCTCTTGGAGTGCTAACACAAGAGTTTTCCAGGCTGGGCAGCTTTTGCAAATGTTGAAGGATCTGCCTACAGTTTTTGCCACAGGCAGCAATGTCTATGATGTGCAGTAATGGTCATACATGTAGGACCGTTTTGATGAATGCTGGGAGCAATCCCACAGGAATCTCCAGATGGCTCGTTGAAAGCTTTGACAAGCAATGAGAATAGTGCTCACTTCTTTTGACCACTTTCCAGTTTGATCAGGAGGAGACAAGCGGCACCTCCTCTTCAGTGTTCACTAAGAAGCCTTCCAGCCTGGTCCATATTTGGACAATTCCACAGGTGTGTGCTAGTTGTGGCCACTCTGAATTCTCCTCCATTGGTCAAAAGTCATCCAGGCTGGGTGACTTCAGTTAACGCTGTGGCAATTCCAAAGCTGCCCAGCCTAGAAATATTTCAGCCAGTACGGAGGGGATAAGGCTGAGAGGAGCTTTTGCTCACAGCACTGGGTTGAAGCAGTTCAAGACCACTACAGTGTTTCACTGAGATGAAGTGATTAACCTCTTTGGTTTGGTCACCTGCAGGGATGGAATCATTTTGCAAAATCTTCAAACCACCCTAATAAATTAACCTATTTATTATAGGTTATACAGAACCTAAGGGTTTTTAAAAATGAATATGGAAGAAATGACAACTTAGATATCTCTTCATCCAGCCAGAGTATTTTGAATGGTTAGCTCTTAAAAGTCTGTATTCCAAATTTAGATTCACACTTTTTTACTCCTAATCGATTCTGAATCGTCAACCGATAGATGATAGCAAGATACAACATGACTTTTCCCATGCTGGAAATAGATGTATCTATTGAATTTAGCCAGTAGAGATGGCTGAGAAGTTTGTTTTGAATTTCAAAAAGGTTTCTTGGAATATTTGTAGTATCATCTGTGGTACAGAACTGGATCTTCAACAAATCATGAACTTAAACTTCACTATTTTTTGTGAAGAACTTACCTGAACTAGGAAATTTCTTCAGAAATAGGAATGAAAAAAAACTCAATATTGTAATTACATATATTGAACATATTAAGATTAAGCAGCATTAATGTTGTGAGTCATCTTCCAAATAAACATTATACAATAAAGAAGGATTGGGGGATGATGATAGCAAACATTGAATAGGAGTTGTGAGTATTGAATGCTGAGCAGACATTTGAGGGAAACAAACCCATGAAGAGCACAAAAGGTAGAATTAACAGGATGATGATGATGATCCAGAGGAAATTTAAAATAAAATAGATATCATAGGCACCCATCTGCTCTCAAATATACTAGAGAATATGAAGAAAAGGCCAGCAGGCCTATTGAAATAATAAGCTGAATTGACTCTCCAGAACAAATACTGTAGCTCCTCACCACCCCCATTTTCATTTTCCTGTATGAAGAACCATAGAGATCTCATGCCATATAGTGTAGCAGTAGTTTCTTTATTATGGTTGAAGACCAGTACAGCATAATTTAAAACAACCCATGCCATATAGTGAACTGACTGAATAACTCCTTGGTACAGAGAAAAACTGAGTCCTATGTTCTGCATGATAGTGAGTCAGCGGTTCAATAACTTCTCCTAATTTTGGTGAGGCAGCCATGTGCCATCATCCTTTATGACAATATTAACAGTTTAAGTTCATGATTTGTTGAAGATCCAGTTCTGTACCACAGATGATACTACAAATATTCCAAGAAACCTTTTTGAAATTCAAATGTCAAGCACACTGATGTTGTTTTGTAGAGCTGCCTAGTTAAGAAAGATACAGAAGAAGATCATGAAGCCCACATGTTCTCCTTCGTAGATATTGTGCACATGAACAAAGTATTTATAGGGCAAAGCATTTATAGTCAATTACTTTATATTTATAATTATGTTTAAAATACATCAACACCATCTAACAGTGACTTTTATCATATGAATGGTGGAGAGATGAATTATAATTATTATGAGTGCTTATCATCTTGTATAAGGTAAATTGAGTTGATATATGCACATGGCTTAATTGCAACAGGATGGGAAATCAATTATTGTGCATCTGGCATTTGTAATATGTGCATTGTTATAGCAAAGCTTTGGCTTTCATACTCCCATTCATAACTTGCCAATTGCTTCATTATCCTGGAATCAGGCCAGTCCTATCATTAGGTAGAATGTAGTTGATGCTTCAGGTAGCAGACTAGAATAGGCAGCAGGTTGGGTCAAGTCCTCTCTGCTATCTTTCTGATCTGCCACTCAAATCTAGTTTATTACACCTGAAGGGCATGCTGGTCTGGAACAGCTGGCTGTCCCAGCTAACTGCCTTATACAGTATATGTTCTTCTGAGGTGTTCACACTGTGAGGAGGCTGTAAGAATTTATTAGGTGACAGGCTAGCCAGAACAGGGCTGTTACTGCCTAGGGAGGGTTGTGCAGGAAGGAATGTGCAATGGGGAAAGATCAAACCCTTCTCCCATCTCAATTACTGGGTCCTTTTCCTGCTGCAGATGAACTTTTCCTGCTAGAAAATATAGGTAGTCCTCACTTAACATCCATACGTTCCATGTCTGCTCAAAGTTACAATGGCGCTGAAAAAATGGACTTGTGACCGGTCCTTGAACTTACTAATGTTGCAGCACCCCTGCAGTCATGTTATAAATATTTGAGTCAGCCCACATCTACGACTGCCCCAACACCACCCCTCACGCCCAACTGACCATTGTCTTTGACTGTCTCTCCTCAGCTGGGCTCACCTGTCTTTCAAATTAGTCTCATAAGTATTCTTCTTCAATGGTGCATATGTGATAAGGACCACATACATAAAGCTTATAAGCTTCCCATTCCAAAATTAAGGAACAAAGTGTTCCCACAATAAATTCAACTAATTCCATTGTTTCAGAACTCATCTGCTTTATAAATTCACTGTCATTCAATAGAGAGGCATTAAAATGCCAGCTTCCAGATGATTTAGTAAATTGTTGAAATTGTAAACTTATGCTGATTGGTCTATGATCATATAAGAGATGTCAATTGCACGTGCTTGAATTTGTTGAAATTATTTATTTATTAATTTAATTTAATTTTTATCCCACCTTTATTATTTTTATAAATAATGTGGAAGAAACCACCAGCAACAAAAAATAATAATAACCAAGTCTAAAAAATTATGTTGTACCTCTGAGGAAAAGGTATGTTCTCACTATTTGGGATGTAATCAACACAGATGGGAGCCATGATCAGGAGGCCCTTTGCACAGCTCCATCTGGTGCACCACTTGCATCCTTAGCTGGAACATGAGAATATTGCCAGAGTGACTCATCACCACTCATCTATATTACATATGTTGTGGGAGAATCTACTAATAGTTCCTCACTTTCAGGAGGTAAGGGGCACAGAGGCCTGCAGGCATTGTTTTTCTGGTTGCCACACTTGCCCTTTGGAATACCCTGATATTCGATCGGCTCCCACTTTATCAGATTTTCAGAAATTATTGAAAAGAGAATCGCTGTATTTTGGAAAGTGATTAACTGGTGAATGTCATCATATATTTATTAGTTGTATTTTTGGACTGTTTTTATAATTTTTAAACTACCATAGTCACATTAGTTGCTATTTTTTATAATTTATTTTGATTTTTGTTTTTTACCATGGAGGTTTTATTTTCATGTATTTTAATAGCAAACTTACAGATACAGCACAGAAGACAGACAACATCAAAACATGTACTTGCATGAAGGACAATTTAATTAGAAAAATATAATGAATGGGTAGAAGCTGCTGTATGATAAAAAATGTTACAGACATCATATAGCTCCCATCAGTAAGACTCCTCTCCTCTCCTCTCCTCTCCTCTCCTCTCCTCTCCTCTCCTCTCCTCTCCTCTCCTCTCCTCTCCTCCTCTCCTCCCCTCCCCTCCCCTCCCCTTCTCTTTTCTCTTCGCTGGCATTGTCCAGAAAAGTCTGACTGGCATATTTATGATAGTTGTGAAATTTATTCAATGAAACGATTTTTTGACAGCAATAATGCTTCATATGTCCCCACATTTATATTGTATGTATTTCATTGTGCTTCACTGTGCTTACTGTATGTCTACATACAAAAGAAAATGAAAAAAACTTGCCAATATCTAATTCCATTTTTCCATTTACAACCACATACCTAGGTACCTTTTAACCCTGGCGGGGAGGGGGAAGAAAAGAAATCTAATGTTTATTACAACCAATAACAGGAAGAAGACACTGTATTTGTTTTAGGAACAACAAATGTGTCTTAGTAGCAGGGATGGAACTAGGGTCTATGTCACCCGGGGCAAACATGGATTCTGTGCCCCCCCATGGGTTTTGTCATTTTGGCACCTCCGGGCATCATTTTGGCACTCCCCCCAGCGCGGCGCCTGGGGCACATGCCCCGCTTGCCCCCCCAGTTGCGGCCCTGCTTAGTAGAATTTAAGCATGCTCTTCCTATAAGTGGCATGCTAGCTGGTTCTCTTTTGGCAGCATTGTGACATGTTTGGTGTGGATAGCACACAGGTTGTGTCTTCAAATAGGTCAATCATATAGTCCTCACTTCCCTCCTACCAAACAGCAATAGCTGGGCTCTGAAAACAAGCATGTGCTTTAAAGTCCTGAGTAATTTTACACACCAAGCACTGAAGTGCTGGAAATGAAATGAAACTGGGAGAGCCAGTTTGGTCTAGTGGTTAAGGCAACGGGCTAGAAACCAGAAGACTGAGTTCTACTCCTGCCTTAGGCATGAAAGCCGGCTGGGTGACCTTGGGCCAGTCACTCTCTCTCAGCCCAACTCACCTCACAGGGTTGTTGTTGTGGGGAAAATAGGAGGAGGAAGGAGTATTAGGTATGTTTGCCACCTTGAGTTATTTATAAAAATAATAAAGGTGGGATAGAAAATAAAAAATGGAAGACTGTGGATGAGAAGTTCAGCTGATATCTGATAACACCTGATTTTATGAAGAACCACAGTCCCTGTGGGTGCACCTTGGAGAGCTGGTTTTGTTGCTTCCTGGGTACCTTCATCCTCGGGAATTTGCAGCCATGTTTCCACAAACTTCTCTTCCTTACATTCCTATCTGCTTACGCTGAGCATAATTGCTGAGCAGGCAAGCAACGATGAGAGGGAGCACAATTGAGGTTTTAATGCAATTTAATGAGATTGTATCTCATTAAGAATCTTTGGATTGTGGCAGGAAAAAAAATGAACCAATCAGTAAGGAAATAATTAATTAATTAATTAATTAGTAATAAACTAAATACAACTGTGATCATCCACAAAACAAAAAATCGAGCAAAAAAATCCCATACCTAAATACACCAACCGTGATTGCTATAAACATTGGTAGCCTTAAGTAGCAAAGATGCTATGGAACAGCTAGGTTTTTACTCTTTCATGAAATATTGTTAAAATCTGTGCTGACTTAGGGATGGGAAGCTATTCTATATATTTTTTTACATTTAGTTTTGATCTTTTGTTTATTTCAATAAAAAAGCAATTAAAGAAAAATGCTCTCATCTTACTCCTAATTTCTCATGGAGAAAAGTTATTTCCAGGAGAGTCAGAGATGAGCAACACTGCTGTCTTCTTCCCTTCCTCTGGCTGTTTCTCCACTGAAAGTTTTAAATCACTGGCTACTATTGGGGGGGGGGGGGCAGGGAATCAGATTTTTTAGAAGTCACAGTTGCATATACTGTATGTTTTGGCCCCAGGAAAGAAACTTCAACGGCTAAGGGAAAATGATAGAGAATTATATTTTTGTGTGCTTTGAAATGATTCAGAAGTCCTTCAACCTTGCACAGGCATGAGTACCTCTTCAATGAATAGCAGAGATGTGCTGTGCTTGGCCAAGATCCAAAGCACTTTGTCCAAACATTTTCTGAAGCATACACAACTTATTATATACTTAATACAGTAGTGACATCCACACAGGGAAGTCAAAATTTGCAAGATGGTGGGCATGGCATCATGATTCAAGTCTTGTACCTTTTGCAGGTGTGTTGACAGGGCTTGGATTGTCACATTATGCCCACCATCTTGCAGATTTTGACATCAAGCCAATCCTCCCCTCCCCATGGACACTCCTGATATTCAGTCTTTCAGATGCCATGGATCAAATGCCTCCTGATTTCTTGGTGTGATTCAGGGCTTGAATTCTACAGAAACCAAATTTAGGACAAATTGTTACAAGATGTAACAGAAAGATCTAAACACATAAAACAGCATGGAAAGCTTAAAAAGCTATTCTACACTGGCATAAGTCATTCTGAATTCAGACTTTCCAGAAAGAAGAATAATCATCTAGAAGGATCGTGGTGGCCATGGAATTGCTGGAAAAGTCAAACTTGAGCCAGAAATAGAGCTACCATATATGGACCCTAGATTCCAGTGGGATCATCTCAGTCTATAAATGTAGTGCTATATTCAAAATACAGCAAGGTACTCGTAATAGTGCTTTTAGGAATCTGGACTGGATGCTATGTAAAGGCTTTAAGTCATTAAAGAGCTGTATAGTTCTCTTTGGGACAATTTCAGAGGGCTCTAGAAAGTTCTGAACAGGATTTGGGGGGTACACACAGTCCCTGAGCATTGGTTTACCCACTCCTGTTTGGAAATCAATAAACACGAAGCTGTAGTTGATACGTAGCAACAGAATTATCTTTTTTTTAAAAAGGAGGATAGATCTTGTATGTGTACCCTGGAGATTCAAAAATAGAACTGTTTAGATAGCAAAATAAATCAGAAAACTACAGTGGCAGGTTCTTTTACTGGAGAGTTGTTGAAGCTGCATAGATTTGCACCTAACCAATTCTTGGAGAGCACCCATGAAGCTGTGCCCCATCCTTTAGGGTGGGGTGGGAACAGAGAGCTTGAAAAAATTGCACAGTATTGGGAAATATTGTCATGGGTATCAGCACTCTACACAGAGACAATAGTACAGTGTATGACACATCCCCAATTACTTTACCATCTATCACAAATGATGCACAAGATGTGACTTCCAGTGTTGCCATAATATCAGAGAAAGATTCTGGCAGGCATGGCTGGCCTCATGCAAGCTTGCTAAAAAAGTGCTATGATTGAATGCTCTCCAGTGTTTAAAAAAACACAGAAATTTGTTTGTATGTTGAAAGCTAAATGTCAAGACTAACGGGTAGCCTCTCCTCCTAACATGCTAATTTTCAAAGTTTAGAGTGTTTTTATATACGACTCCTCCATTAAGAAAGATAAGTGGATCGTATTATTTAGGAACACCATCCACAATGATTGTAAAAATCATGTAACTTAGCTGTCATTTCTACATGTATCAGCCTGTAATTTGGCTATCATTTCTGCATATATCAACAATATGCTTTAAGCATGTATTTAAGGAGAGGATGACAACCTTAAAATTAAGCAACAGCAGCAGATGAAGCAGTCATACTGGAAAATACCACTACAGACGTGACCACAAATGTCATTTTATTGATAATATCAAGTCTTCAGTTAATTTACAGCCATTTTAGACTATATTGCCTATATATCTTTCCCCGAGGGTAGTCATACAGTTACCGATGATCGTAATCGTGTCAGAAGAGGTACTGCTTACCAGAAGTTTTATTTAAGACTGGCACTTTGCACAATTCCATTTAAAAATTAACACTTAATCATTCCAGTAAGTGAACTCTCAAAGATTTAGCTGTTTTTTTCCTAGGCCTTACTAGAATAAATTAACATGCAAAACTTGAACTTGCCAGATGTAGACATGTTCAAACCTTATTAAAGATGGAATGAATGTATTCTGGCAGCATAGAAAGAGAAGCCTTATAGAGTGTTTCTTTTAAGAACAATACTACTTAACAATACTACTTAACAGTAGTATTGAACACTAATAAGATAAATCACTGAATGCACTTATTCCAGGATATCATAGCTCCTTCTATAGTGAAATTAAATTACAACCATTTCCCCAGCATTCTAACAACAGCAAACATTTTGGAGAATGTTTTGGAAAATGTTTATGACTGCAATAGAAGATTATAGTTTCATACTCTTAACATCATACAGTCATACAGCTGGGAAGGACCAGTTGTCATTTATTGCACTCTAGAGATGGGCAAACGTCACTAAGTTCTTACCAACTGCAAGCAAAAATACTCAAGAGTGAAAAAAATATGGAGTAGAAAACAACCAACTGTTTACTAACAACAGGGATGGATTAAAACCTAGAATGGCTTTTCTCCTTTTTTACATGATATACATTCACAGTAGTGCACATGCAAACTCAGTGTGGATGCTGATCACTATGAAAACACGGAATGTTACGGCATGCTCACACAGAGAGGACACTTAATGGTACACTGCTATTTTCCTGTTACATCCACTGAAATAGGTTATCATTGTGGGCAGGAAAGGATCATGTGCCGCAAAGCAAATGGGACAAATCTGTCAGCTTTAATCAGATCCAATTGTTCAATATTATAGTCGAAAGTTCATTTTGTTCTGTTTTTCCACATCAGTTTTTGTTTTGTTTTTAAAGTCGTCATGAAAGATCATATACATTTTTGTGCACATTCCTTCTACTGTAAACCTTTGGGAATGCTATTTTAATAACATGTAAATGTTTGGAAGCTATTTTAAAATAATGTGCCTTGTTCAGTGTTCTTCTTGCATATGTACAATTTTGTGCGCACTTTCCCCTTAGGTATGCATATCCTGCTTATGTATAATTTTCTTAAATGTCTGGATGTGATCATATATTATTGAAGGATAATTGCATTAGATATCACCCTCTGTATTTTTTTAATATCACTTAATCTTATCATTATTTTAATTATGAAACCCTGTCTGCCATTACTTAATCACAAAATCATTTCACTTGAATATCTAAACAACAAGACAGCAAAACAAAAGTTTGTAAAGTCTTTTTCCCACCCAAGAAAACATTTCAAGATTTATGTAACATTTATCTGATTCACAGATGTGTTTGACATTTGTAGCTGTTTTTTGATATTACGTGAATGGGCAATATTGAGTTAAACCATAAAGCATTCAATTTTTATAAGTGCTCTTCAATATATATCCCTTAGCAGCTTCTTACATGAATCATAAAAAATATTTTTAGAGGAAGGGGACAGTCAGTCAAAATGAACATTTTAATTAAAATAGAAATGAAGGCTAGGTATTAATTCACACAGAAAGTTCATTTAGATGTCCATCAATGATATATACAAGTAATGAGAAGGAAAAATGAAGTAGGAGAGCAATAGTCCAAATATATGCTCAGACAGATACATTATAAATCCCAGGCAAAATAATTACAGATTTGCAGGTGAGAATATCTTGCAGGAGCTCTAGTTGCTCAGAAGATCCCAGCTTCTGTATGGGCATTTATTTGCAGAACATTGTTATTGGCTGAAGCCAATATCCTCAACTCCTTTGCTTAGGACAGGATCCACTGGAAGATGGCAGTCTGTATCTGTATTTTCTTCCTGTGGCTGCCTTTCTTCCTGATGAGTGCCCTGCCATGTTTAATGTTGAAATTAAGGCTTAAAAGTTGCTATCCCAAAAGACGCTGATTAGATTTAGTCATCTTAAAAAAAACCTAGCTTGGGTGACCACAGGAAAGAACAGTCAGATCTTATTTATGTGTGCTGGGAAACCTTGTGCATTTCTTCCAGGAACAAATGGAACGCGGAGGCAGAAAGAACAAAATAGCCACAGAGCAAACCGTAGCAAAATGTCATTAGAGTATTGGAGACAATTACACTGTTAGGCTAACCTAATGTCAGATTTGAAAACATTGCAATACAGCATAATGTAATTTATTTTCATATAACCATCTTAATGCACATTATCGGGAAAATGCTTTCCAGCCAAAAGCAGGCATAAGTGCAATGCAGTTTGAAAGCGAATTCAAGGCCATAAGATATTTCAGACCTCATTCTCATTCTGATTTGTTCTGATTATATTATTATTATTATTATTTAACTGGAACACAAATTCTCCCAACCCCACAGGAAATAATGTTTCCAAAAAGATAATTTAATAGGGAACATTGTTTCAGTTCATTTGAATGTTGTTGTTGTTTACTCGTTCAATTGCTTCTGACTCTTCATGACTTCATGGACCAGCCCACACCAGAGCTTCCTGTCAGCCGTCGCCATCCCCAGCTCCCCCACGGTCGAGTCCGTCACCTCCATAATATATATAAATGATATATATAAATGATATATATTCAATATCATTTGAATAGTTTCAAACAATTCTCTGAAAATGCTATAATGAGAAGGCTATTATGATGGGCAAGCACAGGAAGGAAGGAAGGAAGGAAGGAAGGAAGGAAGGAAGGAAGGAAGGAAGGAAGGAAGGAAGGAAGGAAGGAAGGAAGGAAGGACATAGCAGTATCCCATAATAGGTTTAAGGAATAATATGGAGGACTAAAAAACTGTTATCTGCCACTGCTACTGAATGCGGTAATGAACAATTTGATTTATTCCTCTTACGAAATAAAGCCACGCTAACTCACACTTCCCAGGCTAATTTGAGGCTCAAAACACAGATCCTTTTTAGATTCTATACGTTCCTGGATTTTGCACTGAAGTTCTCAATTTAAAGTAAGTAAATAACGCAATTTGGGGATGGCATAAAGACACAGACATTTCACAGAAAAAGATTTATGCTCAAGCATATACAAAACTGATCTAGGCTGATACATCCCTATTTCTGAAAATCCATGGGATATCTACAGATTTTGCCTTAGCATGGTGATAAAAGTGACTCTGAAGCATTGATTTATACCTCCATTTTATTTTGCATGACTCCAGGCAGCATACCAAATGCTCCCACCCGCTATTTTCCCCACAACACCAACCCTGTTAGGTGGGTTGGGCTGAGATGGAATGGTTGGCCCAAAGTCAGCCAGTTGGCTTTCATGTCTAGGGAGGACTAGAACTCACAATCTCCCATTTTCTCCTTAACTACAATATCAAACTGGTTCTCAAAAGATGTAACAGAAACGACTCCAAGCCTGGCTGGCAGCTCGACAAGTCAGAGTTTCTCAGAGCTCTGAGCTCTGAGACCTGGCTAACTTTCTATCTTGTTTGCAGGGGTCTACGGACCACTGAAGTTTCCCCCTGGAGAAGGGGGAACCAGAAGATTGCTCACAGAGCCATTGTAATTGCACACTCCTGTTTTTCTTTGTTGTTTCCACCGCGGAGAAGAACGGGGGGGTGAATGCAATGAAATGGCCGAAAGAGGATTCTAGCTCTGCAGAGAACAGTAAGTCTCTTGGGAGACACAAGAGTGACAGCCAGCTTTTAGATCACCTTATATTAGTTTTTTTTTTTAGATTAGTACATTTTTATTATTCTAAAATTTATCTTTGGACTCCGTTCAAAATGTTGGCTAATTTTGTGTTTTCTTTGCTATAATTAATTTTGGTGGAAGTTTGATAGATTTTATTTTGGCAACATAGTGAACAAGTTTTGTATTTTTCTGCCTTTCTTTTGTATCAGAGAAATTGGGATTTAAGAGACTTTGTTGGTATTTCTCACTCGACAAACTAACTGACTTTTGAGAAATTGTTTGTTTGGGTTAAGCAGCTTGCAGCCTGAAGAATAAAGAAGAATAAAGAATAAAGTATAGAGAATGTGTGCCTCTCTACCTTTTTTTTTTTCTATTTCTATTTTTTTTTAGAAAGGACTATTTTTCATTTGGAATATATTTTCATCTTTCCCTTTACAAACTGTTTGAAATACTGCTCTGTGGAATTTTTTCATCTCTTACTTTAAAAGCTTTTCTCACATAAAGAAATAGACATTATTGATAAATAATAGAACAGCTGTTCCTTGCTCCCTGAGAAATTTTTTTGTTTTGACTACGGCAGTTGATTACGCTTTGAACAATAAATAATGGCCTTTCTCACAGTACTTCAGGATTTTAAGGAAGAAACCAGCAAAAAATTTTTGCAAATTAAGAAATCCATAGAACGTATATTAATAGTTTTGGTGGCTCAGGAACAGAAGGTACAAGGGACAGATTTAGAAACAGAGGAAAGATCTTTCGAATCAGTAGAGAAACAGGGAAAGAGGACTTTGAATGTATTGGTACAGAAGAAGATTATGATATCTTACAGGAAGTGGTCTATTAAATGTTTGGGCATAAATACATTGTGGCAGCTGAGACAGGAAGATTTTAATATGCAAATTGATAGATATGGCAAAATAAACATTTTGATATCCCACATGAGTTACAGAAATAAACAAGTTGCATATTGTGATATTGGCATAACCTAAACAGGAGATTTATTGATATTGATTTGGAATGCAAGGTGAATGAAAATGCGGATTTGGTATTGTACACAGAGTAAGCACAGATATGAGAAATTTTGTTGTGTTGTTGTTTATTCATTCAGTCGTTTCCGACACTTCGTGACTTCATGGACCAGCCCACGCCAGAGCTTTCTGTCGGCCGTCACCATCCCCAGCTCCCCAATGGTTGAGTCCGTCGCCTCCAGAATACCATCCGTCCATCTTGCCCTTGGTCGGCCCCTCTTCCTTTTGCCTTCCACTTTTCCTAGCATCAGCTTCTTCTCCAGGGTATCCTGTCTTCTCATTATGTGGCCAAATTACTTCAGTTGTGCCTTTAATATCATTCCCTCAAGTGAGCAGTCTGGCTTGATTTCCTGGAGTATGGACTGGTTTGATCTTCTTGGAATCCAAGACACTCTCAGAATTTTCCTCCAACACCACAGTTCAAAAGCATCTATCTTCCTTCGCTCAGCCTTCCTTATGGTCCAGCTCTCGCAGCCATAGGTTACTACAGGAAATACCATTGCTTTAACTATGCGGACCTTTGTTGTCAGTGTGATGTCTCTGCTCTTAACTATTTTATCAAGATTTGCCATTGCTCTCCTCCCAAGAAGTAGACGTCTTCTGATTTCCTGGCTGCAGTCAGCATCTGCAGTAATCTTTGCGCCTAGAAATACAAAGTCTGTCACTGCCTCCACTTTTTCTCCCTCTATTTGCCAGTCATCAATCAAGCTGGTTGCCATAATCTTGGTTTTTTTGAGGTTTAACTGCAACCCAGCTTTTGCACTTTCTTCTTTCACCTTCGTCATAAGGCTCCTCAACTCCTCCTCGCTTTCAGCCATCAAAGTGGTATCATCTGCATATCTGAGATTGTTAATGTTTCTTCCAGCGATTTTAACTCCAGCCTTGGATTCCTCAAGCCCAGCATGTCGCATGATGTGTTCTGCGTACAGGTTGAATAGGTAGGGTGAGAGTATACAACCCTGCCGTACTCCTTTCCCAATCTTAAACCAGTCCGTTGTTCCGTGCTCTGTTCTTACCGTTGCTACTTGGTCGTTATACAGATTCCTTAGGAGGCAGACAAGATGACTTTGTATCCCCATACCACCAAGAACTTGCCACAATTTGTTATGATCCACACAGTCAAAGGCTTTAGAATAGTCAATAAAACAGAAATAGATGTTTTTCTGAAATTCCCTGGCTTTCTCCATTATCCAGCGGATATTGGCAATTTGGTCTCTAGTTCCTCTGCCTTTTCTAAACCCAGCTTGTACATCTGGCAATTCTCGCTCTATGAATTGCTGGAGTCTACCTTGCAAGATCTTGAGCATTACCTTACTGGCATGTGAAATAAGTGCCACTGTTCGATAGTTTGAACATTCTTTAGTGCTTCCCTTTTTTGGTATGGGGATATAAGTTGATTTTTTCCAATCTGATAGCCATTCTTGTGTTTTCCAAATTTGCTGGCATATGGCATGCATCACCTTGACAGCATCATCTTGCAAGATTTTAAACAGTTCAGCTGGGATACCATCATCTCCTGCTGCCTTGTTATTAGCAATGCTTCTTAAGGCCCATTCAACCTCACTCTTCAGGATGTCTGGCTCTAACTCACTGACCACACCGTCAAAGCTATCTCCAATATTATTATCCTTCCTATACAGATCTTCCGTATATTCTTGCCACCTTTTCTTGATCTCTTCTGCTTCTGTTAGGTCCTTACCATCTTTGTTTTTGATCATACCCATTTTTGCCTGGAATTTACCTCCGATGTTTCTAATTTTCTGGAAGAGGTCTCTTGTCCTTCCTATTCTATTGTCTTCTTCCACTTCCGCACATTGCTTGTTTAAAAATAATTCCTTATCTCTTCTGGCTAACCTCTGGAATTTTGCATTTAATTGGGCATATCTCCCCCTATCACTGTTGCCTTTTGCTTTCCTTCTTTCTTGGGCTACTTCCAGTGTTTCAGCAGACAGCCATCTTGCCTTCTTGGTTTTCTTTTTCTTTGGGACGTTTTTTGTTGCCGCCTCCTGAACAATGTTGCGAACTTCTGTCCATAGTTCTTCTGGGACCCTATCTACTAAATCTAGTCCCTTAAATCTATTCTTCACCTCCACTGCATATTCCTTAGGAATATTAGTGAGCTCATATCTAACTGATCTGTGGGTCTTCCCTATTCTCTTTAGTCTGATTCTAAATTTTGCAATAAGAAGTTCGTGATCTGAACTACAGTCAGCTCCAGGTCTTGTTTTTACCGACTGTATAGATGTCCGCCATCTTTGGCTGCAAAGGATGTAGTCAATCTGATTTCGGTGTCGACCATCTGGTGAAGTCCATGTATAAAGTCGTCTTTTAGGTTGTTGGAAGAGAGTGTTTGTTATGCACAGTGAGTTGTCTTGGCAAAATTCTATCAGCCTATGTCCTGCTTCATTTTGTTCTCCCAGACCATGCTTGCCTGTAATTCCAGGTGTCGTCTGACTACCCACCTTAGCATTCCAGTCTCCTGTAATGAAAATAACATCTCTTTTTGGTGTATTATCTAGTAGGTGCTGCAGATCCTCATAGAACTGATCTACTTCTGCTTCTTCAGCATCTGTGGTTGGGGCGTATATTTGGATCACTGTGATGTTAAATGGCTTACCCTGAATTCGAATTGAGATCATTCTATCGTTTTTTGGATTGTATCCAAGCACTGCTTTAGCCACTTTATTATTAATTATGAAGGCTACTCCATTTCTTCTGTGGTCCTCTTGTCCACAGTAGTAGATCTGGTGGTCATCTGATGTGAAGTGGCCCATCCCAGTCCATTTCAGTTCACTGACACCTAAAATGTCTATATTTAATCTTGACATCTCACCAATAACCACAACCAATTTGCCCTGGCTCATAGATCTTACATTCCAGGTTCCTATGGTGTGTTGATCTTTAGAACATGGGATTCGTCGTTCACCACCAGCACCGTCGGCCGCTAGCCGTCCTTTCGGCTTTGAGCTAGCTGCGTCATCACATCTGGGGCTAGTTGAACGTATCCTCTGTTCCTCCCCAGTAGCATTTTGACCATCTTCCGACCTGGGAGTCCCATCTTCCGATGGTATACCGACATATCTTTGGTTGTACTGATCCATTTAGTTTTCATGGCAAGAATACTGGGGTGGGTTGCCATTACCTTCCCCAGGGATCGTATTTAGTCTGACCTCTCTGCCACGACCTTCCCGTCTTGGGTGTCCCTTCACGGTTTAGCTCATGGTTTCATTGAGGTGCTCAAGCTCCAGCACCACGACAAGGTAACGATCTCCTTTGCTGGAGATGTAAATGAGAAATTTACAGATGCATAAAAACATGATATTTTAAGTGTAAGATACAAGATTATAAATAAATATGTTGATATTATATATTACTCTTTCTGGAGACACATTTATGAGAAGACAATGAGATGATGAGATGGAATTAGAATGTAGGTTATTACAAGAATATGTTGTATGTATTAGGTTATATGTTATGTTAGGTTTTGTATTTTTGCTATATTATGTATTATGTTATGTAATATGTTAGATTATGTATTAATGGAATATATAGTCATAACATGAACAGAATATACTGTATTTTATTAGACGTAGATAAGGCCTTTATTTGTTTTACTAATTGGACTTTATTGAAGATATAAATATAGATGTAAAAATGGAAAGAGCAAATGGAAAACATTTAATTGATGCAACAACGAACATTTGATTACTATTCTAAGGAGTAGAAACCAGAGATGGATTGTTGGAAGATATCAAGAAAGGCGAAACCTATATGAAGAACAGAAGATTGGATTATAGAAATCAAAGGCTATATGACAAAGAAAAGTTTCTGTGTATTGTATTAAGGACTAACATTTAAAGTTAATTGTTGTACTTAAAGTTCAAGGATAAATTGGAGGACATCTATTTTCTATATTTTTTTCTTGTTTGTTATTTTTTGACTTCACTTTTTCTTTTCCCTTTTCTTACTTTGTATTTCTATTTCTTTTCTTTTGTATTAGCTTTTTATGTGTATTTTAAAATTAATAAAACTTATGGAAAAAAAAAAAGATGTAACAGAAACAAAAACCTGGCATCTTCAGACATCTGCATTAAGTCACACAAACAGCCAATGGTCCCAGAAAGCAGGATGTTTTGAGCAAAACATGAGGCTGGGGGGTTTGTAAGTATAGGTCATTATCTGTTTTGTCTTTGTATTTGGAAAGGTGTGTGAATTTCTCAAACTAGACTGATTTATGCTCAGTTTAACCTAAATGAATATAAATTGAAGGTACTGAAATATGCACTTCCTCCTGTTGACATCAGCCTTGTACTGAAAAGCCCAAAATCAAGTGCAATCTGTGAAGGAAACCACAAAAACTATCATTATAATTATTATAAATCAATATGATTTTTCCAGAGATATGGAATATGAATTTTACTCTATCTCTGACATGGTAAATCAACTTAGGTTGAAAATATTTGATACGTGATTTAGAAGCACTCCCAGAGAGAGTATGTGTCTTTGTCAAACAAACAGGCTGTTCTCAAATCTGCTGCTCTCAAGATTATATTGGGATTCAAAACCCAGAATTATTTAGCAAGCTGACTGGGAAACTTTGGAAGTTGCATTCCCAACACATCTGGGTGGTGCCAGGTTGAGAAACAATGTTGCAGTGCATATTTTAAGCAAGCAATGGAATTGCAGGAAAGAAAAAAGTCATAGATATACTGCATCAGCAGATGGCCACAGCTGGATGTTGTTTAAGGATTTTTTCCCCCTAAAATCACCAGATTTAAGTAAAGACGGCTTTACTTCAGTGAGGTTCAGCTCTGTGCTAAATGTTTGGAAGATGAGTTAGATGTGCATATCACTGAAATTTTTTTTAAATTTAATTTTTTTTAAAAAAAAATGAGTTCTGCTTTGCTAGGGCAAATATTTTAGCAATCATTAATCTTTATTATTTGCGGAGTAGAAACTTTGCTGCATGATTTAATGAACACAGTGTTAATTAATTTCCCTCACAAAAAAGCAATGGACCAAGTTAGAGCAAAACTTCAGAAAGCATATTGCAGAATATATGTCTGTGGGTGTGTTTTCTCACCATGGTGAAAACAAAAATTGGTTACTTTGAATAAGCCTTTTTGTTTTGACTGAGGCAACAATGTTGGGTTAAAAAAGGACAAAGTGGATTTTTCTCTCCTTATCTTTGTCAAATAATTCATCCAAACCACAGTCAGCATTCTTGTAATGGGATTAGTGAATCTATCAAGTTTATTGAGATTTAGGAAAAAAAAAGATAAGCAAAAGGGGGGGGGGGGGAAATCCAAAACATTTGAACATGATAGTGCATCTCTGCAAAATATGCATTTGTGTACGTTGGAAATCAGTATAGGTTTAGTTCTTCAGTCTAGCCTGAGGCTGTGGTGAAAGAAAGTTCTAGAACAGGGACATTTCATTCATCCCTCTCTCTAATATATAAGCTTAGATTTTAGCAACAAAACTATGCAAGAGTTTGTAATCACATAGGTGCTGGCAGTGACTACTTCTGAACTATATGAGAATTTGAAATTAAATATGTAGGTGGTGCTTGTGCATGCTATTTCACATTATGTGGGCTTGGGTTGTTTTTAAATGCCTTACTTCAAAGCTATATTTAATTTTCCTTTATCTTTTGCTATCTTTCATGCCCAAAGTTCTAAATTCAGGGGAAAAAATGGAAAAACAAACAAACAAACAAACAAAAATAACAAAAAAATGGCAAATGGCTTCACATAATTAGTTTCTTTATCCTTGTACACAGTGATCTTGTGAAATTTCTACAATCATTCACAAAACTTTGTGAATATCATAATTTCCCCCCTCATTACTCAGCTACTGAATGACTAAAGAAATTAGATGTTAGTTTGACTGAATATAAACTAATAGCATTCTATCTTTGAGATATATTGTTGACTGATCAGTGACATCTGTCTACTTTAACCATGACTAAATCTGGATTTAGTCCACCTAAATTTGTGGGATTTTAGGTGCCCATAATGTGAGGGAAGACTCTTACTGTGTATGTAGTTGTGTGAAAATGTTGATCATTCACTCAGACAGCCTTTATTATGAAAAAAGTGCTACTATTGAATGATGGGTGTGGAAAAATAAAAAGGACTTTGGAATCTCAAAGTTTTACATAGTAGAATTTCTTCCTAATGAGATGGGTGACGAACTGAGTAATTGGAAGGGAGAAGGGGGAAAAAGTCTAATTAACTGTAGTTACTAATTACTGGGCTCTGCATGAAAACACAGCTGGAGCCCTGATGACTGATCCTTACTTTAATTTTGCACGGGGGACATTAGATGCCATAGTAATCTACATTTATCCAGGCCTGATTTTATGAAGAGACTGGAAAACATAAATTTACCTTCAAAAACCATTATATCCCATCTATTAATACATCACTTTTGTCTGTCTGTCTGTCTGGGCAGCATTCATTATGTTACTACCCTATTCTTGGTTAAGCTGACCTTGGGAGCCTGACTATGTGGTTTCTGAGAAGATAATGCATAGTTACACATTCAGCACAAGTTACAAAGCCTGCTGTATATCTAACCGGCAAGTAAGTCTCCCTGAATTTAGTGGGCCTTGCTTTTCAGAATGTAAGCTATTTCTATGAATGATTATAGATAAACTAAGCACCTCAGAAACATGGCCATTATTTGTTCACAATAACAATACGGCTTGCAATAAGTAATGTAATGCATGTTCCATTTATAGTAAGTAAGTAAAGTTTATTGTTGTAACCACAGGTCATAACATAAGAATGACACTTATTCGTACATTTATAGTAGTGATGGAGTGACATACTGAGTCTAAACGTTTCTGGTGTTTACAGTTTGGGGAAAGGGATTATACTCCATGTGAAGTGTCATGCATCTCTGTCAGTACATGTATGTGTCTACTCAGTAAGTGTTATGTTGCCTTTTATTTTTGTCATCTTTAAAAACCCTCTAACTTTTGGTAAAGAAAGGACAAATGGCAACCCTAGTTGATTTGCTGCTACCATCAGGCTTACAACAGTGTGGCTAAACCAGGACGCTTTATATACATTTACTAAGGGTGCGGGAGGGGGAAGGAAAATTAAAAGAAGGACTTATTTCACTGGCCGTGTCATTTCACCTTATCTCTTTTTGGTTTTGTTTTCAAAGGGTTGCCTCAAAATACTTTCCAGATTTGACAAACGAAAAGGAGAATAGCATTACTTACTTACTTACTTACTTACTTACTTACTTACTTACTTACTTACTTACCTCTTTCTGAATAAGAACAGAAAAGTGGAGAAGATTGTTAGACATCATTTATTAATTCTTCTTTCTTTATATTAACTAGTCTCACTTTTACCTTGGAAGCTGTATCTTAGAACACTAAGTTGCAGTAGGAAGTGTTCCAGCCCAGTCATTCAGCCATGCCTTCCTCCATGATTGCCTTTTCTAAGACCTCTCTATTCTCTGATTTTCCATTTCACTCCTTGACCAGTTTCTCACTTTCTTAGCATTCTTGGCCCTCATAAGACTGTTTTGGGAAGGCCCTCCTTATGATCCCACCCCACTCAAAAGATGTTTGCCCCAATATTGTTAATACCTACAGTATATTCTGTATACTTTGGTTATATCGAGATTAAAATTTACCTTTGACTTTTTAAAATAGTGGGGATGATTACAACATTGAGCATTATAATGTCAAATACAAAGTCTTATGGTGTGTGTGTGTGTGTGTGTGTGTGTATATATACACACACACACACACACATACAAACACACACACATACACATACACACATAGATACCCTTCCATATTCCATTATAACAGATGAGTTAAAGTTTACCTCTGGTTGATTTGCTTGGAATTAGGGATGGATTAATTTGAAAGATAAGTGAACCTTAGGGAATGGGAGATAAGAACTGAATTTCTAGTGGAAAACAGCCAAGTTTCATATGATTTGGATTTTGCTTTTAACATTTTGCACATCAACTACGCTAAGTGATCTGCTGAATGTGGAAGGGGTCAAGAACATTTGTTATAAATGAAATTAGAAAACCCAAGTTGAATAATGATGGGAGCATGAGTTGACTCTAGTCTGTCTGTTTGTCTGTCTGTCTATCATCTAGTTACCTATTTAGAAAAAGAACAAATTGAACAAAAAAAAAGACAACCACCAGATATATAACAAGATGATCCTGGATAGCTGTATAGATGGCAAATCAGTGCCTGGAAGAGAATAAAACAAATGCTGAAACACAAATGACAAATATGACATTAGTACATCAAGGCCAATTGTGCAATGACTAGTTCAGGGATGGCCAGCCTGGACCAAACCTGGACCAAATCTAGCCTTGGGAAGCAGTATTTCTTAATCTCTCTCTGTCCTGCCAAATGTTAATCCAAGGTATAATTAATGTTTTTTAAGTCAAAGAATGTTTTGGCCTTTTGCTGATCCCTCAGGAGAGGCTCTCAAATGTTTCTCTCTATTTCATAAAAAATTAATTTTTGAAAAACTTTAATCCTAAACATAAACTTTGTTTATGCTGTCCCAACCACTATGCACAGCTGCTGAAAATCAGAGGCATGGTTTCCTGCCATTTTTAGAGGTCAAAAACTCAAGCACTGAGTTTTTGTAAGTTCTAAATTCTTCTTCTTGGCGATCACTCGTAGCTGAGTAAGATAGTCTTCAAGGGGTAAAATCTTAACAGTAGATCCGTAAGTGGCTGTAAAGGCCAATTCTGGAACCGCACAACCTCCCACAATGAGGGCATAGGTTTCCAGGTGGAAGACGGTCACAATGAGGGTTTGCTTGACGTGCCTTCCTCTTAGCTTGTTTCTCCCTTTCTCCCTTTACTTGTGCTTCTTCAAAGTCCGTAGCACCTTTAATAAAGGCTGATCTCCAATTGAAACGCTCATAAGTTAGGGCTTCCCAGTTCTCAATGCTGATATTAAATTTTTTAAAATTAGCTTTGAGAGTATCTTTGAATCTCTTTTGCTGTCCACCAATATTCCATTTTCCACTCTTAAGTTGGGAGTAAAGTAGCTGCTTTGGAAGACGATGGTCAGGCATTCGAACAACATGACCGGTCCAGCGAAGTTGGTGTTGGATGATCATTGTTTCAATGCTGGTGGTTTTCGCTTCTTCTAATACGCTAACATTAGTCTGCCTATCTTCCCAAGTAATTTGCAGAATTTTTCAGAGGCAGCATTGATGGAATCTTTCAAGAAGTTGGAGGTGGCATTTGTAGAGGGTCCATGTTTCACAGGTGTACAATAGGGTCGGTAGTACAATGGCTTTGTACACAAGCATTTTGGTCTCCCTGCGAATATCCGGATCCTCAAACACTCTGCACTTCGGGAGAAAGCTACTGTACACTCGCAGAGCTCAGACGATGCTGAATTTCAGATGTCAGCTTTTGGAAATAGATGGCTGCCAAGATAAGAAAAGTTGTCAACATTTTCTAGTAACACACCTTTAAGCTGGATTGATGGTGCTGCAGTGAGATTGGTTCGAACCTGCTGGTAAAGCACTTTGGTTTTTGTAATGTTAAGCGAGAGGCCGAGCTTTTCATATGCTTCTGCAAAGATGTTTAGGATAGTTTGAAGATCTTCCTCTGAGTGCACACAGACTACGTTATCATCAGCATATTGAAGTTCTATAACAGAAGTTGTAATTACGTTATTTTTTGCTTTCAGCCTACTAAGTTTAAAAAGCTTTCCATCTGTTCGATATATAATTTCTACACCAGTCGGAAGTTTCCCTTCAACAAGGTGTAGAATCATAGCAATGAAGATAGCGAACAAGATTGGAGCAATAAAACATCCCTGTTTAACGCCAGATCCGACTTTAAATGGATCGCTTTGAGAGCCATTATTATTGAGGATTGTTTCCATCATGTCGTCATGGAGTAGCTGCAAGATGTTCACAAATTTATCAGGGCATCCGATTTTCAGAAGGATGGTCCAGAGAGCAGTACGATTTACAGTATCAAAAGCCTTAGTCAGATCAATAAATGCCGTGTTCAGAGGGTGGTTTTGCTCCTTGCATTTTTCTTGGAGCTGTCATGCAGTGAAGATCATATCCACTGTTCCCCTGGAATGGCGGAAGCCATTTTGGGTTTCAGGGAGGATGACTTCTGATATAGATAGGAGACAGTTTGCGAGGATCCTTGTGAGGATTTTCCCTGCCATAGCTAGAAGGGAGATGCCTCGATAGTTTCCACAGTCTGTTCTATCTCCCTTTTTAAAGAGAGTGATAATTATGGCATCCCTAAAGTCTGCTGGAATCTCCTCCCTCATCCAGATTTTTTCGATGAGCTTATGAAGTTGTTGTGTATGTTCAGGCCCACCTTCTTTAAAGACTTCAGCAGGAATCCCATCAGGTCCACTAACTTTGTTATTTTTCATTTGATTAGTGGCTTTACTGACTTCCTCCAAACTAGGGGGTACTGCAAGCTCATCTCTTATTTGTTTTTGCGGGATTTGCAAGAAGACTCCATCAGCCACAGTAAAGTGATGATTAAGGAGATTGTAGTAATGCTCTTTCCAGCACAGTGCAATAGACTCTTTGTCCTTTAGAAGTTTGACACCATCTATTGAAAGTAAGGGATTTGTACCATAGTTTGTTGGTCCATAGATGGCCTTTATGGCATTAAAAAAGCCCCGTGAATCATGAGCATCTGCAAAATGTTGGATTTCTTGGGCTTTTTTTATCCACCATATGTTCTTAAGTTCTCTAGTTCTTCTTTGGACTTCTGCCTTTGCACTGGCGTAGATTTTTTTATATATATATTAATTTTTTATTAATTTTTGAATAATATATAACAATACATTATAAAAAGAAAAAAACATACCAGACATAACATAATATAACAAAACATATCCTAACATATCCTACCCTAACATTTTATAATTTTACATAATTAACCTTGATCTAATCTAAACTAACCTAACCAAAACAACAACAACACAATACTTCTTCCTGTTTGACAAAGCTAACCAAAACTAACCTCTACACTTTCTAATTTGGTAGTTATTAATAACCCTCTTTTCTTCTAATTTCTTCTCATCCTCTTTCTTTCTCTCCTTTCTTCCTCTTTCTTCTCTACCCTTCTTTTAACTCCACTTCCTCACTCCCTCTACTCTACTTTCTTCTACCCCTTCTCCCTTTACCACCTCCAAAAGGAAAAACAAAAAAGAAAAACTAAAAAAAAAAGCACAAATACAAAAAGGAATTCTTACTTCCCATCTACTCTTTCCCTCACATCTTTATATACCAATTTAATTCTATTTATCTTAATTACATAATTAATATTAATTTTCTAATTGAATATTTTGCGATTTTTGAATAAATTTTAAAAAAGGACTCCAAACTATATTAAATTCTTCCATGTTTCTATCGTTAATTTGGTCAGTCAATTTAGCCATTTTCATCAAGTCCAATATTTTTATAATCCATTCCTCAGTCGTGGGTATATATTCTTCCTTCCAATATTTGGCAAAGACGATTCTAGCAGCGGTTATTACGTAGAATAATAGTTTTCCATGTTTCTTATGTAGTTCTGGTTTTATGAAGCCCAATAAATAGAGTTCTGGATCTTTGATGATATCTTCTTGAATAATGTCACTGATAGTTTTATGGATTTTGTCCCAACAGTTCTTTGTTTTTCGACACGTCCACCATAAATCATAGAAAGTACCAGTTTCTTTTTTACATTTCCAACAGTGATTTGGTATAACAGGATTCATTTTTGACAATACATTTGGAGTCAGGTACCATCTGTACATCATTTTGAAAAAGTTTTCTCTCATATTGTAATTTAAAGTAAAATTCAAATCTTTTAACCATATTTTCTCCCAATTTTCAAATTGAATGCTGTGACCCACATTTTGTTCCCATTTAATTATAGAGTTCTTTATAGGTAATTTGGAGATTTTATTTTGTAGTAAAATTTTGTAAACTTTGGTAATTTGATGGTCCTCTTCTCTCCACAATATATTGTCCCAATTAACAGAGCTACTTTTGAATTTAAAGTTTTTGGAGTCAATCTTAAATTGCGCTTTTACTTGTAAATATGTATACCAATTGCAAATGTGGCCCTCATTCTCTAATTCTTTTAAATTTATAGTTTGAACCCTCAAATAACAACAAATCTTTATAATTTAACCACTTATTCCTAGTTGTGACACCTGGCAGTGCAAATGGGGAGATCCATAGTGGTAAATTTGGTACTATCAATTTCTTGTATTTCTCCCAAATTTTTAGAATTGATTTCCTAATTGGATGATGCGTAAATGCCAGATTTGCTTTTGTTTTATCGTACCAGAGGTACCCGTGCCATCCAAATCTAAGATCATGCCCCTCTAAATTCAATAATTTTCTGTTATCTAATTTTATCCATTCTCTCATCCAAACCAGTACACTAGCTTCATAATATAATCTTAAATCTGGTAAGCCAAATCCTCCATTTTCTTTAGTATCTTGTAAGTATTTATATTTGATTCTAGGTTTCTTCCCTTGCCATATGAATTTAGCGAGATCTTTTTGCCAATTTAGAAATGTTTTCTCTGTGATTATTATTGGTACTGTTTGAAACAAAAACAGTATTCTTGGAAGAATATTCATTTTGATTGTGGAAATCCTTCCAAGGAGAGATACTTGGAGCTTTGTCCAATTATGTAGATCTTGTCGTATTTCATTCAAAATTTTAATATAGTTATTTTTGAATAGATCTGAATTTTTTGATGTGATTTCAACTCCTAAATATCTTATTTTTTTAACATTTTTAAATCCCGTTGCCAATTCCATAGTGTGAATATCGTTTGCAGACATATTTAAATTTATCATCTTTGTTTTTTGGTTGTTTATTTTAAATCCAGCAAGCTCTCCAAATTCATGTATCTTTTTTACTAAGTGACTTAATGAATTATCTGGATTTTGCAGAGTAATAACAATATCATCTGCAAATGCCCTTAGCTTATAATTTTCCTGCTTTATTTTGACTCCTTCAATTTGACTATCTTTTCTAATATTTTCTAGAAGGATTTCCAAAACCAAAATGAATAAAAGGGGAGATATTGGGCATCCTTGTCTAGTGCCCTTACCTATATTGCAATTTTGGGTTGTATCATTATTTACCACTATCTTGGCTTTTTGATTTGTATAAATTGCTTGAATCACATTGATAAATTTGTATCCATATTCTAATCTTTTAAGCGTTTTAATCAAAAATTCCCAATTTAAATTATCAAATGTTTTTTCAGCATCTAAAAATAATAAAGTAATTTGTTTATCATTATGATTTTTTGCATATTCAATTATGTTTAAAATGGATCTTATATTATCTTTTATATATCTTTTTGGTAGGAAGCCACTTTGATCCAAATTTATTGTATCTTGTAGAACTTTTTTTAGTCTATTAGCCAGGATGGTGGCAAATATTTTGTAATCTGTATTTAGAAGAGAGATTGGTCTGTAGTTTTTACACAGAGTCGGATCTTGGTCTTCTTTAGGAATTAAAATAATATTTGCTTCTATCCATGAATTAGGTATAGTATTTCCTGCCATTATTGAATTTAGGAGCATATTAAATGGAGTTATGGGAAATTCCTGAAAATGTTTATAATAAGATGCTGTAAAACCATCCGGTCCTGGTGTTTTACCTGATTTTTGTTTTTTTATAGCTTCTATTATTTCCTGGTTTGTAATTGGTTCATTCAAATTCTCTCTTTGCGTTTGAGAATTGTTAATGTGTTAATTGTTGCTTTTGATATAATTTATTATAAAAGTCATAAAACGCCTTTCTAATACCTTGATTATCAGTCAATTCTTCTTCATTTTCTTTTCTTTTATTAATAATCTTTTTGTTCGCCTCTTTTCTTAATTAAAAGCTAACCATTTCCCTGCTTTATTAGCATGTTGAAAATGTCTCTGTCTGACGTATCTTAAATTTTTTTCTATTTCATCTATTGTTTGGAGTTCTAATTGCTTTTGTAAAATATTTATTTGGTTTTTAATATTTTGTCTTTGGGATTACTTTGAAGTTCAGTTTCTTTTATTTTAATTTGGTTGCAGATTTGTAGAAATTTTTGTTGTTTTAGTTTTCTAAGATGGTTGCCAATAGACACAAAATGACCCCTAATATAGCCTTTACCTGCATCCCAAATTGTATTAATGTTTACCTCATCATTCATGTTTATCTCAAAAAATTATTTTAGTTTTTTTTTGCTGTCTTCTAGATATTGTTTGTTTCTTAATAAAGTTTCATTGAGTCTCCATCTATATGTTTTTGATGTAATTTTAGGTCTAATTGGACAGCATTATGATCTGAGAATGTTTTGGCCAATATTTTCATATCCTTAATTTTATTTATTAAATTTTTAGAAAGCCAAATCATATCAATTCTAGAGAATGATTTATGTCTATCTGAAAAAAATGTAAATTCTTTTGTGTTCCCCATTTTGTGTCTCCATGCATCCACCAGATCTAGGTTGTTTACAAGTTCAAAAAATTCATTTGGTAATTTTCCCTGATTTTGCTTAATTGGCTTATCCGATTTTCTATCAAGCGTGGGTGTTACCACTCCATTATAATCCCCCATCATAAGCCAGTTTTTGTTGGGTATATCTGCTAAGGAGTTAAATAAAGTTTTATAAAAAAAAATTGTTTGTCGTTTGGGACATATAATCCGACTAGAATTACTTTTAAATTTTGAATCTCAATTTCAATGGCAATGAATCTTCCTTTAGTATCTGTTAGTAAACGTCTGGGTTTTAAGTAAGATTTATGTAACAAACCACTCCATTTCCCCCCCCCTTCATTTGCAGATGTAAAATCTAAACCTAATTTTTTATTTATCAGTAATTTAACCTCTCTAGATCTAATATGGGTTTCCTGGAAACATATAATATCTAAATTTAATTTATTAACCGTATGAAAAAAAATTCTTCTTTTTACTGGGGCGTTCAGTCCGTTGATGTTCCATGATAAAAATTTTAAGTTACTCATTATTTAAATGACTGCTCAAATCTTTAGAGCCAGAGGCTTGAGAATCTGTTCTAAGGTTTATTTTTGTCCCTTCTTTTTTACTACTACTTCCTCTCATTTGTTGATTATCCTTTTCCAGTTTTCTAAGAAAATCCTTTGCTTTTCCTGTTGAATTTAATTTATATCTCTGTTCTTTATAGGTAACCGAAATCCCTTCCAAAGTTTCCCATCTATACATAATCTTGTTCTTCAAAATTTCAGTTAAAAAAAATAGTCCTTTCTTTTTTAGGATTGTGTTTGGAATCTCCTTAAAAATTTTAATATTTTTTCCTTCAATTTCTATTTTTTTTCTGTAAGCAGTCTGAATTATCATGTCTCTGAGTTTCTTTCTACTGAACTCCATTACCATGTTTCTAGGAAGGTTGTGTTCCCTAGCATACTTCGAATTCACCCTATATGTCCCTTCAATTTCTTCCTCTAGCTGTTCTGTTTCCCATTCAATTAAATTTGCCAACATTTTTTACAGTATTTTTAATTTCTAGTTCTTTCCCTTCTATAAGTCCTCTAATTCTTATACATTTTTCCTTTTGTTTAATTTCTAATAGTGTAAGTTTGTCTAATTCTTCTTCATTTTGCTTTTCCATTTTCTGTACTCTTTCTTTTACACCTTTAATTTCTGTTTGAAACTTCTGTTCCATGCTATCTAATTTTTTGTCTAAGCTATCTTCAAACCCTTTAATTTTTTCTTCTAATAAGGTAGTCACGTTGGAGGTTATGCTTTGAATTGCCTTTGTGGTAAATTCTTCAAAAAGAGATTTCATCCAATCCCCTCTATTCTCCTCTGAGTCAGATTTCCTTCTCTGTAATTTTCTGGTATTCATCTTTTAGAATTTAATTTTAATCTTATATCAGTATATCTTACTCTACCTAAACCTTATCAACTTGTCAATTACAACTAAAGAGTATAAACTTAATGTAGCTTAAATAGAATAATAAGATAAGTACAAATATAAGTGTATATATAATATCAGCCACGAAAAGTACAATTACAACAAAGAGAAAGGAAAAGCCTTACAGAGCAAAAATGGCATCTTAAATAATTAAATATAAATCTTATCTTTCTAAGTCCAGTTTAGTATCAGAGTCTCCTTCAAATTTTAGGTTTTCTTTAGATGGCAAAGTAAATAAACTTTCTTCTCTTTAAGTTAATCTTAAATCCCAAATTCAGTGCAGGAAAGAACGGCAGCTTAGCCTAAGGAATTTAGGCATCTAACGAGGTAAGCATATACCCAGCTTCCCGGCTGCTTTCACTACTTTCACTCGAGCTGTGAAACAGGCGAAGAAAGCGAAAGTGACAGATACTTGTCTCGTCGTCGCCATCCAGAAGCCGCTGTTTTCTTCTTTGCAGGTCTACTCTTCTTCTAGCATTCCTGCTGTGATCTGCTTAACACAAAGGCTCCGCAAGACCAATTAACTTTTCCCCGTTTAGAATTAAAGATTGAAGTTAGACGAGCTGTGAATTCACACGTCCGCTCGCCATTTTCCTGCACCGGAAGCCCCGCGTAGATTTTTTTCTTAACGGCACAGTTAATATCTTTTTGCCATATCCAGAAGGCTTTCCTTTTCTTGTCAATAATATGTTCAATCTCACTATCGTTCTCATCAAACCAGTCCTGATGTCTCTTAGTTTGATATCCGATAGTTTGTTCACAGGCTGAGATAATAGAAGTCTTAAATTTAGTCCAGTGTTCCTCAAAATTTTCAGGAAGTTCCATAGGCAGATGTTCCTTGAGAGTTGATTGAAACAAGCTCGTTTAGTAGAATCTTGAAGGGCCAGTGTATTCATTTTACGCCTTGGTTTTCTTCCTTGGAGCCTACGATGAGGGACAATCTTTATGGCCATCGTGGATCGAATTAATCAATGGTCTGTCCAGCAGTCATCGGCGCTCGTCATGGCTCTGGTGAGAAATACATCATGGCGATCTCTAGCATGGACAATTACATAATCTAAAAGATGCCAGTGCTTCGACCGTGGGTGCTTCCCATGATGTTTTAAATTTATTTTTCAGGCAAAAGAGTGTGTTAGTAATGACAAGGTTATGCTCTGCACATTTAGTCAGAAGTAAGATTCCATTCATGTTGCTATTGTCAACTCCTTCTTTCCCAATGATCCCCGGCCACAAATCAAAGTCATGCCCAACTCTGGCATTGAATCCGGCCATCCAGCACCCACACATGCAGCACATACAACAGGCCCCCACCTCAGCAGCCTCAAACTTTGTTTATGCTGTCCCAACCTCTATGCACAGCTGCTGAAAATCAGAGGCATGGTTTCCTGCCATTTTCAGAGGTCAAAAACTCAAACACTGTAAGTTCTAAATAGGCTTAAAACAAACAACCAAAAAAAAAGCCCTCCCCCAAACCCCACCTCTCCTTGAAATCCTAGCTTCACCTCCTTCACATCTTTATCCAATCCTTCATGGCCCTCTCTATGCAGAAGGATTAATGTGCAGAAAATACACAAACACATTTAAATTTGATTTTTTTCTCATATCCAATGTTTCTGCTGCCTGCCAGCTTTCCTCAGAAAACCTTGGCTTCAACTTTTTCTGAAGTAGCACAGACTACTCTGGCTCTTATATAGACAAGTTCTCTGCCTATGAAACTGGTTCAATCTTTTCTGCCTTGATACTGTTGCAATATGTGAGACCACAACTCCCGTCATCTGGAGTCAAGCTGTCAGGCGGAACAAGTTACCCATGGCTGGTCATGCTGCTCTTCTACTGGGTAGATACTGGAAGATTCCCACACTGTGCTAAGCCAGAATGTGTCTTGTTTGTTTTGCCTTAGCACAGTGCTTTCCAAAGTGCCACCGTTGGTGACACACCAACGGCGGCAGCGGCGGCGGCGCGGGGGGGATGCGGCGGTGGCGGTGTGCACGGCGGCGGCAGCGGCAGCCTCACTAAAACACAGAAGTGCTGATGGTGCGCTGCCGCTGCCACCGTGCATACTGCCGCCGCCCCGCGCGCCCCCGTGCCGCCACTTCGCGACACACTAAACTGTGTGTTGCGACACACTAAAGTGTCGCGACACACAGTTTGGAAAGCTATGCCTTAGCATATTGGAAAAACCTAACCATTGTGCTTTTTAAACCTTGGGTTATGGCTTAGTCTCTTACGTGAATCCTGTGCTATTGTGGTTTATTCAGAAAACCAGTATTAAACAAGCTATAGCTTAGTGCAATATGTGAACCTTGCCACAGACTTTATTTGACAGCTCTGTGATAGCATTTAACTATTTTATTTAACTATTTACGAGCTTTTTATAAGTTTAAATATCTTCTAAGTCAGGAAGAATATTCTATTTATTTATTTAAGTGCAGAACAGTTATCTAAGGTAATGTATTCAGACTTCACTACTGAACACATATGTATTTATTTATTAAATATATATGATCCAAATCTACATGGATTTATGATAGCTTACAATCAAATAAAGCCCAGTAGCTGCAACATATATAAAAAATCCATGATCCACAATCAATATTAAATAGAAATTGCTAAAATAATTCCTTTTCTGTGCTGGCACGGCTGGCTGCCAGCCAACAAGATAGCAAGCTGGAAGCCTGCCACAGACTAGAGATAGGCAAATTCAGGGAGAAACTTTAGAAGCAAGAGCCCTTTTTACCTGCATCTAGAGATGGCAAGTGTAATGTAGTCAAGGCTTGGCACGGGTTGAGACCAGGAGGCCAATCATCAAATGACAAATCCAAGGAAACAGACAAGAGACACGGAGAGGTAGAATCCAGAGGACAAAGCATGGCAAGACACAATAAAACTGAAGCTCAAAATGTTGTTCTCAATGTTTTCTCTCAGGGAGGGGGGCCGGTAAAGAAGCCACACTGAGGCACCACCCAGATGCACAGCTGAGGTACATTATTCATTGGAGTCTACTCTCCTGCCTGCCTGCTTCTTGGCTAGTCTGTCTGACCTGTAGAGCTCAGCCCTCCATTGTTGTATCTCTAAACCATGCCTCTGCTTGGGACTGGGTGAGTGGCTGTCAGCAGGTACAGGCAGGGAGTCCTGGAGGCTTGCTGGATCTGCCTCAGCCAGAGTATTATCCCTAGAAGTCCCTGGCTCAAATTTCTCCTCCTCCTCCTCTTGCAGCAGGGCCATAACAATTCCAACATGAAATATTATAATGACTATGGTAAAATATTCCATAATTCAAAGCCATAACTAAAATTCCTATCAAAAAGACATACTATACCTCCATCAAGATGACCATCAGCCATCAAAGGCTGTCTAGAATAATTTTGTCTTCCCTGCTTTCTAGAAGGCCTGTACTATGGGAGATACCAAGAGGAAGACTATTCCACAAAGTTGATGCCAGCTAAATATGTGTTACCTCTTCATAAAATGTTGTCTCTCCCTTCAAGATGTTTAAAATTTTGGCCATATACATACTGGTGTGGTATAGAGAATGTGGTATAGTGGTGAAGGTGTTGGCCTAGGACCAGGGGACCCAGGTTCAAGTCTTCCCTCTGCCATGGAAGCTCGTTGGGTGACTTTGGGTCTGTCATTCAATAATCAGCCCAAGCTACCTCACAGAATTGTTGTTGTGGGGAATAATTGGTGGAGAGAGTGTTATGTATAGTGCCTTCAGCTCCTGGAGGAAAAGCAGGATATAAATCTAACAAATAAATAAAACAAGTGTCTACTCAGAAGTTAATCTCATTAGGTTCTATGGCATTTACTCCACATATACAAGGCATGGGATTGCAGTTTAAGAGTCCTGCGCTTTTCATTCAGAAGGTAGTGGCAGGTGGTCTCTTTGAACTGAACTGATTACATTTAAAGGCTCATCCAACTATGCCACTCAAAGGACTGCAAAACGGGCTGATGTTTCTGGCTGCTTGGTCAACATACACATTGAGTTTTAAAGTGCAGCACTTTAGATTGTAATCTCCTGGTGAAGAACAGAGTTTTGTAAGAAGTTGCCATTTCCTGGTATAAGCTGGTAAGAGCCAAGATATCTCCCACCTGAAAGCTGAGAAATCAAAAGAAGAGGGTGGCAGCCAGAAACCTTATTGCCAAGAGTCTGCTCTGCTGAGAGTAAAATCTCAGTAAAATCACTGCCACAATTCTTGGGGAATCAAAATAATCATAGCAGAAATTGGCTTGACAGAATACTGGCACTTGGATGGGGGTCCCTGAAGTATCAAACAGGAGCTTTTCCCCCAGAACTAACTGGAAACCCAGCTATTGTGCTAACGTTTTTTGCATGCAAAACATTCACTCTGCTACAGCCTTTCTTCAAGGTGACTTAGGATTCACTATTATTCCAGCTACCTAGCAACCTTTCATTATTCTTATCCCACTCAGCATTATTTTTTTGCATTTCTCTCTCAGACACAAAAGCTTTTGAAACTATTTTTATTGTTTTACAGCATGCTTTAAAAATTGGAAGGGTGTGTGTGTATGTATATACTGTACATATATGCATATGCATGTGAAATTGGAAAACATAAATATATCCGCATAGAAGAACAGAGATGAAAACAATGCACAAACAGCTTGTTTGCACTCTCCTACATAAACACAACCATTTCAGCTCTTTGTAGTGAGCACCTTCCATTTACTCCCTCCTGTATTTCTATTCTGTAATCATTCTGATGTGTAGAATCAGCCTCTTCATGTAAAGAGCCTGCACAATTGATGTGAAAGAAGGTTTTGGTGCTTACTGCTAAACTTTGCTTGGCAAACAAAGCAAACAATGAGCCCAGCTGTTTGAACTGGAGGCAGGACATCTCTGTTCTAGATTCTTCTGGGAGGAGAAGGGATATAGAAATAAATTAACAACAACAACAACAACAACAACAACAAATAGCATTGCACTGCTTGCCTCCTGTCCTCTTTTCATCTAACAATCTGTTGGGCAATCATGCTGAGCTCCCTGTTTAATGTAGTTCTGCTTGTACACCATCTTGAGCACAGAGAGTTACAGACACAGAGCTCCCAATGGTCTAGATCTTAAGAAAGAGGAGGAGAGGTAAGGGGGAGAGGGGAAAGAGGAGGTACTCTTGGTCCATTACTGAACCAATTTATACAAACTACTTCATTTACTTGTTAATTTCACAAATTTTCAATTATTTTC
The DNA here is from genome assembly GCA_023362775.1 of Charina bottae. Taxonomy (NCBI): domain Eukaryota; kingdom Metazoa; phylum Chordata; class Lepidosauria; order Squamata; family Charinaidae; genus Charina; species Charina bottae. The sequence goes on from JALMGJ010000025.1 coordinate 9,043,774, forward strand.
CAAGGTGGTGGGTTGACAGTAGAGGTAGACTGCTCTCCCTATGCTTTGAATAGCTCCCATAGTTATAGGTATCCATGGGGAGAGGGCATGATGGGGCAAATGTCAACCCATTAATAATGACATCATCATGCAAATGAGACATTTTATGGACTTGCCTCAGATGGTGGGACACAAACATGTACATAACGGTGCTGGCAAGTGATGCTGCTGACTATAATACTATGAGATTGGCCATCTTGGCTGGAGCCAATGGAACAGAACAAAACATGCCCCAGAAATTATGTGTTTCCTCCAAAGTATCTTGAGTGGAAAATATAGAATATGGATGTACTTGAAAAAAAGAGCATAACAAATATAATCTGTTATCTGTGCTGGTTTCTGAAGCTTGTAAGGGTCAAAGAAAGGCTTCTTGAAAAATGCAGTTGATCAACAAAATGGGCCAAATCATCTGAGAAATTTTGCTACTGGTGATACATTTTCTTCCTCTCCAAATTCAGGGGGAAAATCCATTAACACATACATCTCTGACCATTTAATTTTAAAGCCCAATAAAAAAAGATTTGCTTTCCAGTATCCTTTTCTTGATCCTTCTAATTCTGATCCATAGAGTCACATTTTTAAAATTTTTAATTATTGAATTCAATTATTAGTAGAAAGTTAGAAAGAGAGATATGAGATATTCATTAAATTTTAAGTTGGCACCTAGGATTAACACTGTCTGTGTGATATAAATAATTATTTTTCCAGAATTACCATATCCCATGCTTAATCCTGCAATCTTGGACAAATTAAGTAATTTTTAGAAAAGGTGATATATTTTAGAAAATTATTTGAATGATTTGAAATGGCATTGACAATGAAATATTAAATTTTATCAATTCCTTTGTTTTTTTTTCATGTTCATATTCTTTATTTACATCTTCATGTTTTATTCGTAAAATTTAAAGACAGCTAATACCTCAAAGTCCTTTACTTTTTCCATTAATATTTCTATTTCTTCCAGAGGATCTTCTAAGATTATCACCAAGTTGCCAGCAAACCCCCATAATTTCTCTTTTAATCTTCACTCCAGCAATTCTCTCATCTCACCTTATATCTCTATTCAATATTTCCAAAGCAAAAATAAATAGCAATGCTGACAACAGGAATCCTTGTCTAGACCCTTTCTGTATCTCACAAGGTTTTGTTAATTCCTCATTCACAATTATCTGTGCCTTTTGTGAAGTGTAAATCAATTTTACCCATTTGATAAAATTTTCACCAAAGTCCAAATCCTCCAAAATTTTAAACAAGAAAGTCCAGTTCTAATTGTCAAAGGCCTTTTCTGCATCAAGAAAAATCAATGCTGCTTGTTTTTCATTATGTTGTTCCAAGTATTCCAAAATATCCAGTACATTTCTAATATTGTCTCTCAGCTGTCTTTTAGGCAAAAACCCACACTGATCTTCATGAATAAAGTCCTGTAATACCATCTTCATTCTCTTAGCTAAAACCATCGTAAATAACGTATGATCTTTATTCAGTAATGATATTGGGTGGTAATCTTTTGGTGAGGTCAAATCTTGACCTTCTTAGGTATTAAAGCTATATTGGCCTCTATCCAACTGTCTAGTATCTTTCCAGTCAGTAAAATAGAGTTCATCATGTGTTGCAATGGTTGTAGTAGTTCATCTTCAAAATGTTAATGATAAGAGGCTGGTCCAGGCACTTTCCCTATTTTGACCTTTTTTATAGCTTCACAAACTTTCTTTATTGTTATAGGTCCATTCCTTGTTTTTGTTTTTCTGTAATCTTTGGTAAATTTTGTTTCTTTAAATATCCATCAATCTTTCCCAGGGAAATTTCTTCTCCTTTATATAATTTAAAGTAATACTGATGAATTATTTTTTTTTGCATCTTTAAATTATCAGTTATTATGGTATTTCCATCTTGTAGTTTTAATATCATTTTTTTCTCTTCTTTCCTCAATTTCTATGCCAACCATTTCCCTAGTTTATTTGCAAATTCATATTTTTTTGTTTTGTATAATTCGTTTTTACCTCCATTTCTCTTACTGTTAACAAAAACAACTGCTGTTGTAAAAGTTTAATTTGTTGTGAAATAATTTTCTTTTTTGGGAATTTAAATCTTCTTCTTTCATTTTATCTGATCTAAAATTGCCTGTTTTCTCTTGTCCCCCCCCTTTTTCTCTTTTTTAGTTTACTATTATGCTGCATGAAATGTCTCCTCATAAAAGCTTTACTTGCATCCCAAACCATCTTATATCTGTACCTTTATTAAGATTATTGTCAAAGAATTATTTTAACTTCTTTTTACATTCTTCCATTACTGTTTCTTTCTGCAACAATGTTTTTTTTTAACCTCCATCTGAAGGAACTGGTTTTTTTTAAGGTTTACTGGTTCCTTTTAAGTACTATAGTCACTGGATTATGGTCTGAAAAAGTTATCGGCAATATCTCAATGTTCTGAACATTAGTAACCAAATTCTTAGATATCCAAAACATATCAATTCTTGAAAAACACTGTGTCTTTCAGAAAAATAAATATATTCTTTTTCATCACCATTTCTGTGTCTCCATGAATCTACCAGCTCTATATTGTCCATCATGTCAACAACAACAACAACAACAACAACAACAAAACTTTTGGTAGCTTCCCTTGTGTTGTTTTAATATCTTTCTCAGAGGTTCTGTCCTATTGTGGACAAATTACTCCATTCTAGTCCCTCATTAAATACCAATTTTCATATGGTAAGTTCTTTAACTTATCCATAAGTCCTTTGGAAAAAGTAACTTTGTCTTCATTTGGAGCATAAATTCCCATTATCAAAGTCTTCAGCCCATGCAAAGTAGCTGCCCCCCCCCCATATCTATCATAATCATCAGTCAATATCAGTTCTCATTGTAATTGGGGTTTCATATACAAAACAACCCCATTTCTCTTTTTAACTCCCACTGAAATAAATTCTTCAACCAAATTTTTGCAATTCAAATATTTTATATCTTTTTTTCTAATATGTGTTTCTTGCAAAAAAAAACCCTACATCTTGTTTCAATTTTTTTAAATAGTAAAAACTTTCTTCTTTTTTGAGGAGCGTTTTTTCCATTTACTGTATATTCCACGTTAGGCATTTATAATCCATATTTATGCCAAAAATTTAGAAAAGTCAATACCTCTAGCACCTAACGTGGTGGTCTCTCCCTCAGTTTCTTGTTGTAGCTATTCAGAGTCCAGAGTGCTAGGGTCCTTTGTCATTTCCATTTGCATTTCTTCCAGTTCCCCTTTAAACTTTTCTAAAAATTCTCTTGCTTTTTGGACTGAGTTCAATCTGAAACTCGATTGTTTAAAAGTGAAGATCATGCCTTCCAACTTATCCCATTGAGATGGTATCTTTTTCTGTTTAAGTTTGTCAGTCAAAAATAAATACTCTTTCCGCATTATTCTATTTGGAATTTCAAGTTCAATCACATCTGCATGGTTAATCTTTAGTCTGATAGTAAATGCTGCTGCAAAACTTGATCTCTGGTCTTTTATTTTAATAAGTTTTTATTATGGTCATGGACCAGCATATGCACATAAAATCCATCAAAATTTATAAATTTATAAATATAAAGACAATTTTGGAGGATAGTAATTGGGGGCTAGAGCAAAACTCAGTAAGAGGATCATAGCTAAGAAGTGTTAGTTATGTTTGACACGTGGCTGGATGTATTGTTCTCCCAGTCAGCCAGGAACCTTTTTTTAACTTGCATCTTTTCATATTGTTCTTTTTTATTTGTTTGCTGCCAAGGATCATTAAGGAGTTGGGCAGTCTCTAAATGTGGATAAATAAATAAATAATGGTGGAGAACCTTCCATGAAGCATAGCAACATTTACTAAGGAGATATGAGAAGTGACATGATTATCGGGATGGAAGGAAACATGTAGTCTGGTGCGCTTTCCACCAAAGTTAGATTATTCATGCATGCAAAAGATCAGTAGGATTCTTGGTGGAACAAGTTATTGCTATCCAGTCTCCTAAACCCATTCTTGACTTGACTTGACTTACCTAACTGCCTGAGTCATTCTTGGGTATATATTGTATCCTGTGGCTCTGACTAGCGATTAGGAAAGAGTAGCCATTGTGAAGTTGGTCCAAGCATTTATTGACATTTCCTTTCCTTTTATTTTATTTCATGTTTGTCTGATTTAGCCAATGCTTTAAAGCTTTAGAGTGGAGTAGAATTTGTGCTTAAATAACAGGGTTGAGCAGACCATCAAGCTTTGCTTTGACAAGACAACAATTGCAGCATTTCCTCAAACTGCTTGAGGTAAGGTAAAGACAAATCTGCTTAACCAAAGAGTCTTCTGTGCATGTACAAGAACCTCCTTTTAAAAAAAAAGTGAAGCGTCAATTGAGTTGGAGCATTCCTACGTCAATAATTTCACTGATAGAGAGCAACTTGCCCCGTCAGGGCAAAGCATCTCACTGAAGTTGATCAAAGCTGATCAGCACAACAGTATTAATTGGGGTGGGGGGAGGGAAAATCATAGCTCCCTCTTCAAACATATCATCTTAGGTGACAGATTGAGAAAAAAAAACCTTTTTTTTCTCATTAAAGCACTTGCAAGTCATTCTCAGAGTTTATTTTTGGCTGCCATGGGACAAAGAACCTAAAAGTCCAAGAATGTAAAAACAACTCTGTATTTACAGAGCTAAGTCTGAGTCAGCAGGAGAGCATATGGATCTTTTTTTTAAAAAAAGGGGGGGAACCCCTCTTTTAATATTGTGACACGTAACAGAGAAAAGATAGGGTCAAACTAGAAAGAAACAAGGCAATCCCAACTTATTGTTTGATAATATAGCTATAAAAGGTGACTTTTTTCTAGCTAAGATATATAATGAAATGAGAAGAAAACTTGTGTGGCTGAAGCAATTACTACTGTGCTATGGGTGACCTTTAATAAGCATCATCTAAAATGGTTATCAGTCTCACACTTAAATGATGAAAGCCAAAGGAAAGAAGGAAGAAAAGGTTGTTTCAGCTTGTAAGTGCTTTGTTTTGAACTCTTAAAACCTGTCAACCTGGATCCTTTGGTCTTGATATAAACACCACTGATAAATAGTTCCTGAATTACTGTTCTCTTTGTATGTCATCCAATAATATAAAACCAATGAAGCAGGTTGTATTGATATATGATGTTCTTAAAATAAAATCTGAGGTGTTCTGGTTGTTGGCTTTCTTATGTGACTAAGCCCATGAATAGGTTTATGCATCTTCTTATCCTCTGCAAGAAAAAATGGAACAAAATATGCATGGATGCTTCAGAAACAAGACAGTTGTTCATGTAATTCAGTACTTTGACTTTTTATTTTGACTGAGTTAGCACTTTAATTAATTCAAACTTTCCAGTCTCAATAATTATTTGTTTTATTGTCTTCCTTTTATATTGAAATATATTTAGTTCTTCTATTACCAAAGCAACACATCCTTCATTTACTGACTTGTGGGGATTCAAAGGACAGATTTACCTTGCAAATATTTCTAAAAATCATTTTGACTTTCAAGATTTTCTTGCAAGAATCTCAGGAATTGTGCTTGGGTGACTATTGAGAGTTACAACTTCCTTCTCAAAACAATAATTTTCTTGGAAGACATAAAAATATTGATAAAGCAGTTCATATCTTTAGCATAGATCTGCTCAGTTGACATAAAAATATAATGAACATAATACTATAATTTTACACTGTATTCCATCATAATACTACCAACCTACCATAGATACAGCATGTCTGTCCCATTATTTTTCTTGGAAGAAAAATAGCACACAACTATGATTTTTCCAAGACTGTAAACTTCCTACCCAAAGGTGTGAATATTGTAACCCACTCTTTTTTTTAAATAAATTTTATTAGGATTTTAAAATACATAGTTAAAAGTTAGAAACGGAAAAAGAAATAGAAATACAAAATAAAGAAAAAGAGAAAAAGAGAAAGAAAAAGAAAAAGATATGAAAAATAGGTAACGTCCGATCTATCTCTGGTCATGGAGATAAAAGTATCTGCCTTAAATGTTGGTTTTTCATACAATAGATAGAAATAATTATTTGTCTAATATACCCTATTATATTTAATCTAATCTTCAAAACCCCATGTAAGCTTCGCCCCTCCTGCATTTCGCAAATAGTCCATCAATGGTTTCCACTCTTTGAGATATTGACAACTTGAGTTTTCTTTCAATAAACAAGTCAGTTTATCATTTTCTGCCATGTCCATCAATTTTAACATCCACTCTTGTATTGTTGGTAAAGTCTGAGTTTTCCAAAATTGTGCATAAAGAAGTCTTGCTGCTGTTATCATATATTGTATAATTCTGACAAAATATTTTTCTATTTGTAAATCCAATATTCCCAACAGAAATAATTCTGGTTTAAACGGAATCTGTATTTGTAGTATACTCTGCATCAACATATGTATTTGGGTCCAAAATTTCTTTGCAATCTTACATGTCTACCACATGTGGTAAAACGACCCCTCTTGTTTATTACATTTCCAGCAAATGTTAGAAACAGTCCCATATATTTTAGCAAGTTTTTTTGGGGTAATGTACCATCGATAAATCATCTTATAGAAATTTTCTTTCAAATTATAACACAGAGTAAACTTCAATCTTTAGACCACATATTTTCCCATTGCTGCATATGTATGTTATGACCGATATATTTTGCCCATTTAATCATACAATCTTTAACTTGTTCTTCCACCATTTCCCCTCTCAACAATAGTTTATAATATTGTAACCCACTCTTAGTTATTGGATGTATATTCTCCTTTAATTGAGATTTTCTATTATTTTTTCACTATCTGGGGATGCTTTGAAGTCCCAGAGATGCAGCAATGCTGGACCCATTTAGTTGTTATATGATTTGTCTAAAGATTGTGAAATTTTCTCCTCTGGCTATACAGACTGTGTATCACTATGCATATAAAATTATCTTTGACTATTCACTTTGGAAAAATGTGACCTTATTCACGATATTTATTAAATAAATAATGTCATTCCATCCTCTCCCATTTATTGACTTGCCAGTGTTATTTCTAGTATCAGAGTAAAACATATCTAATTGAAATTTCCAGTAGAAGTCTTCATCTGCAATCCTATGATTCCTAAGCCAATGTTCCAGAGGAAAGAAGATTGTTGAGATCCCCTCTTCCAAGAGCAGAAGTACAAATTCAAATCTGAAGATTTATTTGATTTCTGAACTCCCCTTCCAGCTACCACAGACACTTATTTAGAGATTATTTCCTGATGCTGGAACCATAGTTTAGAAAGTGGGAAGAGGATGAATATCAAGGTTTTCTCAGAAAGTAATGAACCTGGAGGATCAACAGTCCTTTTGGGCCATAGTCAGCTGTTGAACTATGCCAGCCTTGCACATAGCAGTGGTACATTAATTTTTAAAAAATCTGAGAATAGCAGACACCAAAATATCAGTAACTGAATGTCAATGACATTGTAATCCTACATGTTTAAGGAGAGAGAGAGAGAGAGAGAGAGAGAGAGAGAGAGAGAGAGAGAGAGAGAGAGAGAGAGAGAGAGAGAGAGAGAGAGAGAGAGAGAGAGAGAGAGCGCGAGCGAGAGCCAGTTTGGTCTAGTGGTTAAGGTGCTGGGCTAGAAACCAGGAGACTGAGAGTTCTAGTCCCGCCTTAGGCATGAAAGCCGGCTGGGTGACCTTGGGCCAGTCACTCTCTCTCTGCCCTAGGAAGGAGCCAATAGCAAACCAGGAGACTGAGAGTTCTAGTCCCACCTTAGCCGTGAAAGCCATCTGGGTGACCTTGGGCCAGTCACTCTCTCTCAGCCCAGCTCACCTCACAGGGTTGCTGTTGTGGGGAAAAAGAGGAGGAGGAAGGAGTATTAGCCTTGAGTTATTTGTAAAAATAATAAAAAGGCGGGATAAAAATTAATTAAATAAATAAAACATTGAATATTCGGTCATGTTCTCACAGCTACTTTGCTGTTCTCCCCTCCCATCCTGGAGCGGGCAGAAAACTATGTCACTCAAATCTTGCTGCCTTCACACAGCATGTCCTTACCACGTACCCCAAATATGTCCATGCCGCACTGCTCTGTAGCTTTAAAACACAACTTTCTAAGGTCCATGGCTGAAAAGCTTCCTCCAATTAGCATGTACAATGTTCTGGTTACTCTGTGTACTTCTCTCCCCACCCCTCCGCTTATTTTTTTTTCTCTCTCCTGTCATACTTTCAACTGACTAAATGTTTATTTTTATTATTCCTTAAAACATTTGTTTTATTGTATAGTCGAAGGCTTTCTATCTTCTCCTGTCCTCTGAAGATGCCAGCCACAGCTACTGGCGAAACGTTAGGAACCAAAACTGCCAGAACACGGGCACAAAGCCCGGAAAACCCACAACAACCATTTGTTTTATTATTCTTTATAAATATGGGTTGACAGTTTGACCACTAAGTGGCAGCAAACAGTTGGGGTATTTTTCTATCTCTTTGCTACCAACTGGTGGTTGTCTGGATTTTTACAGCTGGGATGTTATTGAATGAATGAGATGTTATTGAATGAGATGTTATTGAAAAGCTGGAATTTGAGAAAGGGTGATAAGCAGTGGGAGGAATGTAGGAGCTGTAAACTATCCTAAGAACAACACATGAGGAGAAAAAGTGAAGAGTCGGAGCTTCTCTGCGAGTAAAAGTCACTGGGAAAGGAATTCTCTGCTACGCAGGCTGCAGGGCTACTCAGTTTTAGATTCTGCAATCTAAGGTCAGGCTTTCAGACTTTTTTCAGGCCATAGAACCTGTTGGTATTTAAAAAAACCTGGAACTCCTGATTAAGAGGCAAAGCTTTAGCAGTAGAAAATTGGCTGTGTTTAATTATAGTTTTTTGTTTGTTCATTTGTTTGTTTGTTTTGGCCCTTAGTTTCTTCCAGTATCGCATCAAGCTTTCATGGAACCCTGAGGTTCTGCAGAGCACAGTTTGAAAACCCTGCTCTAGGGTGCTGGCTGGGGAATTCTGGGAGTTGAAGCCCACACGTCTTAAAGTTGCTGAGGCTGAGAAACGCTGAACTAGATCAAGGGGCTGACTGATCGATTTATTAAAAAGAGGGAAATAAGGGGCTGCAGAAGGGGTTCTAGCTTCCTTCACAGCCAAACCACTGTAGAACAAGTGCCAAGCCCAGAGAACAGATGGAAGGGGCAGTCCCACAGCAGCCCACCCAACCAATTGGAGTTGCCCAGAAACTATCCTTCTTCAGAGGATTATCCAAATGGAAGGCCTTGAGCCAGGAAAAGAGGCCGTGTGGATGCAGTCTTACAGAATTCCTTGAGCTTTACTGAAAGTGAACATCTGCAGAATTACACTGTGTAATGAATGAGCATAAAAATAATCTTTTAAATACATTATGTCATAATAGTTGTTTTAAAGGCTAGATGTTTGTACGTATCACTGCACAAGATGTCTAAAGGTATATTGCAACTCCAATTTTAATCTCCATTAGGGCATACATCTGCCCACATTGTGCTAAAAAAAGCACAAATCCTTATGAGTATTTTCAAAACTGATATCAAAGGAGCAATAGGTCAGGTAACAATGTTTATGAACACAACATTTATGAAGCATGGGAAAATAGGGCAAAATTGGAGACCTTTTAGTACCCTTCAAAATTGCAGGGTTTTTTTTCCCTCATAGAAAACTGAACACCATGGAAATTCAGTACAGCACTATTTATAAATCTTAACTTTTATTTATTATGCCCAGTAGGAAAAGAGGGGGAGCAATGTACCAGCTAGTTTCACAGCATACATTTGTGACTCTCCCCATACAGACAGGAGGGTAGGAGATTGACAAATCTTTTCTGAAGACTGAAAAGAGAGAGAGAGAAGAAACAATGTTCTCACTGCTTTCATTGTGATGAGAACAAGAAAAGATGAGGGAAATGTAGATTATAAACAGCTGAGATGAGAATTCATCTTTTAATACATATCTCAATACTTCTTTAAATCTAACTAAGGGCTCTACCTGTCATTCCAATAGAACTAACTAACAATCATAGTGATAAAAAGAGACAAGAATGACCCAAGGGAAAAGAAGCAGTAGAAGCACGAAGAATCTTTGATGAAATCTCAGAAAGGAATGTGCAGTCCAGAGGTCTAAATGCTGTTCCCATTTGTTAATTGCAAGTGGAGAAGTCAGAGCAATGAAGGGCAAATGAAGCTGTGCCTGAATGCAGAAAATATTTTCTTTACCATTAACTGTTTTGCATTGCTTCTAAATCTAGGTTAGTTTCCAGAAACCTGAAATGGATATTAAGCTTATAGCTAGTTGAAATCCCATATCTGGGAAATTATCCTATAGTATAACCAAGTACAGTAATTTCATCTGAAACTTCCTTAAGAATATATGGCCATGGTCTACTGCAGTCCAGGATTTTGTTTCTCATAATAATGAACCAGATGCTTCTGGAGCACTTGCAAATAGGAGAGAGAGAGACATGTCCTACTTCCAGCATTGTTCCTCTGCAACTAGTATTTGGAGGCATGCTGTCCCCAACCTGGAGGTAACATTGAATCTTCAATACCAATAGCTCTAAATAGATTTGATCTCCATGAATTTGTCCAACCCCCTTTTAAAGCCATCTAGGTCTTATGGCAATGAATTCTACAGGTTAATTATGAGCTGTGTGAAGAAATGCTTCTTTTTACTGTTCTACAGTACATGTCCTCCCAATCAGCTTCAATGGATGGCTCCTAGCCCTAGTGTTTTGAGTGATGGAGAAAAAACTTTTCCCAGTCTATTTCATCCATGCCAGGATGAGTTCATGCATCTCAGTCATGTCCCCATTCAGTTGCTTTTCTCCAAGCTAAAAGAGTGCCAAGTATTCTAGCCCTTTCTTGTATGGAAGGTGTTCGATCTTCCTATGAATTTGGTTGCCCTCTTCTACACTTGTTCCAGTTCTGTTATATCAATTTCAAAGTGTGATGTCCAGAACTGAACATAGTATTCCAGATGCAGAAATACAATAGATTTGTACAAAGGTATAACATTTTATTCTCAGTCCTTTTCTTAATGATCCCTACCATTTATTTTCCCTTTTTCACAGTTAACACCACTGAGTTGACAACTTCATTGAGCTATTGACAATGACCTCCAGATCTGTTTCCAGCTAGTTACAGACAGCTCAGGCCCAATCAATATATATTTGAAATTACAGTTTTTCTCCCAGGGTACATGATTTTATACTTAATTGCATTTGCCACCTGGTTGACCATTCACCCTGTTTAAAGAGATCCTTTTGGAGCTTTTGACAATTGCTTTTGGGTTTTATTAGCTGAATAGTTTAGTATCATCCACAAACCTGGTATGCTCACTGCTTATTCCTAAGTCTAGAACATTTGTGAGCAATGATATAAAGCACTGATCCCATCACAGTTCTTTAATGGATTGTCTTTGCTTTGTATTCTTAACTAGTTAGCAATCCATAAAAGGATACACCTTATTTTGTTTCTTTGATGATGAATCTTGTTAAAGACTTCAAAAATGAAAATATACAATGTTGATAGGGTCACCTCCCCATCCACTTTCCTGTAGACACTCTAAAACGGTTGGTGAAGCAAGATTTACCTTTGAAGGATCCATGCTGATTTTCCTTCAGCAATACTTTATTTATATGCCAAGTTATTTTAACTGATTGGCATTTTTCCCCAATTTGCCTGGAACAGACATTAAGCTGACTTACTTCCTCAATTCCTTTTCAAAAATTCGTGTCACATTGCTTCTAGTAATTTGGCACTGCACCTGATTTGAATGACAACAAACATATTTTTGTTTGGAGGTAAGCAATTTCACATCCAAGGTCTTAAAAGAACCATGTAGTGGATATCATCAGGACCTAGTAATTTGTTACTTGTAGTTTTTCAGGATGCCCTGGAATATCTTCTCTTGTACAGTAATTTGCTTTAGTTGTTCTAATTCTCTCCATTAGAAAGTCAATGCAGCTCAGATATCTCTTATATCTTCTGTACTAAGGGATGCAAATAATTCGTTCAGTTTCTCTGCAATCTCCTTGAGGATCTCTTTCATTCTTTTGTTGTTTGATGGCCCAACCACTTTCCATTCTTTATATATCACCTCCCTCCCTCCCTCTTTCCGCCCCCCCTCCCCCTTGCTGGTTTATGCTCCATTTTGCTTTCCTTGCTAAGACAGACTTTCTCTTTCCTGAAGAAAGTATTCTGAACATCCACAGCTTCCTGGACTACTAGAAAGCCATGCTGCCTTCTTCCAGGACTTAGCTGATCCTTTTTTTATTCTGTAGAATACATTCTAGTTGAGCATTCATTATGGTGGTTTTCAATGAGCTATAGGCACTAGGAAGAGATTTGGCCCTCTTAACTTTTCCTTTTAGACCATTTTCACTAGTTCCACGGTTGCCCTTTTGTAATCAAATGTGACTGTTTTGGACCCTATTGATAGTTTCCTATTTGCCTGTATACTAAACCTAGTAAGGTAAAGGTAAAGGTTCCCCCCGCACATTTGTGCAGTCGTGTCCAACTCTAGGGACTGGTGCTCATCTCCGTTTGCTAGCTGAAGAGCCAGCGTTGTCCGAAGACGCTTCCACGGTCATGTGGCCGGCATGACGCATGCGGAACGCTGTTACATACCCACCAAAGTGGTACCTATTCATCTACTTGCATTTGCATGCTTTCGAATTGCTAGGTTGGCAAGAGCTGGGGCTAGTGCGGTAGCTCACTCCGTCACATGGGACTAGGGATTCAACCTCTGAACTTGCTATCTTCCGATCGACAAGCCTAGCGTCTTACCCGCTGAGCCACCATACCCCTTGTTAAACCTAGTAGCATTATCATTATTATTGCTGTTTCCTGCTGACTCCACAACAGTTACATTTTGCACCAGATCATAGTTACTACTTAAGTCTAGGATTGCCTTTCCTTTGACTGGTTCCAACTTTTCTAAGGTGCAATTATTTAGGGTATCTAGACATTTGATTTCTTTATATGGCCTGAACACTGAGTCTATGTGAGGGTGGCTCTCCTCCATTATTACAATAACTTCTCCTTTGCCTGCCTCCCTGATTTATTTCAACATTTGAAGATCACCCTCAGTATTTTGAGCAGGTGAATGACACATTGCTAGATGAAATTTATATATTGCCACCCACCATGATTCTCTGAAGGAATATGATCACCCAGTATTTCCTAATATGTTAGGTTTCATACTGTCCTTGATATAAAGAGCCGTGACTCTCCTGGTGCACTGTTCCCTATTTTTTCTATAAAGATTATATTCAGGAATGAATGTATCCAACTGATAACCTCCATTCCACCAGGTTTCTATTATATTCTATGCTCTCATTGATCAAGTATTCTAATTTCCCATCTCATTTGGTGATTTCTAGCATTGGTACAGAAACACCTATATGCCATGTCCTTTTAAAAACGTGTTTGCCTGAACAATTTTCCTGGTCTTTTTGTATTCCTCATTGATGTGACTGTCCATTAATGCCCTTCCAACCTTGCTGTATCCCTTACAGTATTTCCTGAAATATCTAATCCTTCCAAACCAGATGCTGCTTAGCACCTCTTGGTTTTCCCTTATGGATCAGTTTAAATGCTGCTTTGCCGCCTTTTTGATCCATTGGCTTCAGGTACAACCCGACTCTCTTGTGCAGGTTTGGGCAGTTCCAGTGCCTAACAATCTCTGCCCCTCTACTTGACATCACCAACTCAGCCATATATGTAAGACGCTTGAGCTCTGTCATTTAGCTGATCTTGAACATGGAACATATCGCATGTCTGAGAACAGTACTTTTGCAACCATTGACTACAGTTTGTTACCTAGCAATATAAATTTGGCTTCCACAACTGGCTTACTAGATTTTCTAATGTTATTGGTGGACCCACAATTGCTGTCTCCTCCCTAGTACTATCTAGCTGTTTATCTAGATGGCACATGGCATCTACAACCTTAGCAACAGGGAGGCAAGTCACCACATGATCTAAGTTTCTGTTCCAAAAGCATTTGTCTGTGTTTCTAATGATCAAATCGCCTATCAGCAAAAGATCTGTACCCTCAAAGGAATGTTCTTGGTTCAAGAAAAGATGGATTCACCCCCTCCCCCTAGGATTGGGTCCTTGCTTTATTTCCTTATCTCCTAGCTTTGCTGCTTTCATCTAATCTCTTTTTCTTTCCCCACTCCAAGACAGAGATCAAATTTATGTGGCATAAGTATTCGCTTTCTGGCTTAATGCCAACATTATTCTGTGGGTCCAAATCCATCTTGGATTTTATTTTATTATGTTATGCTTGTGTTTTTAGATATTTTGTATAGTTTTTAAATTTTTTATTTATTGTAACCCGCCCAGAGTTCCCTGCATGGGAGATGGGCGGGGAATAAATTTGAAAAATAAAATAAATAAATAAAATTATCTTGCTCCATCATCTCCACAGTTCTGAAGGAACAAGGAGTTGTATTAGGCAGTTATATATGATCATGGGGAGAAGTTGTCATGTGTCTTTTCAGATATTGGCCAAACATAAGGAATTCAAAGGATGAAACCCAAAATGAGCATGTGATATTTGGTGATCAACAGTTCAACCTGTTCTCCTTTGTCCACATGTTAGTCTTTTATATAGCTAATATAGTCCCTGGACAGTTGAGATAATATACATAAAAAGAATGAGAGGCTGCCAGGGTTCCATTTTATTCTCCTAAAATCTAACTGGTCCTATGTTTTATAAGTTCCAGTTATATACAGTCGCTCTTTCTTTCTCCCCTTTGAGCACATGCTCAAGCTCCTCCCATTTGCTTTGATCAACAGCTCTCAAGCAGCGGTAATCAGGTGTCTTGAAGGAAGCTCTTTTGCACAGGAGAGAGCTTTATTTTGGAAAATCACACACACAACACTCAGTAGAACCCCCTTCCCTAGTTTGTCCTTTAGAATTCCTAAGCACCAATTAGAGAAGCAGCTAGGATCTTTTAGAGAGTCACCGGAATGCGGAGTTCTAAGGACAACAAAGCTTTATTGATTTAACAAGATAGGCGCCTACACATTCACACACACATACTTTGCCCCCCACTCACCTTTCTCTCACCATTAGAGCTGGTCAGCCTAACACAAAAGGACAGGAAGCTCTTATTCAGATAAGAAGCATTCAGTTTGTACTTTCTCTTTTTAAAGCTTTTATAGTTCACACTGCTGAGCAAAATCTCACCCTGCACAATGCTAATTGATTAATTGCCACTCATTTGTTTATCTCTTTGGCTGGCTTCTTCATTCCTAGGGTATCTGTTTTTTCCCCCCATTCCTTGTGAAATGCATACATAATGTGCTCACTTCCAGATGATGGCTCCTATCTTTCTGTAATTGGTGCTGGCTTTTTACTGCCTCTCATTTTGAAGTGCTGGCTCTAACCTTCCAGATATTTTTATTATTATTTTTATTACATGAGGAACATCAGCCTCCCTGCCTTAAGATTTCTTCTTCCCACTATGAAATCCCATCCCCAATCATATCCACCACACCTATTGCCTTAAGCTTTCTAATGAGCCCTGAAGAATAACCTGTTTACACTTGTCTTTAACTGAGTTTAGTGCTATCAGATGTAGGGTTCTTTCTGCTTTTAACTGCTATCTGAATTTATTTATTGTTCTACTATATTATCAAAAATGAAATGTTGTTCCACACCACCTCTGGAAGGTTTTCCCTAAGAGGTGACTTCTCAAAGCTATAAGTAAGTAAGTAAGTAAGTAAGTAAGTAAGTAAATCATAGCTTTCCAAACTGTGTGTCGGGACACGTTGTGTGTCGGCTGCAGTGTCTGGGTGTGTCGCAGCTGCTGCTGCCTCCGAGCCCTGCCAGGATTCCACGCAGGTCCTAGTGCCTGCCTTGTGCCTTGCTGCCTCCAAGCCTGCTGTGATTCCGCGCAGGTCCTAGTGCCTGCCTTGTGCCTTGCTGCCTCCAAACCTGCTGTGATTCCGCCCAGGTCCTAGTGCCTGCCTTGTGCCCTGCTGCCTCCAAACCTGCCCTGCCAGGATTCCGCGCAGGTCCTAGTGCCTGCCTTGTGCCTTGCTGCCTCCAAGCCTGCTGTGATTCCGCGCAGGTCCTAGTGCCTGCTTTGTGCCCTGCTAAGAGTGTGTCGCGAAATGATGCATGTCTAAAAAGTGTGTCACCAACATGAAAAGTTTGGAAAGCTCTGAAATAAATAAATAAAGTGACTTGATGGTGCACTTACCTATTCTCTGTCACTAGCTGACTCTGTCCATGAGCATGGAATGAGGTTGGAGAACTTATTTCATGACTTACAATAAAGATTATTTTGTGTTACAGTGGAAGATAACTCAGAATGACAACACAGCTGATGGCTATAGTCCCACCTTGTTTCATCCCCTTCCATGAATTTCCATTGAGAATTGACTATAGAAACTCACTACATAGTGGGGGGAAATTATCTGAATCTATCTCTTTGGAATAGATAAAGATGACAAGAAACTAATAATAACAGCCTCAGAAAGTTGAAGAAGGGATTTGTTCTCCCCTACTAGGAAACTCTAGGGGGAGATATCGCCATCTGTTTCTTTATTTATTATGCCACAGAGACAGATTAACTTGTCACAGATTTTTTTCTTCCAGCCATTGGAACAATCTTAGCTTATCTGCTTCACATGCAAACACTTCTTTGTTTTCCGAACTCTATCAGATCAGGAAACTAGATCAAATAGCTAATTAAAACACAATCTTGAGCAAATAAGTGAATACATTGGTGTCTTTTAAAATATTTTCTTACCTGCCTTAGAGCTGCTGGAGAAAAGACGCTAATCCATTTCTACTGTTTGGGTCACATTTATGAAATTTAGCTATCAGAAGATGCATCTGCTAATAACAGTGTGGCCTCTATTTATATTTTGTATTAATTCTTTTCACTGTTGGAAAGGAAGGGAGAAGGGGGAGAAAAAAAAAACTTAATCCCAAGCTAGGTTTACTGTGCAAAATCGCATTGTGTTTCAAAACCATAATTGTTCTAGCTAAAGATAAAGTTTTTCAAGTTTTTCCCTTAACTAGACACCTGAGAATGAAAACAGAACTGTCAAGATTTCTCCTATTTGGCAATACAAGTAGCTTAATCCATTAGCTGGTGTCCAGTAGCTGGTGTCCTGCTAGCAGGGAAGCAAGTACTTATTAATTTAGTGCTTGGGCTCTTACTGTACATGACTTCCCCAAAAAGAAAAATGGCCACAGCAGATTTTCTGCATGTTGGGGTATGGGTGGGTTGGTTGTGTGGTTAAATAAAGCAATTATTTGAGCTTTTCTTTTCTTTTCTTTTCTTCTTTTCTTTTCTTTTCTTTTCTTTTCTTTTCTTTTCTTTTCTTTTCTTTTCTTTTCTTTTCTTTTCTTTTCTTTTCTTTTCTTCTCCTCTCCTCTCCTCTCCTCTCCTCTCCTCTCCTCTCCTCTCCTCTCCTCTCCTCTCCTCTCCTCTCCTCTCTTCTCTTCTTTTCTTTGAAAGCAATAGTTCTTAGCAGAAATGCTGTTAATAAATTAGAGGCCAATGGCTAAAGTAAATGGAAAATAGAAAAGTAATTACTGCTACATATTATTTTAGAGGCATTCAGGAGAATGGAAGTCAACGTGATGTTATTAATGAAAATTGGGTTTAAGTGGTAATTCTTGGAAACAAAATGAAATGGGAGACATTTTCTATAAAATGTTCAACCTACCTTGTTCAAAAATTAGGGAACTATTACAAATCTTATGCCAACTGGTCACATTTTTTTTCCTATCAGCTTCATAGCCCACTTTGAAAGCATACTGTACATTTTCAGGCTTCATGTGCTTAGTTACACATTACTGTACATAGATTAAGGTGTTATAGTACACATCATGCTAAATACAAACATGGTAATAGAAGGGGCATGGTGGCTCAGCGGGTAAGCCGCCAGGCTTGTTGATCGGAAGATCGCAGGTTCGGAGGTTCGAATCCCTAGCCCCACGTGACGGAGTGAGCTCCCGCACTAGCCCCAGCTCTTGCCAACCTAGCAATTCGAAAGCATGCAAATGCAAGTAGATGAATAGGTACCACTTTGGTGGGTATGTAACAGCGTTCCGCATGTGCCATGCCGGCCACATGACCGCGGAAGCGTCTTCGGACAACGCTGGCTCTTCAGCTAACAAACGGAGATGAGCACCAGTCCCTAGAGTTGGACACGACTGCACAAATGTGCGGGGGGAACCTTTACCTTTACCTTAGTAGGTTTAGCATACAGGCAAATAGGAAACTATCAATAGGGTCCAAAACAGTCACATTTGATTACAAAAGGGCAACCGTGGAACTAGTGAAAATGGTCTAAAAGGAAAAGTTAAGAGGGCCAAATCTCTTCCTAGTGCCTATAGCTCATTGAAAACCACCATAATGAATGCTCAACTAGAATGTATTCTACAGAATAAAAAAAGGATCATGCGGCCACATGACCATGGAAGTGTCTTCTGACAACGCTGGCTCTTCAGCTAACAAATGGAGATGAGCACCGGCCCCTAGAGTCAGACACGACTGCACAAATGTGCGGGGGGAACCTTTACCTTTTTAATAGTATGAAGAACGGCTGTGCAAATTTTCCAATCAATATACATGGAATGTATATTAAAGGAAGTAAAACAGAATGTTTACAAAGTAAACCCAAGAGCATTACCAAGGAACAATAAACTCGGCATCTGGGAATTGTTCAGAGAAAAAAATCCCAACCATATGTGTCTTGACAAAACTGACTTCTGGTTACCTTCATTTAGAGTGATGGAGTTATCTTGTTTCTCTCTGTGTGTATGTATATCTATATGTATATAGATATATACACTAATTTACTTCAGATCATCTAGAGTTATCTGTTTACCTATTCTAATCCTACCCATCACAGAGCTAAGGTTGCCTGAGGTTCTCATATTTCAGTTAGATCTCAAAATATGATTTCATGGGAGAATTAATTCCACACAAAGAAGAGACATCTAAAGAAGTTCCAGGGTAAAGTAAAGGTAAACCATCTTAACAGCACTACTGTTGCCTTGCAACAATAATGTGAACCTAGAAATAAAACCACAGCCAATTCTAAAGTAATTTCTAAAGCACCCCTAGAATGAATGAGAAAAGCAGAAATCTCATTTGGGGAATAAAAAACTGATTCATAGGTTTTTGGCACTGTATCAACTTATTTTGCTACTCCTGGACATTTTTCCCATTGTGAAACATGAGATCAGTGCAACACCTAAGGCCAGTGACGATTTCTCTTCCAGGCTTTAAAAATATATTATTATCTTTGTACCATAAGATTTTCCACAGTATTTTGGGTTGCATGCTGTTATGCCAAATTGGGATCATGGCCAGTTGTTACTAATAAGAGTCACAGTAACTGGCCACATAGAATCTCCCAATGACAAAGCTTTACTGCCAGCACCTCACACTGCAATTTTTTTATACAATACAGATGGCAAATCAGTGGAGGGTTTGTAAGCCACTATGGAAGCAGATAAAAGTACAAGGAACATCCTTCCTTTGGCTCCAATCTGTGAAGCAATATTGGATTACTGTGGCTTTACCACTGATGTAAATGTTCCTACTTCTTATATCAACAATTGTATATTGATAAAATAAGAAGGTATATCTGCAAATGAATTAGGGATCTTTTAAGGAGCAAAAAAGAATTAATAAACTGAACTTGTATTTTTTCCCCCTGCAACTGACTACATATCTTAAGCTCACAGTGGTATATAGTTTATTTTATTTACAACCCACTGTGATGCTTTACACTTTACAAGCAACTGTGCAGTTGATTTTGTTTTCCCCTTTGCTTGTGACAAACATTTCTAAGAAAACAGCAAATGTTCTGTAAATCACTAAAAATGACAGTCTGCTCTAATGAGTGTTCCTGACACAGCAGATAATGGTGAGAAGAATGTGTTGAGTTTTGCTGTTAAAAAAAGAAAGACTAACCAACAATATATGCCAACCAATAATATTAACTCTTCCTATTAAAATGAATTAAAAAACAAACTTTTAATTTATTCTTTTATCACATTTCCCTCATTGACATTGCCATGAAAATTTGAAATTTCTCTCTAAAACGATAGGAATCAAGAGCTAACCCTTTTGATGGACTATGAACATTAGGAAGTTGCATAAAGCATTAGAGCCAAAATGGATTAATACACAAAAGAGCCAATGAGACAACATTTTTTTCCTACAAAGATCTATTACATAGAATCTCATTCATAAACAAATATGTCTATTTTAGCTTTCTCTACCTAAATGTCTCTGGCCAACTTGTTCTCCCCTTTCCACTTGCTTTTATTTTTACCTTTTCATTTCCTTTTTATCAGATCTTCTACCCTGCACCTTTTTCTCTGCCCTCTGTATTTTCATGCCATCTCAGGCTACACATATTTTGTCACCTGGGGTAGAAAGTCTAGTAGAAGCCAGCTGGACTGGAAACCATCAACACTGATGAGGGGAGGACATCTCACACCACAGAAGGTGCGTCTAAGGAGAACAGGCCAAGTAGCATGAGGATTCTGTCATTACTGCTCTCTATTGTTTTCTATCCCCACAACATATGTTCCATGAAGAGGCCACCTCACCTGCCTCACATCTACTCTGCATGTGCATTCTTGTTACATGCTAATCTGAATATTTTATATCCCAATAGAAATAAAGTGGCCACTCCTGACAATTTTTATGCAATGCAGTATCCTTTTATCTCTGCGTTTGAATGGTGATTCTTAGAGAGGCCCAACTGAAGGTGTTATTCTGGAACAATATTTTGAGAATAGCACGAGGACTCGGACATTTCTTCACATCCAATTTGATTCTAACCTACTCTGTTTTGTTATTTTTAAATCTTGTAAATCTTAATTTTAAAACAAACAAAGCAATGAGCTATGTCAATTTGTTCACTCAAAATTTCTGAAGAAAATCATTTCCAATGATAAAGTAATTGTCAGGGGATGATATTATAGCTATCATTTAATTAAAGAACTTTTTCTTGATTAATCTTAGAGATTTAACCGATTTATCGAATAATTAATTGATTGCATTTGCATAGGGATAAAAACAGTCAGTTCTATCCAGTTGTGTGTATCCACTAGATATTGTGACAAAACAGAATTCTTCTCTACTGTGAAAGACTTTTGAGGGTTGGGGAATCCCTCTGGGACAGAAAGGGGTCACAAAGGAAATAGCAAAAGGAAATCCTGTCACACAAATGAATATCTACTTGTATAAAGTTTGATTGAACCCTGTAATCCTGCCAAGAAATATATTCTTTTGGAATATTAATCCTGCAAAGCTATATGCATCCTTCCCATTTAGAGGAAAGGTGATATCCAATGAGTTAGGCATTGCTCTTTTTCTGTCCGGTAAGTCAAAGGCTTTAGAATAGTCAATAAACCAGAAATAGATGTTTTTCTGAAACTCCCTGGCTTTCTCCATTATCCAGCAGATATTGGCAATTTGGTCTCTAGTTCCTCTGCCTTTTCTAAACCCAGCTTGTACATCTGGCAATTCTCGCTCCATGAATTGCTGGAGTCTACCTTGCAAGATCTTGAGCATTACCTTACTGGCATGTGAAATAAGTGCCACAGTTCGATAGTTTGAACATTCTTTAGTGCTTCCCTTTTTTGGTATGGGGATATAAGTTGATTTTTTCCAATCTGATGGCCATTCTTGTGTTTTCCAAATTTGCTGGCATATGGCATGCATCACCTTGACAGCATCATCTTGCAAGATTTTAAACAGTTCAGCTGGGATACCGTCATCTCCTGCAGTCTTGTTATTAGCAATGCTTCTTAAGGCCCATTCAACCTCACTCTTCAGGATGTCTGGCTCTAACTCACTGACCACACCGTCAAAGCTATCTCCAATATTATTATCCTTCCTATACAGATCTTCCGTATATTCTTGCCACCTTTTCTTGATCTCTTCTGCTTCTGTTAGGTCCTTACCATCTTTGTTTTTGATCATACCCATTTTTGCCTGGAATTTACCTCCGATGTTTCTAATTTTCTGGAAGAGGTCTCTTGTCCTTCCTATTCTATTGTCTTCTTCCACTTCCGCACATTGCTTGTTTAAAAATAATTATTCATCTCTTCTGGCTAACCTCTGGAATTTTGCATTTAATTGGGCATATCTCCCCCTATCACTATTGCCTTTTGCTTTCCTTCTTTCTTGGGCTACTTCCAGTGTCTCAGCAGACAGCCATCTTGCCTTCTTTGTGTTCTTTTTTTTTTGGGACGTTTTTTGTTGCTGCCTCCTGAACAATGTTGCGAACTTCTGTCCATAGTTCTTCCAGGACCCTATCTACTAAATCTAGTCCCTGAAATCTATTCTTCACCTCCACTGCATATTCCTTAGGAATATTAGTGAGCTCATATCTAACTGATCTGTGGGTCTTCCCTATTCTCTTTAGTCTGATTCTAAATTTTGCAATAAGAAGTTTGTGATCTGAACTACAGTCAGCTCCAGGTCTTGTTTTTACCGACTGTATAGATGTCCACCACCTTTGGCTGCAAAGGATGTAGTCAATCTGATTTCGGTGTCGACCATCTGGTGAAGTCCATGTATAAAGTCGTCTTTTAGGTTGTTGGAAGAGAGTGTTTGTTATGCACAGTGAGTTGTCTTGGCAAAATTCTATCAGCCTATGTCCTGCTTCATTTTGTTCTCCCAGACCATGCTTGCCTGTAATTCCAGGTGTCGTCTGGCTACCCACCTTAGCATTCCAGTCTCCTGTAATGAAAATAACATCTCTTTTTGGTGTATTATCCAGTAGGTGCTGCAGACCCTCATAGAACTGATCTACTTCTGCTTCTTCAGCATCTGTGGTTGGGGCGTATATTTGGATCACTGTGATGTTAAATGGCTTACCCTGAATTCGAATTGAGATCATTCTATTGTTTTTTGGATTGTATCCAAGCACTGCTTTAGCCACTTTATTATTAATTATGAAGGCTACTCCATTTCTTCTGTGGTCCTCTTGTCCACAGTAGTAGATCTGGTGGTCATCTGATGTGAAGTGGCCCATTCCAGTCCATTTCAGTTCACTGACACCTAAAATGTCTATATTTAATCTTGACATCTCACCAATAACCACATCCAATTTGCCCTGGCTCATAGATCTTACATTCCAGGTTCCTATGGTGTGTTGATTTTTAGAACATCGGATTCATCGTTCACCACCAGCACCGTTGGCCGCTAGCCGTCCTTTCGGCTTTGAGCTAGCTGTGTCATCACATCTGGGGCTAGTTGAACGTATCCTCTGTTCCTCCCCAGTATTATTTTGACCATCTTCTGACCTGGGAGTCCCATTTTCCGATGGTATACTGACCTTTCTCTGGTTGTACTGATCCATTTAGTCTTCACGGCAAGAATACTAGGGTGGGTTGCCATTACCTTCCCCAGGGATCGTATTTAGTCTGACCTCTCTGCCACGACCTTCCCGTCTTGGGTGTCCCTTCACGGTTTAGCTCATGGTTTCATTGAGGTGCTCAAGCTCCAGCACCACGACAAGGTAACGATCTCCTTTGCTGGAGACGCTTAGACATAGTAGGTTCAAAAAGTAAGTACAAAAGAGTTCTTACATTTATTGGTCCAGTTACATCCATTTTGTTAGGAATGATTCTTCTTCTGTGTTTTCCCTATACTTTGTGGACCTCTGGCCCTAATTTGCTGCCAGAGCTGCATGGAGAAAGAGGGGGCTTGAGGCCTTGGCATGGCCTCTCGATACGGAGCAGCAGCCGCGTGCTCCTCCTTCAATGGGGAATAAAAACAGAGAGAGCTGACTGAAAAGGGAGAAGAAGGAAGTGGGAGTGGCAACAAAAAAAACTTCCTCAAAGACATAGAGAATTGCATCCTGGAATGAACTCATCTACATGCAAATGAGGCATGTTGATTTGCTGAATTTCCAACATTCACAAAGCTTTGCCAAATGTATTTCATAGTATTATGCAGGAATGTGCCCCATTATATGAATTCTGCAAATATTAGTCTGTTTGGCTATTTTCTAGCCAATTACTCAATCTATGGGAGGATGGGCTGGACTGGGAAATGACATAGCTAATTTATACATCATGATTATGTATCTTAAGGATCCGTGTTGCATTAGCAGAAATGATTAGGAATTCAAAAATTGTACCAGTGTTTTTCTTTTCATTTATGAGCAAGAAGTTTGAATATAGGGAATTATTTGCAAATTTTGTGAATATTTTATTCTAGTTCATTTTGGAGACCCGTCTGAGACCCGTCTCATTTTGGAGACCCCTCTAAGAGACATATGAGCCCTGTTATTTTGGAGGAGTTTGAGCCAGTTGATCCTGAGGAAGTGGACAGGGTCCTTGTGGCTGTGAGTTTGGCCACCTGTGTCCTGGACCCATGCCCCTCCTGGCTAGTTAAGGCGTCCTAGAAGTGGCATGTGATTGGATCCAAGTGGTGGTTAATGCCTCTTTGTGGGAGGGGGTGGTGCCACCTTTATTGAAAAAGGTGGTGCACCCCCTTCTCAAGAGGCCATCCTTGGATTTGACAGTGTTAGACAACTTTCACCCAGTCTCCCACATTCTCTTTTTAAGGAAGGTTGTTGAGAATGTGGTTGGCTCTCAGCTACAGAGGGCCCTGCAGATTATCTGGACCCTTTTCAGGCCAGGATACAGTACTGAAACAGCATTGATCACACTTGTAGATGACCTTTGGAAAGCTTGGGAGGGGGGCGGTGCAACTGTCCTAGATCTCCCGGATCTCTCAGCAGCTTTCGATACTCATCAGCTTTCGATCAAGCATGATATCCTTCTGGACCATCTTTGGAGGCTGGGAGTGGGAGGCACTGTTTTGCGGTGGTTCTCCTTTCTCAATAGCTGGTTCCAGTTGGTGTTTGGGGGGAGAAGAGGTCAGGCCCTAGGCCCCTAGACTTATGGCCCCCTGCTTGAGCAGCAGGTGACAGCTGTGGCTAGGTGGGGCTTTGCACAGATTCATCTTGTGCACAATTGCACCCTTTCCTGGACTGGGAGGCCTTGCTCACAGTCACTCACACCTTGGTCACTTCCCATTTGGACTACTGCAATGCACTCCACATGGGGCTGCACATGAAGACCACCCAGAACTTACAATTGGTTCAGAATGTGGTGGCGCCCATGTTACAACTCTGTTGCATGAGCTGCACTGGCTCCCAGTTCCCTTCTGGGTGCAGTTCAAAGTGCTGATTATCACCTTTAAAGCCCTACATGGCATGGAACCAGATTATTTGCGAGACCACCTCTCCCTGAGCATATCTACCCATCCCACCAGAACAGATAGGGCAGGCACTTCCAGGTTCTTCCTTTAAATGTTGCTACCGTGCAGGTCCTCGGGATGTATTTTCTTTTGCAGCTGTGGCTGTATAGAGCACCTTCCTCCTTGAGTTCCAACAGGCCTCACCCTTTAAACCTCCCAGAAACCATTTAAGATCTGGCTTTCCCCCCAAGCACTGGGATAGGGTGAGATTGGAATGGGAAGAGAGTGTTGTGGGCTGCATTGGGGAAAAAACCTGCATGGCACCAGGTTTTTCTGGTTTTGGTTTTATTGTTTTTTTGTTTTTATTGTCTGTATACATTGTTCTTATCCTTTGGTTGTGAGCTGCCCGGAGTTTGGCATAAGATGTTTTAAATAAATAAATAAATAAATAAATAAATAAATAAATAAATAAATAAATAAATTTTACTTATGATCTCGTCTCATCTCATCTCATGTCAGAAATGCAGGAAATAAAAAAAGGGAAAAATATTAATTAAAATTTAAAAAGTTAAAACATTTAATAAAAATATAAAATTTATATAACTCTAGCCCAATGCCGGGCCACATTGATTGCAGAGGTGTTTCCGGCCAATAAGTCACTTAATGTATATAGAACTGTTTACCTGTATAATTATGATGGCTATGGTACACAACCTGATCCTGTGCATGATAATACAGAAGGAAGTTCTAACAAGTATACTTCAGGTGTTCAGATGAATATGTGGACCACTTTTAATTGGATACTACTCATATAACCCCACCATTATTCTCTCTGACTTCAATACCATCAGTTGTAATTCCACCACTATTTGCTTGAACTGAGGAGTACAGTACCTCCCTAATCATAACATAGGGCTTCAAATCATGTAAATCTCTATATTTGCATTCATGTCGACATAATTACAGCTCGCCTTCAGGCCTCTAGTTGAATGCATGGGGGTCAGGTAAGAAAGGGGCAAAGTGATGTGCAAAGTTAACCTTTATTTGACTGATCAGAATAATTCATTGTTGAATTGGGGGGAGGAGGAGGAGAGGGCGAGATATTTTTAAGTACTGAGAAAACCTGAGTTCTATATCTCCTATTCTTGAAGAAATGGTGCAATGAGAACTGATGGGGCAAATTATTAAAGAAAAGTAATGGCAACCACTTATCAGCAATGAATTATATCTTGGTATGAAGCATTGAGAGGCAATGATTAAAGCAAGGAGCCCTTCAAAAAGTGCTGTATAGGCTTGAAAGCTGTGTGGAGTTCAGACATTAATTTCTGACATTACTGGGGCAGTGACCACAACAACGCTACACTACTTATTGCCAACTGACCCATGTTTGCTTCTTCCACTGTGATTTCCTAGTAAATATTCATATTCCTCTGGAATATTCTCAGGTGCCATACAACAAATACTAGTATTTTCAGAATGAGCCATCATACCGGACAGAAAAAGAGCAATGCCTAACTCATTGGATATCACCTTTCCTCTAAATGGGAAGGATGCATATAGCTTTGCAGGATTAATATTCCAAAATAATATATTTCTTGGCAGGATTACAGGGTTCAATCAAACTTTATACAAGTAGATATTCATTTGTGTGACAGGATTTCCTTTTGCTATTTCCTTTGTGACCCCTTTCTGTCCCAGAGGGATTCCCCAACCCTCAAAAGTCTTTCACAGTAGAGAAGAATTCTGTTTTGTCACAATATCTAGTGGATACACACAACTGGATAGAACTGACTGTTTTTATCCCTATGCAAATGCAATCAATTAATTATTCGATAAATCGGTAGATCATAACAAATTGTGGATCATAACAAATTGCGGCAAGTTCTTGGTGGTATGGGGATACCAAGTCATCTTGTCTGCCTCCTGAGGAATCTGTATAACGACCAAGTAGCAACGGTAAGAACAGAGCACGGAACAACGGACTGGTTTAAGATTGGGAAAGGAGTACGGCAGGGCTGTATACTCTCACCCTACCTATTCAACCTGTACGCAGAACACATCATGCGACGTGCTGGGCTTGAGGAATCCAAGGCTGGAGTTTAAATCGCTGGAAGAAACATTAACAATCTTAGATATGCAGATGATACCACTTTGATGGCTGAAAGCGAGGAGGAGTTGAGGAGCCTTATGACGAAGGTGAAAGAAGAAAGTGCAAAAGCTGGGTTGCAGTTAAACCTCAAAAAAACCAAGATTATGGCAACCAGCTTGATTGATAACTGGCAAATAGAGGGAGAAAAAGTGGAGGCTGTGACAGACTTTGTATTTCTAGGCGCAAAGATTACTGCAGTTGCTGACTGCAGCCAGGAAATCAGAAGACGTCTACTTCTTGGGAGGGGAGCAATGGCAAATCTTGATAAAATAGTTAAGAGCAGAGACATCACACTGACAACAAAGGTCCGCATAGTTAAAGCAATGGTATTCCCTGTAGTAACCTATGGCTGTGAGAGTTGGACCTTAAGGAAGGCTGAGCGAAGGAAGATAAATGCTTTTGAACTGTGGTGTTGGAGGAAAATTCTGAGAGTGCCTTTGACTGCGAGAAGATCAAACCAGTCCATCCTCCAGGAAATAAAGCCAGACTGCTCACTTGAGGGAATGATATTAAAGGCAAAACTGAAGTACTTTGGCCACATAATGAGAAGACAGGATACCCTGGAGAAGAAGCTGATGCTAGGGAAAGTGGAGGGCAGAAGGAAGAGGGGCTGACCAAGGGCAAGATGGATGGATGATATTCTGGAGGTGACAGACTCAACCATGGGGGAGCTGGGGATGGTGACGGCCGACAGGAAGCTCTGGCGTGGGCTGGTCCATGAGGTCACGAGGAGTCGGAAGCGACTGAACGAATAAACAACAAATGTCTAAGCGCGTGTTTCTTTATGCTTGGGTGGGCTAAAAGTGTAAGATTAAGAACCTGGATCTCTCTAACATGCTCACTGGCTATGTTTTTTACACAATATCCTTTTTTCTGTGCACGAGCTTATACTACATTAAGCTCTGCTCCATTCACTGGTTCTAACAGGCCACTGAATGATCCTCAGTGAAGACAGTCTGCCATAGGATATATTGGAGTTTTCCTAAACATTCAAGCTTTAGTACAACTGGTCTACTTGGAAGTCCTACTGAGTTCCAAGGGAACTTTGTGCCTAACAAAATTTGTTTAGGAGCTTCCCCAATCTGGTGTCTTCCAGATGTGCTGAGAGTGCAATTCCCAGAATTCTCAGCTGGCAGATGCAATACTCTCTTGGAATTATGGATAAAAGCACTCCCAAAACTTATGGAGGTTATGAGGTTGGGGAAAACTGGTATACAGGATTTTCAGAATCCACTTCCATTCGTTTTATTCCCCCAAGACATGTGTAAAAATTGCCAGTCACCTTATTGCCCTGAGGATTAAACTCTCAGAACTAACATTCTAAACCTGATGCCCTCCAGATGTGTTGGATTTCAATTCTTAAAATTTCTAGCAATCATGATAGGTGTAATATGTCCGCATGTAACTCAAGACATCTGTGAGGCATCAGATTGGAGAGAGATTATGCTCTAAAAGGACTGATACCAAGCATGTGTTTGGATAAATATGTAAGGGCATTGAAAGAGCCCTGCTGGATCAGGGCAAGCTTAGTCTACTATAACTTCAGCTACAGCACAAAAATCCTTCTATGAGGCCCCTAAGTAGGGCATATTGGCCAGGTGCTGTTGGCACTCAAGATCTAGTATTGTGAGGTTCCATTCTGCTTTCACAAGACATTCAGGTCTGTCTTTCAGAAATATGTTTAATCCTATTTTAATGCCAACCAGGCTGGTTTGTAGTGACCACTTCCATATACACTGTAGGCACAAATGGCCTTTCAAAACTCTCCCCCAAACATGTGGGGAGAGAAATTGGATGGATATTTATTTATTTATTTATTTATTTTCTATCCTGCCTTTATTATTTTTATAAATAATTCAAGGTGGCGAACATACCTAATACTCCTTCCTCCTCCTATTTTCCCCACAACAACAACCCTGTGAGGTGAGTTGGGCTGAGAGTGAGTGGCTGGCCCAAGTTCACCCAGCTGGCTTTCATGCCTAAGGCGGGACTAGAACTCACAGTCTCCTGGTTTCTAGCCCACTGCCTTAACCACTAGACCAAACTGGCTCTCAGTTTATTATGCTGAATTTCTTCAGGGGAAGGAGAAATTCTCTGACAATTTCTCAAGGACAAGACCCTCTTAGCAACAGCCCTTAGAACTACTATGAAAAGGACATTCCCTTGGGATTTGACTGAAGTGGAGGAACTCAGAAAGGCTGCAGGTGACTGCAGAAATTCAGGAGATTCACACTGAGTCCTTGACCACCTAATAAGCAATGCCTCTTCTTTAAAAAGGAGGAATTATCTTCTTTAGAAGAGTAATTTTCTAAGCCAATTCTTCTTAAATTGAATGAGAACTAGGAGAAAAAAATCAAGAAAATTTATCTTCCTGCCACTACTTCTACACATCCATAGAGCAACTTTTAAAAAGGCTTTTTAACTGATATTTAGGCTCTAAGAGCTTGGAGACAATTGCTTGCACATCAGTTTCTTTCAAGACATAGCAATCCATCCCTGTGTGAATGGATCTGTAGTTTCAGATCTGCCAACTAGCCAATTATATTCATGATTTGGCATATCCATTTGTTCTCCCTTCCAGAAAGATGTTGTAGGAACCAATTCTAATCTCATTAAGCCAGTAATAGTTTTTCCACTTGTCCAGAAAGGAACAGGATCAGAACGCTGAAGTAATCAGTGTTTTATAAGGTCCACTCGCCATGCCCAAATCGTTCTTTGCTGTCATTAACTGAATATGGATTTAAAAAGAAGTCTAATGCAAGGGAAAAAATGAAAAAAAGCTGAAAAAGTTATCTGTGTGTGTGACTGGGTGTGATGTGAATTAAAGTCCTTATGCCTTCTTCTAACAATAAATGCTAATTATATATTCATATACATAATGTTCTCCAGCAAAGGAGATTGTTACCTTGTTGTGGTGCTGGAGCCTGAGCACCTCAATGACGCCATGAGCTAAAACATGAAGGGACACCCAAGATGGGAAGGTCATGGCAGAGAGGTCAGACTAAATACGATCCCTGGGGAAGGTAATGGCAACGCACCCCAGTATTCTTGCCGTGAAAACTAAATGGATCAGTACAACCAGAGATATGTCAATATACCATCGGAAGATGGGACTCTGTCCTGTTCCGACTAAGACTGACACGGAAGAGTTACTGAAATAACTTTATTTACACAGATACACAAGCCGCCCAGTTTACACAGTCCTCTTCTTCTTCCACAGATGGGATAGCGGCGAGTCCCTTGGGTGACCCTTGCCAGACAGGACAGGCCAGGGAAGACGCAGACGATCCGGAAGGTGTGTCAACTGGCGGTGGACTGGAGTTGACAGGTAAGGTGACCGTGGCTGCGGATTTAGCTTGGCTGTCAGGGCTGGAAGTAGGCCAAGGCCCGACAAAGACAACCCACTGGTGGCCGGTGTCAACTGGGCTTTGCAGCTGGTCTGAGCTGATGGCCGTCTGGGTAGGCTGGGGCCCGACAAAGGCCCACGTATACTGCCCACTGGTGGCTGACGTTGGCTGGGCTAGACTGCTGCTCTGGGCTGGTAACCGTTGGGGTGGACCGGGGCCCGACAAAGGCAGCCCAATGGCAGCTGGCGGTTGGGCTTGGCTGTTGCTCAGGGCTGGTGGTAGTCGGGTTCAATGGGAAGGGGGCAGGCAAGGTGGCAGCGCTTACCCCTATGCTGGTTTCTTCCGTAGGGAGCAAGAATGGAGACGTGGCGACCGGGAGAGACTCGGGCACGAGGCTTGGCACGGCAGCAAGGTAAGGCCTGGATTCTAGGCTTGGTGAGGTGGCGGGGAAGCGTGTGGAGTCAGGGTCCGGCATGGCAGTAAGGCAAGGCTCTAGAGTGTCTTGGGTGGTAGCAAGGCAGGGCTCTAGAGCGAGGTCCGGGTCTGTAGCAAGGCGAGGCTCGGAAGCAGGATCCGGTGCGTAGTCCAGAGGCTTCTTCACGGAACGGGTAGAACGGTTGTCTCTGGCACCTGAGGTAAGTCGCGCCGGCTTTTTATTACATTTTTCATGCCTTGAGAGAGCAGGAGCCAATTGGGCTTTGCGTTGCTCTGCCCGCCTTTCTGCTCTCCTTTGGCACGCGCTGATTGGCGGAGGCGTCTTTCTTTCCGAGCCTCTGCCAATCAGTGTTTCCGGTTCTCTGGTTGGTTTCGTGCCAAGCCTGCCGTCTCCCGTGATTGGCTCTTCCTCCTCCTCCGAGTCCAGCATGTCGGCCGGCATACAGGTAAGTGCACGAAACCTCACAGACTCCCAGGTCAGAAGATAGTCAAAATGGTACTGGGGAGGAACAGAGGATATGTTCAACTAGCCCCAGATGTGATGACGCACCTAGCTCAAAGCCAAAAGGACAGCTAGCGGCTGACAGTGCTGGTGGTGAATGATGAATCCGATATTCTAAAAATCAACACACCATAGGAACTTGGAATATAAGATCTATGAGCCAGGGCAAATTGGATGTGGTTATTGGTGAGATTTCAAGATTAAATATAGACATTTTGGGTGTCAGTGAACTGAAATGGACTGGAATGGGCCACTTCACATCAGATGACCACCAGATCTACTACTGTAGACAAGAGGATAACAGAAGAAATGGAGTAGTCTTCATAATTAATAATAAAGTGGCTAAAGCAGTGCTTGGATACAATCCAAAAAAGGATAGAATGATCTCAATTTGAATTCAGGGTAAGCCATGTAACATCATAGTGATCCAAATATACGCCCCAACCACAGATGCTGAAGAAGTAGAAGTATATCAGTTCTATGAGGATCTGCAGCACCTACTGGATAATACACCAAAAAGAGATGTTATTTTCATTACAGGAGACTGGAATGCTAAGGTGGGTAGTCAAATGACACCTGGAATTACAGGTAAGCATGGTCTGGGAGAACAAAATGAAGTGGGACATTGGCTGATAGAATTTTGCCAAGACAACTCACTGTGCATAACAAACACTCTCTTCCAACAACCTAAAATACAACTTTATACATGGACTTCACCAGTTGGTCAACACCGAAATCAAATTGACTATATCCTTTGCAGCTAAAGGTGGCGGACATCTATACATTCAGTAAAAACAAGACCTGGAGATGACTGTAGTTCAGATCATGAACATCTTATTGCACAATTTAGAATCAGACTTAAGAGAATAGGGAAGACCAACAGATCAGTTAGATATGAGATCACTAATATTCCTAATGAATATGCAGTGGAGGTGAAGAATAGGTTTGAAGGACTAGATTTAGTAGATAGGGTCCCGGAAGAACTATGGACAGAAGTTTGCAACATTGTTCAGGAGGCGGTAACAAAAAACCTCCCCAAAAAAATGAAAAACAAGAAGGCAAGATGGCTGTCTGCTGAGAAATAGCCCAAGAAAGAAGGAAAGCAAAAGTCAACAGTGATAGGGGGAGATATGCCCAATTAAATGCAAAATGCCAGAGGTTAGCCAGAAGAGATAAGGAATTAGTTTTAAACAAACAATGTGCAGAAGTGGAAGAAGACAATAGAATAGGAAGGACAAGAGACCTCTTCCAGAAAATTAGAAACATTGGAGGTAAAAATGGGTATGATCAGAAACAAAGATGGCAAGGACCTAACAGAAGCAGAAGAGATCAAGAAAAGTTGGGAAGAATATATCAAAGATCTGTATAGGAAGGACAATAATATCGGGGATAGATTTGACGGTTTGTTCAGTGAGTTAGAGCCAGACATCCTGAAGAGTGAGGTTGAATGGGCCTTAAGAAGCGTTACTAATAACAAGGCAGCAGGAGATGACGGTATTCCAGCTGAACTGTTTAAAATCTTGCAATATGATGCTGTCAAGGTGATGCATGCCATATGCCAGCAAATTTGGAAAACACAAGAATGGCCATCAGATTGGAAAAAACCAACTTATATCCCCATACCAAAAAAGGGAAACACCAAAGAATGTTCAAACTATCGAACTGTGGCACTTATTTCACATGCCAGTAAGGTAATGCTCAAGATCCTGCAAGGTAGACTCCAGCAATTCATGGAGCGAGAATTGCCAGATGTACAAACTGGGTTTAGAAAAGGCAGAGTATCTAGAGACCAAATTGCCAATATCCACTGGATAATGGAGAAAGCCAGGGAGTTTCAGAAAAACATCTATTTCTCTTTTTTTGACTATTCTAAAGCATTTGACAGTGTGGATCATAACAAATTGTGGCAAGTTCTTGATGGTATGGGGACACCAAGTCAAGACATCAAGATGATGCTGTCAAGGTGATGCATGCCATATGCCAGCAAATTTGGAAAACACAAGAATGGCCATCAGATTGGAAAAAACCAACTTATATCCCCATACCAAAAAAGGGAAACACCAAAGAATGTTCAAACTATCGAACTGTGGCACTTATTTCACATGCCAGTAAGGTAATGCTCAAGATCCTGCAAGGTAGACTCCAGCAATTAATGGAGCGAGAATTGCCAGATGTACAAACTGGGTTTAGAAAAGGCAGAGGATCTAGAGACCAAATTGCCAATATCCACTGGATAATGGAGAAAGCCAGGGAGTTTCAGAAAAACATCTATTTCTCTTTTTTTGACTATTCTAAAGCATTTGACAGTGTGGATCATAACAAATTGTGGCAAGTTCTTGATGGTATGGGGACACCAAGTCAAGACATCAAGATGATGCTGTCAAGGTGATGCATGCCATATGCCAGCAAATTTGGAAAACACAAGAATGGCCATCAGATTGGAAAAAACCAACTTATATCCCCATACCAAAAAAGGGAAACACCAAAGAATGTTCAAACTATCGAACTGTGGCACTTATTTCACATGCCAGTAAGGTAATGCTCAAGATCCTGCAAGGTAGACTCCAGCAATTCATGGAGCGAGAATTGCCAGATGTACAAACTGGGTTTAGAAAAGGCAGAGGATCTAGAGACCAAATTGCCAATATCCACTGGATAATGGAGAAAGCCAGGGAGTTTCAGAAAAACATCTATTTCTCTTTTTTTGACTATTCTAAAGCATTTGACAGTGTGGATCATAACAAATTGTGGCAAGTTCTTGATGGTATGGGGACACCAAGTCATCTTGTCTGCCTCCGGAGGAATTTGTATAATGACCAAGTAGCAACAGTAAGAACAGAGCACGGAACAACGGACTGGTCTAAGATTGGGAAAGGAGTACGGCAGGGTTGTATACTCTCACCCTACCTATTCAACATGTACGCAGAACACATCATGCAACGTGCTGGACTTGATGAATCCAAGGCTGGAGTTAAAATCGCTTGAAAAAACATTAACAATCTCAGATATGCAGATGATACCACTTTGACGGCTGAAAGCGAGGAGGAGCTGAGGAGCCTTATGACGAACGTGAAGGAAGAAAGTGCAAAAGCTGTGTTGCAGTTAAACCTCAAAAAAACCAAGATTATGGCAACCAACTTGATTGATAACTGGCAAATAGAGGGAGAAAATGTGGAGGCAGTGACAGACTTTGTATTTCTAGGTGTAAAGATTACTGAAGACGCTGACTGCAGCCAGGAAATCAGAAGACGTCTACTTCCTGGGAGGAGAGCAATGGCAAATCTTGATAAAATAGTTAAGAGCAGAGACATCACACTGACAACAAAGGTCTGCATAGTTAAAGCAATGGTATTCCCTGTAGTAACCTATGGCTGCGAGAGCTGGACCATAAGGAAAGCTGAGCGAAGGAAGATAGATGCTTTTGAACTGTGGTGTTGGAGGGAAATTCTGATAGTGCCTTGGACTGCAAGAAGATCAAACCAGTCCATACTCCAGGAAATAAAGCCAGACTGCTCACTTGACAGAATGATATTAAAGGCAAAAGTGAAGTACTTTGGCCACATAATGAGAAGACAGGATACCCTGGAGAAGATGCTGATGCTAGGGAAAGTGGAAGGCAAATGTTAGAGGGGCCGACCAAGGGCAAGATGGATGGATGATATTCTGGAGGTAACGGACTCGACCGTGGGGGAGCTGGGGGTGGCGACGTCTGACAGGAAGCTCTGCCGTGGGCTGGTCCATGAAGTGTCGGAAGTGACTGAATGAATAAACAACAAATACATAATGTTAAATAAATGAATTCATTACTATTTGTTTTAAAAAGTAATGTTTCAAGTTTATCATCTACCTTCCAGAATGAATTCAGTTACACTAGTTCTGTTGCTAAAAAAAAGAAAAAGAAAACTCTTTCTCTCTTTTTCCCCTCTCTAATGCACACATACACAAAAGCAATTTTAGATCCCAATAATCTAGGCACTGTTTAAGCAGCTTATTTTATGCTGATGGAGGTCAAGAGTTCAGGTTTGGTTCCATGCAAAATGATGATTTGCATATGAAAGAGTTACCCATACCCTTAACAATCCTTCCTTATTATAATACTAAATATCTTGGGAAGGAAGAAGCATCATAAAGATTACAGAAGTGGCCTCATAGAAAGGAAAACAGGGGGGGAAAAAGATGCAACATTTTGACATTTTGTTCTTTTGCTCTTGGGTATCTTTCAGTTGCTGAGTGAGTTTTCTATTTGATCTGGGTTTTATGCGTACATCAGCTGTTTTTTTTTTAAAAGGAAGATGTGCATCTGTTGAAGAGGGGCGTGTGAAGTCACCCAACCTTTCCTCAGCTCGAAAGATTTATTGTAATTGGTGGTCTATTAAAATTCCAGCTAAGCTTAAACAGTTGGGGACAAAAGACCAAACTCTGAGCAACCAGCTGAGAATACTCCTGAAGAAGTCTGCCTCTTTCAGCTTGTTAGCTACAGCTCCTCTGTTCTAGCTAAATCTACATTATTGTACACTGAGTGGCCTTTCAGTTGCTCTCATTTTCTTAGCCAGAGGCAATGCTTGATAGGGCAGCAGGGAATCAGTCAAGTTAGATTCAGTCATGCCTTTCCTCTGAATAAGTAGGGAAGTCCAAGTGTGTGCAGATATGTGCGCGCCTGTGCCTTTAGACTATTTGATGCACAGCAAAGTAAACAGACAGTGACATATTTGTAGACAAACTGTCATATAGCAGATTATTTACAGCCACAAAATTATTTCTGAATTGCAGGCATGCATCAGGAGAAGTCTGCCAGCCTCAGCAGCTGGCAACATTTATGTGGGAACCAGGCATTCATTAAAAGACTGCTCTCTCCCTACTGTAATACAGTACCAAGGCTTGCATCCCTTAGTAAATCTTTCTAACATACCAGAGCAAAGAGAGAGGCCAATGTAATTTGCACACTCCAAATAAGGTGGGAGGTTTGAACATTTTTATTTTAGGGACCAAGGTTATGTTACTCTGATTTTTTATTGATAAGCCTTGAATACATGAAACAGAGAAATATAGAATGTAAAAAAATTGGCATTGTGAGGTTGTTTAAATATCTCCCAGTGCAAACAGAAGCAGGTGACTGGATATTTGCCAACTCCACTATAATCTTCAACATCCAAGCCAAGGAACTATGCATTTGTTTCTAAAACTAAACTAAAATGAAGCACATCTAATCCTCTTTATTTCTAATTTGCTTCCCTAAAAAAAACCCCAGAAATACAGAAATGAATGAGAAAAACAAATTAAAATCCTTTGTTTTAGTTTTTGCCATTCCTTTCTCACAAAGGGTATTGCCAAAACTGAAGAGAGGCATTGTATTGTATTGTTTAGCAAATTTATATATTCACTATTACATCTAGGCAACATTCAGTAGGGTGTAAGGAAAAGGAATGCTCTGAAAGTGGCAAAATATAAAAACATTAACTCAGAAGCTTTAAAAAAATCCAAGTCATTGCAAAGATACATTAATAGAACATTCTGTATGGCAGGAGCTCCATGGAATACTCTGAAAGTGACAAGATATGAAAGCTGTCCAGTATACAATATATAATGTTGTCTTTTTTTTTTTAATCTCAAAACAGTTACAAATACAGTCCATATTTTCTTAAATTGCAGATGCCTCTCCAGATGCAGTTCTGGATTGCTGCCTAGCTAGGAGTCATATCAGAAAGTCCCCACTGTGGAGTTTTGGACATCATTTTTAGGGTGATAAATTGTAAATCTCCCCTATATGTGCAATGCAAGAAAGAAGAGGCAAAAGTACACCCAGTGAGTTAGTGTTAACATATACGTAGCTTGGCCTTCATTCATGGCATGGGAACAGGATACCTGATGGACCGTCTTATCCCCATAACATTGTCCCGCCCCACCCGATCATGCAGAGAGGGCTTGCTATGAATAAATAAAATAAAATCAATAAAATAAAATAATTCCATCTAACGGGGTCCAGGAGACGGGTCTTCTCTGCAGCAGCACCCGCCCTCTGGAATATCTTGCCCCCAGAGTTGAGGCGGGTTTCCTCCCTCCCAGCCTTCTGGAAAAATCTGAAAACCTTGTTCCGCCGCCTAGCATGGGAAGGAAAAGGTAATAGCTCCTCCTGGGGGTGGTTAATATCATAAAATCCTCCCTATTGTTTGAGATTAATTTGCCAGATTGGATTTTATATTTATGGAGTCCATGGTGCTCTCTGAGCCTTGTTGTTTTCTTGCAGACATTTCATTGCCAGGCTAGGCAACATCTTCAGTGCGAAAAGGGAGTGGAACTTGCTCTCTGTTTATATACCCTGGCTTGTCCTGCCTGTGTTGGTGGGGGTGTTGTACTCTCCTTGGTAGTACCTTGATTGGGTTGTTGTTTGCTGCTTGGTTGATTGACTGAGTTAATAGTTCCTTGATTAGGGTCTATTGTGTTCTTTGATTGCTCCTCTGCTGCTAATCTTGCTGTTAATCTTTGCCTATCTTGTTGTTGATTGCTGGTAAAGAGGTGTTCTGGTCTTCTGGCTTTTCTATTGTCTCTTATGAATGGTATGTAAATGTTGTTTACCTCTATGTGTCTGTTGATGGCTGCTTTGTCTGAGTGCCAAGCTTCCAGGAATTCTCTAGCGTTTTTGGATTTGGCTTGATTTAAGATGCTCACAGTTTCCCAGTTGAAAGTATGGTTAGGTCTGTCCATGTGTTGTGAGATTAAGGAGTTTTCATCATGTCTTCTGACTGCTAGTTGGTGTTCATGGATGCGTTCTGCTAGTCTTCTGCCAGTCTGTCCTACATAATGGCTGTTACAGTCCTTACACTGTATGTTGTAGATAACTCCTGTTTTTTCTTCTTGGGCTACTGGGTCTTTTGGTTTACTTATGATGTTCTGAAGGGTTTTGGTTGGTTTGTGTGCTACCAATTATTAATTAATTAATATTTATATTTATTATGTCATATTCTATCTATATTGTATTTTAATCTTCTTTTTATTGTAAACCGCCAAGAGTCCCCCGTTGTGGGAGTTGGGCGGTCATATAAATTTAATAAATAAAAAAATAAAGGAAACTGAAGCAGAATGCAATTTGAGATTAAACAACATAACCCTTAGTTAAAAACGTTTACATTCACATTTTTTACATAATTTCCTTAAAAACTGTAGATATTATAAGAGGGGCAACACAAGATTTTCCACAGAAGACAATTGGAAGCTTAGATAATTTATCTTCAAACATGCACTACTTTAAAGGGAATTATGTGTTCTGCAAATATGGAACTGTGATTCTACAGCTGTGTGTGTTACCATAGACTCTGCCCCGTAGAACATATCTAAATCCATACCTAAGTACATCTATAAGTACTACTCTAAATGTCTTCATCTGAAATCTTTGGCGATCTTGTATGTATCCTTTGTAGAAATAATCAAGCTTTAGTATCTCCAGGATATCTATAATGCTCCCATTACTATTAGTAAGCATAAGCAATAAAAAGCACTAAATCTCCCATGATCAGTATTAATTTATTGCTGTACTTGTCAAATGAAGATACCTTCTTTCCCCTTAAGATCATTACAAATAACCATACTTATAGACCCATGGAAACAGGTTGAGGGTAGACAGTGAAATCACCATAAACAATTCCCTTTAATATATAGTTTAGGCAAACTGATTTACTGTAAAACATAAACAGATTTCCAAAAAAAAGTCATTGCAACAACTGCTCTTTGAATCTTGATCTCATTAAAACCAAAAAACCTCTGCTGAATACTCCATATTGGCACATTAGACTAGGCTAAGATTAAAATAAAGATTTTCATCCTTAGTGAAAACAGTGAATGCATTCCTGCTACAAAGCATTTTTAGAAAGGTATACTGAAATGTAAACTAATATTTGGAAAATACATTTGGAAGAACTGTCAGGGTCTGGTCAAAACCAGGAAAAGCTAACCAAAAAGATAGCCCTTGAGATGGATTTCTACTGCTAACATATATCGTTAGAATATAGAATACAGTCAAGATATTAAAATCTATACTTCTGGCTCTTTGAGACAATATCCACAGCTTTCAATCAAACACAGTGACTGCATTTGTTTTTCCTGAATGAGCCTGAAAAACAAAAGTGCAGCTACTTTAAAAGAATGATTCAGTTAAAGAACTCTTAAAGCAATCACACTTTTCTTCAGGCTTACTGTATATAGCAGCCCATTATTTTAATGAATTGTAAAGAGAAGCTGCATTCATGTGAGGCTGAAGAACTTCTTCTAGATTATTTATTAAGTATGCACAGCCCTTATACCTAAGCATAAAATAGCTAAGGAGTATAAGTGGTCTGTTAAATGTGTGTGTTCTTGCTGGCCCCTCCTTCCAAAGAGCAGTAGCTCCTAGCTGTCATTTGTAAATAATTTCTAATGTTTTAGTGAGGCATCTGAATACAGGACATATCATACTTCAGACATCTGCAAACCACAAAATGTGCCAGAGTTTTGTGATACATTCATTTATGGTTAATTAACTAGAATGGAAGCAGACTGTTTTATAAATCATGGCAAGAAGCTGTGCTGTTTTGGCTGTTTGCAGAAGGAGCTAACAACTATATATGGGGCTTTAGATCAGCAAATTTGCAATTTGACCATTTTATGGCTAAGTATGAATATACAAATGGGGCCATTGTCTGTATATGATCCTCTGAACTGTGATTAAGAGAATCATAAACTACAGAAACTTGACTGTTCCATCTTTTTCCCATACCTTCTGTGGTCTCTTCACACATACAGTAGGTTGTAATTATATACAAACTGGCAAAGTATGCTACGGTTCTAAACCAC
Organism: Charina bottae; assembly: GCA_023362775.1. NCBI lineage: Eukaryota > Metazoa > Chordata > Lepidosauria > Squamata > Charinaidae > Charina > Charina bottae. The sequence goes on from JALMGJ010000025.1 coordinate 9,084,288, forward strand.
ATTGCAGATCAATATTTCATGGTCCAGAAAATACAGTCTGATGTTTCCCCAGGGTCATCCACTGGACCCACTTAGACTGCTATTATATAAGCCCTAATATTTCAGTTTTGTAAAATTCTCATTTCCAGAATAATTTTAAATTTACCAATCATGCAGTATGGGCGCTATCTTTCATAAAATATCCATTGCATTAGATAATCGGTTTGCATATTTTGCATGTCTTTTTTGTAGTACTTGAAACCAGGAATTGTTTAGGACAAAGTCCTACTTTTCAGGAATGAGCCAGGTTCATACCAGAACAGCAGCCATGACAGGTTTATTCCTTCTTCCTTTCTCCATTTCAGCAAAAATGTGGAACAGACATCAGCAATGATCCAAAGAAACCTGCTATCTGAGATGAAGGCAGGACTGTTCCAGTCCATGTACAGAAGATTACTGGATGGGCAGTTGAATGTCAACTTTATTTATTTTATATTATGTTGCATAAACTTAAATAGTGCAAAAGGCAAAATGAAAAATAGAACATAAGTAAAAACACTGTGAAAGGGAATTTTGGTGACACATTCTCCCCATTCTTCTCCCCAACCACTAATCACTACTTAAATATTTAATTCTATACTTTTAATACATAACATTAAGCATTTTAACTTCAACACTGGTGAACCAGTGTCTGATATTGGATAACACCTGATATTAGCAAAGAAGTTGAATGGATGATGGATCTGCCACATTCCATCCAGAACAGAAGTCCTGCTTGGAAGGACTTCTTGCTAGGAATTGCTAGGAATCCTGCTCCAGCATGCTAGGCTATCAATACTGTAGTTTTATTGACAGCAGTGTAAGAATTAATTTGCATAATGGGTTTTGTTCCTAGCATAGGTGTCTGCAGGGGGAGGCAAGAGGAGTGAATGATGACACAACCATGATAATTTCATTTCATCAATGCTGCAACTTACATACTTGTGTGAAATATCAGAATACAAGTACATAATGGTAGCTTTTGTGTGTGAACATAATGATGCACATTTTGGCACTATCATGGTTCGTTGCAGACATTGCAGTGTCCAAGCATCACAAGATGAAATTAACACATGAGTTCATAATATAGAGTCAAATCTAGTAGCCAAGACTCCAAGTGTTGCAAGCAAGGGGGGGGGGGGAACAATACCAGTAAGTTATCACAGAAATGGAGGAAACTTTTAGTACTAATGGAAAGTAGCTAAGGCACAGTTAAAAGCATCTCGGTTCCAGAAGTCAGGTAGTTATCAGCATGAGCATAAGATATCCTTCCAAGGGTCAAAATCATATAATCATAGAGGCCAGAATGCAGGAATGGACACAAATATGAGATAAACCAATCAGAAGCAATAGCACCAAGAATCTAACAGGGAACCTGGCCAAAATGAAAAAAAAGTTATTTTATGGGGAAAAAAAACAGTTCTTTTATGCAGAGGCCTTCTTAATGTAATTTAAACCCTCACCTTATTCTAAAAAAGGTGGGGGGATTGGCTTGCATTGCTTGTTTTCTAACAGACAGAGAGCTACTCTGTTATTTTCCACCTGGGTCCTGGATTTGGCCAAGGTATGTTGGCCTTACATCCCTATCCACCTGGTATGAATTCTCCTCATTAGCAGAAGTATCTGCCTCTTCAGGCTGTGAGTCAAACTGTTCTCCCATATCAGGTGATGGACCATCAGATTCACATCTCCTTCCTCTTTTGTTGGGGAATCCATAATGGGATGGGCAGAAGGTCTGAAAAAAATTGCTAGGAGTTTCTCACTGAATCTAGTGTAAGATTCTCCCTGGTTGTCAATGCAATTCTGTCTGGGATTATGTAATTCCATGCCGTAGCATAGTTGAAAGTTCAGGAAACATAGTCCATCTGTTCTAGATAAATGGCCTGAGATTTTTAGTTAGACAAGAATAATATAATTGATTGATTTATAACATAATCAATGTATACACACCCTGAGTCCAGTTCTTAGACTCCTTTTCTAGGCAGAAAGCCCCATTACCTTTTTTTAAAAAAGAATTTTATTAGATTTAAAGCAAAGATAAAAACTACAAAAAAGCAAAAAACTACAAAAAAAAAGAAAAAGAACTAAAAAAGTCTGAAAACACAAGAAGAAATTTTTTTAAAGATTACATAAAGATGTGACTTCCAACTTTTAACAGCAAGAATATGCAGCAATTTCCATAATCAATCCCTTACTCTATATCAGACCAAACTCACATTATTTCTATAAATCATTCCATTAGCACATATAAAAATCACTAAATACAATTGCTCCCTCCCCTTATATTAAAAGAAAAGAAAATATTTGTTGTTGTTCAGTTGTTTAGTCATGTCTGACTCATCGTGACCTCATGGACCATAGCACGCCAGGCCTTCCTGTCCTCCACTGTCTCTTGGAGAAAGAAAATATATAAATCTCCTAATCAACTTCCCCCCTAAAGACAACATTTATTTAATTATTTATTTCCTACCACTGTTCTATACATGTCCTGTTCCAACTTAATACAGAGTCTTGAATTGCTTAACAGTTTTATTAGGTACTATCAGATCAATTGGGTGGCAGGCTTCAAGATAATCTTCTTCTGTTATAGGGCACAGTACTGTATTCTACTTTAACCTGATGGGTTTTTGGAATATGGAAAAACAATACAATAGAACAGGAACAAGGCAAGACAGCACATGCAAGACAATCAGTACAATCAAAAGTAATTACCAGACTGGTTCTGGATTAACTAGCAAGACAACTTACACTACTACTGATCTATTAGGTAATAATTGCATCAATAATTAGTTTAGGCAAAGTATAGCTTAACCAGAACAAAACAGACAGTTATGGTTTTTTATCAAAGGTAGGCAAGGCTGGATTAGGAGGAAGGTAGAAAGGACTGGGTGGTTTTAAAAACTGGCTGGGTTTGGATAGGAATGAAATGGAAAGGTTAATTAACTGGGTTGTTCTGAAGACAGGTAGTTTGGAGTTTGATAAAAGATCCTCTGCTGTAACAGACTTCCCAGTAGTTGAGATTTGAGGTAATTTAGGGCAAGAGTACTTCAGCCTAGCAACAGTATGCTGTTTGACAGGTGATATGCAGTCTTTGTTTTTAACAGCAGGGGAAGGCTTGGAACAGCAGGAGGACACCGGCACAGCAGCAGCAGCAGTGAAGGAAGACAGCCCAGAGACCGATCCGTCAGCGAAGGTAGGCACGGAGGGAAGCCACGGCTTGGACGCTGAGGCAGCAAGGGAAATGACAGCAGAAGGTCTCTCCTCAGAAACAGCAACGGAAGACAGCTCCGAAAGGTAAGGAGAACCGGTTGATCGGTGGATCCGAGGGCTGGCGTTCGTCTGAGAATGGAGGGGGCTAGAGAGAGTGTTTAAACAGGGCTTTTGTGGTGCGAGCAGCTGTGGAAGAAGTCTGGAGCTTAAGGTATGTGGTACTCCTGAAGAACGGTTGTCCCTGACAACCCGTTCTTCATTGTTTCCTCCTTTTATACTTTGTATCTCGCGCCGTTTGAATGCAGCAGCCAATAGGCATGCTGCGTTCTTGGCTCTTTATTTGAAATTGACTTCAATTCTGCTGCAACGTTTTTATCGTTGCAACGGAGTTTAACCTTTTCCCTTTTCCTGTTGCCAGACTTGGCCCCTTTTGACCAGTCCTTCCTAACAATACATTTCTGTCCACTATAATAAAGATCGAACTAAAAAGCTTATAAATTGTCTACTCTTATAATTAATAATACTACAATTATAATAATCTTAATCATATTAAACCCAAAACCAAACATTTCTTATTATATCTTATTAATCTTAATCCAAATCCTTGAAAATAAATGAGGTCAAACAAGCCTTAAAAGCAATTCAGATAAACATTCTTAAATCCTTACCCCTCTTCAAAGTAAACTAAAGCATTTACATATCTCCACAGTACACACAAAGAATTTTTCATAAAAAAATCAGACAGCCCAACTGCCCCCCTTAAAAACTCCAAGTTCTCGGGCAGAAAACCTCCCATAGATAACAACCCCTTCCTTCCCATAACATTCAATCAGAAAAACAATTCCACTAATGGTTTGCAATACATTCCGTCCCTTTAATTTCTTCCCCCCAACAATCCAGTCTTCTTCTGGCATTTCAACAAAAGTCTCAATCTCACTGTCAGTAGAAACATTTCTATCATTGCTAAGCACTTCAATTTCTTCCATGACATCCCCAGCCAGATGACACATCTTAGAGCTGATGTTTTCTACAATGTCCTGAATATCTTGCATAATAATTTGACAGGAATCAAAGAGAATCTGTTTAAGCTGAGAACGGAAATCTGAGAATGTCTTCTTGAAGTCCTCCATGTCTCAGGCAGTAGATTATGGTACCTCCTAGGTACTTAACTAGCGAAAGTAGGAGTTAATGGAAAATTTCCAGAAGCTGTTTACACAAGTGAAAGTATGATAACGAGCAGCTCCCCAGAGCAAGTGGCAGCAGAAAGCTGAAGATTCAAAACAGCAGATTCAACATGTAGGAGAATATTAAAATCTTCAAATTCAGTAAAGAAATAATAGCAGGGAGGCAAATATTTACTCTCAGTCCTCCTTAGTATTAGGATGGGAAGCAACCCAAAACTTTAAAAGGTTTTTAAAAATTAATCCCAAAAAATAACGATAAGCACCAAGAGACATCGCTTCTCCTTGCTGTAGAAAGCCTCTCTTAGGGTACATAAACTTAAAAAGATATAAATTGGGTGATTTAGAAATGGGGTGCATGGTCTTAATGTCCCTTTAAGGCTATAGCGTGGCTTGGAAATGATGACGACCCAGCCTCCCGGCATCTCTTACCGGATTAGCGCAAACACTGTTTGCGAACCTCTAGCTGCAAGGTGCCATTCTGGAGGACAAATGGGGTGATTCCAAATATTTTCCTTTCCATGAAAACTCTCCAGGACATCAGGAAAAACCTGCCTGAGCCCAAAAATAACTGCTGCATTGTCAATTCTGTGTGCAAGCACAGCTGTTCAATCTGCCATGTCCTCACCGGAAGTCTGAGAAAGCCCCATTATCAAGCTAACTCCTACTTCTATTCTTACCATGTTTACCCTGGCCACATCAGGTATTCTTATCTTCCTTTTCCTCCTCCAATTCATTGATTTTGTTGCATGGCCAATACCTTCCATCTATTGTTCTGAGGGTAAACACCCAGTTATCTGACAAATTAAAACAACACCTTCCTATTTTACACCTTCCTATTTTTGTGGCTATGAAGGGAGCAGTGCATAAAAGCAGGAAAGAATTTTCAGGTAAGCTGTAATTTACTGTATGGCAATGTTTAAACTATGTTTCAATTACATAAATCTAAATTAGTATTTTCTATAGATTAGAACATTTGTAGTTAGTGGTCAGAACCCTCACAGCAACCTAAAATGCAAAAAGAAAAGAAAAGTCATCTTGCAAAGAGAGATGACCAGATAAATCTGCATTTATTTTCACATGTAACTTCCTCTAACGTTTGCAACTTCCCTGTATTGTTCCCAAATATATGCATTTTGATACTAACTTTCCCAAACACATTGCTATATAACTATATTTGTTTGTTTGTTTAATTTTTATCCCGCCTTTATTATTTTTATAAATAACTCAAGGCGGTGAACATACCTAATACTCCTTCCTCCTCCTATTTTCCCCACAACAACCCTGTGTGGTGAGTTGGGCTGAGAGAGAGTGACTGGCCCAAGGTCACCCAGCCAGCTTTCATGCCTAAGGCAGGATTAGAACTCTCAGTCTCCTGGTTTGCCATTGGCTCCTTCCTAGGGCTGAGAGAGAGTGACTGGCCCCAGGTCACCCAGCCGGCTTTCATGCCTAAGGCGGGACTAGAACTCACAGACTCCTGGTTTCTAGCCTGTTGCCTTAACCACTAGAGCAAACTGGCTCTCATAACTACATATATAGTTATATGCAACTTGTCCTGATACATACACTTTTCTACAAAAATGTTTGAGCTCAGAAATATTTTGAGACCAGTACAGATAGATTCTGTGAGCTATATGTTCATTTGTGCATCTACAAAGCATTATATTTGGATGGATGGCACTATTTGGGCTGATAATTGAACTATGACCTCCCTATACTTCATACAGCTTGGAAGGTACAGAGGTCAGTGGTTCATGTTTTTCGGAACTGTGCCAGTTTAAGCACACGGCAATTCAATAAATAAAGTCCCAGATTCCCATCGTGAAATGTTTGATTTCAGCAGCTTAATAAGAAGTGATTTAGTGATGCTTTCGCTTTAAATATTTCTATGTCTCAGAGAAAGACACTTTTGACTCGTCCTATGCCAAACTATGTCTTACTAGAGGGGAACAGGCCCACCACCAGAGGTATGCAACAGGGGCAAGTGAGTCAAAACAGGCAAGATGGTCGTTGCAGCATTACAACTGATGCCCTACCCCTTTCTGTACCTATGTTGACATCACATGCACATACAAAGAGTCCTCAGTTGTGACATTGCCACCTCCATCTTACAGGTTTTGACTGCCCTCCCCCTCATGGATGCCACTGTCTACCTACCTGACTTAGACTTGAAGGCATTTACTTTTGTCACATAATCACATTATCTTAGCATTCTTCAGTTTTAACTGAATGCCCACATCATAGTAGGTTAAATTCAAGTTTTATTTTCACAGTCCTCCCTTAACCCTGGCCAGAGGTTTAACAGGATTTGTCTCTCTCAGTATGAGGCTCTTTAGAAGAGCTATATTAGGAATACCAGATCTGGATTGCAAACGTCCAGATGATCTCCAGATGACAGCCAGAAGTTTTCTGCATCTGTATTTTGCCATCTAGTGGCCATCCAGTTTTTTGCAGCCCAAATGTGGTAGCCCTAGCTATGTGGCACTGTACTAATGAAGTATCAAGCACAAGGACCAGTCTCCTATTTGAGACAGGCAGCAACTGGCATCTATATCCAGAACTTAACCCCCAAAGGCATCAGGGTGACTTAAGTAAATCTTCTTTTCTGTATAGCATAAAGGAAACCATAATTCCTTTAAATATAGCCTTCTTCAGCAATGTAAAAATCTGCTTCAGTCCAGAAAACACATGCAATTTTAAAAGGTCACAGAGTAAATTACTTGTAGCTTTCATAATCCTACTTTAATTTATTGTTAGTATCCATTAATTCTGAACCTAACTGAGATAAAGCTTGAAGAAAGGGACAGTGGGGATTTTTTTTTTAAAAAAAAAGTAAAATAAATTATGTTACATGCACAAATTCTCAGTACAGAGTTCAAAATATTAATGTCCATCATTTCTTGCTAGCATAAACACTCTGGAAGTGGCACTTGTTTCTTTTCGGGACACTAGATACTGCTTTGCTGACACTGGAGGTTAAATGACACAACCCAGGCATTTTATTGATTAGATTTTGAATTATTTATTTTATTCAGGGTTATGATATCATATAGTTTAAAGAGGTGAGGAACCTAGAGATGAAATCAAGGTAATATTTAGTATTTGTTCTGTATTGAAAATGAAATACATACAAACAAACACAATTACATAATAACAATTGACTCTGCCTCAAAAGATTTATTTCTTCATCAGTAGTTATTTATTAATAGCAAGAAAGAGAGGACAAATATATTATTTTGTTTAAGGAAGATGGTAATGTAGCAGACATTTTCACTAATGGATCTGATCCAAATATATTCTGGTTGATAGAAGGTCCAATTGAACAGCATAAGTAATGTTATAAGGGCTCCAGTGGAGAAGGGGAAATTAGTAAAATTAATTATCTCTTCTTTTCAAAAAAATCTGTGTGTATCAAAGGATTCCTCAACAAACATGGACATAACCAAAACCACATTTTAAAAGTTCATAAATCATATGTACACTATACCGGTATTTGCAAAGATAAAGCATGATCAGATAGAAAGTTAGATAAAAATGTAGACATGCAAATATATAGGTGCTAGTATCATTCTTTTCAGTTCCAACAGCTATAAAATATTATTTTTCATTGTTCTTTAAATTAAACTGGTTTAAAGTAGGACTTGGGGACAGAAATTTGGAAAATTGTATACAAGTTGGGGAAAAAAAACCCAAAAATCTGCCAGCAAAATGTTGGTTTTATTTATGTTTTTAGTCCATGACATTTGAAAAAGCTCATCTTCAAAACAATTGGTAGATAGAGGCAATACATTCAGTCCCTTCTAAATGTGTTTTCACAGCTGAGCAGAACCATTTTAATGAAACTAAGCTGGCAGAGAAAGTATTCGCATTCTGAACAAGGACAAGACCTAGATCTCTTTTCACCTCAGAGGCAGCATACATTACCGAGAGGGTGGGCAGGTAACAGAAATGTGAATGTACTTTTACCTTCCACTTTCTACCTCTTGAGACTCTGCCTTATTTAGAAGGCTGATGTTTTGCAGATACTAGGGCGGAAAAATGCAGCAGCTGCTGCCGAGTGACAAATTTCCATTTACCTCCAAAGAAATCAATTAAAGAAACACATTAAAGAAAAGCTAAGTGTGTCACTCTTTGCAGACAATGATATATAGGTTTTAAACCTAGTTTGGGGAAAGAGGGAGAGAATGTGAGTAAAAACTCTCCAAGCATGATAGACTCTCGGGGGAAAGTGATTCCAGAACCTGAAAGCTGATTTACTATTCTGTAGTTGGCTTTGATAGAAATCGCTGTCTGTCACACATTATGATGGCTTTAACTAAGGGTATTGGGACAGGAAACATTTCTAATTTGACTGCCATTCAGAAAAGTTAGCCTCCCTAGGTTGCAGGAATCCAAATGACCACTAGATGGCAGCAGAGAAATATCCAACATACCTTTGTTGCTACCTTTGCAGCCCTGATACGGCAGGCCTATCATTCAACATCTTGTTGAACAGATACTTTTTCTTCCATAAGTTTACATCTCTGAGACATCTGATTTACTAAAGTTGTTTTAAAGTCTTCTGAAAGTATGGCAAGCTACCACAATCAAGCAAAGTGACTGGGGCTTCATCTTGCCATGAGATATGGGATTGTTCTGGAGGAGATGGAGAATTCAAAGACTATTTTCCAATCATTTCTGTTTAGAGCAAATATTCATTCATTTTAAATTAGTTCTATTTGCAGAATAATCTTATTTAAATATTTATGGCAGTCTTCTTTGATACCATGCCCTCCAAATATGTTGGACTTAACAAATCTTCGGTGATGCTTATTCCATAACTAGTGGATTTCAGACTACAGCTTGAATCACGTTTTTGCCTGTGATTTAATCTGTGGTTTATTCTTATATATTAAGTATAATGGTCTGTATCATAGACCATTTATATATGAGAGGCCTGTAAACTATAAGCTATGTTAGATCATGGATACAGTATATATGGACATAGTTGTGGTACATCTATGGACAAAAAGCTTTGACTTTAAATAGCAAAATAATAGAGGATCCTCATTTAGAAAATGACATCCTGAGGAAGTAGAGCTCCTTTAGCTTTCTTGTGTGCATGTGGCTGAATATATGCGAGAAACTTTTAGATGTTTTTTCTAGGAAAAGAAACAGCAGTTGTACAAAGCTAAAAAATAGGAGAATATAAATTGATACATTTCTATAGATAAGACCAAAAGAGAAAAAGCTCTGATAAAGAAGCAAGATGGTACCGTACAGAGATGAAGAAAATCCATTGTGTTAAACAAGTTTTCCTAGTATCAGATTTATGAATGACTACTTTCAACTAAATTAACTGAGGTGGAGTATTACTTCGGTATGATATGGAGTTTACATGGTCTATTGGTGCATACATCATTGTGATTAATGTTGTTGTGCTGCTCAATACGTTGCAAAGCCATATGAGAGATTGTGTATTTGTTTAGATAGTGCTAATTCAGGCCAATTCTCAATGTAACAAGAAAATGAAACAATCCATTCAAGTAGAATCAATCCTTGTAAAAGTTCACTATAGGGTTTGTAAATCGAACTTAAGAGGAAGTGGGGAATTTATCAGAACCCAAAGCTCTTATTCTCTCTTTTCTATAGCAATTTAAAATGGTTGAGTTTTTAAAAAGTTGCCTATATTTAATAATCCTCCTTTATAAACTGCATGGAAGCTCTGTTTCATGAGGAGGAATCTTTCATCCTCAGTCCTATGATACCATCGATTCAGACAGAATGAAGGATTCTATGGCACCATTTTCAGAGTTTTATTTCATTTTTGGCCAATTCTCACACATGGCAAAACACCAAAAGCTTTCCTTTGGATCTCACTATCCTATGAAATCCTTTGACATCTCTACAAAAGATTCTATCAGTTGCCATATTTCACTTTGGCCCATGTTGTTTATTTCCTGGATGGACATTGTGACTAAGGAAATCTGCAGGCAATCTTTCTACACAGTGGAGAAATGCCATCTGTCATTAAACTGACTGTCTCTGGCCAGTGCACTGTGTCTAAATCAACTGTACGCAAAGATGAAAGGAGCCAAGATTCTCCCCATCTTTCCTTTGGAGGATTATTGAGTCCAAAGTGCCGTACATGCTGCCTGTCAATGGCAAGCATGGTCAAGATTATCATTAAGATGCCACAAGCCCAACACTAATTCCAGTGTCATGATTTCATTTCAAAGACATCTCTATTTTGGGCATAACTTCAGAACTTATATTCAAATGGAAGAAGTTTTAAAAATATGCAAGTGTATTTGGATTAAATGGGTGGTTTAGTAGATTTGTGGGCAACTGAAGCTTTGTAAACTACTGCAAACATTCAAATATTAATCCTTCCATGAAAAAAATTCAGTAACTTGATAATTGATTTCAACGAATATTATCTTTACAATCCAGGTCATTCACCTGCAGCAATATTAACATGTTTATTGGGACTTCAGGAAATGCAGCACTTGCACTTGCAAATGTTTGCAAAGAAGAAAGTACTTTTGGGCAAAAAAGTATAAAAAGCCATAACTCCCTTGAGTTGAACCTGACTTCTGATGACTTCATGGATATATCCATGTAGTTTCCCAATAAACCTATACCTATGATCTCCTGCTCTGCTTAGCAAGTCCAGCTAGCACAAACCACATTAGTATAAAAATTCTACAACAATCTCTCCAGGCAGAGTGAAGAGGAAACAAATTGGCAAATAAGAGTCAACATATATTAAATTCACAAAGCATACTATCCCACACACCCTTCTGAATATGCAACTCAGTCTTAACTGACTTACCAGGAAAGAGATTTTCGGGCAATGCTGGCCAACTCAGTGTGCAGGACAAACATCTTGTTGGGAATTATTAAGAAAGAGTTTGAAAATAAAAGTGGTAACATCATATAGTTTTTCTTTATATTAATTGAGGAAGTGCTTGGGGAAAACTTTAAACTGTTCTCATTTTACACACAATCACACACAAAAAAACCCTGCTTTCATGGATTTTGGGGGGTTTTGTATGCTACCCAGAGTCCACTGGAGTTGGGTGGCTGTAATAAATTTAAATAAATAAATTAAAAAAAGAGATGCAATTGTTCCATCTCAGAAAGACTGTCGTTATGCTAGGAAAACTTAACCAAAACCAAATATAAATGGGATGCTTAGGAAGTTGTGGCACTCTCCCCCCAACGGGAAGACAAACTTACTTGAGGCTCTTTAGCTTGGATTAAAGATTCTTTATGTTATGATAAACATGGAAAATGGACAGAGAAATATTTTTTATTCTTTGTAATGTCAGAACTTAAGGCTGGCACTTGATAGCAGAATTAGAGAAAATATGCTTTATTGAATGGGTGAAAAACATGTAGCTTGAATATATATATTCAGCTCTGAATTACTTATGCCTAACATAACATCATCCCCTCTGGGATCCATTTGGTCTCACCCTGCTGGTTAGGAAGGCTTTAAAGACCTGGCTGTTCCCATAGGTACTAGGCCAGAACAGTGTGTGAACCTGCTAAATATTTTGCATTTTGAGTTTGTCTTTTTCCCTGGTGTATTCTTTTTATTGTTAGGATATTTATATTTATTTTTCACTATCTGTTGTTTTTAACCCTCTGTAAACTCCTCAGAGTTGCTTAGCAAGTGGGCAAACTTAGAATTTGAATTAAGAATAAAATAATAAATAATATAATTCACAATTATATATGAATAAATATAATCCATAATAATACATAAATAAAAGCAAAAATATTTCTTAATGCTTTTATTGAAATCTCTAAAATGGTCTTTTAATCTTCAAGGAAGCAGGGGAGACTGGGAACAAGGACACTATAGAATCACACTCTTCAAAGAAGAATTATAAAAAACTACTATAATGTACATCCCTCTTTGTATAAGGATTGTGGACTGGATCACACAGACAATGATATACCATATGATTAATGCAACTGCTCTTAATTGCACCCTACTTGGATGTCGTTGTAGAATGGAGAAACTGGAGTAGTAGGTATCCATACTGTATGCTATGCTGCCAGAGACCTCATTGTCCATTGTAGATGATAAGGTCATTGGTGATCCATTGGTGATAGATTGGTGATCCATTGTACATTGTGCTAGCTTCTCTGCTCTGTTGTGATGATGGTGAGGATATCAGTAGCCATAGTGATTTTTTCCACACCTTCCACTGTTTCCCCTTATTCCCTATCACCCTTCCCATCCTAAATGATGAGACATGGCTGGAATGAAGGTTTAAGGAAATAAGAACAAAATGTGACATCTTTAATTGCTTGAGAGCCATAGAATATTACCTCTGCAGTTATTAGATTGTTGAAATCACTTACAGAAAAATTAGCAACAAATCAGCTAAGCCAATGTTTCTGGATAAATGCCAGTTCAGTCCCTTTGATATTTCCTATATTTGGAAGTGAATAAAACAGGAGATTAAGATATAGACAGTCCAATCGAATGGTTCCTTTCTCTAAAATTCCAGATGTAATGACAGATTGTGTGAAATGTTCAATTGGTGTTTTTTTTCATAGCCTTTCATTGCTTACAAAGTACCCAGAATTCTTAAATTCCATTGTAGAACAGACTCAGTTTAAATCCAATGAATCAGCCCCTGCTGCTGTTTAAATTACAGGAACAATAAAACAACGAGCTGCCGGATAAGAAAGAAAACAGTATTTGGAATGCTATTGGGAAAAGATGGAGCTCAGAACCTGAAGTTAAGAACATGCTGTGTTGCGTGAAGTCTAAAATATGCTACACAGAAAGCTTAGCAAAAAGAGACAATTCTGACACCATTTTGTTATTCTGGGAGCCTCTGATTCATGTATGTGGCAAGCAAAGAGGGAAAGTTACTTGGGTTTCTGAATGGCAGAATGTAAGAAGTTTTGTTCCATCCTAAAGATCAGGCCAAAGTTGAAAACTTTGATTATTCTGCTATGGGGAGTAAACGCTGATAATTTAGCAAGGGAAAGGTGGGAGAGGTAAAATGTCTTGTATGGTATGGCAAAAGGCAGGAGAAAATAACTAGAAAAAAGGAAAACTTAGAAGACAGTTGCAAAGTGGTTCTGGGAATAATTTGGCCACTGACTTTTCTGTCAGGAGGAGTGGTTAAGTGTTGTTAACCACTTCTCCCTCAAGCCTGAGGTTAGAATAAAGGTCAGTGGAAACTCAGTGTGTGCATTTTCCTTCAATTGATTCAGGAACACTTGATTTATTTATCTAAAAAGCTTCTATCCCACTTTTCAATGCATTAGTTTCTGGTTTACAATTTGATTTTAAAAACAGTGACTTTAAACAAAGCTTAAAACAACCACAAACACAGCACATCAACTGTTATGAAACTGTTCTCTTTTTGGTTTTGGTTTTTAGGAAAAAAAGGTGGATTATTAATGTTTTTCTCTTAATAGTAAAAGCTGCCCCCAGTTTCATTTTCTATGGGAAGAGCTTACAGAAAAAAAACCATGGATGATGAATGTAAATATCAGGCAGCTTCATGAAGGAATAGCTGGCCTTAGATACCCAGTTTCTAAGTCACATAAAGCCTTGAAGCCAGAATAGCCATATTCTAGTTCCCCAAATATAGGAAATGTAATCTGTGCATTATAAAAAGTATGCAAGCTGAATATGGGCTAAGAAAGATTGGTCAAACATCTCTGCTTATTTCCTACTGCAAAATTCTTACACCTTCCAAAATTTATTATGTATTTATGCCTGAAAGGTGCTCATCACTATATGACACAAACAGGAAACTCTTTTTTAGGTTGAGCAACTCTTCAGGAAAAAAACTCCGAAGTGTAATCAAGGCCAGGACAGCGAGCCCCATATTGTGTCACTCCTGTGCGAGAGTAAGAGTTGTCAGTATAGTAAGTATAGTAAGAACCCAGGCCTAATGGCCCAGTTTCCCTCTCTTATAGAAAGTTTATAATTCTACCTGCACTATTTCAGTTTCAGGATCTCCCGTCCCATCCTTTCATTTAATTAATTTGTTATATTTCTAGCCATAGGATCCAACTCATTTTTTTCTGATTTTTTAAAAAGCTTTACTAAACAACAAGGCACACATCCAATTAAGTTCAGTTTATAGGGTCCTTTCTGTCATAAACACTAAAAGAACATAGTAACTTTCTACTCAAATTGCCTTTTCCTAGCTTTACCCGGATGCTTTCAACAGGTTTTCCAGTCTCAGAATCATGGAATTCTGTATAAGTACACATATACTAGTAGATCTAGATGTCTGCAAGCTACCTGGTGAGTTTTATGTGAGTGACCTGCTGGCTAGCTGACAATTTTAAATATCCTATAAGTATTGCCACTGTCCTCTTACAATGAAAGGTGAGGAGATGGATTCAGGGGCAGGAGAAGTTAGAAGTTTATCTTCCAGAGCAGCCTTCCTCAACTTTTTGACCCTGGAGAAACCCTTGAAATATTTTTCAGGCCTCCGGGAACCCCTGCACATTCAGGCTCCAATATAGGCCAGAAGTTCCAAAATTATTGTATTTGTTCCATGGGTAGGCCTGTATATATGCATTCACAGTGTTCTTAAACTAAAAATAAAGAATGAAACTTACCTCTTTAATGTGAAGTTGCCCAAATTTGAAATAGTTTTTAAAATAAATCACGATCTCCCAGGGAACCCCTAGTGGCCTCTCGCGGAACCCTAGGGTGCCACGGAACCCTGGTTGAGAAACCCTGTTCCAGAGTGTCCAGAGTGAGGGCAAAATAATCAGGAAAGCAGCAAGGACCATGGAAGCACATTTTTCTGAATAGGTCTGGGATTAAGGCCAAATGTCCAAACAACCCAGGAAGAATTGCAACAAGTAAGAAACAGTTGGCAGGGAAAGTACAGGTAGATGTGCACAAGGCTTTCATTTCTTTTCAGTGCTGTTTTGCTCAGCTTATGTAGCTTTCCATCTACTCTTGTTCTCTGCCTCTCTCTTTGTTCAGCCTGTTTACAGGTTAGTGACTACTAGCTTTAGTATGCAGGTCTCAGAGTCACGTAATTTGGTGCAGCTGAACTATTTTCTCAAATCCTTAGGTTGTTAAATTTACTAAAATAAAAATCCTGTACTCTCTCTTCAGGGCTTAGGTATGTACTAGCACCATGTACCCTGAAATTGGTTGGGCCTTGAAAAGAGGGAAAACTAGAACCATTTATATATAAAAGCTTAATGTTAGGGAATGGGGAATTCCTGCTCTACCTCATCCAGATTCCAGGTGAAGAGTGTAGGAATTCTGAAATGCTAATAACAGAAATCCATGCAGCTTTTAATTAGTTTATAGCAGAGCAGAAGCGTGCCAGTAACTTGCACAAGGCTTAATCAGTTCAAAAACACAAAATAAACACACTTCACATGTTAATGTAAAGTAACATAAAAATAGCTTAGTTTATTGTAGTCCTGGATACATATCAGTTTCATTGAAGATCTTGTTACAGTTTCATGGTGGAAACAGTCCATGCATGCGAGTGATAAGTTCTGACCAAACCCACAGTCTTCTCAGTGTGGCCTTGCTGAATGGAGGTATGAGCCACGAGGACAGTCATGGATGACCATCCTTCCCAGTTGAGATTTGAACAGAAAAGGGGAGGAAGGAAAGGAAGGAGAGGAACAGGAAACCGGGATTCAAGCCCCTCCCACACAAAGCAGTAAAATTAGGTTGCAGCAGAGCTGCCCCTCCTTCAAACTTGCGTGAGACATGCTTGGTTGAAACCTGATATCTCTAACAAAGAGGGTATCTCCTCACTAAAGAGAAAGTGGCAGTGTAACTATTTACTTGGGTGGAACTCAAGAAACAGCTGTCCCAGACACTCCAAAACTCAGGGAAGTAAGTGGATGGGTGGGCAGGTGGAAATCCCAGAAAGGGGTCTAGGAGGCTTGTATAGATGTCAGGGACAGACACCGTACCCCCTACATGCTACCACCACTTTTCTTTTCCTCCTGTTAGGTCTATTCTTTTGAACAAAGTAGTCTCTTTAATTGGGATTGCTGAGTCATTAGTCCATTCTCAATAATATGTTATTTATCAACTGATATTAGGGTTTTAAGTTCATCCTGTTAGTTTTTCATGCTGAGTATTTAATCTGGGTTTGGTGCTTTTCTGTTTGACAGTTTGTTTATTGCTTCTTCTACCTCTGTTTCTAGCAGAGTCAGTTCCTGAATATTTTCTCTCTCTACTAATGTTTCTCTCATCCTACATGTTTCTGACATCCTGTAAAGGGTTTCAGTATAGCTTCCTTTAACCTACCTTCCTTTAACCTCATTTCCATGATTACTAGTCTTATCTTGGCTATCAATTTTCCTGTTACTTCTCTCACCTTTATAAAGCATCTCTCATTTTCCTATTTGTGTGATTTCCCTCTATTTGTTGATCTTGATTTCCTTGTTCTTTCTTGCTTGATATTAAAACTCTGTGTAGCCATTGTTCATTCTTCTGTCTGCTTTCATCCTCCATTCTTTCCTGGCTATCATGATAATTTATACTGAAAGCCACAGGAAGGTTTCCTTGTGAAATTTTGGAAATACTATTTTTGGTTCAGTTTGTAAAATGTCTGTTAACTCTTCCCATAGTTTCTCAGTTTCTTCTCTTTCACATAATTTATGTTACTAAATATGTACAGTACCTTGCACTGATTCCAACTGCATGTCCGTTAGGGTTAGGGTTAGGGTTAGGGTCTTTTATTCTTTTATTCTTATTCTTATTCTTTTATTCTTATTCTTTTATTCTTATTCTTATTCTTTTATTCTTATTCTTATTCTTATTCTTTTTAACTTAAATTTAATCTGTATATTTAACACTAATAATTCTTGGTATGTTCCACAATCTACCCTTGGTCCAAATGGCTTTTCTGTTGAATGGTATAAGTCTTTTATAGATTTGTTGGCTCCAATATTGTTAGAGGCTTATAATGAATAATTTAAATCTGGTAATTTTCTTTATGAAGCTTATATAGCATTGATCTTAAAACTGTGTAAGGATTCTAAATTTTGTGCAAGTTATAGACCCATTTTGTTAATTAATGTATAAACTATGATATTACTGCTTTGTTGGCTAGGCTATTACAGAGAGTGTTACCAGACATAATTCACCCATTTCAGTCTGGATCTATCCAAAATAAACAAGCATTGGATAATTTATGTTTATAAATAAATATTTTGGACATAACTCAAGATAGATTTGATTCTGCTGCATTTTGGATGCTGTAAAAGCTTCTGACATAGTTCAGATTAATTCTCCAGCTAACTAGATTGCACCTCTCCATCTTCTTATGTAATTGATTCAATTCTATTGTTATCCAGTGATGTCAAGGTGTATTAGTGACCACACTTATGTTGCTTGAAGCAGGTGTTGGCAATTAACATACATAACAACATATCTTTGCAAAATTATATTAACTTATCTCCTGGACATATCTACTCAGAGTGAGAGATGGAGGGGAGCAGTGGTGATCTTAGCCCACCTTGGTATTTGAGGAGATTAGAGGGTTGCTTATACCCCTGACCGCATGGGCAAGAGCAGGTATGAAGAGTATGTGTGGTGTTATGATATGTTCATGTATGTGGTGGGGGTGGGGAATAGGTAGCTTGGGCTAGACAGTATTGAGTGCTGAGGAAGAAACAACCCTGGGAGCAAAATCAGCCAGCTGGTTGGATGGGTTGTGTCATATGAGTATTAGATGGGACCTGTCTCAGGGCAGTGGCAATCTGATCTGGAGGTAGGGGTGTTAACATCAATTCCTTGTCACGCACAAATCACTGTTTGATTGTGTTGGACTTCTTTGAAGCTGCCACCCACCCATATTTCCTCCTCAAGAATCCGTTGCTGGACCCCAAAATATTGGACAATTTCCATTCTTTCTTCATCTTTCCCTTTTTAGAGAAGATTATTGAGATGGCGGTTGGGCAGCAGTTTTAAAGGGCCCTAAAGAAAGGGGATTTCTTTTTCAGTCGGGTTTCAGACCAGGTTATAGTACAGAGACAGCACTGATCACACTTGTGGATGATACCTGGCAAAAATGGAATTGTGCTGGTACATCCATCCTGCCCCTCATTGATCGCTCGGTGGCCTTTGATACCATTGAACTTCCTAGACCAGCTCAAGGGGAGGAGCATGCTGGCTGGAGGGAGCATAGTGTTACAGTGGATCTCCTCCTTCCTCTGGGGCTGGTTCTAGTCAGCATTGGTAGAGGGGCGAGATGCACTTCATTTCTCTTTTAATGATTTCAACTTTTATTTGGCTTTGCTTCTCACATGCCACGAGGACCTCCTATTTCAGTACAGAAAGTCCTAGATTTATGCAAAAGTTCTACTCTAGGAACCCCTGCGTAAGCTAATTTTCACATGTATCAGCTGCATATGCAAATATAGTGACTGCCATTTTCCGCATGTGCAAACGTGGGTGGTCCCATTTTGTGCATATGCAAAACAGCACCCACTATTCTTGACCCTTGTCTGTAATATCAGGTTTTTTGTAAGTGAGGCTTTACATAACCTGAAGACTGCCTGAGCTGGCACTGTCAGTGGAAGGACTTCCTTGCAGTTTGCTCTGGCCACATTATCATCTGCAGCTCTATCTGTGAAGTTCAGCATTCTTTCCCAGGAGGTATAGGATTACCTTTCGAACTAAATACCTTTTGGCATTTAACCTATCTAAATATTTGAGACAAGTCCATATAATTTTCCTGGCAACAATACAGAAATAGTTTGCTATTGCTTTTTTCAAAGTTTGATTTTGGAATTCTTTCTGCTAGATTGATTGTTTCCTTCATGCCTACAGAGACCAATTTGCCCTCATCCCCTATTTTGGATTACGTTTAGTTTCATTCTTCTCCCTTCAAGCTTATCAGCAAGGATGATCTTACTAGGAGAATTACTCTCCAAATCATAGTAGCTGCTCAGCCTTCTCTACATCCGTTGGGAGGATGAACTAGCCTTCCTATAAATCTCTCCTCTTCTCCTTAGTTTTGGTTAAAAGCAGAGATTGTGATCCATTATTGCAAGAGTGAGAAAACTGGATTTTCAGGTATTTCTGAAGAGTAAGATGTGTCATGGCTATGCTGGCTGAAGCAGATGGAAATTAAAGGCAAAAACCTAACTCTAACCAACCTCTCAACCCTCTGGAGCACCATAGGCTCCCAATTACTGTACTGTAATGATTATGAGTACTAACCAGGAAATCACATGCTGTGGATTTCAGATTAATGGCCCCAAGATGGTTGAGTTACAGTGAATGCTCATCTTCTATACTCATGTTTATTCTAAAGAACTGCACATGAAATAAATTACATGGCACATTCATTTATATAATTCATAGTAAATATACATAAACCATTCCTTTGGAAATACTCCAACCATAGGGAACAACCCTCAGAAAACTGAAAATGTAAATGATAAAATTTTATGTTCTCTGCAAGGTGTGTATACTTGCACATAAAAATGCAGATTATATGGAAATGTCACATTTAACTTACCAAGAGAAACATCTTAAATAATCTATGAATTTGATGCTAAAAATGTTTACTCATCAATCTATGCGTTCTTTAATGAAAAAGTGTGTTGTATTTTTAGTTTAGCACAGCGTGCCAGTACACTTATAAGAAACAGTATTTATAGGATTCTGATTTAGATAGTATCGCCTTTCTGATCATAGAATGCTATCATTTGAATGCCAGTAGAAACACCAAAGCAGATCTGAAAGAGGTGAAGAACTGTTTGTTCCTGCAGGTATTTATAATTAATGGTTTAAGTGTCCTAGATATTTCAAATAGTATTTTAAATATCAGTAATGGAACTAGCGAGAAATAACTACTTAATCTCAGTAATAATGTGTTTTACAATGTAATGACATAATGCTAATTTCAAGAAAGAAAGAAATAGAATTTATTTCAGTAGTTAAGTCCTCTGAAAAGCATATCAGTGGATAAACAAATGGAATATTTTTATTTTGCCTTAGATTGTAAATATGCTCTTAGGACAATTGTTTGCTTTTGTTGAGTTGAATGAAAACAGGAAAATGCCGAGTCTGTTAATGTTGTAAGCATCTGAACATTCATTTTGAAACCATTGTTATCAAATCTGATTTTTTTAGAATATTGCAGGCTATAAATGTAAATATGTTGTATTAGAAGGAAAAATAAAAAGCAAACTAAATCAACAACACATCTCTCTGTGTCTCTCATAACATTTTAAAGGCTAATAATTCTCATATGCTGCATTGCATTGTTTTGGAGCAATACTGCTCATACCAAAATTGATAGTACTCTGTGGTGTCCCTGGTTTCAAGCTCTGATGGGAAAATATAACCTTCATGCCTGCTGTTTATTTTTCTCAGTGTCTCTTTCAGCCATGTCATCTCTCCTTAAAGGTAAAGGTTCCCCCCGCACATTTATGCAGTCGTGTCCAACTCTAGGGGCTGGTGCTCATCTCTGTTTGTTAGCCGAAGAGCCAGTGTTGTCCAAAGACACTTCCACGGTCATGTGGTCGGCATGACGCGCACGGAATGCTGTTACCTACCCACCGAAATGGTACCTTCATCTACTTGCATTTGCATACTTTTGAATTGCTAGGTTGGCAAGAGCTGGGGCGAGTGCGGGAGCTCAATTCGTCACGTGGGGCTAGGGATTCAAACCTTCGAACTTGTGATCTTCCGATTGACAAGCCTGGCATCTTACCTGCTGAGCCACCACGCCCCTTATCATCTCTCCTTACTTCTGGGCAAATTATACCTTCTCCTCTCTCTTTCCCTAGCATCTTCTCCCCGTTTCCATTTGTTCTGCCTACCACAAACTAGCAAGAGAACTGCACAGGTTAAGGAAGTGCTAACAAGAAGTTCCTTTCTTCTGCTATTTCAGCAGAAGTGTGGCTTCCTCAAAAAGTGCTGCCCTAGACAGATGGTAAGACTCACAATTGCATTCAAGTAGTTACGCTTCCTTCCTTTATTTTTGTTTGGAATTTCTCTCTTTAGGTTTGCGATAGCCCAGCTCTTAGAATTTGATTTCCCAAGATATTCAGGGAAAGAGAGAACAGTAACCAGAACTGCATTTGTATAAAAAGCCCTGCAGAGAACACACAAAAAGTTATTGTTTACATCTGCTTTTTTGGGGTGTTTCAAGTACTGTGATTTCATCTTTGCCAGGAATAAGACAGAAAAGTTGTCCAACTGGCAGTTGTAGGTATATGTTTATTGCCTGCTGTAAACTCTTAGTAATGCTTTAAAATCAACCTCTCCTTCCAGTGCTGGTACAGCACTATGAAATTGGCTAGTAGGCAGGCCTGTGTGAGGTGCTACACTTCTATAATGGGCTGTGAGAATAACCTTGAGAGACAGGAGGAAGAGCTGCAGCCTAGACAACAGTCGGATAAGAGAAATCTGAGCCCGAAGGAGGAATGGAGGTGGAGTAAGCATCTCAGAAGGGAACCTCCCTAGTTCTCTGGAATGTAAAGGCAGGGAGGGGCGAAGTGCTTTCAGACTTGCAATATTCTGCTACTGTAACCTTACAATAAAGGTAGTATTAGTGTCCGTGGTCTTGGTTTCCTGTCTGGACTACCTTGCAGAGCTGACTACTTTACTTTGCTGAGATGCTTTATGCCATGAAGGTGATGCTATTGGTCTATTGGTGTTGAGAGGTTTAGCTGGCTTCAGGGATCCTCTCTGAGTGGATCCAGTGGGATCCAGTGGCTGGAAATGCCAGGAAAGGCCCTAGAAACAATATGAAGTGAAATAAGAAGCAGCTTTTCTTTACTCATTAGCAGTGGGGTCCATGTTGCTTTCAAGAGTAGTTTCAAAGGGGTGCTTTCCTCACACCATTGTCCAGGCTAAGCATCCCTTAAAAACTTTGTGCAGCCCTAGACTGAAGCTTACCCTGTTTCCATGAAGGAATGGGTCTTTTTAGGAAGAGAGGCAATAGGGTCCTGTCCAAAGTATGGCTTAGCACTTTGAAATGACTGGATCAATCAATACTTTTTGTTCAGAAAAGTAAGAGTAATGTTCAGATTTAATCAGAAGAGTTATTTAAGTATCTTGAGGTTCTATACATTATCCTATTTACTGGGACACTGATTTAAATGGACAAAAGCAATGGAAAAAAGCAGTTTACTGATATACAATGAGAGGTTTTGGATCAATTGAATATCCTATCTCAAGGGCTTCCAGAAATTTTTAAAAGATCCAAACTGCAGGCATGAACTTTCTTGAAGCCTCCTAGAAATGTTGCTTTTGTTCTATGTCAGGGGCCATGCTCCATTAATTAATCAATTAGTTAATCAAAGGAAAAATATTGAGTCAATATAAATTACAATTAATTTAAGTTAAATATAATTCCTTTGAATACTTTCCACTTGCTTAGTTATTTTTCCTCTTGTACTGCATTATGAACTGCAGCTTAGGAACAAGTTTGGGAAGGTTTAGGAGGACACACACAAGGCCTTTGAGAGTATCTGCTGTACCTAAGGAGAAACTTTTGGATGCAGTCCAGCAGTTGGCACCACCTCATCCTGCAGTGAAAGAAAGACACATTCAGACACCCTAATGGAGAAACCAGCAGGAAAAATTTGGGAAGTAGCATGAGGAGGATCTAAGGGTAGATTTTGCCCTCCTGTTTCAAAACAGATAAAGTGAAACTATGAATATCTGGTGCGCTATTTGTATACATCCAATGAACAAGGTTTTGTTTGCCATAGCCCCTTCCTTACAACATTAGATACAAGTGTTCAACTAACAGCCCTCCACGTTCATACCCAGGTCCTGGTCAGCAGATCCTTCAGGGCCCCGGTTTCCGGCTGCTGCTGCTTAATGCCAGGTCTGTTAACAACAAGGGCCCCCTCATATGTGATTTGATCACGGAAGAGGGGGCAGACCTGGCATGTATCACCGAGACCTGGCTGAGCTCGGAGGGGGGGGGGTAGCCCTCTCTGAAATATGCCCAGCCGGGTTTCAAGTGTGGCACCAGCCAAGACTCCGGGGCAGGGGAGGAGGGGTGGCGGTTGTAATTCGAGAGTCTCTAGTGGCCTTCAGGGGCACTGCTCCGCAAGTAGCCGGTTGTGAGACCCTGTTTTTCAAGTTGGGTTCTCGAGAACAGTTGGGAGTGTTGCTGCTGTACCAGCCTCCCTGCTGCGTAGCAACATCCCTGCCTGAGCTGCTGGAGGCCGTCTCGGGGCTGGCGGTGGAATTCCCTAGGCTTATGGTTCTGGGGGATTTCAATCTGCCGTCCCTGGGACGTGCCTCGGAGGCAGCTCGGGAGTTCATGACTACCATGGCAGCCATGGGCCTGTTCCAGATTATTCGAGACCCAACTCGAGACAGTGGACTCACCCCGGACTTAGTTTTCTTGTCGGAGCAGTGGCAGTATGCTCTGAGGGGAGAGTTACATCTTTCCCCTTTGTCATGGTCAGATCATGCCCTGGTGACCTTGAGATTCTCTTATGCCGCCCCACTCCGCAGGGAGGCAGGACCCAATCGATTGGTCCGCCCCCGGCGACTAATGGACCCAATAGGGTTTCAGAGGGAGCTGGGGGCTGTACCTCAGGATCTACTGCACGCTCCAGCGGAGGTCCTGGCCGCAACCTGGAATAGGGAGGCGGCCGGGGCCTTGGACAGGATCGCGCCTATGCGGCCTCTCTTGCCACACTTGACCCGATACTCCCCTTGGTATACGGAGGAGTTGAGGGTCTTGAAGAGGGTTAAGAGACGCCTAGAGCGCCGCTGGAGAAAGACAAGGTCTGAATCTGACCGAACACAAGCTAGAGTCGCTGTTAAGACCTACCTTGTGGCGGTAAGAGCGGCGAAACGTCAATATTTCTCCGCTCTTATTGCGTCCGCAGAATGCCGCCTGACGACCCTATTTAAGATAACAAGATCTCTGTTGGGTAAGGTGGAGTCTGTGACCCACCTACAGGGCCGTGCGGAATAATTTTCTGAGCATCTGCAGGATAAAGTCGCTCAGATTCGGTCTAAGTTGGACTCTAAGCGTGTAGCACAGTCTGGGGAGATGCCGAGGGAACGTCTTTGCCCGGTTATCTGGGAACAGTTCGATCCTGTTGGACCTAAGGAAGTGGACAGGATCCTTCGGGTTGTAAGGGCCACCACATGTCATCTGGACCCATGCCCTTCCTGGCTGGTACAGGCAGCCCGGGAGGTGACATGTGGTTGGGTCCAGGTGATGGTTAATGCATCTCTGGGGGAGGGGGTGTTCCCAGCTGCTTTTAAAGGGGCTTTGGTGCACCCCCTCCTCAAGAAACCATCACTGGACCCTACTATATTGGACAATTTTCGTCCTGTCTCCCACCTCCCCTTTTTAGGGAAGGTGGTTGAGAAAGCGGTGGCGT
The DNA here is from genome assembly GCA_023362775.1 of Charina bottae. Lineage (NCBI taxonomy): Eukaryota > Metazoa > Chordata > Lepidosauria > Squamata > Charinaidae > Charina > Charina bottae. Next base: position 9,109,040 of record JALMGJ010000025.1, read on the forward strand.
TGCAACTCCAGAGGATCCTGGATGATACGGATTATCTGGACCCCTTCCAGTCGGGTTTCAGGCCGGGATATGGGGTGGAAACTGCATTGGTCGCGCTTACAGATGATCTCTGGCGGGAGCGGGATGGAGGGAGTGCATCCATCCTAGCTCTTCTTGACCTCTCAGCGGCATTCGATACCATCGACCATGGTATCCTTTTGGGACGGCTCAGGGAGTTGGGGGTGGGAGGCGTAGTTCTGCGTTGGTTCACCTCCTTCCTCCAGGGCCGTTCCCAATCGGTGGTAATAGGAGAGGAAAGGTCCGACCCTCGCCCCCTCGTCTGTGGGGTACCGCAGGGTTCGGTTCTTTCCCCTCTCCTATTTAACATCTACATGAAACCGCTGGGTGAGATCATCCGTCACCATGGGATGAGATACCATCAATATGCAGACGATACTCAATTATATATTTCCATCCCTGGTGAGATAAGTGATGCAGTGGCTACCCTTTCTCAGTGCCTGGAGGCTGTGGGGGTCTGGATGGGGAACAACAGGCTTCGACTGAACCCTGGTAAGACGGAGTGGCTGTGGATTGATGGCTCCCGTGGATCCAGGAAGTTGTCATCTCTAGTTCTGGATGGGGTTGCACTACCCCATTCAGACCAAGTGCGTAATTTGGGGGTTCTTCTGGACTCACGGCTCCTGCTCGAAGAGCAGGTGGTAGCCGTGGCCAGGAGGGCTTTTGCACAACTTCGTGTTGTGCGTCAGTTACGCCCTTTCCTGGATCGGGAAGCCCTCCGTACAGTCACTCATGCCCTGGTCATCTCCCATATAGACTATTGCAACGCGCTCTACATGGGGCTACCCTTGAGGAGTATCTGGAAGCTTCAATTGGTCCAGAATGCGGCTGCTCGCGCAGTTATTGGTGCGCCTAGATCAGCGCATGTGACACCTCTGTTGCGACAGCTGCACTGGGTGCCTGTGTGCTTCCGGGTCCAATTCAAGGTGTTGGTTATCACCTTTAAAGCCCTACATGGCATGGGGCCAGGTTACCTGAGGGACCGTCTCATCCCCATAACGTCGAACCGTCCCACTCGGTCATTCAGAGAGGGCATGCTACGGATCCCGTCCGTAAAGGAATGTCACCTGACGGGGTCTAGGAGGCGTGCCTTCTCGATAACGGCGCCCACCCTTTGGAATATGCTACCCCCCGAGGTGAGGCAGGCCTCATCGCTCCCAGCCTTCAGAAAGAACTTAAAGACCTGGTTCTGCCGCCTTGCGTGGGGGGAGGGGGGGAACAGTTCCTCTTGGGGATGGCTGGTGCCATAGGGCCCTTTTAAACATCCAAACATCATACCACCGCATCTTGGATTTTTATATTTAATTTTAATATATTAGAGTGTTTTATTGGGTTGTTTTAATTGTCGGATTTTAATTTTTGTGTTTTGTAAACCGCCCAGAGTTCCCTTGCGGGGAGATGGAGCGGTATATAAATTGAATCATAAATAAATAAATAAATAACAGTATCATACAGAAGGCTTAGAGAAGCAATTCTCAGCATGTTACTAAAACACTTTTGAACACACAGGGTTGAGTGGCAAGGTTAAAAGCCCAATTTCTGCATTGCATTTATATCTGGGGAGCTCTTAGACTTTTCATAATGATAAGATTAAATATAGTTTCCAACTACAAACAGTTGCTTTTAGCTCCAATAGTGTCATCTCTATATTTTACAGTTATCACACAGAGAGGTAATGATTTTGTAGGTCTTTGTGAGTCTCTTCAAACTCACCCACTTTGAGGAAGTCATATTTTCTTGCAGGAAATGAGCCATGACCAATCACAGAAAACATGAGAAAATCCCTTGATAGGTGACCTTTGCCACATGTAAAAGAAGCTGTTCAGTGGCTGAGGTTTCATGGATTTGCAGGCATGAAAATCAGATTTTCTGGCCACCAATGCTGTTCAGTAAATAAATCATCCATCATTGTGTCAAACAGTAGAAACATGGAGATGCTGCCATTCCTGGCTGAATAGCAGCATTCAGATTGTCAATTCAACAGGTAGTTCACGTGGCTTCTCCAAGAGTCGGAATAATACCTTTTCCCTTCCTGTCTTAAAGGCATTCATTTGTAATAGGAAAGGGGTAATAAGAAGCAGTAATAAAGATATACAGAAGACTGAGGGAAGTGCATGCCCAAAGATTTGTACTTGGTTCCATACACACTGGCAGTGTGAAAAGAAACTTTTAAAATGATAGCTCAATAAAATTAAGTTCAAAACATTTTAAATTGGGACCACTGAAAAGTGATTGTGCATATGGCCCAGTAGAATATATAGCAGAACTTCAGTGCTACACTTTTTTTCATCCAGCAGTATCTCCCACTAGTTTAAGAATATTAGAAGAGTGCTGCTGCATCAAGGCAGAGCTTTATCTTGTCCACAGTTCTGCTTCAATTAACGGAGTTATTCGAATGCTTCATTCGGACTGCATTTTTAAGTGAATCAATGTCACCAGCATTTAGGCTTCACATTTCTACTTCTACATATTCCCATGTCATCCCAAAAGGAGATGTGGGGAGCCTATATGGGGCAGCTTTTGAACTGTTGGTCCAGCACTGTGGAGATGAAGGTTCAAATCCATGTGTAATATTTAAATTAGATTTGCAGATGAGCACAGGCCCGTTGATGAGTACACAGAGAATGGAATTAAGAGTGAAATAGACTTGAAAAACTGTTCTACTCATCTGTACCCATTACCCCTTAAATGCTTTGGAGAATTTACAAGCAGGTCATTAAGTCAACAACTGTACCTAATTTATACATCTAAGCATTCCATCTCAATGTACCTGCTAATGTTAATTTTTCCTGGGACTATGGATATGGGGAAAGTTTAACTTTGCTCAGAGGTGGCCAACCGGTAGCCTATGGGCTGATACAGCCTCCAGAGCATCCCCGCAGCATCTCTGGACTGGAAAAAAAATAAAATGTCAAGACCTTTTTTTCCCCAGCTTATGGAATTTTATGGGACAATAAGCTTTGCTTTATTTTATTTAAGCTTTTAAGATACTTAAAGAGCTCAATATAGACAGTTTTAATTTTGTTTTGTGTGTGGGTGTACAGTATGTGACTTGTGCCACTCTTAACTCCTGGCAACTTCCTGGATGAGTCCCTGCAGTTTTCTCAGGAGGGTTTTCTGAAGTGGGTTGCCCTTGTCCTCTTCCTAGGGCTGAGAGAGAGCGATTGGGCCAAAGCCACCCAAAGGTGGGACTGTAGCTCATAGCTGGGCCAACTTATTCATTAGGCACCATAGGCACAGTTCCTAGGACCCAAGAAAATGGTTTATTTATTTTTTACCAGAAAGAATAAAAATGAAGTAGAAGTTATTTATTTTCATGTCTTTTAATAAATATTTATCTTCATGCCAGAGACTGTCGGGGTTAGGTGGCTATAACAAATTTGAAGAAATAATAACATCATTATTATTATTATTAATTATTATTATTATTATTATTATTATTATTATTATTATTAGTTTGAGAGCCAGTTTGGTGAAGTGGTTAAGGCATCAGGCTAGAAACCAGGAGACCATGAGAAAACTGCAGGGACTTGTCCAGGCAGTCTCTGAGAATCGGACATGATTGAATGGATTAAAGAAAACCTATTTTTTAATAAAAAACAGGCAAGAAATGCACAAAAACCAGTGATCTTATTTTTAACCTATAGTCATGGAGTGAATACTAAAATTTAGTAACTTTGATGATACATGACAGACATCATAATCAATTTGCAACCACTTATTATTACAAAAGAATACATAAAATATATGATTTACTATTCCTTATTTCTCGGAAAAATATGAAGAAAATATTAAAAATAATATGAAATATAATTATTAATGCTATTATTTTTTGGAGGGAGGATCTCACAAAGACAAAGTGCCTTTGTGTCCCCAAAATTCACTCTGTGGCCCTGGCTTACAGTCTCCCAGTTTGTAGCCTGGTGCCTTTCACCACTATACCAAACTGGTTCTCATAGGTCGATGTAGATATATAGATACAGAGAGGGATCAAGCCAATATTCTCATGAAAAATGAAAAAGTAGTAAATCAATAGAATTAATTCCACATAAATGTGAATTGGATTTGGCTGTATAAACCCAGTTTTCATTGCACTAAAATCAAGATTCACAAATTTAAAAATGACATATCCATTACTTGAAAGTGAGTTGAAAGGATCCTCCACACATATTTGGGGAGTAATTATTCATTTAACTGGCCTTAATGAGAAACATTTGGGCTACAGATCTCCCTCCATATTGTCTGTGATGGTCAAAAGGTCATGATATACTGTACAACAGGCATGATTTAACATGAAAAACACTTGACCCTGACCATTGGGTTACTCTGAATTAATTGTAAAGAGCATATCAGTAGTGAATGTGGGAGAGCGAAAGGACAAACACTAGTGGTTAGTAGAAAAGATGATGCAGGTCAAAGGACGAAGTGTACAGTCTGGGAAATTATCTGTGAGGAGAGGACAGTTCTCAGGTGTATGTGTCAGGGAGAGAGAAAGGAAGGGAAATTAAGGAAGGGAATTTGAGTGGATGGGAAAGATGTTACAAAGCAATCTTTTGTTCAACTTTTTTGAATTGTTTGTCTCAACATACATTTTAATGCACCTATGGCCCTATTAAGTATCTACTGCATCCAGGTTGGACTTTGGCAATTCTCTAGTGAATAACTCTGCCCTAGGCTGCTTAGCAGCATTCCACTTTTAAAACACATGCATTTAGTTGCTATGTATAGCATTGCATAGGCTGATGCTACTGGGGGGAAAAAGTGTGTGCCTTTCTCTGTTATGGTAATATATGAGCTTGGCTTCAACTCTGGCTGCCACAATTATTCATATGGAGGACGTTTATGATAATATAACCTCCACACACTTACAAATTGTCTAACACTCATCGGGTAGTTTTCAAGAACTATTTCCTCTGTAGATATTCCCCCCCCCCAGTGTTAGAGTTTTAGTGAAATTCAACCTTGCAGAAGGTATGCTTCTGCGTATTAGTGAAATCCAAGATATTTTCAGGGAGGGTGACATCCATTGCTCTTGAATGACTAGGAATAGTCAGTACATGAAGAATTGATTGGCTATGTAAACTCAGGGCAATTCAGCACTGCAGCCTAAGTTGCTTGCTCCCATGCTGCTCCCAGCTGCTTCGTAAGCTAATTTCAGAATTGTAGTGGGTTTACAATGGGGCCAGGGTAGTGCTCAGTCTAAACCATGATGGGTTAGTCCCCTACTTCTTGACCTTCCTGTCTACACAGGGAAGCAAGTCTCACTGGCTGGCTGTGTGGACCAGTCTACCAGTGCCTGCCTTTTTGTTTTAAGAATTGTCCCCTTCTCACTAGTACATATGCTTTTCCAGATGTTTGCACACTTTCCCCCTTCCAACATTATTTCCTTTGCCACTAAAACAGACCCCTTTTTGCTTTTCCTTCCCCCCAATATGGTACCATCATAGCTCTGATGATCCACTAATCAAAGCAATAGGGAAAAGGTTGTTCTTTAGTTGTTCCATCCCTCTGTTGATCCAAGAAAACGTTGTAACAGAGAATTGATAATTCAGCTTTCACAGAAGCAAGGTAGCTATGTTCCTGTGTTACAACTTAAATATGAAAAGGGAAGGGAAGCTTTTCAGTACTGTGGGCAGGGGTTGTAATAGCAAGGAGACCATCCTTCATTCAGTCTGGAGAGAAACAAAAAGGGTGATAATTGAAGAAAGTTGTTAATGGCCCATACTAGTGACAGGCCAATCAGAGAGTGCAGATCTGCCCTAAACCAGCCAATTGTTGTTTGCATAATTTCCTGAGTCCTCCTTGTTTCCTTTTTTGAAAACAGGAAAAACATATGCTCTCCTCTATTCTTCTGAGACCTCACAAGACCTCCATGAGTTCTCAAACATTACAGTTAGAGGAACTCCAATCATCTTTCTTATGGGATATAATTAATCTGGCCCTGGAGACTTTAATTCATTAAAATTAGCTAGTCCTGCAGAGAACTTTGATGTCATACAATGCTAGTAAATTAAATCAGAAGCTTTTTGAATTCTTATTTTTGATGTTTTGTGCACAATGCATTGTACTGGATCTTTTGTTGTTCAGTCGTTTAGTCATGTCCGACTCTTCGTGACCTCATGGACCATAGCACGCCAGGCCTTCCTGTCCTCCACTGTCACCCGGAGTTTACTCAAATTCATGTTCATTACATCGGTGATGCTATCTAACCATCTCATCCTCTGCCGTCCCCTTCTCCTTTTGCCTTCAGTCTTTCCCAGCATCAGGGTCTTTTCCAGTGAGTCCTCTCTTCGCATTAGGTGGCCAAAGTATTTGAGCTTCAGCTTCAGGCCAGATTGAATGATGCATGTAACTGGATTTCTTCTCTATTATTCCTATATTTCTGATGGATTGAGAGAGTGCACATTCCTTCCCTGCGGTTCAGAAGGTCACGTTCATTTTACACACCACTGTAACCTTTTTCTTTCCCCCCTAAAAAGATCCATTACATCTTTGTAAAGGCTGAGACTGATGGTGCTGATATCACCAATGTTGGGAGAGGCACTCCACTCCTCATTAGATCTCAAGCAACCAAATAGTCAGAAAGAGGAGGAAGTGGTTGGAGAAGAAGCCACTTTGTGAAGATGGCATGCCAAAGGCCCTGGAGGAATCGTTGCATAGAATAGAACAGAGGAATTCATGCAGATATCTGCAGGGCTGAACTTGAAGCAATTAGAACTAACAGACATTACTGGTTGGGTTGACAGAGTGGGAGATCTATTCATCTCTGAGTATGAAGGAGGAAGGAATTTTGGGAGTTTTGAAGAATACTACTCCCCAGAAAGACAAGGATTGGAGCAAGAGGACCCCTGGGGTGAAAACACAGATATGGACTGTGATTCATTGGCCTAGTAACAGCAGGATGCAGTGGGTGAGGGGCTTTGGATGTTTTGGGCTTTGGATGTTTTGGATGGCTACTGAAACATTTTAGCCGGTGAATGAAAGTGTGGACAGTTGAGTGAACAAGAGTGGATATTTCTCTCCTTTTGGTTGTGTGAGGGTGTGGTTTGGTAGTTTGAGGGGTTCACTCCATTTAGAATATTTTATGTGGTGGGGTGAGGCATGGAGATTAAGGATACTACATACGTGGGAGAGCCTAATTCCAGATTGGTGAGCAAAATGAGGTATGTTTGTATGTTGAGTGATCAGGCTGGCCATTACAGAAAAAGAGGGACCTTCAATTTGGTCCCAGTCCCTCTTCCTGGCCCTCTGCCCTCTTGCACCTGGTGACTGGATCACATCTACAGTACATATCCATTTGTCTTGTTTAGGATACCCTTTTGGATAAAGAGATGGAAAATCTTATGTAGGTCACTGTGATATTTTTGCAAGATTCTCTACAGAGAACATTGCTCATTCATTTGGAGTTAGATGCCAAATGAGAGTCTGGCAAGACTACTCAGAAAAATATCTTGTGAAACCACCTGGGGTTATTTTTAACTTGTAGAGATCAATAAGGTACTAAAGATAGGATTCTCTATAGTACAAGCTCCACCACCGATGTGTTAGATCCATGGCATACCTGGCTCTTTCAGCTTGATTTAACCAAAGGGTGATTTTCAAAGGTTAAAGACCCTTTGTAAAAGAGGGATGTAGAATCTACTTTAGAGAAAGCAATGGGGTGCTTCCACATAAAGGGGTCACCTCTCAATTCAGTCATACTAGACTTTTTTTTTTCCAACCACCAGTCTTCTCTTTCTGGGGAAGTTTATGGAGAATGTGGTAGGTCTTGAACTATGGAAGATCTTAGATTAAAGACTGTCAGTATTTTTAGTGAGTATTCAGGCCTAGGCATGGGATTGAAGCAGCCTTTATCAGGACTTACTGTAGATAGAGAATGGAAAACTACTGTAGATGTTTTTATGCCATTTTTGAAGCTATTTATTTATTTATTTATTTATTTATTTATTTATTTATTTAATCATATTTATGTAGCCATCCATCTCACAAAATGTGACTCTGGGCAGTAAAAAAGCAAACCATAAAATGAACAATATTAAAAACATTCCACAATTTAAAAACATAAATATTATTATTAAAAGACTAGGAGAGAGCATATGTGATGTAACAGGCAGTGTGGCCACCTCGCTAGTTCGTCACCTTCATATGTTTAATTTAATTTATACATTTTGTATAGATTTCTAACCAGAGAAAGGTGAAAATGTTCAGGTTCCTTTTGAAGCTGGCATCCATGCAGCTCAAGAATCCATTTTGTTAGACCTTGCAAAACTGCTCCCGCAGAAAACTGTAGCAGACTCCTTTTACACCCCTAATCAGTTGCTCCATGAAGCGTAGGCCGTTGGATTTCTGAGACAAAGTTTTACATACACTTGCTTTGCACGAATCATACCTGTTTTCTGATTTTCTCTTTTTGTTCAATGAACCATATTTCATGGACCGTTAGATAAATTGTTTGGAAATATTGTTTTCCAGCCCAAATAGTGAGGAATGCAGCCTTGCCATTTTTATCCACAAACACAACACCCATGATTATATATATCCTGTTTACTGGCAGAATTGTTGGGAATTCTGTTTCTAATATTACTATTATATCATGAATGATTTGCAATTGTTTCAGTGACAAATAGTACAGCTCAGTACTAGAGAACAAAAGAAACAGTGAACAACTCCTTTAGAATAAGTCTACTTTATGAATCTGGAAAATAACAAGCAATCATTGCTTGTTATACTTTTTGACAGTTTAAGTATTAAAAAAAATCAATTACTATGGAACTAGTATCCAGATTAATGTTAAAAATAAACCTGCTTCTACGGGTACCTGCTAAAAGAACATTGATTTTTTTTATTGTTTGAGGGAGGCTAGCTATATTTAATTTCTTTTATTGATTTTTTCCCTTAAGCCCTCTATTCAATGCATGTGAGATACAATGCAATTTCTTATAGGGGAACAAAGCCCAATGCCAGACTTGTGAATTAATTTTACATGAACGAGAGCAGTGCTTAGTAATTTGATGAGTATTTCAGAGCAAAGCTAGTAATTTTCTCCTTTATTATTTATAAATATTAAGAGGTCCTGAATTGGGCAGACTGATGTGGGTTCATATGAGAAGACCTTCCAGTAATTTCTGAAAACATGGCACATCAGAAATCTCATGCCTCATTTCACATGTATTATGAATACCAATGCTTAGGATGAAAATAGGCAGTGCCTCCCCTCAAAAAAAATAAAAATAAAAAGAGTAGCTCACAATACTCATGGTACTTAAAAAAATAGACAGAAATTCAACATTTCACAGAACATAGTAATTAAATATAGAAATATTCAACATTGAAGACAGTAGTCTTAAACATAAATCACATAATATGATTTGCATTTTGTAGCTGTTATGAGAGGAATGGCCGCAAAAATTAAAGCATCCTTCCGGAACAAGAAATGCAAAGGTTTTCCACCAGAGAAATTTAAAATACATTAATGCTCTGATGAAGGGGAAAAGAACAAGAAGTCTGAGGCACTGTGCCTAATAGTTTGGCTTCCCCAGCGTTACTTATTATACATTGGTTTGCAAACAGCTGCTAAAGGTCTGCTGGTCTCACTGTGTAAGTCAGGGGTGGGCATCATCAGGCCCGCAGGCTGTATAAGGCTCGTGGGGCTCCCGCCTAAGGCCTGCGGGGCTCCCGCCCGCAAACCCCGCCCCTTCCACGTGATTGGCTCCCGCCCGCAAACCCCACCCCCAGTGCTTGTGATTGGCTCCCGCCTACAAACTCCGGCCCCTGGTCCGTGGAAACCCCAGAAACCCCGCCCCCCACCCCCCGGTCCCCAGTTATAAATATCCAAATGGCCCTTGGCAGAAAAAAGGTTCCCCACCCATGGTGTAAGTGAAGGTGGGGGTCCTTCACTGCTGGCCCCTCCCTGATTGCTCAGCCGGTAGCTTGCCCAGCTTTTGAACCACTAATGCAGCATTGTTGGAAAGGGTTTCCTGAAAGCAGGAAGCAGAAGCTGGCGTGTAAAGGCACTGTGTGTGTAAAGGCACTGTGTCCAGGATGTCACCCATCACCCTCTATCTTATTCAACCAAAGTAGCCTTTACTTCCACTGAAGAGGGCTTTGGAGCTCAATGAAGACATTACAGTTGTAATTGTGAAGGCCGGGTAACTTCTGAGCACTCTCTCTGAAATGGGGCAGCGGGTGGCGATGTTACTCTGCTGCTTCCCAAAGTGGCAAATCATTTTGGCAAGGAAAAGAGAAGCACTACACAAAAATTAAAAAGGCTCATTAACACGAAGATCTTCTCTGGCATCCAAGCATGTTAATAGAACAGGCGGTGATAATATCATCTCCTCTTTCATTCCCCTCTGGTTTGAAAAATGGAATGTGAAAATAGCATCAGTACCACTGAAAATAAAGGGAAGAGTTTAGGCTGATTTATCAAGCCACACACCAGAACTTCATACCAGAGAAGCATTATGTTGCACCATTTTGGGTTAGAAACAATGTGACACTTTGTCATTATGATTTTATGTAGACATAATATGGAAGGTTTGTCCTTACAGCAGTGCATTTAGAAATTTTGCAACGCAGTTCTAAGCATTAAGATTACTCAGTAGGGTTAATGAGGCTTATACTGTATGCCTAAATATGCCTACCCAGAAGGAAGCCTAACTTTCTCCTCACTTCTAAGTCAATGTAAATAAGATTGCAGCCTTGCATCAATGATTGAATCACCCAAAGACTGTTGTTTTCAGACACGCACCATCCTTTACCATCCTCTGCCTTCACCATGGCAGAAAGAGCCACGTAGAACCTGGGAACATGATGGAAGGTGGCAATGGTCCTGCCTCTGCTATCAATGCCTTCCTGTTATAGTGGCAAAGCAGAGAAGTGGACCAAGGCACAAGACATACAGGAAATGGCCACATCAGCTGTTAGGCCATGAGGATATTGTCTCTGTTTCACTGTGGCACAATGAGTAGCCCCCGCTGTTTGCTTTTTGACCTTTCTTTGGCTAATTTTGATTTGCATAGTGCTGCCAAAATCCCCTGGAGCATGCATAATCAATTGAAACAATTATTTGCACTGTCAACATTGAAAGTAAATTCAGTTTCATGCTATGTCCCTAACAACATCATTCTTATACATGTCTGTTATTGGGAGAAGCCCTGTTGCCTTCAGAGGGGCCTACTCCCAGCAAAGTCTGCAGAGGACTGCATTCATATATATTTAAACAATTAAAAAAAAAGCTTTTCAATAACCAACATCTACAGAATTTAGTAATTCATACATTCCTAAATGGTGATGGGCAACACATACAGTATTTTGAGAAATATTTACACAGAGGGAAATTTATTTTTCAGAAATCTGTCACACACTAATACTGATACACACTGAGCTTGCTTTCTCAATCAGGGACCCTACAGATAATTTGGAACTTGAACTTCCAGCACTTCTTGCCAGTGCCAGCAATTTTGGATACCAGATTGGGGAAGGTTACTATATGAATTTAAAAATAATTAAAATATCCTCATTTTGTTGTTGTTCAGTCGTTTATTCGTGTCCGACTCCTCGTGACCTCATGGACCATAGCACACCAGGCCTTCCTGTCCTCCACTGTCTCCCGGAGTTTACTCAAATTCATGTTCATTACATCGGTGATGCGATCTAACCATCTCATCCTCTGCCGTCCCCTTCTCCTTTTGCCTTCAGTCTTTCCCAGCATCAGGGTCTTTTCCAGTGAGTCCTCTCTTCGCATTAGGTGGCCAAAGTATTTGAGCTTCAGCTTCAGCATCTGTCCTTCCAATGAGCAGTCAGGGTTGATTTCCTTTAGGATTGACTGGTTTGACCTCCTTGCAGTCCGAGGGACTCTCAAGAGTCTTCTCCAGCACCACAGTTCGAAAGCATCAATTCTTCGGCGCTCAGCCTTCCTTATGGTCCAACTCTCACAGCCATACATTACTACTGGAAAAACCATAGCTTTAACTATACGGACCTTTGTCGGCAAGGTGATGTCTCTGCTTTTTAATATGCTGTCTAGGTTTGCCGTAGCTTTCCTCCCAAGGAGCAAGCGTCTTTTAATTTCATGGCTACATAAGAGGGCACTATTTGTTAAGACTCCAGCAAACGAGATTGTTACCTTGTCGTGGTGCTGGAGCTTGTGCACCTCAATGACGCTGTGAGCTAAACTGTGAAGGGACACCCCAGATGGGAAGGTCATGGCAGAGAGGTCAGACTAAACACGAACCCTGGGGAAGGTAAGGGCAACCCACCCCGGTATTCTTGCCATTAAAACTAAATGGATCAGTACAACAAGAGATATGTCAGTATACCATTGGAAGATGGGACTCCCAGGTCGGAAGATGGTCAAAATGCTACTGGGGAGGAACATAGGATAAGTTCAACGAGCCCCAGATGTGATGACGCAGCTAGCTCAAAGCTGAAAGGACGGCTAGCAGCCGACGGTGCTGGTGGTGAACGATGAATCCGATGTTCTAAAGATCAACACACCATAGGAACCTGGAATGTAAGATCTATGAGCCAGGGCAAATTGGATGTGGTTATTGGTGAGATGTCAAGATTAAATATAGACATTTTGGGTGTCAGTGAGCTGAAATGGACTGAAATGGGCCACTTCACATCAGATTGTGCTTTCGAACTGTGGTGCTGGAGAAGACTCTTGAGAGTCCCTCGGACTGCAAGGAGGTCAAACCAGTCAATCCTAAAGGAAATCAACCCTGACTGCTCATTGGAAGGACAGATGTTGAAGCTGAAGCTCAAATACTTTGGCCCCCTAATGCGAAGAGAAGACTCACTGGAAAAGACCCTGATGCTGGGATGTGGACAAGAAGACCACGGAAGAAATGGAGTAGCCTCCATAATTAATAATAAATTGGCTTAAGCAGTGCCTAGATACAATCCAAAAAAGGATAGAATGATCTCAATTCGAACTCAGGGTAAGCCATCTAACATCATAGTGATCCAAATATACGCCCCAACCACAGATGCTGAAGAAGCAGAAGTAGATCAGTTACAGTATATGAGGATCTGCAGCACCTACTGGATAATACGCCAAAAAGATATGTTATTTTCATTACAGGAGACTGGAATTCTAAGGTGGGTAGTCAAACGAGACCTGGAATTACAGGTAAGCATGGTCTAGGAGAACAAAATGAAATGGGACATAGGCTGATAGAATTTTGCCAAGACAATTAACTGTGCATAACAAACACTCTCTTACAGCAACCTAAAAGACAACTTTATACATTGACTTCACCAAATGGTCGACACTGAAATCAGACTGACTTCATCCTTTGTAGCCAAAGGTGGCGGACATCTATACATTGGGTAAAAACAAGTCCTGGAGCTGACTGTAGTTCAGATATCAAAATTAGAAACATTGGAGGTAAATTCCAGACAAAAATGGCTATGATCAAAAACAAAGACGGCAAGGACCTAACAGAAGCAGAAGAGATGAAGAAATGGTGGCAAGAAAATATGGAGGATCTGTATAGGAAGGATAATAATATTGGGGATAGATTTGATGGTGTGGTCAGTGAGTTAGAGCCAGACATCCTGAAGAGTGAAGTTGAATGGGCCTTAAGAAGCATTGCTAATAACAAGGCAGCAGGAGATGACGGTATTCCAGCTGAACTGTTTAAAATCTTGCAAGATGATGCTGTCAAGGTGATGCATGCCATATGCCAGCAAATTTGGAAAACACAAGAATGGCCATCAGATTGGAAAAAACCAACTTATATCCCCATACCAAAAAAGGGAAGCACTAAAGAATGTTCAAACTGGCTGTTGTGGGTCTTCCGGGCTGTGTGGCCGTGTTCTGGAAGTTGTGGTTCCTAACGTTTCGCCAGCATCTGAGAGCATCAGAGATTTTGCTTCTATCTGTGCTCCTGCCCTCTGAAGATGCTGGCCACAGATGCTGGCGAAACGTTAGGAACCACAACTTCCAGAACACGGCCACACAGCCCGGAAGACCCACAACAGCCATTGAACTCCGGCCGTGAAAGCCTTCGACAATACAATGTTCAAACTATCGAACAGTGGCACTTATTTCACATGCCAGTTAGGTAATGCTCAAGATCTTGCAAAGTAGACTCCAGCAATTCATGGAGCGAGAATTGCCAGATGTACAAGCTGGGTTTAGAAAAGGCAGAGGAACTAGAGACCAAATTGCCAATATCCCCTGTATAATGGAAAGAGCCAGGGAGTTTCAGAAAAACATCTATTTCTGTTTTATTGACTATTCTAAAGCCTTTGACTGTGTGGATCATAACAAATTGTGGCAAGTTCTTGGTGGTATGGGGATACCAAGTCATCTTGTCTTCCTCCTGAGGAATCTGTATAACAACCAAGTAGCAATGGTAAGAACAGACCATGGAACAACAGACTGGTTTAAGATTGGGAAAGGAGTACAGCAGGGCTGTATACTCTCACCCTACCTATTCAACCTGTACGCACAACACATCATGCAACGTGCTGGACTTGATGAATCCAAGGCTGGAGTTAAAATCACTGGAAGAAACATTAACAATCTCAGATATGCAGATGATACCACTTTGATGGCTGAAAACAAGGAGGAGCTGAGAAGCTTTATGACGAAAGTGAAAGAAGAAAGTGCAAAAGCTGTGTTGCAGTTAAACCTCAGAAAAACCAAGATTATGGCAACCAGCTTGATTGATAACTGGCAAATAGAGAGAGAAAACGTGGAGGCAGTGACAGACTTTGAATTTCTAGGCGCAAAGATTACTGCAGATGCTGACTGCAGCCAGGAAATCAGGAGACGTCTACTTCTTGGGAGGAGAGCAATGAGAAATCTTGATAAAATAGTTAAGAGCAGAGACATCACACTGACAACAAAGGTCTGCATAGTTAAAGCAATGGTATTCCCTGTAGTAACCTATGGCTGCGAGAACAGGACCGTTAGGAAAGCTGAGTGAAGGAAGAAAAATGCTTTTGAACTGTGGTGTTGGAGGAAAATTCTGAGAGTGTCTTGGATTCCAAGAAGATCAAACCAGTCCATACTCCAGGAAATAAAGCCAGACTGCTCACTTGAGGGAATGATATTAAAGGCAAAACTGAAGTACTTTGGCCACATAATGAGAAGACAGGATACCCTGGAGAAGAAGCTGGTGCTAGGGAAAGTGGAAGGCAAAAGGAAGAGGGGCCGACCAAGGGCAAGATGGATGGATGATATTCTGGAGGTGACGGACTTGACCATGGGGGAGCTGGGGATGGCGACGGCTGACAGGAAGCTCTGGCGTGGGCTGGTCCATGAAGTTATGAAGAGTCAGAAGTGACTGAACGAATAAACAACAAAATTTGTTAAGAACATAATAAAGCCTATAATAAAACCACACATATGAAAAAATATAGTGATTAATAACATTTTTTTAAAAAAAAGCAAATTCATTGCTTTGCCAAAAAAAGTCTTCTGAATTTTTTCTTATTTAATGTTGTCTTTCAATCGTGTTTTTGATTCACTGGCTATAATATACCTTCTTTGGAGTCAGATGCTGAGAACCTGCTGTAGGAGGAACTCCTCATATCTGACACAATGTTGGCATCAGTATTTGAAGGATAGGTTCCACTGAACAATTTTCTTTCATTAGAGGAGATCCCCTGATGCTCTGAAAATACATCTGATGGATTTGATAGACTACACAAATAGTCCTGCTCTCTGGTAGCACTGGATGGCTACAGAATAGTCTGGGATTACACCTTGCATCAAGAAACCATATTGTATTTCATATGCATAGCCCCCAACCCATGTGGAAATGAGGGGAACGCCATTCATGTTTTTTGCTAACGCCAGGTTCACATGCTTATGAATAAACGGATATATACGGATAATAATAAATATAATAATAAATAATAAATAATAATAATAATTATTATTATAAATAATTATTATAAAAAAATTATTATAAATAATAAATAATAAACGGATATATACTATATAATAGGTGTGGAATGCTTGTTACTCATTTGTGTGCTCCTCTGTTGTGAATTGCTTGGGAAACATCTTGTATTCTAAAAAATACAAGCATTGTTGTGACTTCCACGTTCCCAGATCTTCTGAAGATGGAAAGGACTTGGCTGTAAGTGGGGAGTAACAAGGTGTTATTAGCAACATCAGACTTAATGGCACCAGTTAGTATCTGCACATTGGGATTCTCATTCAGATATTCATTTAATCAATGTACTGTATATATCAATGACTGAGGGCAGTGTACATCATAAAAACAATAAACAGTAACCAGAGGAAAAAATAACATTAAAATGATAAAACATAATAAAACATGCTGCATTGGGCAACTTCAAACCAATAAAACAGCAAAAACAATCAAGATGAACACCAATTTCCCAGTTCAGTGCCTGGTGGAAAACCAGGTCTTTAGCATCATTCAAAAGACAGGCAGGGTTGGGGCTGTCCAAATCTCGAAGGGATTTGTTCCAGGAGGCAATGGCAGTGGCAGAGAAGACTTATTGACAGATAAAGAAGCCCATGTGTGAAAATGCTACTTTTCGTGACCTAAATTATTTGTGCCACTAGGGAAAACATTTAGAAGCTATAAATTGGAAAACTTGCTTGCTTATTTGTTTTAAAGGACTTATAAACTGTTCCAATTGAAGCTGACTGAGCGGTGTACAATACCCTTCTTTGTACCATTTAACGTAAACAGTAAAACAGTCACAATCCAACAATTCGGGGGGGGGGGGAACCAATATGTAAACAACAGGAATACAAGGATCCCTGGCTCAAATTTAAAACACCATTCCTCACTGGAGGGAGCAGTCATAACTTTCTGGTCCCTGAGGCCTGATGAGACAGCCATGGTTTTATGGACATCTCTAAAAGCAGGAGTAAAGGAAACATTTTGGTGTCTGGGGGGAAGCTTTACCAGAGGATGGGGGCTACAACTGAAAAGATATGCATCCGTGGTCCCTGCAGATGGCAGTGCCTGCAAGAAGTAACCCAGGATGAGTCTGCCCTGCTCAAGTATATTGGATAGGCAACTATAAGTGAGAGAAAGCATAGAGTCCCATAATATCTGATTCATAAAGCCTTTAAAGGGGGCCAGGGGCATCCATCATAGGGAGGACATGTAAAAAAAATCAAGATGGCAGCTGATTGAAGCCTCCCGCTTTTTAAAAGTATTTTGTAAGGGCTACAAAAAAATGGGTGGGTCTTCAGTTCTGTGGTCACAGCCACCACTTTTTTTTTTTACCTCTCCCCACACACAGATGCCCCTGTAACAATCAGCACCTTGAACTCCACCTGAAATCTGATGGGTAACCACTGCAGCTCTTGCAGTAAAGTAGGAGTGTTACATGGTCATATTGAGGCACACCTACAACTTTATGTGCAGAGGCATTCCCTGTGGCATCAGGACATTTGCAGAAGGCATCTCCCATATTGTGAGGGATTGCTTCTATCTAGATTTTTAACTAAGTGTGCAGATACTGGGATAGAAGCAACACTTAAATCCTCCTCTTCCCTTCATTTGCTCAATGACCGTATAATTAACATGCAATTAGAGCTATGGAATCCCATGTGTTTTATCATGAGTGTGTTTTCAGACTGATATGTAGTTTTCTCAATATGTCTTTAGATATAGTTATTTAATTGTGATATTAACATCTGCCATTTTTTTCCAGGACTGGAACCAATGAAAAATATAAATTTTCCAGATAGTCTTTGTTGGTGTATTATTCCTTGAGGTGTAAGTCACAGCAATAAAGCCTTATTAGGTAAGCACCTGCAAACTTTAAAAGGCCAGGCAGCACGTGATCCAGGCTGAAGAGTATAAGAGAACCTGCCTGCCTTGCTCACTCCTTCCTTCCTCCCTCTGCTTCTACTCCTGCTTGCTTACTACTTCTCCTTTCTGGTATGTGGATTTGTAACACTTCCAGGTATCTGGAAGATAACTGTAAATAGTATCTGTTTGAATGAGTAACTAATACAACTGCAACTGATTTACTACAAATGACTGGTGTCATTTATTGGTCTCTTATGCTAATCGCTTTCTGATACTCTGCATGTGCAAGAAAACACACCAACAGTCTTCCATATAACCATTGCCGAATTTGCTATCTCATGTTCCTCTAGACCACAGTCTAGCAACAAATGTTTTCCAATGCTTACAAGCTGGAAAGGTGTACACCTTGAAAATCTGGTCCATCTCTTCCCCTTGGCCTCAAATTGTGGCCTTGACCTTGAGTTTTTCCATAGCTCCCACCATTTCATATTCCAAAGGGACCATTGTAGTTTACATCAGGTGGCAAATATCTCAAGATTTCCTGGAAGGCCAGATAGAGTGAAGATGATGAAGTATCTTAAAAGCCAACCCCCACCAAGCCCTTGTGTTAGAATTCACATACCAGCCTTTTTTAATAATTCAAAGTAATGATATTTCCACAAAATCAATAAAATGAAATTTGGTACTCAAAAATCTAAAGATCTGATTGCTAGAAAAATTGGGAAGAATTTTTTTTTCTCAAACTGGATCACTAAGCACATTTTGAAGCACTCAATTACTTCAACATAACCTAGAGAAAATTTAGATCTATGTGTATCTTCTTTTATTCCAGCTTTTCTTCAAAGTTTAAAGAATTGCAATCCATCCACTAATCTTTAAAGCAGTTTTATATCTCATAGGAAGTCAAACTATGGTACATATAGTCCACAATAGCCAGCATTCATTCTAGAACGATCTGATAATAGGACGCTGGTGCGTCTCTCCCTCAAAACTGAGAACTCAAAATATATTCATGAACATCTTTATCGTCCTCCCATTTGGACAATCTACTTAGAAGCCATTAAGCTCTCTGAGATTCAGTGCTGTGCATTCAGCTATCTAAAACTGAAGATTTGCTCTCTAAGATTAATGTCTTGGGTGCAATCTACCACAAACCAGTTTCACAGCCTTCATTACTTAAATGAATGGCTTCAGCAAGGCTTCGGTACATTCACACATGAGTCTGAAAAGCAATCAGGATCCCTCTATCCAGGCACAAAGCCTGCCTACTACAATTTTTTAAAAAAGAGCATATATGCCAGCAAAACAAATATAAATTGATAAATTAAGCTAAGGAGAAAGCTGACGAGCAATTTGCTAAATACATTAATCACTCACTTAAAGACAGAGAAGCAGGGAACTAGCCAGGAAGAGAGTATGCCATTTAAGAGCTCAAAGTTATGAAAGGAGTATTGACAAGGACAAAAGGATTTTACAATCCTTTTACTCACAATTTTCAATAGGCATTACACAATCGTAAGTATGGAGAGCAGTCAGGGAAGAAGTGCAGAAAAGAAAAAAGAAAAAAAGAAGAATAGAGAAGAAAGAAAAAATAAGACTATAACAAAAAAGAAATAGAAAGAAGTAACTTCCCCTTCATTTCAACAAGTATAAACAATCTTAATGACTTATCACTTTCTCTTAAAATACAACAAACAATCTCTTCATCCCATATCACATCTCTTATCTATGGACAAATCCTTAAAACTTCAGCATTCAGTCCTGGTTAGCAAAAGTCCATTAAGGGTTAGCATAAATAACAATATCTATTTTAACCTTGATCAAATAAACCAACTTTATATTGCTTCCATTTACTTTTAACTATCTTGATCTCTAATAACTTCAAATAATGTCCTAGAACTTGATTTCTTTTTCCTTTGTCCCTTCTCACCAAGTCTTTCCAAACTTTAACAGGTCTCCTATGTATATCAAATATATCCAGTATTTCATCTTTTTGCAGATCATTCTTGTAGCCCGTCCTTTTTAAATCCACATTCAGATCTATTTTGGTCTTATTCCATAACATCCTCTTTTCATTCCTCTTCCATAACATCATTCACACAGAGTCTATCTATGATGGCAGACTTTCTTAAAATTAACTTTTGAGTCCATTGTTCACATA
This sequence comes from Charina bottae, assembly GCA_023362775.1. Classification (NCBI taxonomy): domain Eukaryota; kingdom Metazoa; phylum Chordata; class Lepidosauria; order Squamata; family Charinaidae; genus Charina; species Charina bottae. Next base: position 9,129,023 of record JALMGJ010000025.1, read on the forward strand.
TATCCTTCAGTACATCAAATGTTAACGTATTTTGCTCCATTCTGTTTTAACAAGTCAAATAGGTGTTCTTCTCCTTTAATTGTAATCTTTACTTTCTTTTAGCTCCTTCTAGTGTCCAACCTTGAAAGTCCCATCCTATCATGTTTTTTTGTTTTTTGTTTTTTTTGGAATTCAAAACATGAGCCATTTTCCTACTGGAAGGATTAATTCAATTAGTTTCAAAATCCTATTTCAAGTCCATCTAGGCCCTTAGTCTGTTTATAACATTCCAGAAACAACACTCTAATCACCCTTTTGTCATTTGTTCCCAAAAATTGCTAAGTTCTTAAAGTCGCACTTAAAATTTCTTTGAGGGAAACTCACCCAGTGAATGCTATCAAACTTGCTGTTCCAAATGTTCTTAATATTTTTTTTAAAAACAGTAAAAAATAATTCCAAACGTGATTAAGAAATGAAACTCGGCTGAACTTTATGTCCTTATAGGCTACATTATGGTTGTGGATGTAGATGGAATCCCTCGACTCCCAGCTGCTCCACTCACCAGCCGATCACAAGAACCCCAGTTCCTGCAGTTTATTTGCGACTAGCAGCTGTCTGGAGTACATGTGGGCAATCCCACAATCTCTCCTTTCTCTGGAGAGATTTCGCCAGTCAGGATCCATTTTCTGGCTGCCAATTTCGGCTGTAATGCCATCCCTGCTCCTTCAGGGATGTTTATCTTACCATGTCCTCACCAGAGGACAAGCACCATCAGGATTCCTGATAGTACAAAGCACCCCAACAAAGGTATTTGCAGATTTCCCCTATCAATCCAGCGGTTTTCACATTTTTTCAGAGCATGGAACGTGTTTGTAAAAAAAAAAAAAGATTTCCTGGAACCCCTGATCTGCAAAATGGTGGCTGTGACATTTTTTGCAGGAGAACAAGCCCTGCCTTTTCCATTCCATCTTAGAAAACTTCCTATGGCTACATTTGAGTGAAGGATGTTTGGATCTTTTATTTAGTTGCTCTTCGTCTCCCACAGAACCCCATCAGGTTCTCCACCCAGGGTTCTGCAGATCACTGAAAAACCCTTCTTCAATCCACAAAAGTCAGAGAGTGCAAGACAAGCCATGCTTCTATTTCCGCTTCTACTTCAATATTCCATGCAAACAGTTTTGAAAAAAACGAATCATTAAAATATCTAAAATAATGAAACCAGCCCTGGCCTAAAGACTTAAAACCAAAAAGCCAGATTCAGCAGCAATGAGGCTTGGAAAATTACAAGAACTAAGCTAAATGATAGAATAAGGGTGCTAAGGGTGGGAAGCACTCTGGATTCATCTCATGAAATTCATAAAAAGGGGGAAATTGATTTAAGACCACTTCAGTATATTACTCAAACTTATCAAGAGTTCCTGGTTGAGTGGAATCTGCAGAATTTGCCTAATGCAGGGCACACTAACTACAACACCAGAGCCATGTGGCTTGCTTGAAGCATCAAGAGCCCCTCCAAATATTGCTGGTAAATTATAAAGTTTTAACATGATCAAAGGACAGAATTATTAAATACTTAAGAAATAATCATCCTAATTACATCAGGCTATATAGTGATTAGAATCAAATGGCAATTACTGATTTACAGTGTCACCTAGTGTACTATATTATCATAGTACATATCACCAGCATTTCTCAGAAAGAGATGACTTCCGACTTTTAAAAGCAGAGATATACAACAATTTTCCATAATCAATCTCTTACTCTATATTAAACCAAGATCACATTGTTTCTATAAATCATACCACTGGCACATTATAAAAATCACTAAAGTATAGTTGCTCCCTCCCCTTATATTAAAAGAGAAAATAATATACATATATAAACCTCCTAATCAACTTCCCCTCCAAAGATAACATTTATTTAATTATTTCCTTCCTACTACTATTCTATACATTTCTGTCTACTATAATAAAGATCAAACTAAAAAAATATAAATTGTCTACCATTATACTTGATAATACAGCAATTTTAATAATCTTAATCATGTCAAACCCCAAACCAGACATTATTTTTATTATACTTTAATAATCTTAATCCAAATCATTAAAGATAAATGAAATCAGCCAAACTCTTAAAGCAATCCAGTTAAATATTCTTAAACCCTTATCCCACTTCAAAATAGACCAAAGCATTTACATGTCCCCACAATACGTACAGAGCTTTTTTCTTAAAGAAATCAAACAGCCCAACTACCCCCCTTAAAATCTCCGACTTCACTCCAGGAAACATCCCATACATAATAACCCCTTCTTTTCCAAGGCACTCTATCAAAAGATCCATTTCATTTATGACTTGCAACTCGATCTCTCCCTTTTATTTCTTCAACTCAACTATCCAATCTTCATGCAGCATCTCAGCAGAAGTTGAAGAGACATTCCTGTCACTGTTAAATTCCTCAATTTCATCCATGACATACCCAACCAGATGAGACATTTTAAAGCTCATATTTTCCACAATGTCCTGAATGCCTTGCATAAAAACGTGATAAGAGTCAGAAAGAATCTGCTTAAAATCTCAGTGGAAGTCAGAGAAAGTCTGTTTAAGGTCCTCCATGTCTCAAGCAGTAGATTATGGTGCCCCCTAGGAGCCCCTTCTTGGATCACTGCCTTGTCGTGGCAAAGGGGCTTTTGTAACTCAATGAAGCCAAGAGCTATGCCATGCAGGGCATCCATGACAGAGAGTTCTGACAAAACGTGGTCCACTGGAGGAGGAAATGGCAACCCACTCCAGTATCCTTGCCAAGAAAACCCCATGGACAGTATCAAAAGGCTAAAAGATATGACACCAGAAGATAAGCCCCTCAGGTAAGAAGGTGTCCAATATGCTACTGGGGAAGAGCGGAGGGCAATTCCAAGTACCTCCAGAAAGAGTGAAGCAGCTGGGCCAAAGCCGAAAGGACACTCAGTTCTGGATGTGTCTGGAAGTAGAAGGAAAGTCCGATGCTGTAAAGAACAATATTGCATAGGAACCTGGAGTGTAAGATCTATGAATCAAGTAAGCTGGATGTGGTCAAACATGAGTTGACAAGATTGAACATCGACATCTTGGGAATCAGCGAACTAAAATGGACAGGAATTGGCAAATTTAATTCAGGTGACCATTATATATACTACTGTGGGCAAGAATCCCTTAGAAGAAATGGAGTAGCCCTCCTAGTCAATAAAATAGTGGGAAAGGCAGTACTGGGGTACAACCTCAAAAATGACAGAATGATCTCAGTTCGAATCCAAGGCAAACCATTCAACATCACAGTAATCCAAGTCTATGCCCCAACCACTGATGCCGAAGAAGCTGAAGTTGACCGGTTCTATGAAGACCTACAACACCTTCTAGAACTAACACCAAAAAATATGTCCTTTTCATCATAGGGGACTGGAATGCTAAAGTAGGAAGTCAAAAAATAACTGGAATAACAGGCAAGTTTGGCCTTGGAGTACAAAATGAAGCAGAGCAAAGACTAATAGAGTTTTGTCAAGAGAACATGCTAGTCATAGCAAACACTCTTTTCCAACAACACAAAAGAAGACTCTACACATGGACATCACCAGATGGTCAATACTGAAATCAGATTGATTATGTACTTTGCAGCCAAAGATGGAGAAGCTCTATACAGTCAGCAAAAACAAGACCTGGAGCTGACTGTGGCTCAGATCATGAGCTTCTTATTGCAAAATTTAGGCTTAAATTGAATAATGTAGGGAAAACCACTAGACCATTCAAGTATGACCTAAATCATATCCCTTATGAATATACAGTGGAGGTGAGGAATAGATTTAAAGGATTAGATCTGGTAGACAGAGTGCCTGAAGAACTATGGATGGAGGTTCGTAACATTGTACAGGAGGCAGCAACTAAAACCATCCCAAAGAAAAAGAAATGCAAGAAAGCAAAGTGGCTGACTGATGAGGCTTTACAAATAGCTAAGGAAAGAAGGGAAGCAAAAGGCAAGGGAGAAAGGGAAAGATATAAACAACTGAATGCAGAATTCCAGAGAATAGCAAGGAGAGATAAGAAGGCCTTCTTAAATGAACAATGCAAAGAAATCGAGGAAAACAATAGAATGGGGAAGACTAGAGATCTCTTCAAGAAAATCGGAGATATCAAGGGAAGGTTTTGTGCAAAGATGGGCATGATAAAGGACAAAAAAGGCAGGGACCTAACAGAAGCAGAAGAGATTAAGAAGTGGTGGCAAGAATACACAGAAGAACTATACAAGAAAGATCTCAATCTCCCTGATAAATACGATGGTGTGGTCACTGACCTTGAGCCGGACATCCTAGAGAGTGAAGTCAAGTGGGCCTTAGGAAGCATTACTAACAACAATGCTAGTGGAGATGACAGTATTCCAGCTGAGCTATTTAAAATCCTAAAATATGATGCTGTTAAAGTGCTGCACTCAATATGCCAACAAATTTTGAAAACTCAACAGTGGCCACAGGATTGGAAAAGGTCAGTTTACGTTCCAATTCCAAAGAAGGGCAATACCAAAGAATGTTCAAACTACCGTACAATTGCGCTCATTTCACATGCTAGCAAGGTTATGCTCAAAATCCTACAAGCTAGGCTTCAGCAGTATGTGAACCAAGAACTACCAGAAGTGCAAGCTGGGTTTCGAAGAGGCAGAGGAACTAGAGATCAGATTGCCAACATTCGCTGGATCATGGAAAAAGTAAGAGAGTTCCAGAAAAACATCTACTTTTGCTTCTTTGACTACACTAAAGCTCTGGTGTGGGCTGGTCCATGAAGTCACGAAGAGTCATAAGCGAATGAATTAATAAATAACAAGAAAAGGACTTACTGTATGTGTCTGTGTATATCATTTGGAATAGCTGCACAATGATTTGATATTCTCAATCTAGACTTAGTGATCTAGCTCCAGTGGTAGGGGGCATGGTGGCTCAGCGGGTAAGATGCCAGGCTTGTCGATCGGAAGATTGCAAGTTCGGAGGTTCAAATCCCTAGCCCTGCATGCAGATTGAGCTCCTGCACAAGCTCCAGCTCTTGCCAACCTAGCAATTCGAAAGCATGATAATGCAAGTTGATGAATAGGTACCACTTCGGTGGGTAGGTAACAGCATTCCGTGCGCGTCATGCCGGCCATGCTTCCAGATGGAAGCATCTTCGGACAACACTGGCTCTTCGGCTAACAAACGGAGATGAGCACCGGCCCCTAGAGTTGGACACGACTGTGCGGGGAAACCTTTACCTTTACTTTTAAGTTGAAAAGTGAAAGATATGAGAATTTCAGTGCAGTGTTACTGTTTTTCCTGGGCATAAACATTTGTGACACTTAGGATGCCAAATCAGTATGGATTTGGGTATTTTTTAAAGAAAAGGAGAGAAGGAAATGGGATGCAGAAACATATTTTAATTAAATTCTAGAATGATCCTGCTTATTAGGGCAAGCCCCAAAAAACAGATCTGCAAATTGTGGCACTCTAGTACCATATTACCCAAGTCAAGATGCATCATACTGAGATTTCCAAAGTTCAGTAAGTGCTTCAACTCTACCTACCCACCCACTTCAGGCACTGGGATATTTAGCATGTCCTTTACAAAATAAGTTTTCACATGTTCTTTTTTTGAAATAGTCTATAAGAGTTATTCATAAGTGGTTGCTAAAATATACGGAATTCGTATTTCAAAACTATAGGGAATAATGAAAACAAGAATGAGAACATCTGGTACACTAATGCTAATCAAAGATTGTTTGGGCATCTGGATACCACATTTCTATTTATTTAAATTTGCATTACTAGAATACTTACTCTCTTGTGTCTATTGGACATGATTGCATCTTTTTAGGTAGCAATTGGGGGTTCAGCTAATTGTTAGAGATGTGGTCAAAATGTGGTAAGAGAGATTCGTATGTCTTGGTCATGTGCTATTGTATCTCCCTTTTGAACACTGGATATTTCATATGTTCATATTGTTCAGGTTTTTATAGAGACTGATGTTCTTTTGAACAATATTGGAGCCCTTGTGAGGAGCCCATGGTTTGCCCCAGTGATCAGCTTTCCACCATGGGCCAGTGTAGTATATGTATCTTAGAGGCACAGAGGTGATTCAGTTCACCTTGATAGAGGATTCCACATCACTCCAAAGCCTTGCCTGTTCATCCCAAGAGCTAAATGGGACTGATTCTGACATGCACAGAAACTTCTTCCAGCTACTACAGCTGTAAGCTGAGGCTTTGGAGGAATGTGAAGCAACATGATAGCATTGTTTCACCTTTAGATGTGGGGTCATATTGTTCTGTGAAACAACTTCAAGGAGTCCATGGCATGAGCCTTTCTTAAAGTGAGGCATCCCATTAAATCAGGGGGTCATGGGTTATGAATATTGTAAATTTTTATGATCACGTCCTTTAAAAAAGGGTTGGGGATTTTTTAAAAATTTTTTATCCCGCCTTTATTATTTTTATAAATAACTCAAGGTGGCAAACATATAGTACCTAATACTCCTTCCTCCTCCTATTTTCCCTACAACAACCCTGTGAGGCGAGTTGGGCTGAGAGGGAGTGACTGGCCCAAGGTCACCCAGCCAGCTTTCAAGTCACAAGAATTTAAAATCTGAGACAGATTGTTCACATGTTGGTTTATTGTTTTTCTATTGTTAAATGTTAATAATTATATTGTATTTATTTCATGCATAAGAGATGTCTGCTTTTGCAATTCCTTCCCCATCCCCATCCCCATCTCCCTCTCTTGGTCATTCTTGTAGTGTAGAGTATCTTCTGCTAGTGTAGAAGAAGAAATCTAAATTTCTATTATTTAGATCAATCTCTACTAGCTGGATTAAATGATTCATAATTGACTTTTTTAAATCACCACATCCTGTTGAAACCCATAGCTCCTTTTTTCTGTTATCCATGACATCAGAGTTTTTATTCTTGAAGGGTGTTTCATTCAGGTCAGTGCATTTACTCCACCAGCTTGGAGAGGGAAACATGATAAATCATTTGGCCCCTGAGACATTGCCCTGAGGGCCATAGTTATCACAGCCTTCATTTTTTTTTTAAAAAAAAGTACTTTTTTATTTAATGATGACAAATGACTAAAAATCATGGGCATGAACTTTCATGACCTTAGTCAGAAAGAAGAACTATGGCACTGCATCAATGGTCAGTGCGACCATTGCTTGTAATAAAACATTGATTGCATTTTCCATTTTTATTGCAAATGATTTCCTCCCTTGCAAAATGCCACAGGCATACTGACAAATTAAAATAAACTCTAATATGCAACAATGAGTGAATAAATTCTGCCGCTAGACCACCAGTGGTACTTCCCTACTGCTTTATTATTAGGGAATTGTAGGGGGTAGCCTTAAGCAAGAGAACCTTGTATGAGGACAGAGATTTAATTGGTAAAAAGTATGGCATCCTATTTAATAATAAATAAAATATTGGTGAGAGCAAACCAGCCAACTTTCCATTATTTTCATGGGGATTGTTCTAAATTTCCTTTATAGCCTGAGTCTTCCATATGTTTCAAGAGTTTTATGAAACAAATTGGGTGGTACAAAGATGAAGAGTGGCTTAAATATGATGATGATGATGATGATGTTTTGATCAATTAATTTGTTGAATGCCTCATAAGGTAATTTCTTTCATGCTGGGTAATTTAACATCCATAATATAGAAGTGATAAATAAGACAGATAATATTATTATCACGGATAAAATAAAAGAGGTTAAAATATATCTTATATAAATGGAATCAATGTTAAATAAGAAAATAATTATTCAGACAGAATGGAAAAAACTTTCCTTGATACAGATACTGTAAACATTATAGGGGCTTCAGTTGCAGAAGCATTCCAGCCTTAGAGGGAGAATGACATTGAGTCATTCTGACTCACTGAGAAAGCCTTGTCTTCCCCCCATCCTAAAACCTTAGAATGTGAAGGTACCTGAAAAAATAGTTTTGTGGATCTGTATACTACTAAAACTCTCCTATTTCTCTTCAATTGGGCAAAACTATGTAACCTTCAATTGGGTAAAACTATGCATCCTCAAATGGGCTAACTTACAGAATGCGTCCAAAATCTGGGACCCATTATTCCTGTGGGATTGAAATTTGGAAAAGTTGTGTCCAGTTCAGTGCCGCCACACTGCCATGGTCAGCTGAGGTCACATGATAATCATTTCCAACGCTCCCTGCCAGCTTCCCACGAGTCAATGGGGAAGCCGGCAGGAAGTGTGAACTCTGAGATGATAACGGCACCGTATACCTCAGGGATTGAAATTTGGCAAAGTAAGCATATCAAATATCAAATAATGAACCATGAGAATGAGTTTAATAACCTTCTCAGAGGAGGATGTCTAGTCCAACAATACTTGGTTGACATGTCTGCTAAGATTAAAAGCAAGAGGCTGAGTTACATCCGAATGGATCAAACAACCTTCAGATCCACAACATACAGAGGCCTGACTGATGCACTGAATGATGATGACGATTTTAGAAACATTGGAAGGTGCATCATCCTCTCTTCAACATTTGTCAGTGGACTCATATATAAGTGTTCTTTGTTTAAAAAAAAGCATCTATATTTTTCTTGCTATGCATCTTTCATATATATATATATATATATATATATATATATATATATAGAGAGAGAGAGAGAGAGAGAGAGAGACTTTATCAGTTTATATTATATTATATATAATAAACTGATTATATATATATGTACGTACATATATAGCCTTTGAGTCAGTGTTGACTCCTGGTGACTGCCTAGACAAGTCCCTGCAGTTTTCTTGGCAACGTTTTTCAGAAGGGGTTTGCCCTTGCCTGCCTCCTAGGGCTGAGAGAGATTGACTGGCTTCATGCCTAAACTGGGACTAGAACTCACGGTCTCACGGTTTCTAGCCTGGTGCCTTAACCACTCACCAAACTGGCTCTCCGTTAGTTGTGGATATTATAGGTAGGTATAAATGAGAAACAGGTGTTACATCAGCATTTTGAAATTGTCCTGGGAATGAATTGAAAGCTTGTGAAGATGAGAGAATGTAGTCCACAAAAACTTGTGCAATCCTAAGTATGTTTTATTTACTAGCTGTAAGGTACCACAATACTTTGTTATGACTCTAACATTGTAACCTTATTGTAACATGTAATTGCAGTTAAAAACTTTGCATTCTTTTTCAGGAATAACAACAACAACAAAAGCCACTTGCCCATTTTCTCCTTCTGGATCCAACTGGGTACCTTTTAAGACAAATTGCTACCACTTCTATTTATGTGGCAGAGCACTGTTCTTCAAACAATTAAATAGACCTTTTTTCCATCATATTTCCACTTAGAAAATTTGAAATCTGCAGAAAAATTGCTGCCTGAGTTTCTTGTGCTTTAAGATTCTTTTAGGGCAAGGCTCTTTCTGTGGTGACCCCAGCACTGTGCCTTCCGAGAAAAAAACGACTCATCAATTCAAACCTAATAATAGGTTTTGAAAAGCGTTTTGCAGAATGCTGAGTTTCAATGGGTGATTGCATGTTTTTTGCTAGAAAGGTCAAGTGGTATGAGTATTTAATTTTACTGCTTAGAAAAATCTTGATTTTACATGGTCCATTGCTGCTTTGAATGCTAAATACAATTTAAGCAAAAGGAAGATATAAAATAAAGTCTTGTAAAGGCCATCCAAATAAAGCACAGAATGGTCCTTCTGTAGGTCTCAGTAAGGATATGAGGGCATTGAATATCAAAGAAACAAAATTATTTGCATATAAAAGGAGGTTGGATGAACAGTAAGAACAGCATTTTTAGGTCTGTACATTTCTTTTTATTAAGACATCACATCTTGAAACTTCTAATCAAGGCAACATAAGGAGACTTGAAATCTTTTTATCCTCCTAAGCCAAGGCAGCCTGTTCACTTATCATCATAAAAGGAAATAGCTTTTGTTCTGAAGTTCTACGCAATTGGCTTTCAATAATTACCTTTAATGCCTCTTTTCCCTATCTGGTTTACAGTAAAGATCATAGTGCGTGCACCATTTACATTTTTTTAAAATGTCCAATACCTTTATAACTGCCAGTAACTCTTTATCTCTGTGTTCATTGCGTTTGTGAACCCTCTGCGCATTTCCCTGGCATAGTCAATGGTTCATCACATTTGCACCTTGGTGGCTATTGTTGGCTGTTCATGTGTGAAAGTAGTAAAGTCTATTTAGATTAAATTGCTCAAGATAATCATAGATTGGGGAGGGACAAATCACAACATTTCTGATGAAAGAAGACAGTTGTGGCTGTTCACCTCACAGGTACTTTGAAAATGCCGTCCACGTCAGTGTTAAGCTCCAGAAGGGAATTCAAAAGTAATCATTTTCAGCCTTGAATAAAAGCATGATGATAATCGAAAAGACAAAAGGAAAGCCAGATAAAAGAAGGAAAATATGTTCTATAAACATGCCTGAAAATTTAAAAAAGCTTATTTGCCATAAATATCATTGCTTGTGACACAGAGAAAGACAAAGATTAAAACTGAAAAAAAGTTTTCTAAAAATAAACATAACAGAATTTATTAATGCATTTTAAATTAATTTTTCAGAATATTTTCAGTGATTTCGTTTATATCAGAAAAGACCATCTGAAGAATGAATACTAATTTTTATGCATACTTGGAAAAGTTGAAAAATGTTATCTGTAATCATCAGCCAATGCTAATGCATAAACAACCTGCATTTCCATGTAAGAGATAAGGAGAGGAGGGGGAAACTGTTAGATTCATGAGATTTTTATATTTTTCTTTTTGAATTTGACTTGCAGTAAACATTATAAAATATTAATAATGTGAAGTGCCTCTAAAAATGCTGCATGACCACCTTATTATTATTGGGTTTTTTTCCCCTTACAGTAAAATTGTAGATCTAGGACAACTGAAATGAGGGCAGAGATAAGCAAGCAATATGAAGTGGGGAAAAAAAATCTTGAGCCAAAGACTGTTAAAATGCAAATAAAAATATGTGTTTGAACATGTACACTCTTTTAACACTTTAACTTTTCATTGGTATGACAATTAAATGAGAAAAAATAGAAAAGGGAAATTAATTAATTAATTGATCGATTGATTTAATTTTTATCCCGCCTTTATTATTTTTATAAATAACTCAAGGTGGCAAACATACCTAATACTCCTTCCTCCTCCTAGTTTCCCCACAACAGCAACACTGTGAGGTGAGTTGGGCTGAGAGAGAGTGATGATTAACAATATCAGTTTCCTATATTATTTTTTAGCTTAACTCTGCTAATGCAATAGTATATGAATGGATGGGCAGCTTTAGATTTATAAATATCAGAACATTTAATTTAGCCAAAGGAATAGGATGAGGAGGGGGAGGGAAACAGACTTTTGAAGTCTAATTTGGTTATTTGTTAAACTGAATCTAAGAGCGAGTTTGGTGTAGTGGTTAAGGCATTAGGCTAGTAACCGGGAGACCATGAGTTCTAGTCCCACCTTAGGCATGAAAGCCAGCTGGGTGACCTTGGGCCAGTCACTCTCTCTCAGTCCTAGGAAGGAGGCAATAGCAAACCACTTCTGAAATCTTGCCAAGAAAACTGCAGGGACTTGTCAAGGCAGCGGCCAGGAGTCCAGACTGACTCAAAAGCACAAACAAACAAACAACAAATTTCCAGCTAAAACATAACATAGTATGTTTAGCACATAACATATATCCTTAATTAAATAGAATTAATTTACTGTGGAATATATATGCTCCTTTTTAAAAATGAACACGCCCACATGATTAACAACAACCCCATTATTATCCATAACCCTACAGCAAAATATGAAAAAACAAGGGACATTTTAAAATGGAAAACTAGGGAGGGGGAGGGGAACCAGAATAAAACAGAAGACAAAGCTGAAAATTGTACTTTCTTTAAAAGGGAATCCTGGTGGCCACAGGACTCTGTTGCCCCACCCCACTATCCCATCAGGAAACAAAAAGTTCCTCATGTTTGCCAGAAGAGAACAGTCCTTATAAGTGCATGACTGATAGTGTGAATGAAATAAATTTGGGGTTATTATTGTGGTGGACCTGTTTAATCCTGCTTATGCATGGTAGGATGAGCCTAGTAAAATACATATTTACATACTTACACACAAACCTATACTGAGTACATGCTCATGTTTTGAAATGGGGCTATGACCTGAATGATCATGGCTGCACATAATCTGTAGGCCACAGGTGGCTAACTTTTAAGTTTTGTCAAGAGTGAACAGATTCATTTGGATAGAAGCAGTTCTTAAGTTACACTTGGGTAGCTTGGTGTTGAGAGCACCAATGGCCCACTTGCTGTGTTTGTCCAATTTCAATTTACTTCATAGTGTTCATTTAATTTCTGCTCAGTTATGAGAGAGCAGAGGTGAATATTTTGTCCCCTTCCAATTAGCATTCAAACATACCCACCTTAAATTATAATATTTCTTTCCTTTACCCTTGGATCTTACCAGTGGCCAATGTAGTCTTTTGCTTGTTGTGTCTTTCTACAAATAGAAATTTTATTTATTTATTTATTTATTTATTTATTTATTTATTTATATTCATTCAATTTATTCCCCGCCCATCTCCCTTGCAAGGGACTCTGGGCGGGTTACAACAATTGAAAGTTTAAAAAATACAAAAACAATATCTAAAATACATCCAATAATAATAATAAATTACATAAAATCCAAGAAATGGGGACCGTAGGATGGATCATATTACTACGGGGCCAGCCAACCCCAGGAGGCACTGCCGCCTCTGTCGTCCCAGGCCCGGCGGCAGAGCCAGGTCTTAAGAGCCTTCCGAAAGGCCAGGAGTGAAGGGGCCAGTCTCACCTCCGGGGGCAAGATATTCCATAAGGCGGGCGCTATCACAGAGAAGGCACGCCTCCTGGACCCCGCTAGATGGAATTCTCTTGTCGAGGGGGTCCGAAGCATGCCCTCTCTGCATGCACGGGTGGGGCGGGTCGACGTTATTGGGACGAGACGGTCCCTCAGGTACCCTGGTCCTATGCCATGTAGGGCTTTAAAGGTAATCACCAACACCTTGAATTGGACCCGGAAGCAAACTGGCAGCCAATGCAGCTCGCGTAGCAGAGGTGTTACATGTGCCGATCTCATGGCACCCATAACTGCTCGCGCCGCGGCATTCTGCACCAGCTGAAGCTTCCAGATACTCTTCAGGGGTAGCCCCATGTAGAGCGCATTACAGTAATCTATACGGGAGATGACAAGGGCGTGAGTGACTGTTCGGAGGGCCTCCCGATCCAGGAAAGGGCGTAACTGGCGCACTGAGGTCCCAGCTCTTTGGGAGACTCCAGAATGCCCCCTGGTCAATGAGATAGCAGGAGGGCCCATTTCCTGATGTGTAATGCTCCCAGCATTCGGCATACATCTCTGCATCTCACAGCTGTCCAGAGAGGATTTGCTTTGCCCAAAGAATGTCTGTTTTTCCTGCCACATTTTGGATTCAGCCTAATGCTGAGGGAAATGGCTCCTTTCCTTTTAATATAGTTTTGCATAAATCAGATAGGCAATGTGAAATCCCTCACTCATCTTCCCTTCCCTTAATTACTTCTTCTTCTTCTTGCTGCCTACTTTCCAGCACTGATTGCTTCATCCTCCTGCTTGGTTTATTGCTACTTCACTGATGTCCTTATTTACATCTTTGTCCTTTATCTTTTCCTATTTGATTTGATTTCAGACTTTACAATTTGCCTTTTATTTTACTTTATAGTACATCCCATCTTTTTTTGGAAAAGTCTGACCTTGTTTCTATGTCATCCTGGGTATCCTATGAGGACATGCTGCTTCCTAATCATGTGTTCCTAGACTAGACAAAACATTGTGCTGTGTTCTTACAGATTTTGCTAAGCATGCTAGTTTCTGGGCCACATGTTCCAGACTGGGATGAGCTCTTCCTGGGAAGATGGAACCAAGGGTTTTTCCACATGGGGGTACAGGTCTGGAGGCAGATGAATCTGGGATCATGTGATTGTGCCGTAGTGAATATCCAGTGCCAGCTTTTCTTAGAAGCAGTAGGGAAATAAAACCCAACTCTTCTGCAACAATGAATGCCATTGCAAAGGCAAAACATTTCCACTTTGGGTATATAGGACAACCTGTAACTTCACTTGAGGACACCCTGTGTTCATCAGCCTCTCTTCTGATCCCCACTTTAGTAACATGCTAACTTGAAAAAAAATGCTAATTTCTGGATTTAAGCCATAACATGATTACCATGGGAAACCCAGACAGAGTAGAACTATACCTTTTAAATTATTCTACCGGTTCTACTGAGTGGGTAGAATAAGGCAACCAGTTTCTAGTCAACAACTGACTGTTCTGATTGGACAAAAAGGGCAAGTGCTGATTGATTGGCATGTTTTGTCGTGTAAATATCCCTCATTCTCATAGCATCCAAAAGGATATTGAATAAACAGATCTCGGGAGGGGAGTAATTGGTATTGGAGCAGTTTAGAGACAATAACCAGTGGTTTCTTAGCAGTGTCTTAAGCCTACAGTTGTGATAGCACTAAAGCTAGTTTTTCTCTCTCATTCACAGTACATTTTACCTTCTATAGCAGTTTATGTTTTAAGGTTAAAGCACTGTATCTGTGAAGATGAAGTAAATTCATATCCCAGGAAAAAATGGGGAGGAAAATCTTTGAATTTGAAGAAAACTGACCTTCTAGTTTATCTTTGTTGATTCTTGAACTTTTTCTATATGCATGTATTGTGCAAGTAAGTTAAAAAGAGATATGGATATCTGAATCTTTGCAGAAAAGGCGTTTCCTTTAGGGTGAAGGTGTTTATTTCCACAGCCACATATAATCCAACATTGACCTAAGGAAGCTTCAAATTAGGCCTTTTAACTTTAGCAGAATTAATTCAGGTACTCATTATATAAATTATATCATATAAATATGCACTGCTTATACAAGTACATCATGTAATTGTGATCTTATTCAAGTACATAATAGCACATTAACCAAAAATGTGAGCTCTAATTTAAAACAAATTGTCTAAAAAGTCCTCAGTTTTTGAGGTAGCAGGTTCAACTCACTTATTTAAATATGGCATTTCTGCCATTTCATGAGACTGAAAAGTAAACAGATCTGACTAATCATGACTATTATCATATACTTTTCACATTCAAAATAAGAATCTGCTATATGCATTGGGTATTATTGTTGTTGTTGTTGTTAGTAGTAGTAGTAGTAGTAGTAGTAGTATTCGTTACTTTTCTCATTATTCTGCATACTACTCTTTTGACTTTTTGCTAGCACCATTCCAGTTCATCCTACATCAATCCACAGTATATAGGTTTCATTCAGTACATAGAACAAAATCTGTTTTACACAAGAATGGTGCATGAAGCATGAAGCATAAAGTCTTGAATTGAACTTTTGCTAGAATCTTAAGAGTCAAAAGTCACCTCAAGTATCATTTTGTCCAGCTCCCTCTGAATGCAGAAAATGAATTACTACAATATCCATGATAAGTAAACATTGAGCATCTGTTAACCTTTGACAGAGAGGAATCCGTTACTACAGCAGCTTGTTATGAAGGAAGTAAGGGTTGAAGAGTTTCATAGCATGAAGACAACTGCTAGCACTTCTGTTATGAAGATACATCAGGAAAAGGTTTATCTTACTTACTGAAATATCTTGTATCAGACACTTTGAAGTCCAGACTCTCATACCAACTACAAAATACCATTACCATGGTGATGTTCTAGCTGGTACTAGGGTAAACCAGTAAGATAAGATATTTTCCTCCATAAAAAATCATGCCTGGTGCAGGGAGAAAATCTATCTATCTATCTATCTATCTATCTATCTATCTATCTATCTATCTATCTATCATCTATCTATCTATCTATCTATCTATCTATCTATCTATCTATCATCTATCTATCTATCTATCTATCTATCTATCTATCTATCTATCTATCTATCATCTATCTATCTATCTATCTATCTATCTATCTATCTATCATCTAACTATCACATTTATATACCCGCCTATCTCACAGAACGTGACTCTGGGTGGCATACAATAAAAACACATAATAAAAACTAACAATTGAAAAGCCAGTTTGGTCTAGTGGAGAGAGCCAGTTTGGTCTAGTGGTTAAGGTGCTGAGCTAGAAACCAGGAGTCTGTGAGTTCTAGTCCTGCCTTAGGCATGAAAGCCGGCTGGGTGACCTCGGGCCAGTCACTCTCTCTCAGCCCAAATCACCTCACAGGGTTGTTGTTGTGGGGAAAATAGGAGGAGGAAGGAGTATTAGGTATGTTCGCTGCCTTAAGTTATTTATAAATATAATAAAGGCGGGATAAAAATTAAATAATAAATAAATAAATAAATTCTACAATTAAAAACACCAGTCAAAGTTACCAATGACAAAGTAGCAGAGAGAGCTATCTTGATAGCTGGCACTACAGCCATCTCAATAATTCACCCCTTCCTTGAGATCCCCAAGCCTGATGATACAACCATGTTTCAAGAGACTTCCCAGAAGAATGTCAGAGACAGAGACAGTCTCACCTCGGGGGGAATGATGTTCCACAGGGTGGGAGCCACAGCAGAAAAGGCCCACCAGATGTAATTCCTTCGCAGATGGGACCCAGAGCATACCTCTTGTGCTGGACCCAATGGGACAGGCAGATGTAAGCGGGTGGAGATGGTTCCTCACATAACCCGGCCACATGCCGTGAAGGGCTGTAAAGATCAAAACCAGCAGACAGAGAAACAAACTGGCAACCAATGCAGCTCATGGAGCAATGGTGTAACATTTGCCATTCTAGAGGTACACATAACTGTCTGTGCTGCCACATTTTGTACCAACTGAAGCTTCCGAATACTCTTCAAGGGCAGCCCCATGTACAGTGCATTGCAATAGTCTATCCAGGAGGCCCGTAGGAGCAAAAACTTAAAAGGTAGAAATTTACCAAACTTTGACAGATAGATCAACCAAACTATGTTCTTTCTTGTCAGTTGCCTGTCCATCAATAGCAGTAGGGATGTGCAAATCAGCCAAGATCTGATTAAAATTTGCAATTCAATTAAAAGAGTTGAATCTATTTGTATTGGTGAACCAAACTGGTAAATCAAATCAATTCAAAGATTTGGTTAGATAGAAGCATGTATGTATGTGCACAAAAGACCATTAAATATCTGAATCAATTTGAAAACACCTGATTAGATTTGGTCTATCAAATTGATTTGTAGATTCAAGTAGAAAATTCAATTTGAAGCAGTAACTCAATCTAATTGCCCTCAAACCAAATCCTCAAATTGAGTTTTGCACAGCCCTAATAGTTCTTGCTAAAGCAACTAGTCTCTATTACTGGAATTAATTGATATAGACCTTCAATTAATATTTCTTTTTTATGTCATCTTTCAAGCAAGGATCTTAAGGTGGCATACATTGTTACCTCCATTTTATAATGCAAATTAAGTTGAAAAATAGTTCAAGGTCATGTAATGAACTTCATAGATGTTAACCTGGGTCTTCCTGGTTTTCCTCTACCACTCAAAACACTACACTGCACAAACTCTTTATGACATGTGCTATTTTAATTGGAGAGCTTGAAGCCATCTACAAGATTAATAAATGATACATTTGGATAATGCATGGACTGGCATAAAGTTTCTCTGGCCTTTCTAAAGCAAGTATTTTCACCAAGTGTTTCTATGAGTTTCTTTAAGGAGTATAAATGAAGTGACTTTCCTGAAATCATGCTGGAAGAATAGGGAAAAAGCACTTTTGATCACTAGCTACTAAGGTTACTGAGGAAATAATCACAAAGACATTTATATTACAATCTACTTTTTCCTTGAATTAAGACAGAACATGAGCTTCATGAAAAACCTTGGTAGTTAGTAGCTATATACAGTATCATGGAATGAGTTTACAAAAGTACACCTATTCAAACTTTAGAGATGCTTGTCTGTTTTCATTTTCAGGTTTTCTTAGCATTAGGAATAGGTGGATCTGTTATGTTCAATTTCATTTAACTTTTACTTTTCTACCTTTAAGTTTAATACATGTCATTTCTGAATATGGTGGCAATATTCAAAATAAAGCCTGCATGAACATTTGTATAACATTTTCATGAATGTTTCTTCCAATATACACATTTCCGTGCACATTTTGTTAATAAATGATATTTTGCAAGGAGTTTTTTCTAATTAAACACATTTCATTAAAACTTTTTAATATTTTTTCAGCTGAAAACTGTATTGCCAAATTTGGCAAAGGTATAGGAATGATGGAGAACCTGCATAACATTTTCAATGTTCAGAAAATGAATGAATTTTCCTTCGTTCAGCACTCGTTTTACTAAATTTGTCAACTGCCCCTCTGCCTCGGTAGTGTAGCACCTTTTGTATGCAATGCAATAGCTGCAGTTTTGCTTTGTCACTTCAGATATTGTGACAAAAAAATAGCATAAATGATTGTTTGTCATCCATTTTCAAATCAGTTATCATTTCAGTTTCCTGGCATCAGGAAATCATAGGGTTTTGTGTTGATCTTTGCTTCATGCCAAACATCAGTTGAGCTTTAGTCATAGTTTAATGTGACATCTAAATCAGTCATTAAGGAAGATTTCATAGTTGGTAAAAAAACAAAAACAAAAACAAAAACAACAAAAACATAACAACAACAAAAACATAACAACAACAAAAACATAACAACAACAACAACAACAAGGCACACATGAAGAAGCAAATTGAAAATCAAGATGGAGCAAATCAAGGTGGCCTTTTGTTTATTTAATAGTCACAGGAGAAGCAGGCTGGAGTTTTCCCTTTGAAAAGAGAAGGGCATCACAAGTTGAATGGCAAACAGCATTTAACAAGCTGAACATCATCCTTTGTACAACAGCCTATGTACAGTTCAAAAACACCCGTGTCTGCTCTGAAGGCTAATCATATTGCCACCTTTTGAGAAAGACACAAATGCCATCTAATCCTATTTTGCCTGGTTTTTCTCTCCATACCCTGAATAGCAAAGCAAATCTCTGATTATTTCATTTTATCAAAACCATTTCATAATCATACTTATTCAGGATGAAGATGGTGTCAGGTTGCCTATAAAGAGAGAGAGAGGGGGGGGGAGGCAGATGGGATTGTAGGTTGCAATTCAGAGCAACAAACACATACAATTAACAATTCCACATACAAATGAAGAGGATCTTCTGGTTCTTCAGCCTGGCAATTTGAGGGAAAAGTTTTTCCACCCTGGGGGATGACAGTTTGCACACTCTCAACTCACACTCACACTCTCTTTCTAGTGTCATTGTAATCATACCCTGCAATATTAATGCACATGCTGTGAAGACATCTGAAAAATCCCAGCAGCAGCCCATCCTCTTCCTCCTCTTCCATCATTTGGTACCCACATATTTACTTCCACTTCAAAAGACAGCAAACAATTTAAAACAGTCACCATTTGTGGAGATCTGTAAACATCTTTCCCAGTTAATTTTTAACTAATCATACAGCCAAAAACAAAAACAAAAAAGCCCCAAAAGCCCAAATAAACTATCAAGTGACAATTAACCTGTCATGCTTTCAGTTAAAATGATTTAACACCAGGGATGTCAGAAGAAACTAAAACTCCAAGCATTTTTCAGCTTTACTGGTTTATGCAGGAACTCTTTACTAAAGCAGAACATACTTTATTAGATACAGTTTGTAAATGCTGAGGAATCCATGGAAATTATATAGACTGTTTTATAATTTCCCTAAGTAACTTAACAGCTATTTATGATAGTTCCACACTAAATGTTCTGAAACTTGGTGGGTACATTTTGCATTAATTAGGACTATGCAATTTCTCTTTGGCTTTTGCTACATGATTCAGAGAAGGTTATCATGGAATGGCTATCTGTGTTGTCTGCATTCCTATTAAAACACTTTAGATCTCTCCTACTGAAATTTTGCCCCAAAATTTAGAATTTAGCCCCAAAATTTAGCTCAGATCTCTCTCTCTCTCTCTCTCTCTCTCTCTCTCTCTCTCTCTCTCTCTCTCTCTCTCTCTCTCTCTCTCTCTCTCACACACACACACACACACACACACACACACACACACATATACCATTTTGTTTGTTCTTAAATTCAGGCTAAAATTATCATACTTCCAACACAAAACGTGGAAGGAAAGAGAAGATGAGGATGGCCAGCAGCAAGGTGGATGGACTCAGTTATAGTGGCAATGAGTGCACTTGGTAGACTTGAAAGAACAGGTTAGGGATAGATTGTCATGGAAATTATCCATCTACTGTATGTGGTTGCTAGGAGTCAACAATGACTTGATGGCACATAGTCAATCAAATAGTTGGATTATCTTTGATAGAACATGTAAAAGCAATATAGATTAGCAATTGTAAGCTTCCAGAATCTTTGAGGATCAACTTAATAAAAGCATATAGGTAAGCATCTGTGAGTCCTTCTCATATAATCTATCATCATACATCAAATACCATTTTAAAAAGAAAAAAGACTTATATTCATTGGGCAAGGGTGTTGGGAAGTTTGTGAGGCCTCAGTGGTTTCTCATTACATTGAGATTTTTTATTCTCAGCTGCCATGTCTTTTTCTTTGATGATATGCTGTGTTTTTACAGTTATTTATATATTTTTAAAATTCTGTTGTCTGCCCAGAGTTTCTTTTGTGGAGAGGCAGCCATATAATTCAAAATAAATCTTCCTGTATTTATTAAGAAAGGTCCCACTTGTATAAATCCACTAAATTTCCAGATTGCTGTAGACTTTTTTCCAGACTCCAGATCATCTGTGAGATAAGTGGGACATGACTTGGATAGTATGAAAGTACTTTGATTTCCTCCAAGTGGAACTGGGTTTTTATTGTTCTGGGACAGGAAATAATGAAATGAAATGAAATGAAATGAAATGAAATGAAATGAAATGAAATGACCTGGGTTGTGCAGACTAGACCAAATGGGCAATGGAATGAGAAGTTCAAGAGTGGCCACTAAGTAATTTGCTTTACCGAGTAACATCTTGGGGAACGTGGCTCAATCCAGTTTAAAACTGGATTTGAAAATATATTTAATTAACTTTGAGCATCAGTTGATTCTTCTCATTGATTACATTGATTACATTGTCTGGGCTATGTTGAAAGATTAGGTGAAAATCTAAGAGTTTTCAAATGTGAATCTTGATCCTAATTTCCTCAAACAAAGACTTTCTTACGGAGGTGTGGAAATCCCCTGTGCTGAAGCAGCTGACAGAATCAAGCTATGTTGTGGTTCTGTCACAATTTTGCTACTGCAATACATTTATTTCTTTTTGTTGTTGTTGTTGTTGTTGTTCAGTCGTTAAGTCGTGTCCGACTCTTCGTGACCTCTTGAACCATAGCACGCCAGGCCTTCCTGTCCTCCACTGCCTCCCGGAGTTTACTCAAGTTCATGTTCATCACATTGGTGATGCTATCTAACCATCTCATCCTCTGCCGTCCCCTTCTCCTTTTGCCTTCAGTCTTTCCCAGCATCAGGGTCTTTTCCAGTGAGTCCTCTCTTCGCATTAGGTGGCCAAAGTATTTGAGCTTCAGCTTCAGTATCTGTCCTTCCAATGAGCAGTCAGGGTTGATTTCCTTTAGGATCGACTGATTTGACCTCCTTGCAGTCCGAGGGACTCTTAAGAGTCTTCTCCAGCACCACACTTCGAAAGCATCAATTCTTCAGCGCTCAGCCTTCTTTATGGTCCAACTCTCACAGCCATACATTACTACTGGAAAAACCATAGCTTTAACTATATGGACCTTTGTCGGCAAGGTGATGTCTCTGCTTTTTAATATGCTGTCTAGGTTTGCCGTAGCTTTCCTCCCAAGGAGCAAGCGTCTTTTAATTTCATGGCTGCAGTCACCGTCTGCAGTGATCTTGGAGCCCAAGAAAATAAAATCTGTCACTGCTTCCATTTCTTCCCCTTCTATTTGCCAGGAAGTGATGGGACCAGATGCCATGATCTGAGTTTTTTTAATGTTGAGTTTCAAGCCAGCTTTTGCACTCTCCTCTTTCACCCTCATCAAGAGGCACTTTAGTTCCTCTTCACTTTCTGCCATTAGGGTGGTATCGTCTGCATATCTGAGGTTGTTGATATTTCTCCCGGCAATCTTAACTCCGGCTTGTGATTCATCCAGCGCGGCTATTCTCATGATGTACTCTGCATATAAGTTAAATAAGCAGGGTGATAATATGCAGCCTTGTCGTACTCCTTTCCCGATTTTGAACCAGTCGGTTGTTCCATGTCCGGTTCTAACTGTTGCTTCTTGACTCGCATACAGGTTTCTCAGGAGACAGGTAAGGTGGTCTGGTACTCCCATCTCTTTAAGACTTTGCCACAGTTTGTTGTGATCCACACAATCAAAGGCTTTAGCATAGTCAATGAAGCAGAAGTAGATGTTTTTCTGGAACTCTCTTGCTTTTTCCATGATCCAGCGAATGTTGGCAGTCTGATCTCTAGTTCCTCTGCCTCTTCGAAACCCAGCTTGCACTTCGGGTAGTTCTCGGTTCACATACTGCTGAAGCCTAGCTTGTAGGATTTTGAGCATAACCTTGCTAGCATTTGAAATGAGCGCAATTGTACGGTAGTTTGAACATTCTTTGGCATTGCCCTTCTTTGGAATTGGAACATAAACTGACCTTTTCCAATCCTGTGGCCACTGTTGAGTTTTCCAAATTTGTTGGCATATTGAGTGCAGCACTTTAACAGCATCATCTTTTAGGATTTTAAATAGCTCAGCTGGGATACTGTCTTCTCCACTAGCTTTGTTGTTAGTAATGCTTCCTAAGGCCCACTTGACTTCACTCTCTAGGATGTCCGGCTCAAGGTCAGTGACCACACCATCGTATTTATCAGGGAGATTGAGATCTTTCTTGTATAGTTCTTCTGTGTATTCTTGCCACCTCTTCTTAATCTCTTCTGCTTCTGTTAGGTCCCTGCCTTTTTTGTCCTTTATCATGCCCATCTTTGCACAAAACCTTCCCTTGATATCTCCGATTTTCTTGAAGAGATCTCTAGTCTTCCCCATTCTATTGTTTTCCTCGATTTCTTTGCATTATTCATTTAAGAAGGCCTTCTTATCTCTCCTTGCTATTCTCTGGAAATCTGCTTTCAGTTGGTTATATCTTTCCCTTTCTCCCTTGCCTTTTGCTTCCCTTCTTTCCTCAGCTATTTGTAAAGCCTCATCAGTCAGCCACTTTGCTTTCTTGCATTCTTTTTCTTTGGGATGGTTTTAGTTGCTGCCTCCTGTACAATGTTACGAACCTCCATCCATAGTTCTTCAGGCACTCTGTCTACCAGATCTAATCCTTTAAATCTATTACTCCCCTCCACTGTATATTCATAAGGGATATGATTTAGGTCATACCTGAGTGGTCTAGTGGTTTTCTCTACGTTCTTCAATTTAAGCCTAAATTTTGCGATAAGAAGCTCATGATCTGAGCCACAGTCAGCTCCAGGTCTTGTTTTTGCTGATTGTATAGAGCTTCTCCATCTTTGGCTGCAAAGTATATAATCAATCTGATTTTGGTATTGACCATCTAGTGATGTCCATGTGTAGAGTCGTCTCTTGTGTTGTTGGAAAAGAGTGTTTGCTATGACCAGCGTGTTCTCTTGACAAAACTCTATTAGCCTTTGCCCTGCTTCATTTTGTACTCCGAGGCCGAACTTGCCTGTTATTCTGGTTATTTTTTGACTTCCTACTTTAGCATTCCAGTCCCCTATGATGAAAAGGACATCTTTTTTTGGTGTTAGTTCTAGAAGGTGTTGTAGGTCTTCATAGAATCGGTCAACTTCAGCTTCTTCGGCATCAGTGGTTGGGGCATAGACTTGGATTACTGTGATGTTGAATGGTTTGCCTTGGATTTGAACTGAAAGCATTCTGTCATTTTTGAGGTTGTACCCCAGTACTGCCTTTTCCACTCTTTTATTGACTGTGAGAGCTACTCCATTTCTTCTAAGGGATTCTTGCCCACAGTAGTATATATAATGGTCTCCTGAATTAAATTCACCCATTCCTGTCCATTTTAGTTCGCTGATTCCCAATATGTCGATGTTCAATCTTGTCATCTCATGTTTGACCACATCCAGCTTACCTTGATTCATTGATCTTACATTCCAGGTTCCTATGCAATATTGTTCTTTAC
The DNA here is from genome assembly GCA_023362775.1 of Charina bottae. Lineage (NCBI taxonomy): Eukaryota > Metazoa > Chordata > Lepidosauria > Squamata > Charinaidae > Charina > Charina bottae. The sequence goes on from JALMGJ010000025.1 coordinate 9,153,226, forward strand.
AGCATCGGACTTTCCTTCCACTTCCAGACACATCCACAACTGAGCGTCCTTTCTGCTTTGGCCCAGCCGCTTCACTCTTTCTGGAGCTACTCGGAATTGCCCTCCGCTCTTCCCCAGTAGCATATTGGACACCTTCCGACCTGAGGGGCTCATCTTACGGCGTCATATCTTTTAGCCTTTTGATACTGTCCATGGGTTTTCTTGGCAAGGATACTGGAGTGGTTTGCCATTCCCTCCTCCAGTGGACCACGTTTTGTCAGAACTCTCCGTCATGACCTGTCCGTATTGACCTGACTTCATTGAGTTACACAAGCCCCTTCGCCACGACAAGGCAGTGATCCATGAAGGGGATTTATTTCTTTGCTTGCCATAATTTTTGTTTTCTGGGCAGTTCACTGATATATGAAGATTAAAATAAATAATAATCAGACAAATGGTGGGAAAGAAACTATTAGAAGTGATGAGATATAAACCAATTTCATAGCATAGCTAAAGACATACATGGGCCCCAAAGAGTTCATCAGTTAAGTGTCTGTTTTTATTTTCTAATATGGTACATAAGTGTAGAAACCAAAGCAGTTTTTTTTTAAGTGTGCTTAATTACTTGAATTGTATAACTGTGGCACTGGAGTTCCTCATGGAAATCAGATGGGAAGTTTTTGAGCTGGTAAAATAATAAAGCTGTATAGCTTTATTTTACCTTATATCTTTCTTTCTACTCCTCGCAGTATCCCAGTGATCTTAGAAATTAATTATTGACTTAATTATTATAAGAATAAATTTGACTAAAGCAAAAATAGGATAATGAAACAAATGATCTGAAGTCTTAAAATTATTGCTGTCATTATTATCATAATTCAACTGAATGTGCCATGTTTTATTTCACTTATAAAATAATTACAGCAAAATGCAAATGGTCAGATTCCACATGCATGCCGAATACCTATCTTCTGCCACAGTTTTTTCTCTGCTAATCCAATTTTATAAATTCTGGAAAAATAATATATTTACAGAACAGAGGAAAATTTAGTTTGTTAATATCACTGAAAGTAGAATAAAAAATTAACAAGGAAAGGACATTTGTATAGAAATAATTGACCTAATTGTGGATATTCCTGACAAAACAGAATCCTAAAAGTAAGAACAAAATGGAAATATATACTACTTTGCAACACATTCAGAATGGTGTTTTAAAACTATTTTCCAGGGTTCAAATCAAATTTAAAGCATGGATCAGTCATGTGAAAAAGTAAGTATACCCCATAGATATTTTTTTACTTTTTCATCATACTTCAAAATAAAGATATTTGATCTTCATTTCAACAATATTGATAAATAAAGGGGATATAATATAACAAATATCATGTACCATTTACATTTTGTACTCCATTATATAATTCAAATAAACATAAATGCAAATTTTGCATGTGGAAAAAGTAAGTACACCCCTACATTTATCACTACCTCAAATATGTAAATTTAGAATCAGGTGCACTAGATTAGGTGCAAACCTTGTTAGAGAGGATGTGGGACGAACCTGTCTTGTTTAAACCTCAGACACTTAGTTTTATTTGCTCTTTGTTGTTGAATTGGGTGGTATCAACATGCCTTAGATTGAAAGAGCTCTCATAGATGCCTACGAGTTTGGGAAGGGATTTTAAAGGACTGCCAAACAATTGGACATCAATCATTCCACTGTCTAGGACAGGGCTTTCCAAACTTTTCACGTTGGTGACACACCAACGGTGGCATGCGAAAACCCGGAAGCGCCGCTGCAGTGGCGGCACATGAAAACCCAGAAGTGCTGCTGCTGTGGTGGCATGTGAATACCCGGAAATGCCGCCAACACCGCAGGGCTTCCGGGTTTTCACGCACCGCTGCGGCACTTTCGAGTTTTCGCGCGACGCGGCAGCGGTGTCCTGGTGTGTCACGTGAAAACCCGGAAGTGCTGATGGCCCGCCACTGCCACCGCCATGTGCACTGCCATGCACGGCGGTGGCGCACCATCAGCGCTTCCGGGTTTTTGCATGACACACCTGGGCCCTGCAGGCAACACAGTACTGTGTCACAACACACAGTTTGGAAAGCTGTGGTCTAAGAGATCATATACAAGTGGACAAGATTGCGAACAAATGCCAAACTTGTCCAGACCAAACTGTCCCAGCAAGTTCAGCCCAAGAGCGGAACATGAGATGCTGAAAGAAGCCTCTGAAAATCCCAGAATTTCATCGTGTGACCTACATGCAGCTCTTGCCACTATTGATATCAAAAAGTATGAGTTTACCATTAGAAAGAAACTGCACAAATTAGATCTACTGTACATGGGAGGTGTGTCTGAAGGAAACCTTTGCTGTCCAGAAAGAACATCAGGGCAAGACTAAAGTTTGCTCATGAACACCTGGTAGGCTGACCATACATCCCATTTTGAACAGGACAGTCCTTTATGGAAATTAATTGCATTCCATGCCAATAATTGTTTAAAATAAATCACAGAAAATTGGTGGTTTTGCTGTGCTTATTTTTCCCAACACCTTCCCTTTTGTTAAGACTAAAGGTAAAAGCAAGTCCATAGTTGAAAAAATAAAAATAAAAAATAAAGGAGGCAGAAGACCAGTAGCTGCATTTTGCTTATTGTAATGGCACTTTTTAACTCTATTTTTTGTCTTTTCGTAGCTATTGGAATAGTTCTACTCCCAAGCTATGCCATCTCTAGATCTCCTCAGTCATATGACTGCAATCATTCGATACACCTGATATCCCTTCAAACATCACTTTTTCTTAGGGTCTTGAGGGAAATATTCTTTTTCTTATTCCACTTCAATCCAAATTGTCAGCAGTGCCATATCGATTACAGGCATCACAAAGACTAACCATGCAGCAAAATAAGGTAAGTGCCACAGGAATACCTTTCCGGCACGCTGTATTTACTGCTTCATAGCCGAGTCATTGGGAGAAGTGAACTAAAGCATCATCGTGAAACATTCACAGCCAGCCTGAGACACTCATAACTTTTCTACCCAGCAGCCCGGAAAAAGAAAGAACTATTGTGTCATATGTCTATCTCCCTCCCTCGCCTTCTCCTCAACCTCCTCCTCCTCCTTTTTTTTTCTATCTCACACGTACAAATCCATTGTGACTCACATGAACAGCAGGACAGAAAATATGAAGCAAAATATAATCATAATGCCAAACAATTGGGGCATGTAAAAATACAACATTGCCTAGACATTATACTTTGCAACATGTAGTTTTACTGAAAGTACACCACTTTTCTAGATTATGGCTTTTAAGCACAGACTGATTTGTAGATTGTTGATTAGGTCTAGCTGACACTGTATCTGAGATAGCTTCCGGTTTATGTCATGCTCTTTTTTGCAAGTCACTAGAGTTTACTGCAACAAAATAACTTTCTGGATACCTGATGCCTTCAGTTAAGTGGTGGTTTTTCTAGATCAGGGTTCCCCAAAGTGGTCAGTATTGACCCCCAAGGGTCGATGGGGCTATCCAAGGGGTCAATGTTATTGTTATTGTTAGAGTAGTATTGATTCAATTACTTTCATATAATAAATGCTTGGAGGCTGATGAACAATCTGAAACTACATGAAGGGGTCAATGAGCTGAAGAGTTTGGGGACACCTGTTTAGATGGAGCACAAGGTTGGAGTGAAGAAGAGTACCAGGCAATGCCTGTGCGCCTGGAAGGAGCTGTAAACATTTCAGCTTGATCAGACAATTCTTTCTCCCTGGCTCTTTGCCCCTCATCTTTCCCAAGATCTAAGAGAGTAGAGATAGTCAGCTGCTGAACACACAATATTCACTGCCGCGGACTGAATTTAAATTAAGAAGTTTTTAACATCCCTATCTTGGTATTTTATATTTTTACTTAAGAATATTGTTTTTGGTTGTTGTGGGTTTTCCGGGCTGTGTGGCCGTGTTCTGGCAGTTTTTGTTCCTAACGTTTCACCAGTAGCTGTGGCTGGCATCTTCAGAGGACAAGAGCACACAAAACCACAGAAATATACAAACAACTCACACAATAGATGTGCTAATCCCACACACAACAGCACCACACCCCCTAATCACCACAAAAAACCCTCTCCCAATCTCTTGCAAATGACCTCTCAGCAGCTATAAACACCAGCAGGTTCACCACCCTCTACTTGGGAATCTAGAAGAGAGAATCTTCTAGCTCCTCTGAAGATGCCAACCACAGCTACTGGTGAAACCTTAGGAACAAAAACTGCCAGAACACGGCCACACAGCCCGGAAAACCCACAACAACCATCAGATTCCGGCCGTGAAAGCCTTCGACTATACATAATATTGTTTTTATTGTATTTTAATCCTTATTTATTCTAGTTTTATTGTAAACCGCCCAGTCGCTCTTTGAGTGAGATGGTGGTGACTAACATAAACAAACAAAGAAACAAACAAACAAACAAATAAATTTATCCATGGGGAAGAGATGCTCTTTGTCATGTACTCCTGGAGTCAGTTTATTCCTCCTTCTGTGGAGGTTTTTTTTAAAAATGTGGTTGTTTTAAAAATAACAGTAGGACTGCAGAAGTTGTACACCAGGACTGAGGAGATAAATGTGGTTCTTTCCACCTCCACAGTAGCCTCAGAATAGGAAGCAGGTAGTCCAAGAAAAATTGAAGATGACAAAATGCTTCAAAAGCATTATTTCTAAAAAAAAAAAATAGGTGAACAAGTATATCTGGAATTTGCATTAGAGCTCCTTCTCCTTCTCCTCCTTCTCCTTCTCCTTCTCCTTCTCCTTCTCCTTCTCCTTCTCCTTCTCCTTCTCCTTCTCCTTCTCCTTCTCCTTCTCCTTCTCTCTCTCTCTCTCTTTCGTGTTGTGTGTGGTAAAAATTGCCTCTAGTTTTCTGTGCAAATTAGGAAATTTTATATCAGTCTGGCAGCATACTTCATGGTATGCCTGAGGACATTCTTTTTCTTTCAGATGTCTTATAATCAATTATATTATTTTGGAACTCTGTGTCCCTTCTTCCTTTCAATGAAGCCTGTCTGCTGCTATATGAAAGACTTAATTGATTAATGGAGGCTTTGGGGCAGTAATGAGCTATTTGTAGCAGACCAGCAGCATCTTGTGGTCTGCCAAGTGCTTTACATTGGCTGTTGTAAATTTTCTTTCTTAATCAAGCTGCTGCCTTCATGCAATCTGAACAGTTCTGGAATTGATGTTCTTCACCATTGTTTGTCTGCATTTTGAACAGTTAACGTGTAAAGGTTCTTAGATTTGACCATTTTTTAAAAGAAAGTTTCATTTAATTTCTTTTGAGATTGGTAATCTCCACAGGAAGGTCTGAATCCTCTAGCCCCACTCCTCTAAGCTACATAGCTTTGAGTTTTCATAGTACAAATTCTTTTTCTTTAATTTTTTACCTTTTAATCCAGAAAGGGAGCACAGGGTATGAGAGCCCTGTCCCTCACACACAGTAAGGTTAGGGGGAAGAGTTTGATTACTTCCAGCCTTTCATCAGCTGGGCTCAGCTGGGCCTGCTACAGGCACAATACACTTTTTTAAAAAAACAACCACATTTGGTAGAAGTTGTTTTGTTTTTTTAATATAGTGTCTCATGGAAAGAATTCAGCCATCATGTGTTTGCATGTGATTATCCCAATCTGAATCAACCATTTTGTCTTCCTACTGGAGTAAACAAAAAACAAAATGGCTACTTTACTGTTTTGTACATTATGAAGCCTGAGGCAACCAATAAAAAGGCTTAACTTGGTATAAAACATAATTGTAATGATGTTGTCAGATATACTTCTTTGGGGAGGAGTGTTTTAAGATTGTCACCATCACCGACAAGCACCTAAGAAATGGAATTCTTGGACTCTGGGGAGAAATAGGGAGGTTTTCAAAACACAGCAGATCACGAGCAGATGGATATTTCAGCTAACCCTCTTAAGCAAACCATTGGTCCATCTGTTAGGGAATTTGTGGGAAAGATGATCAGATAACTCACAGAGACCCACTTTAATGTACTCACTAATAAGTGAGGACTGGATTTTACTTACCTAGTTTCCAAGATTCTGTAATGTAACTCCTTTTTCCTGCATTAAATCTAATTAACATAAGTCTGCATGAATTTGATTTCCTTGCTCATGTGCTGATGTTAGGAGTTTGACACCCTCTGTAGGAATGTTTTTTAACTAGTCCATATATAACACAGGGGGAAAAATGTATGAGTTGGATTAAATCCAGGGTTTAATAACAAAGCCTAGTCACTAAGTCTCTAAGCTTAATGATGGCCTAATAAATTCTGAAATTTATTTATTGTGGTGTACTTAACAACTTAATTTCCTACTAAAAAGACAATCCAGCAAATAGATTCCTCCTTAAGGATTATATACAGGCAAATATTGATGGTGAACCAACTGAGATATTTTGGCTTCCCAAAGTAACAGAGTTATCAGACTGGATCTTTCCCAGATTATTATTTTCAAACACTTTCAGTGTTTAAATAAAGGCAAGTAATCCTGTCTAAGTGTTTTTACCAGCTTTGTACACACTTTGCCACAGGATCACCAACACTGCAATATTGGGATATATGTTGCTTCTGTTTTAATTTATCCAATTGTGGGCTGAGTGGTGAACAGAGAAAAACACAGAGATAGTAATTCTAAAAATTATTCCATCTTTACTGAAGTAGCAAGCAAGCCATCTTACATTGGCAAAATGTTATCTATGTACTGTAAACACAAAGGATTTTGCTCTTACAATTATATTTTAAACATCCCATTATAGTCCAAATTTATATTACTAAGATGCAGATTCTAGTTGGATGACCAGTCTGACTAGCATCCCATCAAATTCTGAAGACCAGGTTGAAGGCAAGGCTTAGAGATTGGACATATGACAAGCATTGCAGCAACAGTAGAAACCGTCTGGTTCTCACCCCAAAGCTCAGTATTTTATTTCTCTTGGGATCAATCTGTCAGTTGCATTTTCCCTGGTTTGTCACACTCCTCACCTTGGCTCTTTTACACTCGAGATTCAGGTCCTTTTCACAAACCAACAACTCCTTCATCTCAGGATGGTTCAGATGTTTCATGTAAAATGTTAGTCCTGGGTGCAATATGGGTGGAGATTAAGTAAAGCTTAGGTAGAGGTCCTCCAGCAAAGGAGATCGTTACCTTGTCGTGGTGCTGGAGGTTGAGCACCTCAAAAATGCCATTAGCTCAACCATGAAGGGACACCCAAGACGGGAAGGTCATGGAAGAGAGGTCAGACTAAATACGATCCCTGGGGAAGGTAACGGCAACCCACCCCAGTATTCTTGCCGTGAAAACTAAATGGATCAGTACAACCAGAGATATGTCGGTATACCATCAGAAGATGGGACTCCCAGGTTGGAAGATGGTCAAAATGCTACTGGGGAGGAACAAAGAATACGTTCAACTAGCCCCAGGTGTGATGACACAGCTAGCTCAAAGCCAAAAGAACAGCTAGAGGCCGACGGTGCTGGTGGTGGACGATGAATCCGATGTTCTAAAGATCAACACACCATAGGAACCTGGAATGTAAGATCTATGAGCCAGGGCAAATTGTGTGTGGTTATTGGTGAGATGTCAAGATTAAATATAGACATTTTGGGTGTCAGTGAACTGAAATGGACTGGAATGGGCCACTTCACATTCAGATGACCACCAGATCTACTACTGTGGACAAGAGGACCACAGAAGAAATGGAGTAGCCTTCATAATTAATAATAAAGTGGCTAAAGCAGTGCTTGGATACAATCCATAATATGATAGAATGATCTCAGTTTGAATTCAGGGTAAGCTATTTAACATCATAGTGATCCAAATATACACCCCAACCACAGATGCTGAAGAAGCAGAAGTAGATCAGTTCTATGAGGATCTGCAGCACCTACTGGATAATACACCAAAAAGAGATGTTATTTTCATTACAGGAGACTGGAAGTTGGTTACTCAAACGACACCTAGAATTACAGATAAGCATGGTCTGGGAGAACAAAATGAAGCGGGACATAGGCTGATAGAATTTTGCCAAGACAATTCACTGTGCATAACAAACACTCTCTTCCAGCAACCTAAAAGACAACTTTATACATGGACTTCACCAGATGGTTGACATTGAAATCAGATTGATTACATCCTTTGTAGCCAAAGGTGGCAGACATCTATACAGTTGGTAAAAACAAGACCTGGAGCTGACTGTAGTTCAGATCACGAACTTCTTATTGCAAAATTTAGAATCAGACTAAAGAGAATAGGGAAGACCCACAGATCAGTTAGATATGAGCTCACTAATATTCCTAAGGAATGTGCAGTAGAGATGAAGAAAAGATTTAAGGGACTAGATTGAGTAGATAGGGTCCCGGAAGAACTATGGACAGAAGTTCACAACATTGTTCAGGAGGCGGCAACAAAAAATGTCCCAAAGAAAAAGAAAACCAACAAGGCAAGATGGTTGTCTGTTGAAACACTGGAAGTAGTCCAAGAAAGAAGGAAAGCAAAAGGCAACAGTGATAGGGGGAGATATGCCCACGTAAATGCAAAATTCCAGAGGTTTGCCAGAAGAGATAAGGAATTATTTTTAAACAAGCAATGTGCGGAAGTGGAAGAAGAAAATAGAATAGGAAGGACAAGAGACCTCTTACAGAAAATTAGAAACATTGGAGGTAAATTCCAGGCAAAAATGGGTATGATCAAAAACAAAGGTGGCAAGGACCTAACAAGCAGAAGAGATCAAGAAAAGATGGCAAGAATATACAGAAGATCTGTATAGGAAGGATAATAATATTGGAGATAGCTTTGACGGTGTGGTCAGTGAGTTAGAGCCAGACATCCTGAAGAGTGAGGTTGAATGGGCCTTAAGAAGCATTGCTAATAACAAGGCAGCAGGAGACGACGGTATCCCAGCTGAACTGTTTAAAATCTTGCAAGATGATGCTGTCAAGGTGATGCATGCCATATGCCATCAAATTTGGAAAACACAAGAATGGCCATCAGATTGGAAAAAATCAACTTATATCCCCATACCAAAAAAGGGAAACACTAAAGAATGTTCAAACTATCGAACGGTGGCACTTATTTCACATGCCAGTAAGGTAATGCTCAAGATCTTGCAAGGTAGACTCCAGCAATTCATGGAGCAAGAATTGCCAGAAGTACAAGCTGGGTTTAGAAAAGGCAGAGGAACTAGAGACCAAATTGCCAATATCCACTGGATAATAGAGAAAGCCAGGGAGTTTCAGAAAAACATCTATTTCTGTTTTATTGACTATTCTAAAGCCTTTGACTGTGTGGATCATAAGAAATTGTGGCAAGTTCTTGGTGGTATGGGGATACCAAGTCATCTTGTCTGCCTCCTGAGGGATCTGTATAACGACCAAGTAGCAATGGTAAGAACAGACCATGGAACAACAGACTGGTTTACGATTGGGAAAGGAGTACGGCAGGGTTGTATACTCTCACCCTACCTATTCAACCTGTTTGCAGAACACATCATGCAACATGCTGGGCTTGAGGAATCCAAGGCTGGAGTTAAAATCGTTGGAAGAAACATTAACAATCTTAGATATGCAGATGATACCACTTTGATGGCTGAAAGCGAGGAGGAGTTGAGGAGCCTTATGACGAAGGTGAAAGAAGAAAGTGCAAAAGCTGGGTTGCAGTTAAACCAAAAAAAAAAAAAAGATTATGGCAACCAACTTGATTGATCACTGGGAAATAGAGGGAGAAAACGTGGAGGCAGTGACAGACTTCGTATTTCTAGGCGCAAAGATTACTGCAGACGCTGACTGCAGCCAGGAAATCAGAAGATGTCTACTTCTTGGGAGGAGAGCAATGACAAATCTCGATAAAATAGTTAAGAGCAGAGACATCACACTGACAACAAAGATCTGCATAGTTAAAGCAAAGGTATTCCCCGTAGTAACCTATGGCTGCGAGAGCTAGACCATCAGGAAGGCTGAGCGAAGGAAGATAGATGCTTTTGAAATAAATATAAATATAAATATAAATATAAATATAAATATAAATATAAATATAAATATAAATATAAATATAAATATAAATAATATAAATATAAATATTTATTTTATTTCCAACCAAAAGAAAAGCATTTAATTAAATAAATTTAGTTAAGGACCTCACTTAGCATTGTATCTAAGATTGACATGTTAGGGTGAAATGAAACAATCATGTGCTTTGTCAACATGCCTTCTATCATCAGATACATCAGTTGGAGGCTGGGTTGAGTGGCCTAAGAAAGATACAGTGTTTACAAAATGTGCATACTTCTCAATGACATTTAGATATGATATCGATGTCCCAATGACCCAAATCGTCCATTTCTCATAAAACATAGTACTCATTATTTTGGTCTCTCTCTCTGTGTGTGTGTGTGAATGCTTACACATATATGAAAATTTACATTCCTAATCCATTCCCCCGAGAATGAATCCATCCATCAATGAAACAAAATCATTTAAACCATGTCAGGTTGGATTTAGGTCTATGGTATTCTACCCTTGTGACAACCATTGTGTTTTGGCTACCTAGCATGGAACTCTCTCTACTTACACATTATACAGTATCTAAACAAAGATACAGGGCAGAGCTGTACTTTCTTCTTGGCCCATCTCCAGAATAGCCATTCCTCACTTCGTATGTGAAAAAACAGATGACACCATTCTGCTCCCACTCCCAGCCCATTGCAAATGCATCTGGCACCCACGCTTTTCAGCTTTGACTCAAAATTGTTGCTTTCTGACCTGAGCCATATTAGACCTTTAACAACCAAAGTGGCTGCAGTAATGTTGCAACACCCCTCTTTCATTATTCTTTCACCGCTAAGAGGATATACATTCATATATTCAGAGGCATAGTTTGTATGGGCACATAAGGGAAAACACTAGATAATGGGAGGGTCTGAGAATACTTGCTTGGAGGTTTGGAATTTAGCATATCAGTGGGGATCAAGGTTTAAACTGTAGGCTTATGAAGAAAATCCATGATTAACAAATTGGAAGGATTAAGATTTCAAGCTAATGACATACTTGTTTATTGGGGGGGCTCTTTTTGGTCAAGCATACTACAGAAATAGGCAATAATAATGAAATTATTAAAAACTGCTGTCCTTTTCATTATGTTTGGCATTTTTTCATTATTAAATTGCAATCTTAAACCCACCTACTAGAGAATCTACCCACTGAGCACTCTGTTTTGCTCCTAAGTAAACATGCATAGAACTATACCTTTCTTTAATAAAGCTTCTTTACAAAAGAGAACAATGTTCTAAAAGATTATGCCTTTCTTTCTTTAAACAAAGAGGTCGTATTGTGGAAGAAGGAATTGTCTACCAGCAAAATCCATCTGGTGATGCCAGTCATGAGCCAAACAAGACGATGCATTCCTCCAGATGTGAAGAAAACAATGGCAAACCATTGCCAAGAAAACTGCATGGACTGGAGTTGACTTCAACTCAAATGAGACTTTACATTTTTTTTTGCCCCAATCCTATCATTCTAGTGATTTATTAAAAATTCTTCTTCCCTCCCTCCCTTTCTCCACTGTATTTTATAGCACAATCATTTTTTAAAGGCCATCCATGTTTTCTTCTTTCTGTGAGACTGAACAGACTTTTTTTTCTGGTTCTTTTTATTGTGGAATAATGATTGTGTATCCAGTGAACAGAGGTGGCTAATTAATAATGAAAAAATGTATCTGCTGTGATATTGTAGGACCTGCCCTGCAAGACAGAAGACAAATTTTAAAAGGTTACAGGATGACAAGCATGACATAATATATCTATTCCTTTGGTTACATGTATGCTACTATCTTATAGTATACTATCTTATAGGGGCGTGCTGGCTCAGTGGGTAAGACGCGAGGCTTGTCGATTGGAAGATTGCAAGTTCGGAGGTTCGAATGCCTAGTCCCACATGACGGAGTGAGCTCCCGCACTAGCTCCAGCTCTTGCCAACCTAGCAATTCGAAAGCCTGCAAATGCAAGTAGATGAATAGGTACCACTTTGGTGGGTAGGTAACAGTGTTCCACGTGCATCATGTAGGCCACATGACCGTGGAAGCGTGTTCGGACAACGCTGGCTCTTCAGCTAACAAATGGAGATGAGCACCGGCCCCTAGACTCGGACATGACTGCACAAATGTGCGGGGGGAACCTTTACCTTTACTATCTTATATGGCAAAGCATTACATTGTTGCTTATGTAAGTTCCCTAAATAGGCATTAAAAAGCTGGCTTGTCATTTTAAACATGCTGAATTGTCATTTCCCCATTTTGCATCCCCTTTGACATCTGTACAGAACTTATGGTAGTTGCTTCCCTGTACATAACTTGTTGGTCTGGAGATAAAGGTGGAGAGCATTCATTTGTGATGATTTATTTCTATATTCACATCATTTCTACTTCCTCAGAAGTAGAACACAAAATGTCAGCATAAATAGCAGTAGCATCTTGGCCTGTTTGATATCAGGTAGCGATTATGGCCAGGGCGATATTTGCTGGAGAGGCTTATTTAATGGGACCCATTGCTATGCTTCTCCACTGGCAGATATAACTAAAACAACAGTTCAACTAGGCAAATAAAATGTAAAGACAGATTATTGCAGCAAATGAAACAAGAATCCCTTAAATGTTTTTATTTATTTATTTATCAAATTTCTATGACCGCCCATCTCCCCCTCAAGGAGGGACTCTGGGTGGTTTAGTTAAATGCACTAAAATCCAAGTGGCAGGTGGTTCTTACAGTGACGTTGAACATATTTAAAATATTTGAGATATTTGAGGCAGCTCTACGAAATCAGCCATCCCCAGGCTTGACCACTTTCCTTCTTGCCCCAGGTGAGATCACAGAGCCAAGTTTTCAATTTTTTCCTGAAGTCTAGGAGTGAAGGGACCTGTCTTATCCCTGGGGGGAGGATGTTCCATAGGGCAGGTGCTGCTGCAGAGAAGGCTCGCCTCTGGGACCCCGCTAGATGGAATTCTTTCATAGAGGGGATCCGCAGCATGCCCTCTCTGCAAGATCGGGTGGGACGGGATGATGTAATGGGGATGAGGTGGTCCCTTAGATAACCTGGTCCCGTGCCATGTTTTTCCTTCCGCATTCTCCTAAATCAGGGGTCTAAGAGGTTAACCAACACCAGTCCCAGTGAGCAACCCCATGGAACATAAACATACTCTACACAGCATCTATTTATGATTTCTGATCCCTTGTTTTATTGAATACACCCACACAGCATTCAGAATCTATGATAGAGCGTACTCCTGTACTAGGAAGAACATTATTTATTTATTTATTTATTTATTTATTTATTTATTTATTTTTCGAATTTATCACTGCCCATCTCCACAGTAGACTCTGGGCGGTTTACAACATTAAAATTAATATTAAAAACCTACGCACTTAAAAATACAATATAATAATAAATAGATAAGAATTCAGAGGATGGGAAGATCTTAAAAAAGGAGGGTATTACGGGGCTAACCACCCCCAGGAGGAACTATTACCTCCTTTCTTCCAAGCAAGGCAGCAGAACCAGGTCTTTAAAGACTTTCTGAAGGCCAGGAGTGAAGGCGCCTGTCTCACCTCTGGGGGCAAGATACTCCACAAGGCAGGTGCTACCACAGAGAAGGCATGTCTCCTGGACCCCACCAAATGAAATTCCTTCATTGATGGGGTCCGAAGCATGCCCTCCCTGCATGACCAGGTGGGGCAGGTAGATGTAATCGGGATGAGACGGTCCCTCAGGTACCCTGGCCCCATGCCATGTAGGGCTTAAGGACATCCTGTTTTGAAGTGCAAGATGACAAGGTTCTGTGGTTTCTATCCCAAGATCCAACAGACAATAGGAATTTCCTAAATATTGGGGCAAGGAAATAATTCCCCAGGCTTGTTGTCTGCTTAAAAGAGAAAACACTACCTTAAAATCAGAACAGCTAATGATTTAAGGTAGCCTCAGGGTAGACAGAAAAATTAGGACCCCTCCAAGTCTTAGGTGATTAGCAAAACCTGGAATTCCCCTCTTACCATATTCAAACCTGTGTTTGGCAGCCTTTCACTGTTCCCAGCAACCTGAGCTTGTATCAGCTACTGGCCGCTGGTCAGTGGCCTTCTATGGTTTCATACGCTTCTGATCAGCTCCCAAGTCCTCCTTGGATTGCTGCCCTTATGCATAGAACATGATTATGTGGTTCACTGGCTTCTGATGCTACTTTTGTTTTGGATACTTTCCTGTTCTCTGATCTAGTGAGCACTGACTCATGACCAATGTAGATAAGACAGAGTCAGGGGCATCAGGAAGGGTGTGTGAAGAAAGCTCTATGATAATTGTACTTGGAAAAGAATCAGTTTTAGTTCAGACAGCTGCCAAAGGTTTGGTTCATTGCAGTTTTACTGCAGATATGCTTCACCATCCACTGTCAGCTGAACCTAGTCTGGACTCTGGATATCATCATCCAAGGCCATTCTGTTCTGGGGTCTTTCAACCATGACTCTTCCCCAATGCCCACTTAGTGTCTAAGCCAGTCTGAACTCAGAGACCTGAATCAACCTGAATATCCTAAACCTGAATATCCTAAACCCTCCCCTCCTGTGTCTGTAAGCTATTTCAGCTGCTTTGGAACACAGGTTTAGCACCATTGAAAAAGAGCCCAAATTACAGCTGACAGGCAGGAAACACTGGGCAATCCAGCTCTCTCTCTCTCTCACACTTCATTGTGTAACACCATGTAATGGTACGTGGAAATGACTTTGGGACACAGGGAGAAGAGACACAGACATGGCAATGGTCAGATAAAAGGCAACTTAGCCCGCAGCAGGAATGTGGGTGGGGCAAGAAGCTCAGAAGAGACCCTCCCTAGTTTCTTGGGCTCTAAAGGGTATGAGGGGGATGTACTTTCAGAGTTGCAAGAGTCTGTTAATGTAACCTTACAATAAAATGGAATTAGCTCATCTGGCTGTGCTTCCAGTCTGGTCTACCTCGCAAGGCTGACACACTCCAACCCCAACCATTCCATGCCTGTGAGATGTTATTCCGGGTATTTTAAAACATGGGCTGTTATTAAAATTTAAAGGATCCACCAGAGGTAGGCATGATACTCTAATAGTGGATTAACAGATGACAAAACAGAGCATCATATTTTACTGCGGTTAGGTACACAAACCTTTTTATCACTCCCTCCCCCACATTTACAGGTGCCTCTCAAAGTAGAGACATCCAAGAGGATGCAGTAATTTCTTGGCAGTGATAGTCCTTGCGTGGTAACACCTATGTGGTTTCCTTGTGGTATATCCTATGATATATTCTGGAGTCAGCCTATCTTTTCAGTCCTCAGGTACCATTCATTTTGAGCTGATACCACATGAGGCTGAGAAAGGTGCTGTTCAGAATAAGGAGGCATCAACTGATTGAAGTCATACTGGGAGTCTATTTTATAAATTACACTTCCTCTCTCCCTCCATTTAGCGTACCCATCAGTTCCAGAGCTTATGTTTCTCTGTAGTTGGCTAATATCTCCAAGAGATGTAATTTCTTCAATTGAGACCAGTTTTTTTACATGATTGATTGGTATAATTAGGCTGTCTGGAGAACGGGCAGCCCTGTATACTTCCAAGGAAGAGAGGTCTGGATGTTGAACTCTGCCTGCTGGATGTGGCTGACAATAAGCTAGTGATAGAGAAGATGGCTTGACTTCTCAATAAAAGTGGGGGATGGGTCATTCAAATTCCAAACAAGCTGGCCAAGAGTGGACGTCAGTTGCTTCTCAGTCTCTTTTAATCAGATCAAGGCAGAAACTAAGATGCCTAAAAGCTAAAGGCAACGGGGGCAGAGATTCATTTGGTGAATATATAATCTGAACAGGCATTCATCTTGGGCTGGCAAGCATCATCATGGAAATGCATCCAAATGATACTCTTATTAATACTAGCACTTGAGTTACAGGAAGCTGCAGTATTGCTACCTTTAGCAATTGTTTCCACTTCACTACTGGAGGCTTAAACAGAGGCAACTCAGGGGAAAGAGTTTGTGATTTTCACTGAGGTGCTCCAGACCCTCCTCCTTTGTCAAGTCTTGATTAATACATACCTGATTTTAGAACTTGGATGGAGGCCCAGCAGAGAATTCCACGTCTGTAGTCTAGGCTGAGAAGTAAAAAAAAAAAAAAAAAAGTATGTCGAAAAGCCGTTTCTGTAACACTGCCAAGAAAACTGGAGAGATGTAGTCATCAGTAACTGAGCTTGACTTGAAAGTGTCTTTATCTTTATTTTTTGAAACTCTTGTTCTATTTCATCTCAGAGTAGAAAGGTTGGATGTTTTCTAAAATAATAACTCAGCTAAAAGGAGTCACTCTTTCCACTGTAATCAACCTAACCTATCTTTGCAAAAATGAATTTTAGTCCATTTTTTGTTTTACACACAGACATAAGTGCAAACATACATACTGCATACTATGTATGGGCTAAATGCTAAGTTGTCTTTTTTATATTGTTCTCTCAAAGTCATTTCAGGGGTGGGTTCCCTGAAGCCCCTGTGCTATATGATACCCTCAACCCAGTTTCAAATTTCCCTGAAAGCAATCTTTCCCCCCCCCCCCCAAGATAAATCACTCCATTTTTCAGTAGCTTCTTGCAGTTCTCAAAAGATTACCTCTGATACAATATGAATAAGGGACAGCTTAACCTAGCCATTTACCATACTTTATTATTAAATCATGTACATCCCTGAAGCAGAATACAACTATATATTGGCTGGACTAAAGTCTGTGTATTTATTTTTGAGCTGGTGAATAAGAGTGCACTGCTTCTAATAAAGAGTTGCAGATGTCCAAATACATAAAATATTTATTCATAATGTGGATTATTACTGCGCTGAAATTAGTCCCCTATTATCTAAACTAAAGAGGGGCGTGGTGGCTCAGCGGGTAAGACGCCAGGCTTGTCGATTGGAAGATTGCAAGTTTGGAGGTTCGAATCCCCAGCCCCGCGTGACGGAGTGAGCTCCTGCACTAGCCCCAGCTCTTGCCAACCTAGCAATTCGAAAGCATGCAAATGCAAGTAGATGAATAGGTACCACTTCGGTGGGAAGGTAACAGCGTTCCGCGTGCGTCATGCTGGCCACATGACCGTGGAAGTGTCTTCGGACAACGCTGGCTCTTCGGCTAACAAATGGAGATGAGCACCGGCCTCTAGAGTCGGACACGACTGCACAAATGTGCGGGGGGAACCTTTACTTTTACTATCTAAACTTTCTTCAACTATGAAAGAAGCTCCTCAAGGTGTTTTAGAATTTCTTGTTTTTCTTTCTTATTGTGAGGTTTTGAAGTATAGTTATTGTTTCAAGATCTGAAAGGGTCCTGTTTGTTTCAGTTTCATATCTAAATCAATGGGCATCCATGGCTGCCCAGATCTCCTAATCTGAACAGGTCCTATAGGAGAAATTTATTCAAGTGGTCATCTTCTGAGAAAAAGCAGAAATTGGAAATCTAGGAGGTTGTAGGTAACTGGAGAGATGGTTCTCCAAGAAAAGACAGGACATCTATTTCAGGCCCAGACTCACTTCCAGCTTCATGATCCAAACTAGTACTGGGATTCTATCCCGTAAATGCTATTTGCTCCATCTTTTCTTGCTGATCACTAGCCCACAGCATTTTTGGACCACCTGTTTCAGAAAAGGAAGAGATTCTCTTGAAGGAGATCCTCATGGTTGCTGATAGTATGTTATTTAATATATATATTTTAACTGATCCTTCAAAATCTCATTCTACAAGTTCAGGAAGCGATGTACAGCCAAACAATTAGCCAGTCTTTGCAGCATAAACAGCATAATCCAGCATCAATGCATACATTTTTTCTTAATTTTTGGGAAAGCCCATGTGTTTGTTGTGGAAGGAAAGATAGGAAGCTACATTTTACTGAGTCAGAGCATAGGAATTTTTGATACTGACTGACCCTGATTCTCCAGGGTTTTAGACAGAATTTTATGTAGCCTGGTCTAGAAATGCCAGAAATCCAATCTATGATCTTCTCTGTGAAAACATATGCACCATTACTCACATTCCAACATTCAATTTCCATTGAATATGCTCCAATAAGAGATCTCTGGTGCCTTCACCCTTTTGGTTCTCAGCTGAAGAAAGATCTCTATAAGACTGTCATATCCAATTGTGAAAGGTTCCTATTTACACACACATATATGCAACAACATAATGTGAGGTGGAACTAGCAGGAAATTTGTTTCAGACAGGAGACATGTGAAGATGTTTTTTCCATATGCACATCCTCTTGGATTGTGGAACAACCTTCTGAATAGTTAGTTAGTTAGTTAGTTAGTTACCCAACATTTCTATCCTGCCCTAACTTCCTGTGACTCACTATATCATAATAAAGTACAATAAAATTTACAAAGTCAATCTAGGCCCACTATTCATTCTAAAAGCATGTTAAGATATAATTTGTACAGTTTTTTTTAAAAAATGAAGAAAAAAAGTAAAGATTACTTTGTTAGCCATTAATTCTGAAAATGAAGACAAATTAAATTATATTTGTGTGAATCAAAACTTTAATGGTCAGTTTCCCCACCCTATACCCCCCCCAAAAAAAAAGGAAAAGGGAAGGGGAGGTTTTGGAACTTTGGACAGAAGATGGCTATGTGCTACTACTGATTGGCTGGAGCTTATGATGTCATTAATAAATCTCTACTCAGTTCCTGCTGCTGATTTATGCAAAAGCAACCTTCCCCCCTAAAAAATGTGGCCCTATGTAAACAGGGATATACATATACAAAGAAATGTGGATGAAACATTTTGTTGCCATTGTTTTTCATTAAAAGGTGGAGATTTCTTTTGTAACATGGGAAGAAGCAAGACTGACAACCAGCCAGTGTTCATTGGTATATGTATCTGTCATCTGCTCACAGCTTACTCCACAACTGAGAAATATGCTGTAAACTCTGCCTTCCCCCCACTTCTTGCTGAAAAAAGCCGATGGAAATATTCTGACAGACATATAATCCTTAAAAGAGATAAACTAATGGGGTGTTTTCATTAAATGTACTGACCCCCGGAAATGAATATATTGGGTACAGAGACATTAAAAGCAAAACCAAACAACTTTATCCTTGTTTTTGCCACAAATACCTATATCACAGTTGTCCAGAGAGCATGACAAGAAGAGTATTAACAATGTCCAGATGCGCAGAAATCTATTGGGATGCCTCTCGCTAGCAGCCAAAAATGAAAGGGATGACAGTGCCAATCAGAGCTAATAGACTCTGTTAATACTTTTCAAATAGTTCTTTCACACTTGAAACGGATGCTCATTAATAATGTATGATCTAGTCAGAAGAAGATGAAACATTTGCCTCAGGAACTGAAGTGGCACATTCTTCCTTGCCAGATTCTTCAGAAATAATGCAGCCCCATTTCCAAAGGACATTTTTTCTTTTGTCATTAGGACTCCACTGAAACAGGTTCAAATCTGTTATACCAATTGCCCCTTTATTCTGTAGGCATGTATTGCAAATGTTGCCCTTTTCAGAGCCATTCTCCTTTCCCCCAGCCACCTCCTCTCTCTCTCTCTCTGACAATTCAATACTATATGAATAACCTTCCAAATTGTCTTGCTTGGTTGTTTTCTTGCAGACGTTTCGTTGCCTGACTAGGCAACATCTTCAGTGCTAGAAGGGAGTGGAGTTTGCTCTCTGTTTATATACAGTAGCTTGCCCTGTCAGTGTTGGTGGGGGTGTGGTTTTCTCCTTGGTAGTTCCTTGATTAGGGTATTATTTTCTGCTTGATTGTTTGGTGTTCATCCTGGTGTCAGTCCCTGCCTATCTGAGTGTTGATTGCTGGTGAAGAGGTGTTCTGGTTTTTTTGTTTCCTCTTTAGCTTTTTTATTCTCTCTCTTGAATGGTGTGTAAATGTTGTTTTTCTCTATGTGCCTGTTGATGGCTGACTTGTCTGAATGCCAAGCTTCCAGGGATTCCCTCGCATTTTTGGATTTAGCTTGGTCTAGGATGCTCACAGTTTCCCAGTTGAAAGTATGGTTGAGTCTGTCCATGTGTTGTGAGATTAAGGAGTTTTCATCATATTTTCTGACTGCTAGTTGGTGTTCATGGATGCGTTCTGCTAGTCTTCTGCCTGACTGTCCTACATAGTGACTGTTACAGTCCTTACACTGTATGTTGTAGATGACTCCTGTTTTTTCTTCTTGAGTTACTGGGTCTTTTGGTTTACTTAAGATGTTTTGGAGGGATTTAGTTGGTTTGCGTGCTACGGTGATGCCATGTGGTTGTAATAGTCTGTTGGTTGTTTCTGAGATATTTTTGATGTATGGCAGTGCTATCCTTTTCATAGCTTGTATTGGTTGTGCTGTAGTGGGTTGAGTGGTCAGGCATTTTTTGATAAAGTTGTGTGGGTATCCATTTTGTTGAAAGATGTTGTATACTGTAGGTGGTTTGTTTGCTTTTTCTGGTGTTCTGGGTTACTGCAGTGCATTTGGATGGTGTCAGAGTCCAGCCTGACTCTGACTCTGAGCTAGAGGAAAACAAAACTTACCAGGAAAACAAAACATATCTTGTGCAACACCAGGCAGTTGAAATTCGTGATGAGCAGGTGCAGGAGACTGAAACTCGTGACCAGCAGGTGCAGGAAAATGGACCCAGGGATGACCCAGCAGAGCGGGAGATTACTGAGCAGCTGATTGGTCCAGAACCAGGAACAAGGTCAAGAGCACCAATCAATGCATGAGAAAGGTGGGCTGAGAAGCACGCCAAGCTGAAGGAAGCCCGATTGGTTCCCGAAGAGAGAAGGCGTGCAGAAAAGAGAATAAAAGGATGCCAGTGCAAGCACCCAATCGCCAGAGACAACCATTCAATTGAGCTAACAGCTTCTTCAGGAGAAGTTCAGCCAGAACAGTCTTCAGAGTCCTGCCCGGTAGCCGCTGCAGAACCAGAGCCAGAGCATTGCATCATTTTGCAATTGACCCCAGCTGCTTCGGAGTCTCAAGCTGCTCCTTCGCCAAGCAAAATGGGGTCTTATCTCACAGTTTTTCAGTGGACCCCAGTCAATAGCATTCTCAACTTTTCAGTTCCGTCTTGCCTAGCCGCTTCAACCAAGTTTCGTCCTGCAGCCTTAGTCAAGCAATGTCCTGCTAATTCAGCTAAGTTTTATCAGTTCACTCCAGAGCAGTCTTATCATGCTAGTCTAGTGCAGTCGCACCTCATTGTCCCAGAAGTACCTTGCCTAGTTTTTCCAGTCCAGTATTGTCCTGTTGCTCCAGAAGAACCTTGTCCAAGGAATCCAGTCCAGCCTTGCCTTGCAAGTCCAGTCCAGTATCGTCCTGTTGATCCAGAAGAACCTTGCCCAACGAATCCAGTCCAGCCTTGCCTTGCAAGTCCAGTCCAGTATCGTCCTGTTGATCCAGAAGAACCTTGCTCAAGGAATCCAGTCCAGCCTTGCCTTGCAAGTCCAGTCCAGTATCGCCCTATTGCTCCAGAAGAAGCTTGTCCAGGAAATCCAGTACAGCCTTGCATTGCAGTTCCAGTCCAGTGTTGCCCGGTCACTCCAGAAGGACCTTGTCCAGTGAATCCAGTACAGCCTTGCCTTGTAAATCCAGTCCAGTATTGTATTGTTGCTCCAGCAGAAACTTGTTCAGAGAATCCAGTCCAGCCTTACCTTGCAAGTCCAGTCCAGTCCAGTATTGTCCTGTTGTTTCAGAAGGACCTTGTCCAGGGAATCCAGTCCAGCCTTGGCTTGCAGTTCCAGTCCAGAGTTGCCCTGTCACTCCAGAAGAACCTTGTCCAGTAGATCCAGTCCAGCCTTGTCCTGTAATCCAGTCCAGTCCTGCCTCAGTGCTTCAGAAGAGCCTGTCTCAAGTGAATCCAGTTTAGTCCTGCAGATCCAGCCAGCCTTGTATCATTGCTTTAGAGGAATTTGGTCTACTCAACTTGTTGTGGATGCTAGCCAGTGTTACTGCAGAGCTGCCAAGCCTTCCAAGTGCAACCTGCTGTGAAGTCCAGTTGATTCAAGTTGATCTACAATTATGTGCTTAAAGGACTTTTGCCATTAGTAAATAGTTTTAATTGTAAATAAAACTATTTCCTTAAAAGTTATGGTGGTCTCATACTCTAAACAGAACAGATGGATGGATGGGAGATTAAAAGCTCATGCACATGAAGGAAATGAAGTAATTAGAATTTTTCAAGGATTATTATCCCACCTGTTCCCTCTGCCATGGAGAATAATCTAAGGTTTTGGTCAAAAGCAGCTAATAATCTCAAACAAAGCCCATGTTGCCGGAAGCAAGCCCATCTAGACTTCTAAAAAATCTAGATGCACTCAAAGTCATATTTTTTTCAGTGGCACATAGGAAGGAAATTTGATTGGAAATAATGATTGGTAAGAAAGTGTGTGTGTGTGTGTGTGTGTGTGTGTGTGTGTGTGAAATGATAAGCAAAAGGACAGAGTATGGCCATAATACTCATGACCTCAGGAAGTGATTCACTTGAATCATTTGGAGATGAATTTATTTATCTATTTATTATTCATATTTCTATCGCCGCCCATCTCCCCCAAAAGGGGAACTCTGGGCGGTTTACAGTCAGATCAATGATTAAAACCACACAAGCTTAAAATCCCAATCAACAATCAATACAAATAGTGAATAAATAAATACAAATACAAAATCCAAGTGTCCTTCAGCAGGGAGGACACTACGGCACCAGCCACCCCCAGGATGAACTATTACCCTTCCCCTCCCAAGCAGGGCAGCAGAGCCAGGTCTTTAGGTTCTTCCAGAAGGCCGAGAGCACAGGGGTCAGTCTCACCTCCAGGGGCAGAATATTCAAATTTTTGTTGCAAGGATAGAACTTTTCTTGCCTGGAGTGTTTGAGTAAGTGAACAGAGCAAGTAGCAAGGACCACAGTGACATACTGGGCTCATCCCAATTATTTATTCTATTATTTCTCTCCAGCAGACCCACAATGGTCAGACTCAACCAGTGCAACAAAAGGGGCAGGAGCAAGAAATAGACACACAATTTTTTCCATTTATCAGCAGAGCTGCTGGAAAATGTTGGCAAGAAGAAAACATTGAATAAATATTCTGTGCAATATTCAACTGAATATTCTATTCAGCTCGGATAAATTTTCTTACCCAGCGTGGAAGAAGAATGGTCTTAGTCATCTCTTCCATTCAGAATGCTGGAAGTCATTCTCTTTCTGTCACATGCCCAGTGTGAATACTTGACTGCCCCAAAGGCCTCCTACATCATCCCATGGGGAGTTTCACGTAATTCATTTCATCAGGAGGAATGGGTTATGATGCTACTTCAGACTCTGAACAGTAACTATCATTTGGGAATAAATCAGGTACCAAATTTTGCAAAATAATCTGAGTCCCAAGGGAATAAATTATAGACTAGTAATTTACATAGACCCAGATGATAAAATAGTGATTCACTATCTGCTGAGAGCTGATAGATAAAGTCTGGCAGAAACATAGGTATAAATTGAGGGAGGGCAGAGATTGGCTGTGCCGACCACCCTCCACATAGACAGGGTTTTACAGCTAAGAGACATTGTGACAATGATATGTAGGCATTTCAATAATGAACTGTTCCAATCAGACATTGGTTTCCTACACTACACAACATCCTACACAACACGTAAGTCCTTGTACAAAAAGTTTATTGAGCTTGTGCAGAGTCACAGGATCATGGTTTCTTTTCTACCTGTTTATTTCTGCACACAACTGTCAGCTACACAAGACTGTGGTTGAATTCCCTATAACCATTTCACATTCTTTTGGAAAGCTGTTATCCACTAGTCTTTAGAGATAGATGGTAGATATAGATGTCAATTTGAAATGATTAGCAGTGGATGTCATATCATCTTCACATTTTTAAAAGACAAGTTAGAAATATCAACAGCTTCAGGAGCATTTGTTTTGTTCTTAATTTGGGCCTAATTTAAATCTTGTGTTTGCTTCTATCAAGAAAGAATTGATTTTAGATGGGAATTATATACCCAGCAAAGATTTACAGGTTGAGTAAGTCCCTGCAAATATATGGGTTAGTTATTTGTTATCTGCATATGTAGATGATGAATGCAAATAGCCTAGGATTGTCTTGTTACCAAGGGCAGTCTGTTATTTGGTCTTCAGTCAACCTTAAATGAGAGGGAAAAATAATTATAGCACCTAAAACAATGTCACATAAACCTTCGTACAGAAATGGATTCAGTATGATTGCAGGA
This sequence comes from Charina bottae, assembly GCA_023362775.1. NCBI lineage: Eukaryota > Metazoa > Chordata > Lepidosauria > Squamata > Charinaidae > Charina > Charina bottae. The sequence goes on from JALMGJ010000025.1 coordinate 9,177,500, forward strand.
AATGAGATTCAATTTCTGGAAGTCAAACATGTTGCCATTGAGATACAATGTATGAATTTATTTAATGTTATTAATTTAGCATCAATAACAACATTGAATCCACATGGATAGGTAAACCCATGGGTGTTGTAGTTTTAGGCTAATACATTCTTACAAGCTATTGCTCAGTTTGCATGACACCATTTCTGTGAGAATTCATGTCTGCAATGACTAATGATACCTAAATAAGGAACAGAATGGACTGGAAAGTAGTGATTTCTTTGTTATTGCTCATTTCTATGAGAATAAAAGAATGTACATTTAAAAGGGTATGGAGAAACAAAGAAAACTTTCTCATCATAAGACTCAACATTTCTTCATCAATAATTTAACCTTGGGAAATAACAGAATGTGTTTAATACTTGGAAGAATAATGTATATACACCCAGGCTAAGTACATTCAGTAAACAATATGGCAATTTAAATTTAGAGATCATCCAGGGGCTTCTCTTAGGGTTAGGATTAAGATAATAGCTCAAGTTGTGACAGATATTCTTTCTTTTTTTTAGTGTCACTCAGAAATAAGTATATGCAGTCAAAATAAGAATATTAACTTTTATATTGACCTTTCTGCTGTCTCAATATTTCATGTTGAAGAACTGTATAACATTTATCTTCAGCAATACATACAAATAATCTATATGTAGTGGGGGAAATTAGCACCTATAATTTATTTTGGTAAATTGCAAAGATCAAGTAAGAAATAACTAAAGGAAACAAAGGAGAATGCTGCAAGGGTTATTTTTAAAGCAGGTATGGATGCACCCCTTAAATAATGTACATTCTGTTTCTTTGTTTGTGTGTGTCTGTGTGTGTGTGTGTGTTTCAGATGGACTTTACAATCCACTGTACATACAAATATTAAACCAATAAAAAGGAAAATATGCCTTCAGGTTAAGCTTAACTCCTGTTGACAACATGGATACAATCATGACTTTTTCTTGGCAATAATGAAGAAATGGTTTTCTGTTACTTTCTTTGAGATGGTTTGCAACTTCCCCGAACTAGATTATAGCCTAGTATTGTGGTATTCCATCTATGTATTAACCAGGTCTGACTCTTGGACTGAGCTAAGTTACTGAACAGTACAGTCTTAACTGTAGCTTGAATCATGTCAACTGGATTTCTATTTTCTGTTTCATCCAGTTTCATCCATCCTGAAACTGGATACAGATGAAACTATGGTCTCCTTTGATGTGTCCTCCCTTTTCACCAGCATCCCAACCACTCATGCTCTATCCGCTGTCAGGAAGAGACTAGAAGAGGACAGCACCCTTGAAAGGAGAAACCATCTCAACCCAAACCAGATCTGCCATCTTCTGGACCTGTGTCTTAACACCACTTATTTCACATACAGAGGTGACTTTTAGAGACAAAAACACGGCTGTGCCATGGGTTCTCCTGTGTCACCCATTGTGGCCAATTTATACATGGAAGAAGTGGAGAAGAAAGCACTCAACACATTCCAGGAAACGGTGCCCACCCACTGGTTTAGTTATGTGGATGACACCTGGGTCAAAATCAAGGCCCAGGAAGTACAGGCCTTCACAGACCATATAAACACTATAGATGCCAACATTAGGTTCACCAGAGAAGACACCAAGGACAACAGACTGGCATTCCTAGACTGTGAAGTCCTCATTGGGACCGGTGGCAAGCTAGAAATAGGGATCTACAGGAAACCCACACACACAGATCAATATCTGATGTTTGACTCCCACCATCCACTGCAGCACAAACTAGGAGTCATCAGGACATTGTCACACAGAGCAGAAACCATCCCCACCTCCATGGATTCCAAAAAGAATGAAAATCACCACCTGAGAACAGCTCTGAAGGCCTGTGGATATCCAAATTTGGCCTTCACCAAATCTAAATCTACCAGACCTAAAACAGCGACAGATAGGGCTGAGACTCAGAGTAAACGAAAGAACCTAGTCATTTCCTACATGGCTGGCGTGTCTGAAAAGATAAAACGGATATTTGGCAAACACCACATACCTGTATATTTCAAACCCACCAACAAACTGAGACAGAGGCTTGTACACCCCAAAGATCAAACTCCAAAACACAAGAAAAGCAATGTAGTTTATGCAATCCAGTGCAGTGAGGAGTGCTCTGAACTCTACATTGGAGAAACCAAACAACTTTTGTACAGGAGGATGGCCCAACACAGGAGAAGTAACACCACAGGACCAGAGTCAGCAGTTTATCTTCATCTAAAGGAAAAAGGACACTCATTTGAGGACATTAATGTTCACATTTTAGACAGAGAAGATAGGTGGTTTGAGAGAGGGGTCAAGGAATCCATTTATGCCAACTTGGAAAATCCTTCCTTGAATAGAGGTGGGGGCCTCAGGCACAATCTTTCCCCCATCTTCCTCCCTGCTTTGTCTTCTGTGCCTAGGAAGATTAAGACCATTTCACAAGCTCAACAGCAGCATGGTGATCTTAACGATCCTCCTTTAGACGATAAAAGGACTTAAAATAACATCTCAATATAACCATGACCTAGCCCCAGGTGTAAGGGCACACAGCTACCTAGAAACATATTTAGGATTCCCTTACTAACTTTGCTCAGACTGAAGAAGCTCCTTGGATAAGGAGCGAAACGTTTCCACTGAGAAAATAGAAATCCAGTTGACATGATTCAAGCTACAGACAATTCCACCTGGATGACTGAGAACCTTCATAGACAGTACAGTCTTAACAGGCTATGACATATATACAGCATATGTGAACAATATATGGAGCAGGGTGGTGTGGGATAATAGGATGCTGTGTTCTTGTATGAATACTGTGACTCTGGTGCCAGATCAGGTATTTCAACATTACATCAGGACACATGATTGACCATTTCAAGTAAGTTATTTATAGGCTGTAGCAATAGAATCCTGACTTTATTCGGAACTCACCCTTTATAGCACAAATCACACATTTCCCTTCAATTTCTTTCTACTATTACTGTCGGCATGCTTTAAAAACAAAACCCAAACAACTATTATTTCAGCTGCCTAGTGGCAATTTCTTGCAATAACTTCCAATAACTGGCATGATTGGAATTGCTGATTTACAGATATACTGCATCTCAGAAGCAAATTGTATTTCCAGTAATGAAAACCTGGCAGAACATCATTTTAATTTTATTTTTAATTTGCATCCCTTTGAATATTAATAAGCCTGCATCAGCTTTGGTTCCACGCCACACTGTAATTCCTGAGTTTTCAAACAAAAGGCCTTTACATGAAGCATATTTTCCTGAGTTGGTTCAATTGGAAAGAAATTCTACAAGATACTACATTTTTCCCGAAGGAGTCATAGATATTTGTTTTCCAAGCAATATGACTGCATGAAACTGCAATATTTCAGGTATCGAGCCAGTCAGTGCCAAAAGTCTCCACTAATCATAGTTACACCCAGCAATAAGCAGAGTATACAATTGTATTTAATGTCCCCTGCAGTTATTTTCAAAGAACAGCTTTAACTTTGCTATGGAAGAATGGACTGTTCTGTTTAAATGGTAAAACAAGGGTAGAATTTTATTTCGGCTAAAGAAATGCTTTCTGACAAATTGCTGGTAGTGGTCTAGGGCAACTAATCTAACATATCAAACTCCTTGATTGATTGTATTGATGGATGGAGTCATGTCAAATTGAGGCCAAGACTTCTTCTGACCATTCCAAAACATTCCATCCTTCTTATAATAAAGCCCCTACAGTGAAAGACATAACAGAATCATACAGCTGGAAGGAGGTATTTGGGTGATAAGCCCAGCTCTCTGCTCAGTAGTAAAATGAAAGATTCCCTGGAGTTGAGCTTAACTCCTGGTTTCTTGACAAGAAGAAGAAAGTGGTTTGCCCTTGCCTTCTTCCAAGATGGTTTCCTCAAGTCTAACCTACAGACTGGGATTTCCTGGTGATTTCCCATCTACTATAAGTACTAGTCAGGTCCAAACTTGCTTAAAAATCCTGGACAGGGGATGACAATGATTGAATATGTATGCATACCACACACCAGTATTAGAAATCTCAACATAGTTTGCAATTATGAACTAAAATATAAAATATAGTGAAATCACAATTTATCCCAGCTCCGTGAAATGGACTTCACATGGAACACACCAGTTTTCTGCACCAATTAATGTCATTTGTGTAATGGCATCCTTATGAACATGATGTCATTTATGTTGATTTGCCTCATTTGTGTAATGGTGTCATGATGTAAATGATGCAATGGATACAAATAACATGATTTGTATAATTTGTATAATTGCTGCAAGCAACAAACTTTCTGATTTAATGGACATTCATGAATAACCATCATCCTGTCCCTCAATAAGTCCATTAAAATATGTTTTCACTGTATAAACCATAGCTTCCCAAAGTGTGTGTCGCGACACACTACTGTGTCACCTGCGGTTTCCTGGTGTGTTGCACGCAACCCCGGAAGTGGTGATGGGGGGAACTGTAAGGAGCGTCACCCCGCCAATCAGCACTGCCACCGCTGCTGCTGCCGCCGCCATTGGTGTGTGTCGCCAACATGAAAAGTTTGGAAAGCTGTGGTATAAACTATAGTAAAAGCAGTATCTAAATAACATATTAAATTAAGAAGTGAAGGGGGGAAAAAACCAGAAGAACAGTAAACATTCCTGCAGATTTTATATGAGAAAAGCCAAGAAGTTCCTATTCCAATTAACTTGAAGATGGCATCTTGTGGTCCTTGGGACTTGACGGAGGATATCACAAAGATAATCTAAGCAACTGACTCAATATTTATTTATGTTTCGACTTCTATCACCACACCATCTCCCCCAAGGGAGGAGGAGATGGGTGGTTTACAAACATAGAGATTAAAATTCCGTTATAAAAACACATAAAAATACAATATACAATTAATTATTATTATAAATTAAGTAGAAAATCCAAGCAGGCAGACCATGATCTTTAAAAGGGCTCTATGGCACCAGCCATCCCCACGAGGAACTATTCCTGTTCCCATCCCATGCGAGGCGGCAAAACCAGGTCTTTAGGTTCTTCCGGAAGGACAGGAGCGATGGGGCCTGCCTCACCTCCGGGGGCAGGTTGTTCCAAAGGGCAGCTCACAAAGTAATGGTGTTACATGAGTGATCTATGGTGTGCACATAACTGCCCACAATGTTCCATTATGAAACAATTGTAGCTTCCAGATGGTCTTCATGGGTAGTCCCATAAAGAGCAGGTTGTAATAGTCCAAGCAGGAGGTGACCAATGCATGAATGACTGTGAGCAGGACCTCAAAATCCAGGAAAAGGAGCAATTGGCAGAAGATTAAGTTATGCAAAGGCCATCTTGGCCACAACTGTCACCAGCTTCAAGCAGGAGTTATGAGTCCAAAAGGACCCCCAAATTGTACAGTAGTTCTTTCTAGGGAAGTACAAAGTACAACGCCATCTAGAACTAAAGATAGAAAGTCTGCAGGGTTCTTAAAACCTACATCTACTAAGTCTTCTCTTTACTGGAGACTCTTTATACAGTATTTCTAAATAGAAACATTCTGTTTCCAATTTGAAACACTGTCTTACCAACAACAACTTTATTTAATATAGATAAATGCTAACTTCACTTGACCTTCTGAAGTTGAACAATGAACATTACTTTATTCTGGTTTCTCCCCACATTCCACTAACTCCTGTTTCTGAAATAAAGAGAAGAGTTTATTTCAGTAACAACTGAAAAACTTGGTGGTCAGGGAACTTATGTAACTCCTTAGAGGAACATGTTTATCATTATGCCTTAAAGAATACCTAAACAATCTATGGGCTCCCAGTAGCTTTTCTGTAATGTGAGTATAAGGCATCACAGCTGGGCTCAACAGTAAATCACCAGTCTGCAGATACTTCGCCTATAGCTAAACTGCTTAATTTAGCAAAAGGTTCCCAGGCACAGGATGTCAAGATTAGAGTGTTTATTGTGGACAAGAATGAGGCCACCCACAAATAACTGTTGATTCCCAACTGCAGTGCAAACATATCAGGATTTTTTTTTAATGTTCTGAAGGATTTAAACAGAAAGCCTTTACTTCCTGTCCTTCTGAATGAGAGATATTTGGCACGTGCTTAGTGCCTTGAAGATGAGCAGTTGTGGTATACCTCCATAATTGCCATCTCTAGCCTGGAACTGGTTTTGAGTCTAAAAATGTCAGAAGCTTCTTCCCCTCCTACCTTCTGGTTGTGGGCAGATGAAGGGCATTGCTCCCATTATTCTATCTTCATTATTTTTTAATCAGGAACTCCCTTAGTGTCCAAACTCTCAGCTACCCTCTGTACTTACATATGTATAGCATCTAACCCCATCTTTTCCTTGCCAGGAATATCCTTATTTCAAAACTCTCCACTCATCCCCCTTCCTAACTAAAGGCAGGAGAGAGTGTGCATGTCTGGAGCTGTGATGGTAGTATTTCCCCATCTAACACTTCCATAGGTAAAAAGGCAGGCCAATTGTCTTGTTGGAGGTTTGGCAATGAAGGCTTTGCTTGAAAGTGGCATTTGTGTTCTCTATGTTTCCACTTGACAGTGGATGAAGGGTAAAAGGCAGGTGGAACTTTATATCCAATAGTTGATATAGAGATGTCCAAAAATATGCCCTGAATTATATACCTCTGTTAGAATTCAAGAGATTGGGCAAACTGGGCTTCCACTAAATTTGTTGAATAAATGAACTGTCTCAGGGGAAGAGGGCAGCACATAACAGGAAATTAAGTGGGCCATTTTAGAAAAGTAATTAATCAGATTGGCATCCAGGCCTTTGACACATGACAGGCCAGTTTTAAAGTCCAAGGAGACTATCCCAAGGCTGGAGAGGACAGGAGAGGAGAGGAAAAGAGAAGCAACAGTCCAGAGTTTTGTGAACCTGATGCTTGGTGCAGCAACAAGTGTGGAATAAAGAACCATAATTCTTGACATCTGCTCTCACAAAAAGCCACCAAGTCACAGAGATTAGTAGTTTTAAATACCTCAAGATGCCTAGCTGTCTAGTTGTTGTGCAACACTTCTCTTATGGGTCTTGTTCTTGCTGAGAACAGAGTCAATCAATTAAAGAATTAGTTTCCTTTCTGACCCAAAAAGTCTTACAAGGTGAACCAGGCATCACATAAGCGAGAGGGGGGGAGTTAAGAGTTTTCTATGTGCATAAAAGAAGTTGGAAGAGGGTTGTAAGGTAAGAAATATTTTGATTTGCCGAGTAAAACATAAGCTGGCTTATTCTATGAAATAGGAAGGTAAGATATTCAAAAATTAAAATGAGGGGGGGGAAAGGCCCATCTGACCTAGCCCTGTGTGAAACTGTGAGAAGTTTATAAGTACCAATCGAAGAGATACCAGAAGGACATAGAAACAGAACCAACTGAAAGCACAGGACAGAGCAGCCCTCAAAAACCTAAAGATGGACAAAACTATCATCATCCTCCCAGGAGACAAAGGCCGCACGACTGTCATTATGGACATATCACAATATATACAAAAGACTAAAGAATTACTTGAGGACAAAGAAATCTACACCCTAGTAAACACCAATCCCATACTGAAACTGGACAAGGTAAAAAGAACTCTTAACAACCTCACCAAGAAAGGTCAAATCACAAAAGAAGAACAGAGGTGGATGAAAAGCAGTGGACCCATCCTCCCATGCTTCTACGGATGCCCCAAAATACACAAGCCCAACATACCGCTTTGGCCAATTGTATCGTTACCAGGGACTCCCACTTACAACATAGCTAAAGAGCTCACAAAAAAACTTCTTACAGAGGAGAGCGAATATTCTATCAACTTCCCACTACAGTGCCTCCAGAAAATCAAAGACTTAAAAATAGAAGAAGACGAAACTATGGTGTCATTTGATGTCATTGCACTCTTTACATCCATAGACCCAGCACTAGCAAAAGAATCCATGGCAGCAGTTCTACGAAACACACCTGACCTAGTCAAATACACAAAGTTAGAAATACCAAGAATCATGGACCTTATCGACCTCTGCCTCACTACCTACTTTCAGTTTGATGGACAAATATACCAACAAATCAAAGGAACACCCATGGGATCACCACTTTCAGGACTCATAGTAGAGATCGTAATGCAGCATCTAGAAAGGATAGCACTCCCACGTATACAACCCAAAGTATGGATCTGGTATGTACATGACACCTTTATCATAATAAAAAAGGAACAACTGTAGGAAACACATGAAACTATCAACATTTTCAATGGAATAAAATTCACAAGGGAAGAAGAAAACAACAACACACTACCCTTCTTGGACATCCTCATCACTAGAGGAAATGAGGGCATTCTAGAAACACAAGTCTACCGGAAATCTACCCACACTAACCAAGTGCTCCACTACCAAAGCAACAACCCAACCTCCCACAAGAGAAGCTGTGTAAGAACATTATTCAGACGATCACCAACCCACTGCAGCAACCCAGAACACCAGAAAAAGGAAACAGACCACTTATATAGCATCTTCCAGCAAAATGGATATCCACGCAACTTTATCAAAAAGTGCCTGACCACCCAACCCACTACAACACAATCAAAAGAAGGTATGAAAAGAAATGATGTACAGATGGTATATGACCCCACAAAAGTTAGCTAAAATGTACGGGAATGTACCCAACTTATGTTGGAAATGTAAAAAAAAAGAGGGGTCATTTTATCATATGTGGTGGACTTGTGAGATTGCTAAGAAATTTTGGACTCAGATACATTCATTGATGCAAAATATTTTACAAATTCAAGTTCCATATAAACCAGAATTATTTTTATTGGGAATAATAGAAGAACAAATAGGAAAGAAATTTACAAGAATTATGCAATATATGGTTACAGCAGCAAGACTTATATATGCACAAAATTGGAAAAACCAGACTATACCTACAATACACGACTGGATGTTAAAAGTAATGGAAATGGCAGAAAACGATAAATTGACATGTTTATTAAAAGAAAATACAAATTATTATTTTCTTAAAGAGTGGAAACCATTAATGGACTATTTACAAAATGCAGGAGGGGTAAAGCTTATATGGGGTTTTGAAGATTAAAATATACATAAATTGATATATTAGACAGGAAACGCTCTACAATGTTATATATAGACCTAGCATGTAAGAGACTATTTTTTAAATCACTATGACCAGAGATAAATCGGAAGTTCTAATTTCTATGTTTCATCTTTCTCTTTTTCTAGTTACTTTACTACACTTTTTTCTTTCTTTCTTTGATTTGTATTTCTATTTCTTTTTCTTTTTCAACCTTTTATCTATGTATATTTAAAATTCAATAAAATATATTAAAAAAAACACTGCCATACATCAGAAACATCTCAGAAACTACCAATAGACTGTTACAACCACCTGGCATCACCGTAGCACATAAACCAACCAAAACCCTTCAGAACATCTTCATCATTGGCGATCACTCGTAGCCGAGTAAGATTGTCTTCCAAAGGTAAAATTTTAACGGTGGATCCGTAAGTGGCTATAAAGGCCAATTCTGGATCCGCACAACCTCCCACAATGAGGGCATAGGTTTCCGGGTGGGAGACGGTCATGATGAGGGTTTGCCTGACGTGCCTTCCTTTTAGCTCTTTTCTCCCTTTCGCCCTGTACTCGTGCTTCTTCAAAGTCCATAGCACCATTAATAAAGGATGACCTCCAATTGAAACATCTTAAGTAACCCAAAAGACCCAGTAGCCCAAGAAGAAAAAACAGGAGTTATCTACAACATACAGTGTAAGGACTGCAGCAGCCACTATGTAGGACAGATGGGCAGAAGACTAGCAGAACGCATCCACGAACACCAACTAGCAGTCAGAAGACATGATGAAAACTCCATAATCTCACAACACATGGACAGACTCAATCATACTTTCAACTGGGAAACTTTGAGCATCTTAAACCAAGCCAAATCCAAAAACGCTAGAGAATTCCTGGATGCTTGGCACTCAGACAAAGCAGCCATCAACAGACACATAGAGGTAAACAACATTTACATACCATTCATAAGAGACAATAGAAAAGCCAGAAGACCAGAACACCTCCTTGCCAGCAATCAACACCCAGATAGGCAAAGATTAACACCAAGATTAGCACCAGAGGAACAATCAAACAGCACAGTAGACCCTAATCAAGGAACTATTAATACATTCAATCAACCAAGCAGAAAACAAGAGCCCATTCATGGAACTCCTAAGGGGAGAACAACACCTCCACCAACACAAGCAGGACAAGCCATGCTATAGAAACAGAGAGCAAGTCTCACTCCCTTTTCGCACTGAAGATGTTGCCTAGCCTGGCAATGAAACATCTGCAAGAAAACAACAAGGCTCAGAGAGCACCAAGGACTCCAAAGTTTATAAGTATTCCAGATTCCTGTACTCTGTTTGAACTTCTATAAGGTTTTCAGTTTCTTTGAACAGATGGTGCCAATGCTGAAAAAACCTAATTTAAGGGGGCGTGGGACATAATTTCGTTTGGTTGGCATGAGTCGCTGGGAAAGAATGCATAGGAGGAAGCTGTTCTCAAACTCTGGATAGTAGAACACAGATCCCAAAATAAATTAAGAAGTGTCAGTATGTACAACAAAGCGGGAGGTGAGATCTGGAAGTTAGAGGACAGGCTGAGAAGTGAATGCCTATTTGATTTGAAGAAAGACTTGTTGGGCTTTGGAATTCATTTAAAGAACTAGATAAGGAATATCCAAACATCCTTCTTAGTAAGGCAATTTAATGGTATGGGGGGAGGAATATATTTACAATAAATATTGGCAACCCCCCCTCAAATATTACATATCCCTGATGATGTGGGTAGGATTAGTTTGGAGTTACCCACACTGGAATGGATTCTACCTTAGCTGGGTCAATCTGAATTCTTTTTTAAGAACTGGAGCTCAACAGGCAGGTCAAAAATACTTTTTTTCCTACCTTAGCATAGAGACTCAGTCACAAAGCCATAGAACTGCTTGAACTTGATCATTGAGAATGGCAGTATCTTCAGGATAAATTGTAAATCATCTAAATATACTATCAATTACTTGTCCAGAAAATCATGGAAAATATGGATCATAAACCTTTGAAACACTAAGCTGCTCTCCAATTCATGGCATTATTGTATATTCAAACTTTTCATAGAGACAAACAAAGGCAGTTAAATATTCCTGTCCCTGTTTAATGAGAATCAGATTGTAAGCCCTTCTGAGTTCCAATTTGGCAAAAATACATTCCAAAAATTCAGAAATGAAGAGTAGTGAACTCTAATGCTTACAGAGTTCAGATGTCATTCAATAATCATGTAAAGAGCTACCCTTCTTCCTCATAAAAAGGTAGGAGCACTGATTAGAGAGGAGAAATAGATAAAAAATTTCTGTAAGTTCTCATCAGTAAATTCCTTTAGGTGTTTGGCAGTGGCCAATGGAGATCTGCAGGAGTCTGGGTTCCAGGAATAAAACTGATCGTTCAGTTACAAAATCTGCGTGGGGCATGGTTTGTGCTTCTCCTTTTCCAAAGACATCAGAAAGTAGAAAAGTAGAAACATGTTCATGCTGAGTGGTGGTATTAGGGTGTTGAGACTCCACAGGCCATGAATCTTACATCCCAGGGAACCAAGTCTGATCTCATCTGGTCCCAATGAATGTAAAGATTGTTAGCGTGTAGGCTGTCCATTCTCGGGACTCTTGGGAAATGTAACAGGGAACCTAAATAAAATTGTAAGGATTCTAAGTGACTACTACTGGTGAGTTGTCAGTGTTCTCTGTGCTGAGCATAAGACCCAGCCATCAGTAGCTTTAATCCTAATAGGAGGTTGGACAGCATGAGCGGAGAGAGCATATCTGATGAATGAAGGATTTGGTGAAGTTGCATGTGGCACCACAATCCACTAAGGCCGGCTGTTGAATAGTTGCTCTCCCCTGAATGTGAAAGTGATACATAACAAGTGAAAAGTCATTATATACAAATTTGCAAGAATAGTTACACAAAAACAGTAAATGTAATAAGGGGACAGAATATTCCTTATGGAAATCAGAAAAGAAAAATATAGTTCTACCTAAAAGCATGCCATGGTTCAGGAAATTTAAATCTAAATAATATTTTTCATTCATTACTTAAAAATAAGCATTTGAGAATAAGATACGTAAAACAGATAAAATATTATTCATCCGTAGAAACAGTACAAAATTTCCATAAATAGACTTTATCTGCAACTCAGGTATAAGTAAATGGATGGAGGATGCATCTGTGTCATTTTCATGGCTACCAAAGTAATGCATATATAAAGATCTCGCATGATTTACATTTTCTGCCTATCTGGTCCAGCCAAATGGACTTTGGAATATGACAGCTGGGTTGTCAGCAATATAATAGCTAATTCTAACTATAGTCCCATAGAATGATTTCCAGCAATTCTTCTAATGCAAAACAACCCTAACCCTAATTCCCTAATGTTCATATCCTGTCTGAAGCACAGTATTTAATGGAATGAAAATGAATAATTCAATAATCAGCTATTTTAATGTCTCCAACTCAATCTATTATTGTTTATGTTTACCATAATCTGATATGAAAAGTAATGTCTTTTAAGTAGCAAAGGTTTGGGGTTCTAAATAAATGTATTTTCCAGGAACCTTTGCCTCTATGGTGTCACTTACAGGAAAACTGAGGAAAACAACATACTCAGTTTTGATCACTGCTTAACTGTTTTGGTATGGGATTCCACTGTACTTCTACAAGATAGATGTACTAACTAACAGTTTACTAATCCAAACCCAACAATGGAAGCTGAAGAATGTTTGCTATTGATTATTTACTGTATAAAGTTGGACTAGGTAAATAGGTAGTAGGAATACAATCACAGATTTGTAATCAACCAAATAGACTTTTATGAAGATTTGTATATGTGAATGACTTCCAAATTCATTTTTCTTTTTATTGCAGCTAGGTTTCCACTGAAATCAATGGAACCATTTGGTCATAACTAAGCAAGCAGCCAACATGACAACAAATCAAGTATTGCAGAAGTCTCTATTTTAGCTGCCAGCAGAACCTCATCCTGCTTATTTCTGATTTTTCAGATATCTTGGTATGAAGGTTAAGTCAATGCACAAACAACTTAAGTTTTAGATAGCATAGATTTCTATCACACAAATGCTATCAAGATTTTAACCTTTTCACTTTGGAGATTAAAATAGTTCCTTAGAACTCATCATGGTAGATTGTACTTGGAATGTACAAACAGAAAAAGATATGGGCAGCCGCAGCTGCAATACGGTGCTACCATTAAGGCTGTGCAAAGCATTCAAAAGAGAGGCTTCACAAAGTCTATTAACATGAAAAAGTACCCAAAGTGTTAAAGCAGTCAGGTTCTTTGGAAGGTCTGCATGGATGCTTGGGAGGGGATTCTTTTGAGGAACAGTACAGCCCATCAACAAAGAGACCATTGTTATCTTCTCTGTGTTTCCAGGGAGGCTTTAATTATTTAAAAATATAACAAACTTATTAAGTTCCTAAACTCTGCCTTCACTCTTATCATTAACCCTATGCTATGTTACAGTATACAGGTAGTCCTCATTTAGCGACTACCATTGGGACCAGCAACTCGGTCATTAAGCAAAGTGGCTGCTAAGTGAAACCATGGCTGTGCTTATGATCTTACTTCAGCTTTCCTTTGCTTTACAATCCTGAGAAGGTCGTAAATGCGAGGAATGGTCACAAAGTTATTTTTTCATCCCCATTATAACCGTGAACAGTCGCTAAACAAGGACTACCCGAACTATACTTATACTTAAGCCTATGCCAATGTGTTTATCTAATTCCTAAACAGAATTCTGTTCTTTGTTGTCTGCGCTTTTAACAAAGTCTTTATCCACCATTTAGCCACCTTCAAGTTAGTTGGTTCCTGCTGCTGTCAGCTACTGTTCTGAACTGCTGCTGAAGCATTAGCTTTGTAGGTTCTCAGTCTGTGCTGGGGTGGGAAAAGGAAGATGCTTTACCAGCTGCTGGTTGACTGTAGGGTCTCAGCATCTCCACTAGGGTGGTGAGGCTGCTGGGCTTTGCTTCTCCTTTCAGCTTATCTGCTGCTGGTTTGGTGAAGTCCAAGCCTGCTCCTCCTTCACCAACAGTCACCTGCTAAGCTGATGGCTGCTCCACTCCCTCGGCTGCAAATTTTCCCCCTCTGCTCTCTCGCGTGATACAGAACTTTCTCCTACACACTCGCACTCTACTGCTATCAACATTTACCTTTCCTAATTGGAAACCCGGTATGGTCCATGCTTCTCAGGATGCCTTAAATTGCCAGGGGAGAAAACAAAGGGAAGGAAGAGTTCGTGCTGGCCACTGCCAGGCTTTCCTTCCTTGGTGCTTCAAAGGCTATTCCTCATTGTCCGCATGTGTATGAGCATCCCCAGACAATCGTTCTGCTGGGACTACCAGCAAAAGAGATCATCTATGTATGCACACACATACACAAACCCAGACAGCTGGGAAGAATGCTTTCAAGGAGAAAACATGACCTGAGAGGTAACTTGGCCTAGTAAAATGGTTCCAGCTTGTTAAAAAGCACTGACCTTCACAAAGGAGTGCAAATATAGGAACAGCTTATGCAGCATGCTAAAGCAGAAGTGAAACCTCAAGGAACAGTTGCAAGAGTAGGGAAGTAGGCCCTTGAAGTGCTAACACTTGCTGACACTGCACCTGCTACTCTTAGAACGGGCAAAGGAGACTCTGGATTGCCAAAGGTGGGGTGCTGTTGCTATGGGACGTCATTACTTGGCCATGTTTATGGTATTAGTTGCTTCCCCACCTTTGCCAAATGGGCAGAGCCTTGTATTGTCCTCCTGCACATTTACAATAAACATGGTTCAAAGCAGAGAGTGTGGTCTCCACTCACTAAAGGGGCTTATTTTATGGTAAGGGGCTTATTTTATGGTAAGGGGCTTATTTTTTCCCCTTTCGAAACTGTGTGGGCCTTCTAAAGAACTGTCTCCTATAATGATTTGAAGAAGAGTGCTTCCCTCATACTAACATACTTTATGAAGCTTCTCTTTGAAATCTTTGCATAGAGCTAATGACCATGAAGTTCAACCCTAACTTTTCTCTGTAAGAAAAGTTTGTGTGTGTGAATCTTGTGCTGCTTCAGTGTAGATAAATCTGTAAGTGAATGTTGCTCTGAGAATGCAGGCTAAGCATTAGCTACTCTCTTCTAACACCTCTACAATAGCAGGACATCTACAGAGTAATGACAAGGGAAAGAGCAAATGCAGGTTTCTGTTTAAATGACCTTCTTCCTCTGTTCAACAATTGCTGCTGTTATGGAAGCACTTAAAGCCCAAACTAGGCCAAAATTGGTACATAATAAGGGTAATGAAATGCAACGGTCTCTTCTACTTTGCTCCTGTTGACTAAGCCAACTGATTTTATATCTACCAGCTGAGTTGAATGTAAAAGGCATTTACAGACATAATTTCTTCCTATGTAGTGTACAAAGGAATGGCATTTAGAAACCCAATCGCCAGGAAAACACACCAGAGGAACTTAATAGGAAAAGCAGTTTACACTATAACTATTCTGCTATACCTTACAGGAAGATAATTAAACTGAAACCATCAGCTTCTTAACATAATAAAAAGGACATTGAGTGGGCTCTGGACCAAAGAGGTACTTCTATTTTTCTTCATACCTAGCTGCAATAGTTTCCATAAATATATGCATTAGGGGGAATGGACTTGCAGAAAATGTTGCCTTAGAATTATGTTGGGAACTGTTTATTACTATTATCTGGATAAATTTTTCCCCCCATCATCCACTAGGAAGTGAGGTAGATTAGAACAGGGAAGGCCTTGATTGGTTCCTTTCATGTCTCCATGCCCCTATACTTTGTGCACCCACACTGTATTTGCTATGATTCCCAAATGACACAATAAAAAACACCAATAATTGTAATACACAAAGAAGGCAGCTGTGAATTATGGCTGAGGTGCATGTGATTCCTGAGATTGAAGAGTTGCCTCTCCACAGGCCTCATGCTTTCCAGCAAATTTTGACAGGGGAAAACAGTAGGGAAGCACAAGCCGTTGGCCTGCTGGAACTGGCAATGGGGCTAATGCAAAGCCGACACACTATTGACCACAAAGCAAGAATGATAAGAGTTTCAGAAGATGTGGCATTTCCCCCACTATCAGGGGCAGAATACTGGGGTATGTTTACTGTTAGACAATCTGACCCTGCTTTGTCCCATTTCCCACCAGGCCTACAGGTCCAGATGTTAAGAGGGTTCCTCTGATCTCTGGCTCAGGTGTGAAGGCAAGAAGAATTTGGCAGGAGAAGTGAGTGGTGCAAGGGACAAAGGGATTAAAGAATGAGGAATGTTAGGGGAGCAGATAAAGGGTTTGAAGGGATAGAATTTTTGGAGGGAGTGAATCTAGTGAGTAGGAACTGTGGTAACAAGTGGGAGGTATGCAAGAACAGATAGGGAAAAAACAAAGAGAAACAGGAGTCGTCTCCACCCCCAGTTTTCATTTCTGACAGAGAGGCTTCCTTATTACTATGTTAATTACTATGTTATTAGAGAACTATGTTCTCTTCAATTGATATTACTATGTTAATTGGCCTTTGTGCAACTTTGTGTTGTGCGCCAGTTACGCCCTTTCCTGGATTGGGAGTCCCTCCGTACAGTCACTCATGCCCTGGTCATCTCCCATATAGACTACTACAATGCGCTTTACATGGGGCTACCCCTGAAGAGTATCCAGAAGCTTCAACTGGTCCAAAATGCAGCTGCGCTGCCCCTAGATTGGCTCATGTGACACCTCTGCTGCGCCAGCTGCACTGGGTGCCAGTATGCTTCCAGGTGCAATTCAAAGTGTTGGTTATGACCTTTAAAGCCCTACATGGCATGGGACCAGGTTACCTGAGGGACCGTCTCATCCCCATAACTTCAAACCATCCCACTTGATTATGCAGAGAGGGCATGCTTCGGACCCCATCGTTAAGGGAGTTTCACTTGGCGGGGTCCAGAAGGCGGGCCTTTTCAGCAGTGGCACCTGCCCTTTGGAACATTCTGACCCCAGAGATGAGGCAGACCCTGTTACTCCTGTCCTTCTGGAAGAATTTAAAGACCTGGTTTTGCCGCCACGCTTGGGATGGGAACGGGAATAGTTCCTCTTGGGGATGGCTGGTGCCATAGAGCCCTTTTAAAATACCATCTTATCGCCTACTGGATTTTATAGTTAACTTATTAGTAATCTTAATGATTATAGATTTGTATGATTTTATATTTAGTTATGTTTATAAATTTTAATGGTTGTATTTGTAGACCGCCCAGAGTCCCCTTTGGGGGGATGGTGCGGTGATAGAAGTTGAAAAATAAATAAATAAATCAATTACCATAGATTTGTTAGATTTTTTTTTTCAGATTTCTTCCAGTATTTTTTAACTTGCTTTATCATTGCAAATTGGCTGAGGATCTGTTATCATTGCTTTCTTATGATACATCTGTCTGCAGTCTTCCTGGCTGCCCCCACTTCCTGCTCTGAAAACAGTCCATGAAAAGAGTTCCCTGAAGATGAGTTCCCTTGAGGTTGAAGTGAAGTTGACTCCAGGAGATGATTATACAAGGAAAGACAGGACCTCCTTGGTCACCTTGTAACTCAAGTAAGTACAAGAATCTTTCTTCTTTACCCGTGAGATTTCAAAAACCATTTGTTCTCCCTCAAGTTGAATGAGAAAGCTAAATAATACAAATGAAATCGGTGGAAATGTCGCTAGTTACTTGCAGTCTGAGAAGGAGTTGTTAGGGCCTTCAGATTCAAAGGCCAAAAGCTGCTTTGCAGCGCAGGACAGGACAGGACAGCACAGACACAGCCCCTGCCTGAAACTCTTGAAGCCAAATGTGCCACGCTGCCACTGCAGAGGGCAGCCAAAAGATGAAGTGTTTGCGTTTTGCAACGATGTTAGAAGGTGTGGATAACTTTGCTTTTGGATGATTTGCTTTCAGGTGAAATCCAAATTAATTTGGTCACATTATCAAATTAATATGCCAATTGGAGACTGGAGAGGTGAGTATTGTGATTGCCAAGGCTTGTTGCTTAGGAGTTTGGGTTCCATGGACAAGGTATAAATTATTTCTGATACCAGTTAGAAGGCGGAGGTAGAAGGTACCTCCCCCCTTTGAAAAAAAAATTGTGAGGAAAAAGAAAATGGAAAATGCAATAGATTTACATACAAGAGGATCTCAGCAGGGAGGTTGGCTGGTGGAAATGTTCAGGGCATGACATGGCAAGTGCACTATTTTAGTATCAGGCTGGTCTTACCCAGGTAGCTCACATGTAAAATTTAATTTCCTCATGGACTCCCTTGTAGATTTCTTTGTGTTTCATAAATATTGCTTTGGTCCAACCCATCAATTCCTTTCCAGCTGTTTCTTTTCATAATTCCTTTAGTGTCCTTCCAAACAGAGGTGGAATATGGCACAATATGTATTGCTTTAATTCAAATATTTGACCTTTACTCTAAAGACAGACAAGAGTGTCAGTTCCAGTACTAATGAAAGCATACATATATAACTGGGATGGAGAATAGTTAAGCAGTTATTATTTTATTTTATTATTTTATGTTATTTATTTGAGTTGGAGGTTGCCCAACTCCCAAATGAGTCTGGGTGGCTTACATGATTAAATAATAAAAGACAATTAAAGAAGAAAAGAACATGCACTGCTGGACCAAATCAGACATTGTAACATAAAAGAAAACCTCCAGAGACTCTACAAACAACCTAACCCCAGGTCTGAGAGCAAAGCCACATTTTCAAAGACTTACAGAACCTTTGTAGGGTGTGAGCCAGGCGAATCTCCAGGGTGGAGTAATCTGTTAATCTGTTCCAGATTTAAGTTTTATCCTTAAAGAGTGGTGCTTTAGTGAATGATTGTGACATTCAGGGTGATATACAATGATTCCATTCTGCAGGGGGCAATGCAGATGAAAACATTCCATTGCTTAAAGGGACATTCCCCCTTTTCTCTCTGATTTTTTTAAAGCAGCATCACATTCTGAATCCTAAAAAAAAAATGAAGGACTTATCTATTATGTCAGATTTCATGCTGACTAAACCAGGATCCCAGATCTTAGCGTTTTTGTAGTCAAGTGAACACAAGTACAGCTCTCCTTAAACCTTCTGGCCACCAGCTGAGGACAGTAAGATGTAACAGTAAGATATAACATATGTGCCTCATCCCTTATTTTTTTAAAAGATGTTATTAGAGTTTCAAAATACAGATAAAATTCAAGGTATAGAAAAGCTTGAAGAAAGAACTAAAAGAAAAAAGACAAACTAAAAAGGTGCAGAAATGCTGAGAAATACAAAGAAAGTGACTTCCGACCTTCTTCAACACAGATGTGAATACAAATATATCATACCTTAATTTCTTACTCTAAACTAAACCTTAATAAACAATAACAGTTGAATCATTAGAACCCAAAATCAAACCTTCATTTTTTTCAGATACAAGCAAATAGCCCAGAAGCAGTTTCCACATAGAAACAAATCCAGTCACAGTGCATTCTCTTATCAATGCTGTCAGTTTTGCCATCTCCGCCAATTCCAATAATTTCACCATCGATTTGTCCACAAATCCCTTATTTCTGACTCCAAAATTGGGCCTTCACTAAATCTAAATCTACCAGACCTAAAACAGCGACAGATAGGGCTGAGACTCAGAGTAAACGGAAGAACCTGGTCATTCCTTACATGGCTGGCGTGTCTGAAAAGATAAAACGGATATTTGGCAAACACCACATACCTGTATATTTCAAACCCACCAACACACTGAGACAGAGGCTTGTACACCCCAAAGATCAAACTCCAAAACACAAGAAAAGCAATGTAGTTTATGCAATCCAGTGCAGTGAGGAGTGCTCTGAACTCTACATTGGAGAAACCAAACAACCTTTGTACAGGAGGATGGCCCAACGTAGGAGAAGTAACACCACAGGACCAGAGTCAGCAGTTTATCTTCATCTAAAGGAAAAAGGACACTCATTTGAGGACATTAATGTTCACATTTTAGACAGAGAAGATAGGTGGTTTGAGAGAGGGGTCAAGGAATCCATTTATGCCAACTTGGAAAATCCTTCCTTGAATAGAGGTGGCACAATCTTTCCCCTATTTTCCTTCCTGCTTTGTCTTCTGTGCCTAGGAAGATTAAGACCATTTCACAAGCTCAACAGCAGCATGGTAATCTTAACGATCCTCCTTTAGATGATAAAGGGACTTAGAAATAACATCTCAAAATAACCATGACCTAGCCCCAGGTGCAAGGTCACACAGCCACCTAGAAACATATTTAAGGATTCCCTTACTAACTTTGCTCAGACTGAAGAAGCTCCTTGGATAAGGAGCGAAATGTTTCCACTGAGAAAATAGAAATCCAGTTGACATGATTCAAGCTACAGACAATTCCACCTGGATGACTGAGAACCTTCATAGACATTTTATCCAGAAGTAGACTGTCGATGGCAGATAAATCTCACTGTAGGCACCTCAGAATTGAGAGAGGCAAAGAATTCCTCCCAGTCTGCCATAAGCAGAAGCAACAGCTAAACGAATAGTGGCTGGGTTTGTAGGACAATCTCAAGAAATAGGTTTGATTTAGAGTATACTGTAGTCAAAAGGCTATTTTGTGTTTATTATTTCAACCACAGTAAAATAGGCAAAAATTGGCACTATTAATTTGTTGAGCTGTCTCACTCCTGCTTTATTTTTCACTTTGCAACCTATTTATTTATTGTTAAAAAATATTGGTAGGTCCGTAAATTGTCAGGATCTACTTATGCTGGGATGTGAGTATTATGAGGATGTAAAGCATTATAAGTATGGTGAGCATCTCTTTTCTAACTGTCATTCCTTGTCCACTGTTGTCTTTTGTTTATCTAGCTGCTTTGTTGGTTGTGTATATCCAAGACCAGGTTGATTGGTCTACCATAAGCTGCATTTAAAAATAACAACATAATCATATAATCCAACCAAGTCAGGCATTAAAGGGAAACAAATTTGGTGATAAAGCCTCATGATGTCACATTATCCTCTAATTAGGTGCAATTAGGTGCAATTCTAACTCAGAGTAAGATTTGTCAGATCAGCAGCTTTGATCTCATCCCATCTGCATTACTGTTGCATACAAGACACCAAATACATATAAAGCTTTTTTTAAAAAAAAATAAAAGAGATCATTAGGTAAACACTTGATTCAGCAGATCAACTTTTCTTTAACACAGGAAAGAAGGGGAAGTTTGGCAACAGTATCTTTTCATACAGTATCTAAATTATGAGTTAGTATTGTATGCAGCCTGCAAGTTTGTATCCTTTAAAGCAAAACAAATGGATGAAAATTCTACCAATTAGTTAAGCAAATGTTCTCCTTTATTTATTGCTAGTGCTTGTACACTGCTTCACTCAAAAAGCAAATCTAAGTGGCTTACGAAAAATGGTATATAATAAATTATGCAGCACATCTCATTAATACACTTCACTGTGATCACTTTCTGATCACAGTCATGATCAGAAAACTAATACAGGAATATTAGGAGCTTTTGAGAGACATTTGTTGACGGTTAACTTACAAAGGAAATTACTGCAACAGGAGGAGTTTGTCAATTGCTAGATCTAGTATTGTAATAACTATGTGATTGAGGAATTTTTGGGCAATTCTCTTATCTCTAGTGGTTATTTCATATTATCTCCTAAATGAAATGACTTTTTAAAATTATTATTGTTATTAGATTTTTATCTCTCTCTTTCTCTCTCTCTCTCTCACACACATACAGACATACATATATGGCCTAAGGCGGAACTAGAACTCACAGTCTCCTGGTTTCTAGGCCAGCTCCTTCACCACTACACCAATCTGGGTCCCATAAACAAATTTATGCAAGTGAAGAAACTTAATCATGGGCTTCATTTTTCCTCAAACAGAGCTAAAAAGAATGAACATACTTGTCTCAGATTTTAGGAAACACCTAGTAATTACTAACTCTCAATTTGAAGAAGAATTATGATTTCTATTATGACCAACATGTTGCATTAAATCTCTAATATCTCTCAGGCTGGCTTTAATATCAATGCAATCAGAAGGGGGTAAATTACCTTATTCTTCCTACATTAGTCCAAGTTAAAAAGAGATTGCTATTTCAGAATACCCTGGATTAAAAAAAAAATCTGTTCAAAGATCAAAATTAAGCAGGCTACATTTTCCTATAAAATTGCATTTCAAAGTAGGTCCCTTAAAACTGATGAATACAATGTTAGCAATACAGTATGTGAGAACCAGTTTGGTGTAGTGGTTGAGGTATCAGGCTAGAAACCGGGAGACCGGGAGTTCTAGTCCCGCCTTAGGCACAAAGCCACCTGGGTGACCTTGGCCCAGTCCCTCTCTCTCAGCCCTAGGAAGCAGGCAAGGGCAAACCACTTCTGAAAAACCTTGCCAAGAAAACTACAGGGACTAGTCCAGCAGTTGTCAGGAGTCAAAACTGACTCAAAGGCACACACACACAATATAGTATAGAAAATATTTGCTCAGCAGTAATAAAATACATTTACTTAAGATTGCTTTCATAAAATATGTTATGATGACATCATATAACATGCTCAGGACCAACTTATGTTTTCACCAGGACTGGAATTTTGAATCAAGATCATATAATTAAATGCTATACATATAATCTTGCCTATAGTTAAGTGGTGTATGCACTATCTTTTTCTTCATAAGATCTTATTTTATATCACTCCAGGCTTGGCTGCCAGCTCGACCAGTCAGATTTCTCAGAGAAGCTGAGAACTGACTGAATTTCCCTTGCTTGCGTGGATTGCAGAAGTTGTGGTCCACTGAAGTTTTTTTTCCCCTGGAGAGGGGGAGACCAGAAGATTACTCGTGGGGCCATTGGGATTGCCTACCCTTGTTTTTTCTGTAGTTTTCCACCGCGGAAGGAACAGGGTATGTGCAAGGCAATGGCCGAGATATATCAGGCTCTCGCAGGGGAAACAAGTCTCTTTGAAAAGACACAAGAGCGCCCAGCCGCTTTTAGATCACTTTAGGAATGTTTTTTTTAGATTAAAATATTTTTGAAATCTAAGATCTATCTTTTGGACTTTGTTGAAAATGTTGGCTAACTTTGTGCTTTCTTTGCTATAACTGATTCTGGTAGAAGTTTGATGGACTCTATATTTGCAACATAATGAAACGTCTGCATTTTTTTTTTTTACTTCTCTTTTGTATTAGAGGGATTTAAGAGACTCTGTTTGTAATTCTTCGCTTGATAAACTAAATGACTATTCATTTTTTGAGAAACTCTTTGTTTGGATTAAGCAGCTTGCAGCTTGAAGAACGAAAGCTCGCAGTTTGAAGAATAAAAACACAGGGTAACGTGTTTTTTTCCTTGTCTTCTTTTTCTACATCCTCCCTGGTTGGATTTTGCTTCATTTGGAATATATTTTTTATTTCTCCTTCTATAAACTGTTTAAAATATTATTCTCTCCTGTATTTTGGATTATTGGAACTTTCTTTTTTCTTTTTACTTTAAAAAACAACAACAACAACAACAACAACGTTCTGCTTAATAGATTCTGCTGGTAGTATTCCATGAACAGATTACATGATTATTGTTTTGACTAGAAGGGTTGTTGTTTTAATTTGAAGGACACAGGAAAGATGGCTTTCCAACTTGTACCTGAGGAGCTCAGAAGAGAGATTACTGAGGCTTTTTCAAATATTCAAAGGTCGTTGGAATTACTGTTCGTAACTCTGCAAAACAGAGAGAAAGAACAGAGAACAGAAACGGAGACAGAAAGGAAAAATGTTTTTCAAGTGGAGGAGAAACAGAAGGAGGAAATTTTGAGTATATTAGTTCAGAAGAACATTCTGAAGGCTTTACACTACAATCTTGGTATAGATATGTTGTGGCAGTGGAGACAGAGTGAAAATATGGGTGCACAGTTGGATGGATGTTGTGAAATATGTGGAAAGGGAGAGAAGGTTGCTCTGATATTCTATATGAGATATAGAAAAGAGCAGGCTGTATATTGCGAATCTCCCACAGTGTATTGTGATTTTGGCATAACCTAAACAGAAGATATGAGAAACTGTATGGATATAAAGGCTAATGAAAATATGGACTTGAATTGTTATGAGAAATTGTATGGATATATAAAAAGTGATATTCTAAATGTAAGATGCTAAATACAAACACAAGTTGATATTATAGAATATTGTTTTCCTTAGAGATATATTTATGAGAAGATAATGATATGATGGAATTAGAATGATGGTTACTACAGGATGATATATATCAATATGTATTGTATGAATATTATAAGAATTGATATATTAGCTATTAGGTTAAGTGATATGATAGATTATGCATTTAGTTTAAATGGACACTACTACAAGGAATGGAAATTACAGATGGATAATTGAGATTCAAGAATTCCTTTTTTATGGAGATATATATATATATTAGAATTAAATTATAGAAATATATATGTATGAACACTATAAGAATTGCTAAATTATGTATTAAGTTACATAACATGTTAGGTTATGAGTCATAATATGAATAGAATATATTGTAGTTTATTAGAAGTAAATAAGGCTTTTATTTGTTATACTAATTGGTCTTTATTGAAGATATAAATATGTAGTAATGAACATTCAACATTTAACTACTACTTCAAGGAGTGGAAGCCAAAGATGGATTATTGGGAGACAGTAAGATGAAGGTTAGAAGATTGGATTAAAGAAATCAAAAGGCATATGACAAAGAAAAGTTCCTGTATACTGTATGAAGGACTAACATTTAAAATCAATTGTTGTACTTTAAGTTCAAAGATAGATTGGAGGACATCTATTTTCTATATTTTCTTTGCTTATTATTTCTTGACTTCACTTTTTCTTTATCTTTTTCTTATTTTGTATTTCTGTTTCTATTTCTTTTTTCTACTTTAAATTTTATTGTGTATTGTAAAACTTAATAAAATTTAATAAAAAAAAAAAGATCTTATTTTATTGTGAAATAGATTTATAGATATAGAAGAACAAATGCAGTATACTACTATTAAAGAAATTAAGAAGCACAGAGAATGGTGGAATGACTTCTGGGTAAAGCCATGTGAAACAATGGGTATCTGTTGACATTTCACTAGTCATGCTACTAGCTTCTTGAGAGCAGATCTCAAACTGAAGAGATAAATGTTGCATGCAACAAATGGCATGTCTCATATAGTGCCTGTGTCCAATGAACAGAAATGCCTACAAACAATCACTAACCGCCATATACAGTAGATGACAGTGGATAGTCTTCCTCCCTGTTTAAAGTATTTGGGATTTTGTGTCTAAATTTCTAATCCCGCTCTAGGAACTCTGAGAAATATCAATTACATTATGCCAGGATGCTAACGTTCTCCAGGTTCTTGTGATTGCTGATTGGTTGATGGTGGCTGTTCTGTGTTTTAAGTCTAATGTTCCTTTCAGATTCTTTAATTCTGCATTCTAGGGAATGTCCAGTTTATCCAATGTAACTGTGTCCACAGCACATTTTATACATTGACACTGTTTCTTGTTTCGGAAGTCAATCTTTATTAGAGGGTAGCATTTGTTCTATCATGTCTACCTTCCCAAATCTTACTTCTGTTCTTTCCCCCCCACCCCCATATTTCTTCTCATCTTGTTAGTGTACCTGAGTTGTATAGAAGATTTGCATACTGTAGATAACCCTGCTTGGTTGTTCTGATAGTTTTCTTGCCCTACTTACATCTTTTATTGTGTACACCTTACTTAAAAGGGCATTATATAGCATCTTAATTTCTTTTGTGTCCTAATTGCATCACTTATTTTATCAGCCCTATTCATTAGTGACCTAAGAGCTAATCTTTTTTTGCTCATGTAATAGTCTCTGCATATCTCTTTTTTGCACACTTCATAATTTAGATGTCCAAAGTGGGGCCTGAGATTCCTCTAACTATTATAATTAACCCCTCCATGACAGGAAACAGGTTTGGCTGGGTGTTGGTGTAGCAGCTGTTTTTGCTCATGGGTCTAGAGAATGGGTGTATAATATTCTGTTCCATATATTGCAGATTTAAAGAACATGGAAGGACCATTAGATTTTAAAACAGTGCAGACAGACTTGGCTAAGCATCAGGGACAAGGGCCAAATCACAAAATAGACTTGGAGAACATCAGCATCCTGACATAAAGTAACAGCTATTTCCTCAGGATCAAGAGAGTAAGAAGAAAAGCATAAACTTCCCAATAATCTTGAATGGGAGGAAAGTTATCAGCTGTCACCTAAATGGTAGTTACATGCCATTGGAGACAAGCTAGCAAAATGTCCCACATGTTCATTGTCTCTCACATCATGACCCAAAAGCCATTTCACCAATAAATAGCAGGCATGAAAACCTACACTCCATGATTAGACACAGATATTATTTTCCTTATGCCAGGTGAGACATCTAGAATAAAGCTGCCTGATTAGATGTTTGATAATAAACAGAAGAGTGGAGACATAATGTCTGCCTGGGTAGGTGGGTGCATGCCACAAAAAATGTTGCTATTTGTACTTTTGAAATAAACAAAAAACTATGGTGTCGGAAGGAAGGGAGGGAGGGAGGGAGGGAGGGAGGGAGGGAGGAAGGAAGGAAGATCAGCTAACCAAGGACTTTATTTATTGTTTAAATTCTTCACATAGTTATACCATATGTGTTTGGTATTCAGCAGTCCTCCAGCAGTCCCCATAGCCTGAACTTCCATTTGCCATATAAGCAGAAATATCATATTCGAATGTGTGAGAAATTATAATGATGCATGGGAAATATAAGGAGAAAAAGCCCTCCCCACTTTGTCATTCAGGTCCTTTGAGAGAGAAGAGGAAGTAGGACTTGAGGGGTCAGAATTGTCTAGTTGCAACTAATGAACCATGATGTGGAAATGTGTTATATTTATTCTGTAATTGTATATTTCTATTGCAAAATGAAGGAACGAGGAGAATGCATTCTGCAGAACTCAGTTCATTTCAAGAAGACTGCTGTCATCAGCCATCTCTTTAATATTTTCACTTGTTCCAAAGACAAACTTTTGTGTTTTATTGCACAAAACCTCCTCCCCTCACTGTTAGAAGAAGGGGAAAGTCACCAGATTGCATCACACCCTGCTTTATATCATACAACTACTGATATACTGAAACCAGATGGTTACACCACACAGGTGGAAAGGTGATTCTGAAGGCTAGTAAATGATGGAATTTGTAGGAAAAATGCAGTTGGATAAACATCTGTTCTGCCCACAGTTTGTGCTGATTAAATGTGAACATTCAATGGAGTTGCCACCAGCTGCCTCAAAAGTCCATTGAATAAAATTATTAAAGACACTTGGTTGATACTACTTTGAAGACACAAGCTTAAAATGTTGCTGCAAAATGTAAATTCATTTCCTCACTTTGAATGAAAGTTTGAACAGACTGTGTTAAAAATTAAACCTTAAACTAAAGGGAGTAAAGATGATAGTACAATCCTGCTAAACCCAAAGGATGGTGAATTAATGAGAGCTCATCTGTATGGGTCCCCTTCATGGATCACTGCCTTGTCGTGGCGAAGGGGCTTGCGTAACTCAATGAAGTCAGGTCAAGACGGACAGGTCATGACGGAGAGTTCTGACAAAACATGGTCTACTGGAGGAGGGAATGGCAAACCACTCCAGTATCCTTGCCAAGAAAACCCATGGACAGTATCAAAAGGCTAAAAGATATGACGCCGTAAGATGAGCCCCTCAGGTCGGAAGGTGTCCAATATGCTACTGGGGAAGAGCGGAGGTATCTGTATGGGTACTGAGAGTACCCAATTGCCTTTTCGAGCCACTCTACTGTATGTCTTTCAGTAACCTTTCACTATATAACATTCTTTCCTCCCCAGTATATAAGAGGTGGATTTCTTTTTCCTGGAGGATCTGCGTTCCCTCGAGAATGTTGTGTGCCAGCTATGCCCCTTCCTGGATTGGGTGTCCCTCCGGACAGTCACTCATGCCCTGGTTATCTCCTGCATAGAGTACTGCAATGTGCTCTACATGGGGCTACCCTTGAAGAGTATCCGGAAGCTACAGCTGGTGTAGAACATGGCCGCACGAGCAGTTTTGGGACCCCCAAGGAGGGCACATATAACACCATTACTACGCGAGCTGCATTGGGTGCCAGTTTGGTTCTGGGTCCAATTCAGGGTGTTGGTTATTACCTTTAAAGCCCTGCATGGCATGGGTCCAGGTTACCTGAGGAACCGCCTCACCCCTGTTATATCAACCCATCTCACCTGGTCAGGCATGTTATGGACCCTGTCCATGAGGAATTGCTGATTGGCAGGGTCCAGGAGGAGGGCATTCTCTGCCATGGCACCCACCCTTCGGAACAAGTTACCCCCAGAGATAAGACAGGCCCCCACTCTCCTGGCCTTCCGGAAGGGGCTTAAGACATGGTTATGCCACCTTGCTTGGGGTGGGAGGGGGATAGCCATTCATGTGGGTGGTGATAAGATCTTATTGCCATCTTGAATTTTATATTTTATATTTTATATTTTATATTTTATATTTTATATTTTATATTTTATATTTTATATTTTATATTTTATATTTTATATTATTTTATATTTTATATTTTATCTGTATTTTTATGTATTTTCACTTATTTTTATATTTATATTGTAGTGTTTTTAGTGTTTTGTCATTTTATTATCTGTAAGCCGCCCAGAGTCATTGCATGCGAGATGGGCGGTAGACAAATATGACAAATAAAATAAATAAATAAATGTAACCTGTGGGGCATGACATGGTGAATGGAGCTGAAGCAAATAGTGAGTAGAATCAAGACACACACTCTCTGCCTGACACTCTCTTTCTGACACACTCTTCATTCTCTCTAAATTAATAGAACAAATATTTTGCACAAGAGATCTCAACTGCTCTGTTGCAAAAGGGAAATTGAAATGAGTCAAGTGCTATAGGAGCCCAGGACTGCACAGAACCCTCCCTGCTTCACATTGTAGCTCATTCTATTCTTACTCCCTCTTTTTTTTTCTGGTTTCAAAGGTCTGCAGGCTCATATCATAGTTACTCTCTTTCTGCACTTCACAACCTGCTCCGTAATTAATCTTCCCTACATCGTTACAGGCCTCTCTCTGCTCAGCCCACAGACTTCTCTGCATATTGTTCACCGAAGCCGTGTATAGCACAACAATGCCATACTTTAAGCCTGAAATGTCATCCTAGAAAGGGGCAATTGAGAATCAATTTACTGATGAAATTTTCCCTCATGAGGCTGGTGCTTGCTTCAAAGGAATGTAGTCATATACTGTATATGTAACATATAGGTTGCCCTGTTCTCATGCACTTAAAACTAGTTGAGCCCTATGGAAATCAGAAGGATTTAAAATGCCCAATTCTGCACAGAATCCTTCTAAATGAGTTTTGACTTGGACCCTTAGTATCATGTTGACAATCAGAATTTATCAGGATCACTCTAAATAAGTGAGCTTATCTCTTACCCCCAACATCTGCATCCCTTTTTCAATCAAAACTTACATTTACTCTGAAGCAAGCATCATTCAGTTCAATTACCGGAACTTCTTGAAAAACCCATGCACCAATTCTGAACAGTCACTGCATTCAGAAGAGTAGCCAGCTTTGGTAAACTTCCCCTTCCCCACTAGTTAAAGGTTAAGCCTTAAGAAAATAAAATTTAGGCAAATTTTAGCTGCAAGGATACCAGACAGGAAACAAAATGAAATGTTTCTCTTTGAGTTCTCTTTGTGCTTCCAGGACAATGCCTCAAAAGTCCACCTGCTGAAAGTTGGGTGGTTTATATAAAGGGATGTCATGGTAATTTGGAAAAATTAAGAAAAGAAAAGATATTTTTTTTCCTGCCCCCAGGTTACCACACTGGTTTGTCTAGCTCATTACATGCCAAAACATGTGATCGATGCACTCAAACCAGTCATGGATAATCTTAACACTTATATTTAAATATGCTTTTTGTTGTTGTTGTTGTTGTTCAGTCGTGTCCGACTCTTCGTGACCTCATGGACCATAGCACGCCAGGCCTTCCTGTCCTCCACTGTCTCCTGGAGTTTACTCAAATTCATGTTCGTTACATCGGTGATGCTATCTAACCATCTCATCCTCGGACGTCCCCTTCTCCTTTTGCCTTCAGTCTTTCCCAGCATCAGGGTCTTTTCCAGTGAGTCCTCTCTTCGCATCAGGTGGCCAAAGTATTTGAGCTTCAGCTTCAGCATCTGTCCTTCCAATGAACAGTCAGGGTTGATTTCCTTTAGGATTGACTGGTTTGACCTCCTTGCAGTCCAAGGGACTCTTAAGAGTCTTCTCCAGCACCACAGTTCGAAAGCATCAATTCTTCGGCGCTCAGCCTTCCTTATGGTCCAACTCTCACAGCCATACATTACTACTGGGAAAACCATAGCTTTAACTATACGGACCTTTGTCGGCAAGGTGATGTCTCTGCTTTTTAATATGCTGTCTAGGTTTGCCATAGCTTTCCTCCCAAGGAGCAAGCGTCTTTTAATTTCATGGCTGCAGTCACCGTCTGCGGTGATCTTGGAGCCCAAGAAAATAAAATCTGTCACTGCTTCCATTTCTTCCCCTTCTATTTGCCAGGAAGTGATGGGACCAGATGCCATGATCTGAGTTTTTTTAATGTTGAGTTTCAAGCCAGCTTTTGCACTCTCCTCTTTCACCCTCATCAAGAGGCTCTTTAGGGTGGTATCGTCTGCATATCTGAGGTTGTTGATATTTCTCCCGGCAATCTTAACTCCGGCTTGTGATTCATCCAGCCCGGCCTTTCTCATGATGTACTCTGCATATAAGTTAAATAAGCAGGGTGAGAATATACAGCCTTGTCGTACTCCTTTCCCAATTTTGAACCAATCGGTTGTTCCATGTCCGGTTCTAACGGTTGCTTCTTGACCCGCATACAGGTTTCTCAGGAGACAGGTAAGGTAGTCTGGTACTCCCATCTCTTTAAGAATTTGCCACAGTTTGTTGTGATCCACACAATCAAAGGCTTTAGCGTAGTCAATGAAGCAGAAGTAGATGTTTTTCTGGAACTCTCTTGCTTTTTCCATGATCCAGTGAATGTTGGCAATCTGATCTCTAGTTCCTCTGCCTCTTCGAAACCCAGCTTGCACTTCTGGTAGTTCTCAGTTCACATACTGCTGAAGCCTAGCTTGTAGGATTTTGAGCATAACCTTGCTAGCATGTGAAATGAGCGCAATTGTACGGTAGTTTGAACATTCTTTGGCATTGCCCTTCTTTGGAATTGGAACGTAAACTGACCTTTTCCAATCCTGTGGCCACTGTTGAGTTTTCCAAATTTGTTGGCATATTGAGTGCAGCACTTTAACAGCATCATATTTTAGGATTTTAAATAGCTCAGCTGGGATACTGTCTTCTCCACTAGCTTTGTTGTTAGTAATGCTTCCTAAGGCCCACTTGACTTCACTCTCTAGGATGTCTGGCTCAAGGTCAGTGACCACACCATCGTATTTATCAGGGATATTAAGATCTTTCTTGTATAGTTCTTCTGTGTATTCTTGCCACCTCTTCTTAATCTCTTCTGCTTCTGTTAGGTCCCTGCCTTTTTTGTCCTTTATCATGCCCATCTTTGCACAAAACCTTCCCTTGATATCTCCGATTTTCTTGAAGAGATCTCTAGTCTTCCCCATTCTATTGTTTTCCTCGATTTCTTTGCATTGTTCATTTAAGAAGGCCTTCTTATCTCTCCTTGCTATTCTCTGGAAATCTGCATTCAGTTGGTTATATCTTTCCCTTTCTCCCTTGCCTTTTGCTTCCCTTCTTTCCTCAGCTATTTGTAAAGCTTCATCAGTCAGCCACTTTGCTTTCTTGCATTTCTTTTTCTTTGGGATGGTTTTAGTTGATGCCTCCTGTACAATGTTATGAACCTCCATCCATAGTTCTTCAGGCACTTTGTCTACCAGATCTAATCCTTTAAATCTATTCCTCACCTCCACTGTATATTCATAAGGGATATGATTTAGGTCATACCTGAGTGGTCTAGTGGTTTTCCCTACGTTCTTCAATTTAAGCCTAAATTTTGCGATAAGAAGCTCATGATCTGAGCCACACTCAGCTCCATGTCCTGTTTTTGCTGATTGTATAGAGCTTCTCCATCTTTGGCTGCAAAGTATATAATCAATCTGATTTCGGTATTGACCATCTGGTGATGTCCATGTGTAGAGTCGTCTCTTGTGTTGTTGGAAAAGAGTGTTTGCTATGACCAGCGTGTTCTCTTGACAAAACTCTATTAGCCTTTGCCCTGCTTCATTTTGTACTCCAAGGCCGAACTTGCCTGTTATTCCGGTTATTTCTTGACTTCCTACTTTAGCATTCCAGTCCCCTATGATGAAAAGGACATCTTTTTTTGGTGTTAGTTCTAGAAGGTGTTGTAGGTCTTCATAGAACCGGTCAACTTCAGCTTCTTCGGCATCAGTGGTTGGGGCATAGACTTGGATTACTGTGATGTTGAATGGTTTGCCTTGGATTCGAACTGAAAGCATTCTGTTGTTTTTGAGGTTGTACCCCAGTACTGCCTTTCCCACTCTTTTACTGACTATGAGAGCTACTCCATTTCTTCTAAGGGATTCTTGCCCACAGTAGTATATATAATGGTCTCCTGAATTAAATTATGCTTTTGCTTCTGCTCTATTATAATTAATTGTATGGGGCAAATCAGAATTCGAGCTTGGCTTACACTGATTTGACCTAGATGCCGAGAGTGCCTTTGTTTTTCACTGTGTAGGAGGCAAGCCAATATTTCAATTCCTTTAACCCATGGAGTCTTTCCTTTTCTTAATTGTAGAGATATTTCTGTGTGACAAATAGCTCTTTATTGCAACTGATGTAGCTTTTTATGTGCTTAGAAGTGCTTAGAAATACAGTTTAAAAGCCTCCTAGATAAATTTGCGTTTGAAATGTAGGAGTTTGCAATGAATTAATATTATAAAATCATCTGCCCTTGCTTAGTTAGCAATGCCCAGACACAAGAATTGATCAATATTTTTGACCTCCTTGCCACTTGAATCTACCATGCCAGTGTTTCAAAAATTATGGTACATTAAAAAAAAAAACTACTGGGTTCTGTTTTAAAAAATGCTCTATTCAGATGTTGCCATTTCCACATGCTTAAGATCTCATGGTGAAAGGTTGGTTGGGTCTTTCTATGCTGGTCCAGCCATTGTTGTGCACTTGACTTTATGGGGTAGTCTATTGGATGTTCCTCCCATGATTAGGAAATATGTGAGGACAGTAATCCAGATCACTGCAAACATCTGCAAGCATCTAATAGGATCCCCATTTATGGACAACCCCCTACAGCAGTGTTGTAGGCTGGGCTATTCTGGAAGTTGAAGTCCACACATCTTAAAGTTGCTAAGGTAGAGAAACTGTGCCCTACAGTATGAATGAGCAGCCCATGACCAAAGGCCAGATATAGACCTAGCTTATTTTATTATACCTCCTATAGATCCTTCAAACTGTCTCACCAAAATCCAAAAGAAAAATGCCAGTATTCAATGGTGGAATCTTGAAGGGATTGTAAATCAATAATTATAATGATAATAATCATAGTAAGACCTGAAGATTGGAGCTGTGCCTCCTCCAATGACATCATCTTTTTGGGAGCTGTTTAAAAAGACGTGTCCCCAATATACAAATATTGCCAATGCCTGGACTACAGTGTGTTGCCAGAAAGGCAGGGGACTCAATACTTGAGGACATATTCAGACTTCTGTGGGAAGCTGGGAAGGAAAAGTGCTGATGCTTTAAGGAGTTCACACATTAAAGTGAAAATGACATTGCAAGCTGGAGCACCTTTTTTCAGGTTTTAAGAAATAGCAGAAGTTGCTGCATGCTCATTTGTACAAGGCCCAAGGAATTTCTAAATCCTTTTTGAAGCATTTACAGCCCTAATACCAGCTTGTTCCTTTCTTTTCTCTGCATGCTCTCTTAACTCCATGCACAGGGTACTGAAAAATGAAACTTGAGGAACTATCTGTCAGAGATCGGCAGATCTCTGCCAAAGCGCTAGACGGATATGTGCACTCCAGGAAGCTGCAACTGACAGGACACTGACGCCGGTCGAGTAGACCAGTTCGCACATGGCTGATGACCGCGAATACACATCCTCGCCAATGGATGACGACGCGTCTCGGAAGACACGATTACACGTGTCTCCAAACAAAGAACCTTGGGGGGGAGGGAATGCTTAAATGTAACCACTGTATCTATTTCACCCATTCAAGTCTTTGTTCGCACTAGCTTCTGTATCCTGTAATAAAACTTCCTGCTTCTAAGAACTCATGCGTCTGTGAGTTACTCTAGAGCAAGGAGATTACAGATAGTGGATGGAGTGCCTTACATAAAGACTTGAATCCCAAAACTAACCGGTTTTCCCGGGAGCGAACCCGAATCTCCGGGAAGCTTCACGGTTGAGACCGGCTTCTACTCATACTGGGCAGAGACCCGGAGGAAAAATTTTCGGAAGGGGACCAGGCGAGCGAGGAGCAGGCTTTCCCCAGCAGCGGAGCAGCCCAAACAGCGGAGCGACAAAATCGGCGCTCCCAACAGCTGAGCGGGGCATTCCAAGCAGCTGATCGGCGGCTAGACGGGCCCAAGCAGCTGAACGGAGGCGGCGAAGCAGCAGCGGATCCGGAGCTCTAACAGCTGAGTGCCGGCAGCAGTGCAGCGGTGGACCCCGGCGGTCCCAACAGCGATTAGACGACCCAAACAGCTGAGCGGAGGCGGCGGAGCAGCAGCAAAACCGGCACTCTAACAGCTGAGCGGCGGCGGTGGAGCAGCAGCAAAACCGGCACTCTAACAGCTGAGCGGCGGCGGCGGAGCAGCAGCAAAACCGGCGCCCGAACAGCTGAGCAGCGGCAGAAGCGCAGCGGCAGACACCGGCGGCCCCAGCAGCGGTTAGACGGACCCTAACAGCTGAGCGGAGGTGGCGGAGCAGCAGCAAAACCGGCACTCTAACAGCTGAGCGGCGGTGGCGGAGCAGCAGCAAAACCGGCGCCCTAACAGCTGAGCGGCGGCAGAAGCGCAGCAGCCGACACCGGCGGTCCCAGCAGTAGTTAGAAGGGTCCCAAGCAGCTGAGAGGCGGTGGCGGAGACCACGTGGAGGCAAAGCGATGGTGGCGACCAGCGCTCCCAAGCAGCAAGCGGCCAGCAGAGACTACGAAATGGAATCAGTAGAGGCGGCAGGAGTCAACGAAGAAGCCGGTCCCAGCTCATCAAGCGCCCAGACGATGGAGGGAGTTGCCAGTGAGCGGGAGGGCAAGAAAGCTCAGAAGAAGCAAAACCACATAGAGGTAACCAAAACCCCCATTCCTCTAAGCAGCACCGAACCAAGGCTAGCGGGATGGTCCATAGCTGTAGGCGAAGGGCTAGCGGAGAAAGGGGCAAAAGGAAACCAGAAGAAGGTCACCCCAACCCAGCACATCGTAAGGTTGGAGGAACAGATGTCCGATGTGCAGTTAAATATAGGAATGCTGATGAATAAAATGGACTCATTGGGCGCTGCCTTTGAGAAATTAATGGACAATTTAGATAAACCCAGAGGGCGGGAACAGAGACTGGGGCTACCCGAAGGTGAGGGAGACATCGAAAGTGAGGAGGAGGAGGAGGAGGAAGAATTTCACCCCTGCAACAGAGCACCCAGGACCCCGCCATACTACCAGTTCATGACCCCAGGGGGGGCACATACACCATTTGGAATAGGTGAATTAAAAATGAAATTCAACGGCAATCCCAAGAATTTAGCATGCTTCTTGACTCACGTACAAGGGTTCATGAGCGAATACGAATACACCTTCCGAACGGAAGAGAGCAAAATCAGATACGTCTCCAGTTTTCTGGAAGGTGAGGCAGGGGACTGGCTAGTAACACTTCACGACAGGAGGGCTAGGGAACTACTGGACTTCCAAGAATTCATGTATGCCCTCCAGAAATGGTTTGAAGACACGCTGACCAAAGTCTCAGCCAGGGCGCGTCTCCGGAACTTAAGGCAGGGAACTAGGACAGTAGCTGAATATGCTACGGACTTTAAAAGATTATTATCCTATCTGCCGGAATGGCCGGAATCGATAAAGATAGAACACTTTCAATATGGTCTAAAACAGGACCTATTGGAAAAGGCATTGGACAGAGATGACCCTGGAACTCTAGAGGGGTGGATCCAATTAGCCGGGAAAATCGAGAGCAACAGGTTACAGTTGCAAAGCATCAGAAAACTGCAATTTAGACAGAGGAACGAGGGTAATTTCACAAATCAAACTCGTACACATGCGAAACAGCGGAGTTGGGAGGAGGAGAAGGATCGTCGGACTAAAGAGGGACTATGCTTTCGCTGCGGGAAGGAGGGACACCGAATTAGCGCTTGCCCTCAGGGGAGAACGAACGCTAAGGAACAACCTCCGGGGAAAAAGGCAACAGACAAAAGTAACCCAAAGACACACACCAAAGGAAAAGGAGCAGCGGCGACAACAGTGCACCATTGGCAGAAGCCGGACCTAGAAGAAGACAGCGAGGACTCCGATTTCGAAATCCAGACGGCGGGAAACGAGCCAGGTCTGTTCTAATGAGCGCCACAGGACAGACCTCCACAAAGGGGCGCAAAGGAAGTAATCGCAACAACCCGACAATGCACCTGAAGGTACAGTTAAAAACGTTGGGGGGACGGAAACAGTATGCAGGAGTTGCCATGTTAGATTCGGGCTGTTCAAGGAATTTGATGCACCCGCACGTAGCAAAAAAGATGGGTCTGAACCTGTGTAAACTTAAAACCCCCATCACATTTTGCCAATTAGATGGGTCTGAACTGAAAGGGGGGCCAGTGGAATTTTACACTGAAGGACTGCAAATGACGTTGGGAGCGCATGTGGAGACATTACGATTCTTAGTGGCTCCCATCGCAACACGTCCCATTGTGTTAGGATTAAAATGGTTGAGGGCAAGAAACCCCAAGGTAGATTGGGTTTCAGGAGAGTTGGAATTTACGGATGGGAAGTATCAGGACTTGGACAAGGGTGGCCTACTGGACGGCGTCGAGTTGGGGGCAACGGGGTTAGAATTGGAAGAGGGGGAACGGAATAAAGGTGATAGCACACTCTCCAACGCAATTCCGGAGAAATACCTTTCAGTAGCAGAGGTATTTGACAAAAGGGAATGTGAGCAGGAACCCCCTGATAGGCAGTCAGACGCAACCATCGACCTCATCCCTGGGGCACCTTTCCCCAAGCCCAAGATGTATGCTATGACGCAAAAGGAACTACAAGAGCTGCGTAACTTCATAGATAAGAACTTGGCAAGGGGGTTCATTGAGCCAGCCAACTCCCCCCTTGCAGCCCCTGTCCTGTTCAGAAAGAAAAAGGACGGATCACTCCGGCTCTGCACGGACTACAGGGGGCTCAATGCAATTTCGGTTACCAGACAATACCCCCTACCGTTGCTAAAAGACATGTTAGCCCAGTTATCAAAAGGGAAAATCTTTACAAAAATAGATGTCAGAGAAGCCTACTATCGGGTTCGAATAAGGGAGGGGGACGAATGGAAAACAGCATTCAATTGCCCATTGGGATCGTTCCAACATAGGGTGCTTCCGTTCGGGATTGCGGGGGGACCGGGAATTTTCATGAGGTTTATAAACGAAGTAATGTATGAATTTCTGTATAAAGGGGTAATTGTATATTTGGACGATATATTAATATTTTCTGAGAATCTAGAAGAACACATGGATTTAGTTAAGAGGGTACTTGAGAAGCTACTGGAGGCAAAGCTTTATGTAAAACTCGAGAAATGTGAATTTCACAGGGAACAGTTAGACTTTTTGGGGTATCGCATTTCACATGAGGGCATCGAGATGGACCCCGAAAAAGTCAAAGCGGTCCTAGACTGGCAGCCCCCCCGTACGCGCAGACAGCTGCAAGCGTTCCTCGGCTTTGCGGGATTTTATAGACAATTTATTCAGAACTTCGCGCAAATCGCACTGCCCCTGACTGACCTATTAAAGACAAAAGGCAAGGGAGCAAACGCGAAAGCCCCATCACCAAACACGAAACTAGTGTGGACGCAGGAATGCCAGGCTGCGTTTGATAGCCTAAAGGAAATGTTCACAAGAGAACCCATACTCAAGCACCCAGAAGCTGACAAACCATTTGTGATACACACAGATGCATCAATTAGCGCAGTGGGGGCCATACTCTTGCAGGCAGATGACACGGGGAAACTAAGACCATGCGCTTACATTTCCCGAAAATTTAACCTGACGGAGAAAA
This sequence comes from Charina bottae, assembly GCA_023362775.1. Lineage (NCBI taxonomy): Eukaryota > Metazoa > Chordata > Lepidosauria > Squamata > Charinaidae > Charina > Charina bottae. The sequence continues at coordinate 9,215,954 of JALMGJ010000025.1, forward strand.
GATGGCATATTTGGGAAAAAGAAGCTTTTGCTGTCAAACATGCCCTAAGCACGTGGCGACATCTCTTAGAAGGCACAGCAGAGCCGTTCCAAGTGTGGACGGACCATAAAAATTTGGAAGCTCTAAAATCACCCAGGAAGTTGAACCCTAAGCACCTCAGGTGGGCAGAATTCTTTAGCAGATTCAACTTCACGTTGAAGTATTTTCCTGGGGGAAAAAACTACTTGGCAGGCGCATTATCACACTTGCCGCAACATGAGAGCAAAATGGAGGAGGTCATTGAATCCCTCATCCCCTCCCAACCAGTAGAGGCACAGAGCTCAGCAATAGCAGAAGGGAGGGGGGAAGGCAACATGGCAATCACCCACAGCAGCGCAAAGCGCGCGGCTGAAAGCGACCCGTGGACAGCCGAACTGCGGGCGGCAACAGTAACGGACACCTGGTGGGGGGAGAACAAACAGAGCCTAGTGGAGAAGGATGGAGTGGGGTGGAAGGACAACAAAGCCTATGTCCCTGAGCCCTTAAGGCAAAAGGTCTTAACCATGCATCATGATCACAAAACGGCAGGGCATTTCGGCTTCGTAAAAACACTACACTTAATCCGACGCAAATTCTGGTGGCCATCTTTGCGCACTGACGTCAAAGACTATGTGCGCTCATGCCCAGTGTGCGCAATGGCCAAAAGGAAAATAGGGAAACCCACAGGGAAGCTGCAGGAAGTAGCAAACCCCTCACAACCATGGAAGCAGATCGCTATGGACTTCATAGTAGACTTGCCGGTGAGTAAAAAGAACACGGCAATTTGGGTAGTCACTGATTTATTCTCCAAGCAGGCACACTTCATTGCATGCAAAGGAATACCGAATGCCCAAAAACTAGCTAGACTGTTTATACAACACATCTATAGAGCCCACGGAACGCCGGAACGCATAATCAGCGATCGCGGCAGCACGTTTACTTCCAACTTTTGGCGGGCTTTTTTGAAGTTAATTGGAGCGGCACAGGGGCTCAGTAGAGCGTTCCATCCTTGCACGGATGGTGCAAGTGAACGTCTGAATGCTACACTGGAGCAGTACCTTAGATGTTACACTAACTACCAACAGAACGATTGGGCGGAACTGTTGCCGTTCGCAGAGGTTGCTTATAATAACGCGGTACACCAAAGCACGGGGTTTTCGCCATTCAAAGTCGCTACAGGGCAGGACTTTATAACTATCCCCGAATTGGCCATGTCACACAACACAGAACTGCCACAACCTCTAAAAGCGGACGAATGGATAGGAAAAATAAGCAGCAATTGGCCAGTCATGGTGCAAACATTGCAGGAAGCCAAAGCTAGTTACAAAAAATATGCTGATCGCAAGAGGGGGGAAGAATGGGAATTAAGAGTAGGAGACAAGGTGTACTTGTCAACGAAGAATCTGCGGGCAACACAACCATCACGGAAATTGGCACCAAAATTCATAGGTCCATTCCCAATCATTGAGGTCATCAATCCAGTAGCGGCAAAATTACAATTGCCAAAAGCGCTAAGAAAGGTGCATCCTGTGTTCCACATCAGTTTGTTGAAACAATACCACAGCTCACAACACTGGCACCCTGAACCAGTGGAACCCCCCCCCCCCCTTGTTGGTGGAGGGCGAACCACATTTCGAGATTGATAGAATTCTGGATTCCAGAAGATATAACGGGCAGTTACAGTACCTAGTGAAGTGGCAACACCTACCAATTGGAGACAAGGAATGGGTCAGTGCAAAACACACACATGCTCCCAAACTCGTGAAAGCTTTTCACAGGGAATTCCCGGACAAACCGCATTGACGCAAACACTTGGACTAGGCAAGATACTAAAGTAATGTCTGCTCTCTCCTTACAGGAACGGTTTGAAAATGTTTAGTAATAAGGGGAGTACCGAAACTCGTACCACAGGAGGGGGGGAGCATCATGGGCCGGGAGCATGTCAGAGATCGGCAGATCTCTGCCAAAGCGCTAGACGGATATGCGCACTCCGGGAAGCTGCAACTGACAGGACACTGACGCCGGTCGAGTAGACCAGTTCGCACATGGCTGATGACCGCGAATACACATCCTCGCCAACGGATGACGACGCGTCTCGGAAGACACGATTACACGTGTCTCCAAACAAAGAACCTTGGGGGGGAGGGAATGCTTAAATGTAACCACTGTATCTATTTCACCCATTCAAGTCTTTGTTCGCACTAGCTTCTGTATCCTGTAATAAAACTTCCTGCTTCTAAGAACTCATGCGTCTGTGAGTTACTCTAGAGCAAGGAGATTACAGATAGTGGATGGAGTGCCTTACACTATCCAACGGAATAAGAGATGTGATTTATTCTTCTTAACAGTCCCTTAAACTAAGACAGGAAGAAGTTAAACAAAGATGCGCTGGTAGATCCTTAAATGATTTTCAATAGACCACCAAGAATTTCTGACTCTCAGTGGTTTAATAACAGTGAGAAGTCCCTCTCCACTTTAAATTAGGCTGCTGAGAAGGAAGAATACTTGAGAAGGAACAAAGAATATATTTTGTACAACCGGATTGTCAATTTCATTCTGGTATTTGAGCTCAGTTTGAAAGAGAACTTACTAAAAATGAAAGTTTGGGCTAAAGATACGTTCAATCCTTTCAGCATGTTTCCTGCCTTCCCAGTGACTGATTTTGTTCCTAACTTTAGTCAGTAGACTTCTGAATTCTAGTTTTTAAAATAAGTAAATTAATCTGTTCATTCTTCCTTGAACAGTGGTGATTAATGAAAAGTGATGATTAATGAAACCAAGGTGGGAGCATTCTGAGATATCTATATTCATTCATTTCATTGGCGATCACTCGTAGCCGAGTAAGATTGTCTTCCAAAGGTAAAATTTTAACAGTGGATCCGTAAGTGGCTATAAAGGCCAATTCTGGATCGGCACAACCTCCCACAATGAGGGCATAGGTTTCTGGGTGGGAGACGGTCATGATGAGGGTTTGCCTGACGTGCCTTCCTTTTAGCTCTTTTCTCCCTTTCGCCCTGTACTCGTGCTTCTTCAAAGTCCATAGCGCCATTACACAGTAGAAAGAAGACCACATCAATTTGCTAGCATCATTTCAGAGTCTGCACATAGTTTAGTTTAGGGTTTGCACAGATATAAATAACAGAAGAAAGAAAATCATTGCTGTTCTACATGATTTGTGTATTTATGTGCAAAATGTATATGCTTATGTGTGGACATCTGAACATGAGTAAATCTATATGTGTATGTATGGGTAAAGAAATTTTGAAGAAAAAGTAGGTAAAGATTCTTCTAAAGGTGTCTGTGGCATATTGCATACATGTGGCTATTAATAATTTCTGTCATGTATATTGGAATCAGAGAAGAACTTTAAACTTTTTATACCTCTTGTATACTATTAACTGAATATATTTGACCCTGGGTTCACATAATGTACACTGAAATGTGTGAATCCAGCCACTGTTGTTTGTAAACCAGAAGTTATGATTTGGATTTGATTCATACAACATTTTAGGCTAAAATGTAGCTGGGGCAGTGGCTTGCTTGCAAATTAGCCAACCATTAGTGCATTGACTTAGTTTCCCAAGAATGGGGGAACTTTTGTGAATTTCAGGGCTCTTGGGTAATTGGGAAGTTGAAAAAACATACTGGAGGAAAGCAATAGCAAACTACTTCCATAATGCTTCCAATAAAATTGCAAAGAGATAGTCAACTGGAATCTGGTTGCTTCAAGGACCTATTTATTTTTATTGTGCTAAACGATATCATATAGTTGGTTTATGGTTTAATGTATTTTGTATATCTAGAAAATTGTGTTAATTGAGTAAACATGGTTAAAATAGCATTAAGCAAACACAATCACAACTTTCAAAGGGATTACAAACAATTGGCATGCTCCATTGTAATTTAGCAAGTATTTTCTATTACTTTGTCCCAGGATAGAATAATTTGTATTAGAAACTAGAATATAATGATTATTCTGATTGTAACTGATCAGAAAGTACTCAACTGAGCCCCAGGAAATCAACATGACTAATACCTGTGTAGGTGTGTCAATATGCATTTCTTGTTGTTGTTCAGTCATTTAGTCGTGTCCAACTCTTCGTGACCTCATGGACCATAGCACGCCAGGCCTTCCTGTCCTCCACAGTCTCCCGGAGTTTATTCAAATTCATGTTCATTACATCGGTGATGCTATCTAACCATCTCATCCTCTGCCGTCCCCTTCTCCTTTTGCCTTCAGTCTTTCCCAGCATCAGGGTCTTTTCCAGTGAGTCCTCTCTTCTCATTAGGTGGCCAAAGTATTTGAGCTTCAGCTTCAGGATCTGTCCTTCCAATGAGCAGTCAGGGTTGATTTCCTTTAGGATTGACTGATTTGACCTCCTTGCAGTCCAAGGGACTCTTAAGAGTCTTCTCCAGCACCACAGTTCGAAAGCATCAATTCTTCGGCGCTCAGCCTTCCTTATGGTCCAACTCTCACAGCCATACATTACTACTGGGAAAACCATAGCTTTAACTATACGGACCTTTGTCGGCAAGGTGATGTCTCTGCTTTTTAATATGCTGTCTAGGTTTGACATAGCTTTCCTCCCAAGGAGCAAGCATCTTTTAATTTCATGGCTGCAGTCACCGTCTGCGGTGATCTTGGAGCCCAAGAAAATAAAATCTGTCACTGCTTCCATTTCTTCCCCTTCTATTTGCCAGGAAGTGATGGGACCAGATGCCATGATCTGAGTTTTTTTAATGTTGAGTTTCAAGCCAGCTTTTGCACTCTCCTCTTTCACCCTCATCAAGAGGCTCTTTAGTTCCTCTTCACTTTCTGCCATTAGGGTGGTATCGTCTGCATATCTGAGGTTGTTGATATTTCTCCCGGCAATCTTCTCCCGGCTTGTGATTCATCCAGCCCGGCATTTCTCATGATGTACTCTGCATATAAGTTAAATAAGCAGGGTGATAATATACAGCCTTGTCGTACTCCTTTCCCAATTTTGAACCAATCGGTTGTTCTATGTCCGGTTCTAACTGTTGCTTCTTGACCCGCATACAGGTTTCTCAGGAGACAGGTAAGGTGATCTGGTACTCCCATCTCTTTAAGAATTTGCCACAGTTTGTTGTGATCCACACAATCAAAGGCTTTAGCGTAGTCAATGAAGCAGAAGTAGATGTTTTTCTAGAACTCTCTTGCTTTTTCCATGATCCAGCGAATGTTGGCAATCTGATCTCTAGTTCCTCTGCCTCTTTGAAACCCAGCTTGCACTTCTGGTAGTTCTCAGTTCACATGCTGCTGAAGCCTAGCTTGTAGGATTTTGTGCATAACCTTGCTAGCATGTAAAATGAGCGCAATTGTACGGTAGTTTGAACATTCTTTGGCATTGCCCTTCTTTGGAATTGGAACGTAAACTGACCTTTTCCAATCCTGTGGCCACTGTTGAGTTTTCCAAATTTGTTGGCATATTGAGTGCAGCACTTTAACAGCATCATATTTTAGGATTTTAAATAGCTCAGCTGGGATACTGTCTTCTCCACTAGCTTTGTTGTTAGTAATGCTTCCTAAGGCCCACTTGACTTCACTCTCTAGGATGTCTGGCTCAAGGTCAGTGACCACACCATCGTATTTATCAGGGATATTAAGATCTTTCTTGTATAGTTCTTCTGTGTATTCTTGCCACCTCTTCTTAATCTCTTCTGCTTCTGTTAGGTCCCTGCCTTTTTTGTCCTTTATCATGCCCATCTTTGCACAAAACCTTCCCTTGATATCTCCGATTTTCTTGAAGAGATCTCTAGTCTTCCCCATTCTATTGTTTTCCTCGATTTCTTTGCATTGTTCATTTAAGAAGGCCTTCTTATCTCTCCTTGCTATTCTCTGGAAATCTGCATTCAGTTGGTTATATCTTTCCCTTTCTCCCTTGCCTTTTGCTTCCCTTCTTTCCTCAGCTATTTGTAAAGCTTCATCAGTCAGCCACTTTGCTTTCTTGCATTTCTTTTTCTTTGGGATGGTTTTAGTTGATGCCTCCTGTACAATGTTATGAACCTCCATCCATAGTTTTCAGGCACTCTGTCTACCAGATCTAATCCTTTAAATCTATTCGTCACCTCCACTGTATATTCATAAGGGATATGATTTAGGTCATACCTGAGTGGTCTAGTGGTTTTCCCTACGTTCTTCAATTTAAGCCTAAATTTTGCGATAAGAAGCTCATGATCTGAGCCACACTCAGCTCCAGGCCTTGTTTTTGCTGATTGTATAGAGCTTCTCCATCTTTGGCTGCAAAGTATATAATCAATCTGATTTCGGTATTGACCATCTGGTGATGTCCATGTGTAGAGTCGTCTCTTGTGTTGTTGGAAAAGAGTGTTTGCTATGACCAGCGTGTTCTCTTGAAAAAACTCTATTAGCCTTTGCCCTGCTTCATTTTGTACTCTGAGGCCGAAGTTGCCTGTTATTCCGGTTATTTTTTGACTTTCTACTTTAGCATTCCAGTCCCCTATGATGAAAAGGATATCTTTTTTTGGTGTTAGTTCTAGAAGGTGTTGTAGGTCTTCATAGAACTGGTCAACTTCAGCTTCTTCGGCATCAGTGGTTGGGGCATAGACTTGGATTACTGTGATGTTGAATGGCTTGCCTTGGATTCGAACTGAAAGCATTCTGTCGTTTTTGAGGTTGTACCCCAGTACTGCCTTTCCCACTCTTTTATTGACTATGAGAGCTACTCCATTTCTTCTAAGGGATTCTTGCCCACAGTAGTATATATAATGGTCTCCTGAATAAAATTCGCCCATTCCTGTCCATTTTAGTTCGCTGATTCCCAATATGTCGATGTTCAGTCTTGTCATCTCATGTTTGACCACCTCCAGCTTACCTTGATTCATTGATCTTACATTCCAGGTTCCTATGCAGTATTGTTCTTTACAGCATCGGACTTTCCTTCCACTTCCAGACACATCCACAACTGAGCGTCCTTTCGGGTTTGGCCCAGCCGCTTCACTCTTTCTGGAGCTACTCGTAAGTGCCCTCCGCTCTTCCCCAGTAGCATATTGGACACCTTCCAACCTGAGGGGCTCATCTTCCGGCGTCATATATTTTAGCCTTTTGATACTGTCCATGGGTTTTCTTGGCAAGGATACTGGAGTGGTTTTCCATTCCCTCCTCCAGTGGACCACGTTTTGTCAGAACTCTCCATCATGACCTGCCCGTCTTGACCTGACTTCATTGAGTTACGCAAGCCCCTTCGCCACGACAAGGCAGTGATCCATGAAGGGGATGCATTTCTTAGAGAATACCAAACTTACTTCTTCAAGGGCAAGAACTGCATGTGAGGGAATAGTTTACCAGCTCATATCTCTCAATGGTGCCTCACTGTGGCAGGGGGCTGTTCCTAGTAGGGATGAGTAAAGAATGAGTAAGAATACTGGAAGTACAGCAGGAGTCTATAATCCCAATTGGGTCACCCAAGGCATGAAGGTTATCCCAGCTGCCCTGCTAAAAGAGGCAGGCCCCTATATTAGGCAGCAGTGATACAGGAAGATGCTGGAGGCAGATTGTCATTTTAGTGACAACAAACACATCATTTCATACTGCATGGGATAAGGCAATGGTAAACCACTCCTGTATTTTACCAAGAACTCCACACAATAGGCAATATAAGGTGACTGATAATGCCAGATGATGGAGCCCTCAGGTCAGATGGTACACAACATGCTACTGAGGAGGAGCTGAGGATCCTTCAGAGCACTTATGGTATTTATGATACAGGTAGATTAAAGCCTTTGGGACACCTAGTTGCTGTTGTTACTATGCAAGAAAATAAATCCAAAGCTGCAAAGATAGAATTACAGTGGGGACATGGAACATAAGAAGCATGAACATGGGAAAGCTCAAGACAGTGGAAGAGTAAATGAATCAACTGCACATCAACATTTTAGGCATCAGTGAATTGACATGGACTGGAATCCAATACTTTCAGTCAGAATATCACACTGTTTACTATTCAGGACACAAAAAACAAAGAAGGAACAGTGTTGTTTTCATAGTCAGGAACGTTATAGCAAAGACAGTACTTGGCTACAATGCAGTCAATGACTGAATAATATCAATTAGATTTTGCAGACAATGCTTTAATATGATGGTTATCCACATTTATGTTCCAAACACTAATACAGAAGAGGAGGTTGATGTGTTTTATGAGCAAGTTCAATCTGAAATTGTCAGAATATTTATGGCCATATAAGTTCCAAGTCACACTAAAAAGGAAGAACAAACCCATTCAGTTTTTACAATATGATCTTGAGCTCACCATTTTCAATGAGAACATCAGGAATAGCTTTGAAGTCCTGTACCTCATTGATAGGAAACCAGAGGAACCATAGAACGAAATCAAAGGAGGTGTTAAGGAAGAATGTGAAAAAAACTACTAAAGACCAAAAAACAGAAGAAAGCAAAGTGGTTGTGTGAACAGATGGTGCAAATTGCAAAGAAGAAAAGAAAAGCCAAAGCCAAGACAAACTTCTGAAGAAGGAACAAAGAGTTTCAGATAGCTATTAGAAGAGACAAGAAGCAGTATTACAATGACATAAGTAAAGACATTGAAGATGGAGACATGGAAAAACAAGGAAAGGCTCCAAACTCCCAACTCAGAAGGAGGTTCTAACCTCAAATTGGTAGGCTTAAGGATTCCAATGGACAGATAGTAATTGATTCAAGGAAACTCAAAGATGGAAGAAGTATACTGAAATGCTGTAAGGTACAGATGTCAACATCCAATATTCCTTAAAAGATATTCCTTACTTAAAATATCCTCTAGTAATAGAATATGAAGTTAGATCAGCATTCTAACAAATTGGAAGGCTATATGAATTTATGGAAAATCTATGGAAATATGGCAAGCAACAAAAGAAGAAATCAGTGGAGAACAGTGGCTAACAGATTAGAAGAAGTCAATCTACAATACATACCAATACCAAATAAGGAAGACATAACAGCATGCAAACTATTGCACTGTATCCTTAATTTCATATGCTAGCAAGATAATATTCAGGATCATCCAGTGCAGATTACAGCTCTCCATAGAAAGGGACATGCTAGATGTTCTAGCTGGCTTTAGAAAATATTGAGGAACAAGAGACGTTACTGCTGATGCATGCTAGATAATTGAGAAAGCCAAAAGATACCAAAAAGCAATCAATACATGCTTTATTGATTATAGAAAGTCCCTTGATGGTGTCAAGCTGTGGAATGTGCTTCAGAAAATGGGAATCCCTGCACATTTCATTGTCCTCCTGAGAAACTTGTACACAGGTCAGGAAGCCACAGTATGGATGGAACATAGTGAAAAATATTGGCTGTAGGTCAGCAAAGTAATGAGACAAGTCTGTATACTCTCCCTTTATTTATTCAATCTATATACTGAATATATATTGAGGAAAGATGGATTAAAAAAAGATGAGTGTGGTTTTAAAACTGGAGGAAGAAACATCAATAACCTGTGCTACATTTGATAACAATATTTTGATAGCTGTAAATGCAAATGATCTACAAGCTCTAGTAATGAAAGTCTAGGAGCAGAGTGAAAAAATAGGGTTATGATTAAATATAAAGAAGACCAGATTAATGACAACAGGTACAGCAGCCAGCTTTAGACTTGAAAATGAAGATAGTGAAGTGGCAGATGGCTTCTGCCTTTTAGGATCGACTATCAACAGTAAAGGAACCAATCAAGAAATACGCTGCAGACAAGCACTTGGTGGGGTAACAATGAAGGCCTTGGAATTGATATTCAGATCCCATGACATGACATGTTTATACCTACAAAGATCTGAATCATGCAGGTTTTCTCTGTGACACTCTATATGGAAGTGAAAGTTGGACCTTGAAGAAGCAGAATAGAAAGGGTATTGACTCTTTTGAACTTTGATGTTGGAGAAGCCTCCTGAGAATACCATAGATAGTCAAGAAAACAAATAAATGGATTACAGAAGAAATCAATCCACAATTCTCACTTGAGGCACAAATGACCAGGGTCAAATTATCATATTTTGGATATGTTATGCAAAGACCTAGCTCTTTTGAGCAGTATATGATGCTGGGAAAGGTAGAAGGAAAGAGAAGAAGAGGATGACCAGCAGCAAGGTGAATAGAGTCAAGTATAGCAGCAATGGGTACATCATTGGAAGTCCTGAAGGGTGACATTGGGGAAAGATCACCATGGAGAAGGTCTAGCTATGTGGAAGCCAAGACTTAATACCAGCTTGATGGCATATAATCAATACTTGTTTATATAACATGTTCTGTCTTCTATTATTTTTTTACCTAGTACAATGTCAAAAATTATTTCCAGAGTTGCTCAAATCAAATCTATATTTGATTGATTGATTGATTGATTGCTCACAGTTATATGGCTGCCTATCTCATACTCTGGGCAGCGTACGAGATAAAAAACAGTGAATAAAAACAATCATGATAAAATTATTATTAAAAGTATATTATCATAAAATTTTAAAATATACCAACCCCGTGGAGAGAGCAACAATGTCAGTCATAGTGGAGCCATCTAAGAATGTCTCCTGTTCCCAAAGACCCCCAGGCCTGACAACGTAACCTGGTCTTGAGGGACTTCCTAAACGATAGGGAAGGAGCAAGCCTAATTTCAGGGGACAGAATGTTCCACAAGGAGGGAGCCACAGCAGAGAAGGCCCACCTCCTGTGACCCACTAAATACAAGTCCCAAACGGATAGAACCCATAACATGCCTTCCCTGCTTGATCTAATGAGATGGGCTGATGTAATCGGGGAGAGGTGGTCCCTCAGATATCCTGGCCCCATGCCATGAAGGGCTTTAAAGGTCAAAACCAGCACCTTGAATTCTTCCTAATTCTGCTCTTACCAAAGAATTTGTAAATTCCTCCAAAGAATGGAGGCAGGCTTGTGTTTAACATTTGGATTTTAGACTTTCAAAGAAGAGTGTTCAATCATTGTATGCTTGTTTATTGTATTCAGAGCAATCCTTAAAATTGTTCTAGGACAAAGGGATACCACTTTAGCACCATTGGACTCTTAGCCTTTCAAGGTTGTCCAGACCAGGAAACAGACTTCACAAGAAAACTAGACCTCTACTTTTTTGAGATAGTCAGACTTGCAAGATTCTGTTAATATAGCCTATGTTTTTCCTCCCTTCCTTATTATTATTATTATTATTATTATTATTATTTTATTTTCTATCCCACCTTTATTATTTTTATAAATAACTCAAGGCGGCAAACATACCTAATACACCTTCCTCCTCCTGTTATACCCAAATTAGTCAGGGAGAAGCCAGCCTGAGTCTCTTCATAACACTATCTACTTTCCAGGGGCTCGAAGAATGCTTCTGCCCTTTTTCTTTTTGTAACGGCTTCTGAATATTTCTCTCAAGGCCATCTTCTCGGCTGTCTTAAAGGACTTGGTTATAATGCCACCTATTCCCACTATTCTTAATTGTTGATACAGATTCTATGGATGTTTGAATCAATGTACAGTGTGAGCTACCTAGAATCACTTAAGTAGCCAGGTTATAAATTATGGTAAATAAATATCCTCCACCTTCCCCTTTTATTTATGTTCTTGCCCAATAAAGAGTTCTTAAGCTTGCACATTATTTTGTGACCTTGAAGTGGCCTATGATTGGTACTGCTTTAATATGGATTTTGTCCATTTTCTTAGGAGCAATATAGGTATTTTTGTTTTTCCACAACACAAAGAAGCTTATATTTCCTTGTAATTTTTTAAAAGTAGCCTTTCTTGTTTGTTCTGAATAAAAAGGTATATTTTGACCTAAGTTCCATTTTCTATTAATAACAAGTCCACAGGTCAGTGCAGGCTTTTTCTTTCAGTTCTGATCTCCAGGAGCTGGGTGTAGGACAGGTGCTTCTTTCTTTTGACCTATTTCAGATTTCAGCATTGTGTTTAATAGGAATGCAGACTGCTTTTAAAGATTGGTTGTCATTAATAGAAATGCAGATGGAAAGCAGCTTTCTTCCATTAGTGTTTCATTGCAGAAAGGGAGTGCCACCTTTCCTCATGTTAATGTGCTTCAAAGACACCAAGAGACTGATGTGTATGAAATGTCTGACAATGGAGTAGAATTGCCAGTTACAGTATATACAATTCTATATAATTGTTAAGTTGCTTTTAAATCAACCTGTGTTATTTGTATTGCTGCTATTTTAATGTCACATATCCTTTTATGTAATTAAACCTAAGTGAAATTTCATGTGAGAACTTTGCTTTGAGATCTTCATTCTGTTTAGAGTAAATTATACCCTAGTTTTAAAAGCTATTTCATACTTTTATATACAAATGTATTTGCAATATCTATCGTGTGTTAAAAGTTAGTTGATTTTCTTTATGTTTTACAGAAGATAGTCCTCTGTTTGAAGGGCTATTGAAGGATAGGCCTGTATTTGAATGCATCATCTCCAAGTCTTAAAGAAGAACAGCAGAAAAGAAACTTGAAGTTGACCTGGACCTGGACTTGGACCTGGACAGCGGATTGCATAAATTATAGATTTCTAACACTTTTTTATAAAAAAAAAAGATTGCAATAATTGATGGCTGTTGTGGGTCTTCCGGGCTGTGTGGCCGTGTTCTGGAAGTTGTGGTTCCTAACGTTTCGCCAGCATCTGTGGCCAGCATCTTCAGAGGGCAGGAGCACAGATAGAAGCAAAATCTCTGTGCCCAGGTAGAGTGGCAATGTTCTATTTATAGAGCTAAATTATAGGAGATTAGGTGGGGTTTTTTGTTGTGTTGAAATGTTAACGAGTGGCTGATGAGCGTGATTAGCATGTTCATTGTGAGAAGTATTCCCATGTCCTGGTGGTTGGACTGAGTTCGTTGACCTTTTGCAGGCTGTGTTTTTCAGGACTGGTAGCCAGGTTTTGCTAATTTTTAAACTTTCTTCTTTTTTATTGTAACTGTGCTGGTGTTTGTGAATTTCAATGGCTTCTCTGTATAATCTGGTGTAGTGGCTTTTGGTGTTGTCCAGTATTTCTGTGTTTTCAAATAGGATTTTGTGTCCCGTTTGCTTGAGAGCATGTTCAGCTACTGAAGATTTTTCCGGTTGCTGTAGTCTGCAGTGTCTTTCATGTTCTTTTATCCTGGTGTGAATGCTTCGTTTTGTGGTTCCGATGTATACTTGTCCACAGCTGCATGGTATGTGGTATACTCCTGCAGCGGTGCGGGGGTCCCTTTTGTCTTTTGCTGATTTTAGCATTTGTTGTATTTTTCTGGTGGGTCTGAAGACTGTTTGAAAGTTGTGTTTTTCCATCAGTTTTCCCATGCGGTCAGTGACTCCTTTGATGTAGGGCAGGAATACTTTGTTTGTGGGGGGCTGTTTTTCTTCAGTTGGATGTTGTTTTCTTGGTTTGATGGCTCTTTTTATTTCATTCTTGGAATAGCCATTTGCCTGTAGGACCCAATTCAGATGGTTAAGTTCATTGTTGAGAAATTGGGTTTCACAGTTTCGATTAGCACGATCCACCAAGGTTTTGATCATGCCTCTCTTTTGTCGTGGGTGGTGATTGGAATTTTTGTGTAGATATCGGTCCGTATAGGTGGGTTTTCTGTATACTTTGTGTCCTAGTTTGAGGTCCGGATTGCGTATGACCAGCGTATCTAAAAATGGAAGTTTGCCATCAGTTTCTTTTTCCATAGTGAATTGTATATTGGGGTGGATGCCGTTTAGGTGGTCCAGAAATTTCTCCAGTTCTTCTTCAGTATGACTCCAAATTGCGAAGGTGTCATCCACGAACCGGAACCAGACTGTTGGTGTGATGGGTGCCGATTCCAAAGCCTGTTTTTCAAAGTGTTCCATGTAAAAGTTTGCTATGACTGGGCTCAGGGGGCTTCCCATGGCAACGCCATCCATCTGTTCGTAGAACTCATTCTCCCATTGAAAGTAACTAGTTGTTAGGCAGTGTTGAAATAAAGCTGTAATGTCTTCTGGGAAGATTTGCTTGATGAGTGCCAGGGTGTCCCTTACTGGCACCTTGGTAAACAGGGAGACCACGTCAAAGCTGACCAGTTTGTCCGTGTGGTTGAGTTTTAGGGTGCTGATTTTGTTGATGAAGTGTCCTGAGTCTTTGATGTGGGATGGAGTCTGTCCGATGTGGGTCTGTAAAAGGGTTGCCAAATGTTTGGATAATTCATATGTCGGGGAGCCAATGGCACTTACAATGGGTCTGAGTGGGATCGAGTCTTTGTGGATTTTGGGGAGTCCGTATAGTCTAGGTGAGAGAGCTTCTGTCTTGCAAATACATTGTAGTACGTTGGGATGCAGGGAGGAGCTCTTTATCAGTGTGTTGGTTTGCTTCATGATTTTGCTGGTCGGATCCCGTCTTATTGTTCTGTATGTGGTGGGGTCTAGTAATTCTCTGATTTTGTCTTTGTATTCATCTATGTTCATAATTACCGTGGCATTGCCTTTGTCCGCTGGAAGGATGATGGTGTCTGGGTCCGAATTGAGGGTCTCTATGGCGTTTCTCTCCTTCTTAGTAATGTTGCTGGTGGGGGGCTTTGCTTTCCTTAGGATTCTTGCCACTTCACCCCTTATTTCTTCTGCTTCTTCCTCTGGACGTTGGTGAATGGCTGATTCCACATTGGCAATGATATCTTCCACTGGAATTCTGGTGGGTGTAATTGCAAAGTTTCCTCCTTTGCTTAGGATGGAGGTTTCTTCAGGAGAGAGTAGGCGTTCTGTCAAATTGATGACAATGCGTGAAGTATCCAGTGCCGGTTTTGGTTGACTGTTTTGGCATTTGTTGAATTTTTGCTTTTGTCTGTTTGTGTAGTCAAAGATGTCCTTTTCCATTTTTCTGTAGGATATGGTATCAATCTTGTCCCAATCCTGGCTTCTCATTTTGTGACTAAGGCTCATATGTGTGTCGAATAGATCTTTTTCTGTGATGGCAAGGTTTCGGCGGGTTGTGTGAATTCTCTCGCGCAGGAGGGCTTGTTCAAGGCGGTCGTAAATGCGGCTGGCTTGTGACGATTTGAAGGTCCTTTTCGTTCTGAGAAAAGCTGGAATGGTCCTGGTATCTCTGCATCACACTAGGAAGGTTAAGGAGCAGAGAAGGTGTGCTTTTCTGTTCCGGAGTGTTTCCAGTCTCCGTGTCTGTCGGAACGTTTCCTCCCCGTAGAGGCGTTCAATGTATTGTCGAAGGCTTTCACGGCCGGAGTTCAATGGCTGTTGTGGGTCTTCCGGGCTGTGTGGCCGTGTTCTGGAAGTTGTGGTTCCTAACGTTTCGCCAGCATTTGGAATCGGCACCCATCACACCAACAGTCTGGTTCCGGTTCATGGATGACACCTTCGCAATTTGGAGTCATACTGAAGAAGAACTGGAGAAATTTCTGGACCACCTAAGTTTAAAAATTAGCAAAACCTGGCTACCAGTCCTGAAAAACACAGCCTGCAAAAGGTCAACGAACTCAGTCCAACCACCAGGACATGGGAATACTTCTCACAATGAACATGCTAATCACGCTCATCAGCCACTCGTTAACATTTCAACACAACAAAAAACCCCACCTAATCTCCTATAATTTAGCTCTATAAATAGAACATTGCCACTCTACCTGGGCACAGAGATTTTGCTTCTATCTGTGCTCCTGCCCTCTGAAGATGCTGGCCACAGATGCTGGCGAAACGTTAGGAACCACAACTTCCAGAACACGGCCACACAGCCCGGAAGACCCACAACAGCCATTGAACTCCGGCCGCGAAAGCCTTCGACAATACATTGCAATAATTGACTTTGAATAAACAGTGTTAAACAAAGTTCTGATGAAAACACCTGAATGACCTTTTTTTTTTTTACAGTCTTGGATTTCTACTCAGAGGAGGAAATGTGGAAGCACTGAGCCTGGAGTTCCTGTCCTGTTCAGAGGGACACATGTCAGCGTCTTGATTAATGGCCACCAGTTAAGCCGAGAGGGACTAAGGACTTGGTTCATAAAAGAACACTGAGGTGCAGAGGATGTTTTTGGAGACAACATCTATAGTATTTGTCTCCTTCCTCCTTTGTGGTGTGCCCAGAATCTTAACCCAGATTTTCACCCTGACTTCTGAACCTTGGCCTGCATTGTGATTATTTTCTTAATATGCTCCTGTGTATTGATTTACTTTTTAAACTCTCCTTAACTGTACTTTCAGTGCTCTTTTTCTTGCCCTATTGCTTTGTCTGACATTGTGTGTCCCAACTGTGGCTTGTTAGACTTCACTGCTCATGACCCCTCAGATGGGAGAGTCTGTATCAAACATAAAATTATAAACAACTGAATGTGACAACAACATGAAACAATGGAATGCATCTATAAACAGTTAACACTAGAATATATTCTGACCACAGATTTTCTGTCTGTTAAACCCACAGCCCTTAAACCCTCCACCTACTTTTAAGGACTAGGAATATAGTCAATTGTTCAGCACTGTTAACCATGATACAATGTTTGGTTTGTGTGTAAGTCTGAGTAGTACTCATGTTTAGGAGTAGATATCAAAGTTGTATTGTGAAAGGCTACAGATACTACTGATTCCCTATTGCAGAGTGAAACTCCTTCAGATGGACAAGGTGGGGAATGGAAAACAATTGACTGGCTAGATTAAGAGATGTAATGTACAGAACCTGGTTGCTCAAGGAAGAGAGTTGTCAAGGAAAAGATTTGTGAAAATTGAAAAAGGTCATTAATGGAAGTTATTTCTGAAACCATACCTGGGAGGAACCTTTGTCATTTCCAAATCAGTATAAGTAGGCAGCAATCTGGACCAGAAAAAAGTAAAAAATATATTTAAATTCCCCAACTCAGTCTAATTTAATAAGAGTTACTTGGTACTTATTATTTTGTCCCCATGGAATCAAGGTAAATTTGATATGACCTTTACTGATGTATTCCCATATACATACACACTGATGTATGTATTCCTATATATACACATACATACATATTACTGAAATTAGTATAACACTTTTATTTAGATGTCAGAATTGCTTTACTAACATTTTGAAAGCTCTGAAGTCTCATTTTTGAAACTCAGCTACTAAATATAGAATTAGATAAACCAAGAATTACAACTAAAAGAACAGCTGAGAGGCCCATCCATCCATCCATCCATCCATCCATCCATCCATCCATCGTGTGTGTGTGTGTGTGTGTGTGTGTGTGTGTGTATGTATATATATATATATATATATATATATATATATATATATATATATAGAGAGAGAGAGAGAGAGAGAGAGAGAGAGAGAGAGAGATACACATGCACACAAACTTCCCAAGGATAGTAGCTATACATTGTAGCTGGTTAATTAAGCCATCATGGACAAAGAATGCTATAGTAAGCATTCAATTAGAGCAACTCTTGACAAAGCTCCCCCCTCTGTTCTCAATTTACTCTGCTTGCTTCCTTATTATAGTGGTGAAAATAACAGGGAAAATAATGTGTGAGAAACCACATCAGGAATGACAGTCTCCTCTGCATGAAGCACAGTTTGGCATTTATTTCCTTTCTTTGAAAGAACTGGAACTATCCCATGCAATTTTCTTTTCTAGCAGCCCACACCATTTGCCTTTCCAGCTTCTTTGCAGATTGTAGGCAAAGTTTAAAAAATGCTGGATGTGAGGTTTCTCTCTAGTTGTGAAATGTTTGACAGGTAAAGAAAGATCTCCTGCCTAGGAAACAGGTTGAAGTTGTTCTAATCTTCCAAGGCCATGTATTAAATATTTACTACACACAGGTACATAAGGTATATTGTAATTACCATGAGCTTGTTAAGCCATGGTATTGTAGCTCATAACTGGTTTATATATTGATAATTTCTTGAAAACAGCAACAGGAACAAGAACAATCTGGAGAAGTATGTGAAGGAATACAATGTATTTTAAACTAATTTGTTTGGTGAGATTTTTAAAAATGTTAATACCCAGAGAATATATCTGGGATTTAAACTCATTGTGTTTCCACCTCCTGATCAAGAAAAACGAAATTCTTCAAAATGGGAGTATTCCCATCTTATCCTTTAGGGTAATTAAAGATGATATGCATAATTTGATTTTATGAGCATATTCATATCTAAGAAACAGTAAAGATTTAACCATGTTAAGTTGACACATGATTGATCTCCAAATGATTTCAAATACCAGCTATATAATAGAATGTTTTCCCCATAGGATTCAGCCTAAGCAATTAAAACTACATCTTCATTATACACTTTGTACCCCTTCAAACTAGTTTTAGTGATCACATGTCTGCATCTCCCATAAAAAAACAAAAGAAAATGTTTCCTTATTTGCTCACAAATGCTTACAAATACCCACACCAGTTTCTAGTTATGTTAGCAGTACAACAGAAAGCAAATACTGTATATATATTAAAAAATTCCCTTCTCACCCCTATGGGTGGTATGTGCCTTCCTCAACCTCGGGTCCTCTACCAGAGGCCTGGGAGTTTGAGGGTTCTGCGCAGTATCTTAACTGTTCCTAGCACTGCACTCTTCTGGACAGAGAGCTCTGATGTTGCTCCTGGGATCTGTTGGAGACACTCTCCCAGCTGAGGAGTCACAGCCCTGAGTGCTCCTACCACCACTGGGACCACTTTGGCCACTTTCCAAATCCTCTCTAGTTCCTCCTTCAGGTGTTGGTACTTCTCCAGCTTCTCATACTCCTTCTTCCTGATGTTGCTGTCACTTGGCACCGCTACATCTATCACCACCGCCGTCTTCTGGTCCTTGTCTACTACCACAATGTCTGGTTGATTGGCCAGTACCTGCCTGTCTGTCTGGATCTGGAAGTATCCAGGTGTATGTGTATGTGTATGTGTATGTGTATGTGTATGTGTATGTGTATATGTGAGAGAAAAGATGTAGGAAAGGATATTAAGGGTATCAGTCAAGGGGTAGTAAGCTGGAAGCAACCCAGGTAAATGTATAGCCAATTCCAAGAAATACTATTAATATTCTGATTTTTTAAAAAAATATTTTTTGCAATTATGCATTAACTATTATTCCTCCTGCCTGATCCTAGGTTGTTCAGGTTATTTTTGTTTGTTTTTATGTTATTCTTACTAATTAGCTACTCTTGTTTCTGTTGTGGGATTTCATTTCTTCAAAGTTTCAAAGGAAGTTGATGAAATTTTTATATATTTATTCTGGAAGGCCGATAGCAATATATGGTACATAACTCATGCAATGAATTACAGATTGGTGAAGGACAGAGCTCAGGGACCTACATATATTTTACATACAGAAGGTCTCAAATTCAGGTTCCAGCATTATATTTCTTCCTATAGGACTGTTGGATCTGAACATGAGGGTCCTCCCTCTTAAAATCATGAAGCACATTATGCCGTTTTGGATGAAGCAAGGAAAATCCCCTTCAAATTGTTCAATTCAGTTTAGAAAATGGATTGGGTTGGATTTGGATATTAGAATCAAATAATTGAATCAGACTGATTCACTCTGATTTTTATTTGATTTGGAATGGCAATTCAATTCAAAGAGTCAATCCATTTACTTTCTAATTAAAATTCTGAATCAAACTTCTGCACAGCTCTAATCTTATTTGTAATCTCTTGATTGATTGATGTGCTTCAAGGATGTATTACATTGCAGTGTGACTACTCTGTAAAATTAAAAGCATATTTTAAAAGATGAATATTTCAAAGTGAATTTTAAAAAATATTATAATAGCAACGGTATTAGATTCTGTCAAAATTTAAAACAGCAATTAAATAACATAAAACATCTTCCTGGTGAGAAAATCCTAGGAATAAAAGTAAATCACTGCCAATTATAATAAGGTAAAGGTTGCCCCCGCACATTTGTGCAGTCGTGTCCGACTCTAGGGGCCAGTGCTCATCTCTGTTTGTTAGCCAAAGAGCCAGCGTTGTCCAAAGATGCTTCCACGGTCATGTTGCCGCATGACGCACTTGAAACACTGTTACCTACCCACCAAAGTGGTACCTATTCATCTACTTGCATTTGCATGCTTTCGAATTGCTAGGTTGGCAAGAGCTGGAGCTCGTGTGGGAGCTCACTCCGTCACATGGGACTAGGGATTTGAACCTCCGAACTTGCAATCTTCCAATCGACAAGCCTGGCGTCTTACCCGCTGAGCCACCACACCCCTTTGCCAATTATAATACCCAAACATAAAACTTCTTAATGGTAGACTTCATAGTATGTACACCAGTGGACTATAACAAGACAAGGACAATTCTTAAACTACAATCCTGTTCTTTCAAGAGAAGGATTCCTGCATCCATTACACAATTATGCACCTCTATCAGATATTATTAGCTGGGAGTACATAATTTGTGGTGCCGGAGATATATTCCTCTCCCCTGCAACTTTCCTTTGATAGAAGGAAGAAATCATTTAATACATGTGGAACAATAATATTTTAATTCTGATCCATTAGATTTAATTAATTATATTAAAACTGCATTCAGTCAGACTCAAAATATGTGGTCCTGTATATCAGGGGCAATATGTTAGCAGCCGACTACTCAAAAGATTAGTGGAGCCTCTGGCTGAAAATACCCTTTTTTATTTTAAACTCTGTCATTACAAGCAGAGTTTAACCTACAGAAAACAGATTTTTTAAAAAAGCCAGTAATGAAAGGACTGAAAAGAATTTGGGCATTATATATTTAGTAATTATATGTTTACAAAGTTACTTATCTTTTCTTTATTTTGCCAGTGTAAGATATTTGGAGATGACTTCAGGATCCATATCAGAGTATAATGTGAAACGTTTTAGCTGCTCTTCCTTTGTTGTTTAGTTCTTGTTAATGCATTGATGACCCCAAATCTCTCCCTCTCACATGTATTTTGGCTGTCTTAACATGGGGAAACATTAATTTGGAATGAACTGCATTAAACAGATACATATTCATGATGCCTAATTCACAATTGCTGGCTTTCTAAAAATGGTAAAGAGTAGTACGTAAATATCCTGGAACCAAATAAATCAAGGGTTTCTATCCAATACTGACTTGTATACATTTTGTACATGAAGTGAAAAATTGAAAGGACACCATGCTCTGAGATCAGAGGCAGTGAAATGCTTCCCCCCTGAAATCAACTGTTTGAAGCAGGCTACTTTGGATGCCTAGCTCCCTGTTAAGTCCATCCTGCCTTTGTCTACCATAAATATAAAATAACATTACTTTACTTTACTTAAAAAAGGAAGCTTTCATATTTTACTTCCAATAAAATAATGTACCCAGTCCATTATACCTGGGAAACACAGCAGGACCTTTACCTTAGTAACAATAGTCAAGATGATGGGTCAGAGTTGATCTCCAATTTTAACCTCACTCTAACCCTTCACCTTCCAAATCCCCATCTTACTGCATTGTTTGTCCTGGAATTCCTCATGACAATGACCCTGAAACAGGATGTCATATCCTGGTTGTCAGTGTATTCAATAAATGCACCTGCAGCAGCTGTGCAATAATTTAACAATGAATAATAATTGAGGCAGGGGGTTCTGAAACCTAAATTTTGTAAGAAATATCCCAATAAAAATAGGAAAGATAATCCAAAACTAAATTGTAGTATCTGAAGGGGAAAATCTATCATGATAGAATAAGTCCAATTCATTGATTTCTCATGCTGAGTTACAATTCAAAATACTCTGCTCAAATATATTATTTGAGATCCAGGTAGTTCATCCACATAGAGAAGATTAATAATAATAAGAAGAACAAGAAGAACAATATATTAATAATACATTGGCTAACAATTGTATCCAGAGTGCACACATAAGTGTAACTCATCTAAGAAAATTTTATCCACACTAATAAGATATTTTACAGTAGTTCATTTTAAAGTTTAATAGCACATCCTTGAGAAACTCTTATGTTTATTTTCTCCTTGTAATGTATTAAAAAAAGAATAGCGATAAAGTTAGTTATCCTTAAAGTCTTTCTCCTAAGAAACTCTCAATAAATCGCTTTGTAACAACTGAAGAAAAGATCATCTCTTCCCTCTTCCCTCTTCCCTCCAACTCTGTTCCGTTTGTCTTTGAAGTTTACTCTTCTGCCTTTAATTACCTTTGATGGAGTGGTAAGAGTCTTTCCCCAGATCACTTTATATACTTAGGTTGATATATCATAAATGAGAAATCTTGTGCTTCAAGCAGCACTTTAAACTGTAAGGACACATCACATTGACATACACTCAATAATAACATTTCACAGCTTTTAACTTAGCTGGTAAGAGCTCCCCCCCTCCCCCCGAGACAGATGCCCCTTCCTGCCCCTGTACTGTTTTTTGCAGATAGAGTGATGTCTTTATTTAGGAAGTTAGAAAAAAATGCTTGGAGTCATCAGCGGTTTCAAGAACTCACTGCAGAAAGAGGGATAAAGCTTATTCAAAAGATGGATGACAGCTTCTCACTGGAGAATTATATAAAATGCTATTTCCCCATATAAAAAGAGTTGCTGCAATATAGAATGATCACATTATTCAAAAGACCATACCTTCCCCTCCCTCCCTCCCTCCCTCCCTCCCTCCCTCCCTCCCTCCCTCCCTCCCTCCCTCCCTCCCTTCCTTCCTTCCTTCCTTCCTTCCTTCCTTCCTTCCTTCCTTCTAAAATAAACTGAAATCTATGAGGTCATCCAGCAATTCCCATTGAGACAAATTGAAATTTCACTTTGTTTAAAGGGATTGAAAGAAAGACGGCTACTACAAGATTAAGATTTTTCAAGCAAAATCTCTAAAGAGCACTACATATGTATGAATTGATTTTAAAAAGCACTGTTCATAAAGTGTGACATTTAGAATGGTGTTTGACGGTGGATTTTCTTGAGCAAGAATATTGGAATTGAAGGAGAAAAAGGAATATGTTTACTGTCATTACATATATGCCATTTGTAATCCACTGAACAAACGATTTAACATTTAATGGCAGCAATTTGCTTATAGCTTGAATTTTTTACTGGTTTGCAATGAAGAATTCTTTGGCTCTGCCAGAGTAAAGATATTTCAGGTACTTAGGTCAGTCCTATAAATGTTTACTATCAAGCCAGTGTGATATAGTGGTTAAGGGAGTGGACTAGGACTACAAAACCCATGCTCACGCTCCCCCCACCCCCCCAACCATGGAAACATTGAGCCACTCACTCTTTTTCAGTGCAGCCTACCTCACAAATTGCTGTTGTGGGAAGATCTCCATGTCAGCTGCCTTGGGTTCTTGAGGAAGGGTAAGACATATACTGTATCTAATACAGGGCTTTCCAAAGTTTTCCCGTGGCGACACACCAACTGCCGTTGGTGTGTCACCACAGGAAAACCCGGAAGTGCCGCCATTGCGGCAGTGCACAAAAACCCGGAAGTGCTGCTGCCACTTTCGTTTTTTGCGCGCCGCCGTTGGTGTGTCGCCGCGGGAAAACCCGGAAGCGCTGACGATGATCAGCGCTTCCGGGTTGTGTGGCGACACACCAGACTGTGTGTGGCGACACACTTTTGTGTCGCGACACACAGTTTGGAAAGCTCTGATCTAATAAATAAATAAATATAGAAACTTCAGCACCCAAACCAGTATGTCCTAAGGGTTGAACTAGTTATGCCATGATAGTATGGATGGTTGGCACAAACAGTAACTATCATTATAAAAAGAAAGCACACCGTGATTATTAAGATCAGGGGTGGGCAACGTCAGGCCCCCGGGCCGTATAAGGCCTGCGGGGCTCCTGCCTAAGGCCCGCGGGGCTCCCGCCTGCAAACCCTGCCCCTTCCATGCAATTGGCTCCCGCCTGCAAACCCCGCCCCCCAGTGCTTGTGATTGGCTCCCGCCCACAAACTCCAGCCCCTGGTCTGCGGAAATCCCAGAAACCCCACCCCCCACCCCCCTGGTCCCCGTTATAAATATCCAAATGGCCCTTGGCAGAAAAAAGGTTCCCCGCCCCTGATTAAGATGAATGGTAATGGACAGAAAGTTAAGCAGCATTATACTGGGGCAAATCAGTAGAAGACAGCCAGTTTGGTGTATAGGTTAAGGCACCAGACTAGAAACTGGGAGGCTGTGAGTTCTAGTCCTGCCTTAGGCATAAAGCCAGCTGGGTGACCTTGGGCCAGTCACTCTCTCTCATCCGTAGGAAGGAGGCAATGGCAAACTACTTCCAAAAAACCTTGCCAAGAAAACTGCAAGAACCTGTCCAGGCAGTCACCACGAGTCAACTCAAAGGCACAAAAAAAAAAAAAAATCACTAGAGGTCTTCAAATAGAGACTGGATGGTCAAGTGTCAGAAATGCTACAGTAGAAGTTGCACTGAACGAGAGGTTAGACTAGGTAATGTTTTGATCCTATGGAATAGCTTATAGCTGCTGTGGAACTTGCAACTTACGGAGTTCCTAAATTTTGTTACACTCAGATATGATTTAGAAGGGTGCTATGCCTATGAAAGTTTGTCTTACACAGATAGTAATATAATTCTGTTATTCCCTATTATATTATGTTGGATGAAAGAAGCTGGAATTGGCAAGATGTTCTCCCTTGCAAAATCAGATTAATTATAGGTTGGAACCAGATGTGCCCAATATAATTTTTTACTTGTTCCTTTCTATCAAATGGCTACCATTCATTCTTAAATTTCCAGAGAATTGGCAAGACAACTCTATAGGAAGGGATTTATTTCAGACAATTTAAGCTTTTAGCTACTTTAATAAAAGATAGGAAACAGTTATTATGGGATTTTCAAGTGAATGGCAGGCGATACCAACAGCTAGCATGACAGAGATTTGGTTGTGGTGGAGAAATAGGCTTTGCGCTTCCTTCCAAATGGTGGGGGCCTTCAAGAGCAATCACAATAAAAAGAGATGTTCTGGCATCCTCATGTCAACTGTCCTAGATAGAGCATCAAGATCTTTATTTGCTTATCTTTTTTGTTGCTTGACCAGAACCCATTTTTCCACCAAAATAAGCAGAAAGTTAACCGTATATTAGTCACAGCTGGTTAGCATAAGAATGTTTGCCAAGCTTTCAGATTGGATGAAGGCATTTGGTTTTCCATATACTCTGTTGTGATTCTTTGGAGCAGAGGAGAGATTATTATGGGGAGACTGGTACTTAGTCAGAATTGGTGGGGCACTGTGGGTAGGGTGAGAATGGATTACTATAACCTGCCCCTAATATTCTTTCCTTTTATTGCTGTAAGCCTCCTTAAGTGCTTATATAAGCAGAAAAGTGGGATATAAATGTATTAATGAGAACGACAACAATAAAAATAATCTCACTTGCCTTCCACCAGGATATACTGTTTTTCATATTGTTCTGGTAATTTTCTACCTTTGGTTCTAGGCTACTTTGTTTAAATTATTATTTTTCCTTTTGAGGGCCATGGTGGGCAAGGTGATCTCACTGTAGAAGTCTGATGTGGGATTTTTAGGCTGTTTTTTTCACTGGTTCTTGGGGGAGGGGCTTGGTCTATATGTTTTGAGGGGTGAGTTATGGTTTATAGATGTATTCAGCATATTGGAGGTTAAAGCTCCAGTTCATAGTACTTCTTCAATTGATGAAAAATTATATCACGATTAGCTACTAAATTTCAGTAGCATCGTTTGGGGGCAATTTTTGCTGCCAGAAGCAGTGGGTCTGGGGTTGCAGGCAGGCTGCAAGTTTTCTATGAGTTTATCACTTCTGATTTTGAGTATGGGCACAGTTTGGCAGGCTTACATTGTCACTTGGGATATAATAAGCAATAAACCATTCATTTTCCTAAAAATCTCATTGGCTCTTGAATTTTGATTCGCAATCTTCCAGCAATTTTCTTCTTGAGGAAAAGGGAAAAAAACTTCAGTGACTACTGCCAGAGCACAAAGCATTTGTTACCATTACTCTTGATGCATTGCTTGTCACAGTTCAGTCTTCAGATAAATAAAATAACTTGTGTTGCCTCTCACAACAAGGAATATCAACTCCAGATAACAATGTTGTAGAGGATATGATAAATTCATATGATAATGAACAGCTAGGATGCAGTGGTGACTCGCTTGCAAACTAGGATACAATCTCCAGGATTCAAAGTTATTTTTTTGCAGTTGCAGGATATCCCACTAAGAGCAGAGACATCACACTGACAACAAAGGTCCACATAGTTAAAGCAATGGTATTCCCCGTAGTAACCTATGGCTGCGAGAGCTGGACCATAAGGAAGTCTGAGCGAAGGAAGCTAGATGCTTTTGAACTGTGGTGTTGGAAGAAAATTTTGAGAGTGCCTTGGAGTGCAAGAAGATTAAACCAGTCCATACTCCAGGAAATAAAGCCAGACTGCTCACTTGAGGGAATGGTATTAAAGGCAAAACTGAAGTACTTTGGCCACATAATGAGAAGACAGGATACCCTGGAGAAGATGCTGATGCTAGGGAAAGTGGAAGGCAAAAGTAAGAGGGGCCGACCAAGGGCAAGATGGATGGATGATATTCTGGAGGTGACGGACTCGACCTGGGGGGAGCTGTGGGTGGCGATGGCCGACAGGAAGCTCTGCCATGGGCTGGTCCATGAAGTCATGAAGGGTCAGAAGCGACTGAATGAATAAACAACAACAGGATATCCCACATGAGCCTTGATAGTATTATGTGGTAGATTTCAGAACATTCACAAACTGCTTTAGAATATCAGAAACATCTGTCCAATAGCTGAATGATAATTATGATGATTTGAGCTTTAATGCTACTAACAAATGTAAGCTAAACATTCACTTTCTCCAGGACTGTAATTTTCTACCTCCACTGCCTGATTCAACTGCTCAACTAGCACAAATTGAGCCATCTGCTATGAGGAGTCTCTTTGGAATTTTTTGATTCTTTTGCCCCTCTGCAGATAAGATTTCTTCGAGGGAGCCCTGAGAATTTGGGAACACTCCCCACCCCATCTACATATAACTGATTAAGAAGCTCAGGCATTGGCTTTGGGGATAACACTTTCCTATAATGTGAGAGGATTCCTTCCTATTCAATTCTGCTGCTGGGTTGCACCAACAATATCTCAGGGCACTGGATAAATTCAGTGCAGAGAAAACACTGATAAGCGCTTCAGAACAGAAAGGAACACAATGTACTTAATTCATAGGGCTTACAAAGAGGCACAAGACAGAAAACATTAAACAGCTACATGCACCCTTTATTTGAAGGACATGAAAAAAAAATTCCTAGCTAGGAATGTCAGTATTCTGGGATTTCATTTTCTCTTTTACACATAAATATATGTCTGTTTGTATGTGCATTGATTTTTATCGCTGCTGAAATAAATGAGTCCACAACATTTAGGGACATTATGAATACTTGGATGACAGTAGCAAGCTCTTAGGATAAGGGGACTTGGTGAATTTCCTGTGTTTACAATTGTAACATTTACAATAGCATGTATCTAGGCTACTTCTGGGGCTGTCCTGCTCCTAAAGAAACTGGCAGAAGATCCACAAATGTACAGTGTGCTGTATAACATGGTGTATACCCTGTTAGATTTTTGTAGAAAATTGATGAAATTAGCTTTTAGGCTCTGATCATCCCTGAAGAGGAATGCACACAGCATATATATTGCCTGCTGTTCCACAAAAAAGTTGTTGATTGGTGCTATTAAAGCTTAGCTTGACAAAGTCGAAATTCAGCAAGAAAGGAAGTGAGGAAGGCCACACATGACACGTTTTGAAGTGAAAAGGATCAAGTCCAGAAAGAAATCTGAATGGACAATTAGCCCACTTCGATGGGAGAATTCCTCTGATGATGAGGCAAACTTTAAAAAAATCAAGCTCTCAGGGAGACTAGATATTTCATAGAAGTCCTATCTTTGATATATGTGTAATATTGCTAGCAATGCATACTCCTTTATTACTCTAAGTCAGTATAACTTTGGGGAGGAAATACATAATTTTATTGATTTGTTTTTAGCAGCCTATAGAACTTATTTCCAATGTTCTCACTTTCTTTACTTCAAATTGTTTTAAACATCTTTGGGGGAATTATATTTTTAATTGTAGCTGTACAATGAATATTTTATGAACTACATTCATAGGGTAATCATGGAAAAAAGAATTCTAATCCTAAATAAGATGTTGAATAATAATTAAAACTACAGAAGACTTGATTAACAGTGTTAAGGGATTAGAAATGAGAATTAAAGATGGCCATGAGCCCTGGGGTAAATTCAAGGACTTCAAACACCTTTTTAAAAATTGTGGTTTTTAAAAAGATTAAGAAAATTACTGGACTAGAGATTTCCTCCTAGGAAACAATCTATGAAAAAGATGTTAAAATGTCAGAAAGTAGTTTTCCAAATCTATCAATGAAAAATTCTATCACAAAATTAATTTGTATATCTGATCGGAAGGATGGAAGATGAACATTAACTGAAGTTTAAATGTCTCACTGTTTATTGGGCTGTGTCAGTCTCCAAACACAAAATAAGGTAGTGTATATGGATTCACAGCTAGCAAGCGATATGCCTCATATTTGTTTTTTTAAAAAATTGGGGGTTTTATTGTCTTTACGATATTTTGAGCATTTGACAAGGAAAAAAATAGAATTTTTCTTTCTCTTTATTGTATACTAGTGCAGTGCTGGTAGTTCTACCAGAAGATTGGCAAGGAGGAATTGGGTAGTAGCATGTACCTCTTTATCTTAGGTGCATGGTACATAGGACTCTATATGACTTCCTGAATAGAATTTCTGAGAAAGATATTAAAATCACTCAAGGCAAATTACCAAAAGTTTTCTTTGGTTTGATGGACAATTTAAGACATATGGAGACAGAAAAATTGCAATTCAAGAAAGTACACCT
Source organism: Charina bottae (assembly GCA_023362775.1). Taxonomy (NCBI): domain Eukaryota; kingdom Metazoa; phylum Chordata; class Lepidosauria; order Squamata; family Charinaidae; genus Charina; species Charina bottae. The sequence goes on from JALMGJ010000025.1 coordinate 9,244,779, forward strand.
ACTTTTCTGAAAGACATAGATCCTTTTCAAGAATAGGTATCATGTGGATTTTGAAGAATTTGGCTACTAAGGTTTCTAAAGTAGAGATATTACCAAATACTTTTTTGGATCATAATCCTGTGAGTTTGGTTTATAAAAGGAAATCCAGTTCTTTTAGATGGAGACTAAACGAAATATTGCTACAGAAAGAAGCAATAGCGGAGGACTGTAAAAAGAAATTAAAAGAATTTTTTGAAAATAATTTAAACAAAGGTACTGATTTAAGAATGGTTTGGGATGCAAGTAAAGCTTTTACCAGAGATTATTGCATACAACATAATAGTGAACTCAGAAAGAAGAGGCAAGAGAAAACACAAGCTATTTTGATGTAGACAGGAAGTGGACAGGGTTCTCGGGTCTGTAAATGCCACCACTTGCCAATTAGATCCTTGTCCCTCCTGGCTGGTGAAAGCAGCTCAGGAGGTGACGAGTGGGTGGGTCCAGGTGATGGTGAATTCATCCTTGGGGGAGGGAGTGTTTCCAGCGGCCTTTAAAGAGGCGCTGGTGTGCCCCCTCCTCAAGAAACCATCACTGGACCCTACCATTCCGGACAATTTTCATCCAGTCTCCCACCTTCCCTTTTTAGGGAATGTGGTTGAGAAAGTGGAGGCGTTGCAGCTCCAGAGGGTCCTGGATAAAACAGATTATCTGGAACCTTTTCAGTTGGGTTTCAGGCCCAGATATGGGATGGAAACAGCCTTGGTCGCACTTATGGATGATCTCTGGTGGGAGCGGGATGGGGGCAGTGCACCCATCCTGGCTCTCCTTGACCTCTCAGCGGCTTTTGATACCATCAACCATGGTATCCTTTTGGGTTGGCTCAGGGAGTTTATTTATTTATTTATTTATTTATTTATTCAATTTATTCCCCGCCCATCTCCCATACAAGGGACTCTGGGCGGGTCACAACAATCAAAGTTAAAAACAATACAATAATTTTAAAAAATACAATATAAATAAATAAAATACAAGATGGGGGACGTAGGGAACGTAGCATAGTGTTGCTACGGGGCTAGCCAACCCCAAGAGGCACTCCCGCCTCCGTTGTCCCAGGCCAGGTGGCAGAGCCAGGTCTTAAGGGCCTTCCGAAAGGTCAGGAGGGAGGGGGCCAGTCTCACCTCCGGGGGCAAGATATTCCATAGGGCGGGCGCTATCGCAGAGAAGGCACGCCTCCTGGACCCCGCTAGATGGAATTCTCTTGTTGAGGGGGTCCGAAGCATGCCCTCTCTGCATGCACGGGTGGGGCGGGCTGACGTTATTGGGACGAGACGGTCCCTCAGGTACCCTGGTCCTATGCCATGTAGGGCTTTAAAGGTGATCACCAACACCTTGAATTGGACCCGGAAGCAAACTGGCACCCAATGCAGCTCGCGAAGCAGAGGTGTTACATGGGCCGATCTCTTGGCCCCCATAACTGCTCGCGCCGCCGCATTCTGCACCAGCTGAAGCTTCCGGATACTCTTCAAGGGTAGCCCCATGTAGAGCGCATTACAATAGTCTATACGGGAGATGACAAGGGCGTGAGTGACTGTTCGGAGGGCCTCCCGATCCAGGAAAGGGCGTAACTGGCGCACAACTCGCAGCTGTGCAAAGGCCCTCCTGGCCACGACTGCCACCTGCTCTTCGAGCAGGAGTCGCGAGTCCAGGAGGACCCCCAGATTCCGCACTGGATCCGAGTGGGGTAGTGCAACTCCACCCAGAACCAAAGATGACAACTTCCCGGATCCAGGGGGGCCGTCAATCCACAGCCACTCCGTCTTACCAGGGTTCAGTTGAAGCCTGTTGTTCCCCATCCAGACCCCCACAGCCTCCAGGCACTGAGATAAGGCATTGACCGCATCACTTACTTCACCCGGGATGGAGATGTATACCTGGGTATCATCAGCATATTGGTGATACCTCATCCCGTGGTGACGGATGATCTCGCCCAGCGGCTTGATGTAGATGTTGAATAGGAGAGGAGAGAGAACCGACCCCTGAGGCACCCCACAAGTCAGGGGTCTTGGGTCAGCTCTATCCTCTCCTATCAACACCGACTGGGAACGGCCCCGGAGGAAGGAGGCGAACCAGCGCAGAACCACGCTGCCCGCCCCCAACTCCTTGAGCCGTCCCAAAAGTATACCGTGGTCGACGGTATCGAAAGCCGCTGAGAGATCTAAGAGAGCAAGGATGGACGCACTCCCTCCATCCCGCTCTCGCCAGAGATCATCCATAAGCGCGACCAATGCAGTCTCTGTCCCATGTCCCGGCCTGAAACCTGACTGGAAGGGGTCCAGATAATCCGTTTCCTCCAGAATCCTCTGGAGTTGCAACGCCACCACCTTCTCAACCACCTTTCCCAAAAAGGGAAGGTGGGAGACTGGGCGAAAATTGCCCAGGATGGTAGGGTCCAGGGATGGTTTCTTGAGGAGGGGGTGCACCAGCGCCTCCTTAAAGGCAGCCGGGAACACCCCCTCACTCAAGGACGAATTTATAATCGCCTGGACCCAGCCACATGTCACCTCACTAGCTGATTTTACCATCCAGGAGGGACATGGGTCAAGTTGGCATGTGGTGGCGTTTACAGTCCGGAGGATCCTGTCTACTTCATCAGGCCCAACAGGATCAAACTGCTCCCAGATAACATGGCAAGTACGGGCCTCTGGCATCTCCCCAGATCTTGTCTCACGCTTGGAGTCCAACTTGGAATGAATCTGAGCGATTTTGTCCTGCAGATGCTCAGAAAACTCTTCCGATCGGCCCTGTAAATGGGTCTCCCCTTGCTCCTGACCCAAAAGTGATCTTGTAATCTTAAACAGGGCCGTCGGGCGGCATTCTGCGGACGCAATAAGAGCGGAGAAATATTCACGTTTCGCCGCTCTTACCGCCACAAGGTAGGCCTTAACTGCGGCTCTAGATTGTGTCCGGTCAGATTCAGTCTTCGTCTTTCTCCAGCGGCGCTCTAGACGTCTCTTAACCCTCTTCAAGGTCCTCAACTCATCCGTAAACCACGGTGAGTGGCGGGCCGAACAGGGCCGGAGAGGTCGCACAGGCGCGATCTTATCCAGAGCCCTGGCCGCTTCCCTATTCCAGGCCGCGGCCAGGACCTCCACTGGACCGTGAAGCAAGTCCTCGGGAATAACCCCCAGCTCCTTCTGAAACCTCACTGGGTCCATCAGTCGCCGAGGGCGGACCAATCGAGTAGGTCCCACCTCCCTGCGGAGTGGGGCAGCAGAAGAGAGTCTCAGGGTCACCAGGGCGTGGTCTGACCATGACAATGGGGAAAGATGTAACTCTCCCCTCAGATCACATTGCCACTGCTCGGACAAGAAAACTAAGTCCGGGGTGAGACCACTGTCACGAGTCGGGTCACGAATAATCTGAGACAGGCCCATAGCTGCCATGGTAGCCATGAACTCCCGGGCCGCCTCCGAGGACTGCCCCAGGGACGGCAGATTGAAGTCCCCCAGAACCATGAGTCTGGGGAACTCCACTGCCAACCCCGAGACGGCCTCGAGCAGCTCAGGCAGGGAGGTCGCTACGCAGCAGGGAGGCTGGTACAGCAGCAACACTCCCAACTGTTCTCGTGAACCCAACTTGAAGAACAGGGTCTCACACCCGGCCACTTGTGGAGCAGCGCCCCTGAAGGCCACAAGGGACTCTCGGATGACAACTGCCACCCCTCCTCCCCTGCCCCGGTGTCTCGGCTGATGCCACACCCGAAACCCGGCTGGGCACATTTCCGAGAGGGCTACTCCCCCCTCTGGGCCCAGCCAGGTCTCGGTAATACACACCAGGTCAGCCCCATCCTCTGTGATTAAATCACTTATAAGGGGGGCCTTGTTATTCACCGACCTGGCGTTCAGCAGCAACAGTCGGAGACCGGAGCCCACGAGGATCTGCTTACCAGGGCCTGGGTATGAACACGGGGGGCCGGAACGCGCCACCGGTAACAAACACCGGGGGCGCCTTCCCCGGTAATGGCTCGCCCTCCGGTTCCCGTCATACCGTCCCCTGCCCGTCACCACCTGAATCAAATGGCCCGCCCCCCAGCCCCCCGAGATTCCCAACTCTGGCCTAGTAGCCTCCACTCCCAGGCCTCCGGAATTCTTGGGCTTAATCAAGGGTCCCTTATCCCATTCACCCATCATCCAATCTCACAGCAAATCGGGTAGTGACAAGACCCCCCAGTGCACCAGCTCACGCTCTCGGCACTGTAAGGATCCCGCACCACCCCCAGTCACGCTCTGTACCTCTCCCTCGACTTCTCTCACTGGTCAGGGAGAGGTACCAACACTCACCAGCAATCACTCCTACCCCACCTCACTCTCACTCAGGGGGGTACTCTTACCAAACCATACAGTCTTGGTTCCCCCCACCTCGTCTCTCACCCAGTGGGGGGTCCACATTCATACTAAGGGACCCCTATACACCCTCTGCCACCTTATATTAAATGGGAAGCTGTCCAGGTCTTCATAGGGGTCAGTCCATGTTGATGTTATTTTTCGTATGTCCTGGTCTCCTGGGCTCCAGCCTCCGCCCCATCTGCACCTTCCAGGGCCGCAGGGTTCGCCTCCAACTCCAGCCAGTTGTAACATCAAGGCTTCCAGCCCTCTCTAGAACCGGCCCAAGAAAAGTCCAGCTTGTCTGCGGGGGGGGGCTCGTCTGAGGACTCCGCTGCAACAGACCGGGATCTCTCCGTACCACGCCGGCTCCACTAGGCCCCACCAACTCCACTGGCCTAGTCCGGACCCCGACGGTCTCCGCCTCCAGCGATCGAAAACAGAGCCCCTCAGCAACCTCCGTCAGACTTCAGCTCTGCAAACTCTGCAAGCTCTGCCAGCCCAGCTCGATGACCAACAGCCTCCAGTCTCTAGCCTCCAGTCGCGTCCGGCAGCCTCCTGCAGTTCTGGTCTTTGGTGGGCTCCCGGCCTTTATCAGCTCCGCCGGCCTAGCTCCGGCCCAGCTGGCCCAGCTCCGGCCCAACTCGAACCCCCAAACTCCGGCCCGCAACAGACCTCAGAGGGCTATGGCGTCTTCGGTAACTCACCGGGCTCCTTTCCTTGTGCGGATTCACGGAGCTCCAACCCGGACACACGATCTCGCCCCTGCACTCCCCTCGGAGAAAGCCACTCAGCACCAGCACCAGCACCTCTCCAAACCCCAAAGGTGAATTTTTAGGGGTTTTTCGGTGGGTTTCGGTGGGTTTTTCGGCTTTCCCGGAACGGTCAGTGGCCGCGCTGACTTGCGGCCGCCATCTTCATCTTCATCATTTAATAGAGTTGACAATGGAGTTGGGGGTGGGTGGCGTGGTTCTGCGCCAGTTCGCCTCTTTCCTCCAGGGCCAGTCCAAATCGGTGTTGATAGGGAGCGAGAGATCCGACCCACAGCCCCATCTTTGTAGGGAGCTGCAGGGTTCGGTACTCTCTCCGCTCCTTTTTAACATCTACATGAAACAGCTGGGTGAGATCATCCATCACCACGGGATGAGGTATCATCAATATGCTGATGATACTCAACTATACATCTCCATCCTGGGTGACATAAGTGATGCTGTGACCACCCTCTCTCAGTGCCTAGAGGCTGTGGGGGTCTGGATGGGGAGCAACAGGCTTCAGCTGAACCCTGGCAGGATGGAGTGGCTGTGGGTTAGGGGCTCCCGGGTATCCAGGAATTTATCTTCTTTGGTTCTGGATGGGGTTGCACTGCCCCAGACAGACCTGGTGTGGAACCTGGGGGTTCTCCTGGACACATGACTCCTGCTCGTGTTGTGCACCAGCTCCGCCCCTTCCTGGATCGGGAGTCCCTCCTAATGGACACTCATGCCCTGGCCATCTCCCATATAGACTTCTGCAATGCGTTCTACACAGGGCTACCCTTGAAGAGTATCTGGAAGCTACAACTGGTCCAGAATGCAGCCACGCGAGCTGAGCAATCTTTGGAGCCCTACAGTTATTGGTGCCTCCAGATCGGCACATATAACACCATTGCTGTGCGAGCTGCACTGGGTACCAGTTTTCTTCTGGGTCCAATTCAAGGTGTTGGTTATCACCTTTGAAGCCCTACATGGCATGGGTCCACGTTACCTGAGGAACCACCTCACCCCCATTACATTGACCCATCCCACCCAGTCAGGCAGAGAGGGCATGTTACGGACCCTGTCTATGAGGGAGTGTCAATTTACATGGTCCAGGAGGAGGGCCTTCTCTGCCGTGGCACCCACCCTTTGGAACAGCTTACCCCCAGAGGTTAGACAGGCCCCCACTCTCCTGGCCTTCCGCAAAGGGGTGAAGACATGGTTATGCCTCCTCGCTTGGAATGGGACTGGGGATAGCCATTCCTGGGGGTGGCTGGCATCATGATCGTGCCAAGGATAAGATTTTATAACCAACTTGAATTATATATTTTATATTTTTGTATTTTTATACTTGTGTTTGTTTTTACGTGTATTTATACTTGTGTTGATATTATATTGTAGTGTTTTTATTGACTGTCATTTTATTATCTGTAAACCACCCAGACTCATGGTACACGAGATGGGCAGTAAAGAAATTTGACAAATAAATAAACAAATAAATAAATAAGATAGGGAAATATCAAGGGTCAAAATCAAGGCCCAGGAAGTACAGGCCTTCACGGACCATATAAACACTATAGATGCCAACATTAGGTTCACCAGAGAAGACACCAAGGACAATAGACTGGCATTCCTAGACTGTGAAGTCCTCATTGGGACCGGTGGCAAGCTAGAAATAGGGATCTACAGGAAACCCACACACACAGATCAATATCTGATGTTTGACTCCCACCATCCACTGCAGCACAAACTAGGAGTCATCAGGACATTGTCACACAGAGCAGAAACCATCCCCACCTCCATGGATTCCAAAAAGAATGAAAATCAGCACCTGAGAACAGCTCTGAAGGCCTGTGGATATCCAAATTGGGCCTTCACTAAATCTAAATCTACCAGACCTAAAACAGCGACAGATAGGGCTGAGACTCAGAGTAAACGAAAGAACCTGGTCATTCCTTACATGGCTGGCGTGTCTGAAAAGATAAAACAGATATTTGGCAAACACCACATACCTGTATATTTCAAACCCACCAACACACTAAGACAGAGGCTTGTACACCCCAAAGATCAAACTCCAAAACACAAGAAAAGCAATGTAGTTTATGCAATCCAGTGCAGTGAGGAGTGCTCTGAACTCTACATTGGAGAAACCAAACCACCTTTGTACAGGAGGATGGCCCAACACAGGAGAAGTAACACCACAGGACCAGAGTCAGCAGTTTATCTTCATCTAAAGGAAAAAGGACATTCATTTGAGGACATAAATGTTCACATTTTAGACAGAGAAGATAGGTGGTTTGAGAGAGGGGTCAAGGAATCCATTTATGCCAACTTGGAAAATCCTTCCTTGAATAGAGGTGGGGGCCTCAGGCACAATCTTTCCCCTATTTTCCTCCCTGCTTTGTCTTCTGTGCCTAGGAAGATTAAGACCATTTCGCAAGCTCAACAGCAGCATGGTAATCTTAACGATCCTCCTTTAGATGATAAAGGGACTTAGAAACAACATCTCAAAATAACCATGACCTAGCCCCAGGTGTAAGGTCACACAGCCACCTAGAAACATATTTTAGGATTCCCTTACTAACTTTGCTCAGACTGAAGAAGCTCCTTGGATAAGGAGCGAAACGTTTCCACTGAGAAAATAGAAATCCAGTTGACATGATTCAAACTACAGACAATTCCACCTGGATGACTGAGAACCTTCATAGACATAAAGATAGGGAAATGAACCATTAAAGAAATTTCCAGAGGTTAGAAGTATTTCTCAACAAATTAAGCTTTTACAATAACAGTTATCGATGTTAACAGTAGGAGAAATGGAAATGAAAATGAACTATGTAAAGCAAAAAACTTTGAGTTTGCAACAAACCAGGGAAATGGTTGGCATATATATTATGAAAGGAAAAGAAAAGAAATGATATTGAAACTACAAGACCGATATACTGTTTTAACGGATAGCGTGTCCATGCAAATAGCATTTCATCAATATTATTCTAACTAGTATAAAGCAAGTGACATCGAGAAAATAGATGAATAGCTGAAGAAACAAAATTTACCAAGGATTACAGAGGAACAGAAACAGATTATGAATGGACCTATAACAATAGGAGAAGTTTCTGAAACTATAAAAAAGATTAAACCAGGAAAGGTGCCTAGACCAGATGGATTATCAGGTTGTTTTGTTTTGAGGATTAACTTTTTCACCCTTTACAAAATACAGTGAACTCTATCTTACAGGGAGGAAAGATGCTAGAGAGTTGGAAAGAGACCAATATAGCACAAATACCTAAAGAGGGACAAGATGTGACTTTAACAAGAAAGTATAGGCCAATATCATTATTGAATAATGACTATATCATTTACAGTGATCCTGGCTGATAGACTGAAAATAATTATGCAAGAATTTATTCATGAGGATCAATGTGGGTTTTTACCTAAAAGATAGTTAAAGGACAATCTTAGAAATGTGTTGGACATTTTGGAATATTTGGAGCAACAAAGTGAAAAACAAGCCACATTGATTTTCCTAGATACAGAGAAGGCCTTTGACAATTTGAATTGGGCTTTCCTGTTCAAGGTTTTGGAAGATAAGAACTTTGGAGAGAACTTTATGAAATGGATAAGATTGATTTATACTTCACAGAAAGCACAAAAACTGTTAATGGAGATTTAACAAAGCCTTGTGAGATAGAAAATGGAACAAGACAGGTATGCCCACTATCTCCTCTCTTGTTTATTTTGGTTCTTGAAATACTGAATAAAGATATAAGACAAGATGAGAGAATTGTGGGAATAAAGTTTTAAAAAGAAACTTATAAGTTAAGGGCTTTTGCAGATGACTTGGTGTTAATTTTGGAAGATCCTTTAAAGGGAATGAAACATTAATGAGAAAACTAAAAGAATTTGGTGCATTAGCAGGTTTTAAGATCAACAAAGGAGAAGACGAAGATGTTAACAAAGAACATGAAAATAGAAGATCAAACAGAATTGATGAATAAAACAGGTTTTAAGATGAGAAGAAAGTAATCTGGGTATCATTATGACAAATATGAATTGTATGTTATTTCAAAATAACTGTGTTAAGACTTGGAATGAAGTTTAAAAGGATATGTTAAGATGGGAGAAACTACAATTGTCATTGCTGGGAACAATTTCTGTGATAAAAATGAATGTTCTGCCTAGAATGATGTTTTTGTTCCAGACAATACCTGTTTCGACAACTGATGCACCATTTAAACAGTAGCAAAAGGATATATCTAAATTTCTGTGGCAGGGGAAAAAACCACGACTTAAATATAAGGTGTTACAGGATGCAAAGGAAAGTGAAAGATTGGGTTGTCCTGATTTGAAATTGTATATTGTATCTTGCTGTTTGGTTTGGATGAAAGAGTGGGCGCTGCTGAGAAATAGAAGGCTTTTGGAGTTAGAAGGACATGACATGAAATTTGAGAGGCATGGGTATTTGTGGTACAACAAAGTCAAGGTTAATGTGGATTTTAAAACTCATTATGTTAGACGTGCCAAATAGATACAAATCCAGGTTGTGCCTGAAAACACTTTTGTGGCTCTCAGCACAAGAAGGATTTTATAGACCAGAAATAATAGGCAAATACAAATGGATAACTTATTGTGAGATACTAGAATTTTGTCAAGGAGAATACAAAATAAAATCAAGAACTGATGGCAGAGGGACATAGTTGCTAAAGGTTTTCTTATTTATAGTTGTTAGAAAGATTTAAACTAGACAAAAGAGTTTATGGTTTTGAACATTGTAAGACTGAGTTTGAAATGGAACTATGTACAAATGATGAACATATAATTGCTAAAATGTATAAACTTCTATTGAAATTTGAAACAGAAGAAGTGAAAGAATGTATGATAAAGTGTGCTAAATATTTTGGTTATAATGTACAGATGGAACAATGCGAAAATATGTGGCTGAAAGGATTGAAATTTGCATTATGTTATAATCTTAAAGAGAATTTTTACAAAATGATGTACTGTTGATATATGTCACCAGAGAAATTGTCTAGAATGTATAAAGGCACTTTAAATAAATATTGGAAATGTGAACAACAAAAAGGGACATTTTAGTATGCTTGGTGGAAGTGTAAAAAAGCTAGAAAAAATTGGATTGAAATACATACACCGATTCAGAGGATTTTAAAAATTAATATACAACTGAGACCAGAGGTCTTTCTCAGAGGGACTGAGGGACAAACAGCTGGAAAAAAGTCATGGAACTTTGCTTTTATATATAATTGCAGCGAGATTATTGTATGCATTAAGATGGAAAGATTCGGCAATACCTACAATGGAGAAATGGTTGGTGAAGATGATGGAACTCACTGAGATGGCCAAATTGACTTCTTTGATTAGAGAAAAGACAATATATATGTTTATTGCTGACTGGAAAACCCTTATGGACTTTTTGCGGAAAACAGAAAAAAATGAACTTATGATTTATGGTTTTGATGATTAGACAGGATAGATTATAGAAAGAAGAGAGACATGTTGTAACATTAGAGAAAGAGGTAAATTTATAATTGTACTTATAACTGCTGTAAAGAAAATTGGAACCCACTTTTTATATCTTTTTTCTTTCTTTTCTATTGTTCTACCTTTTCTTTCTTTCTTTCTTTCTTTCTTTCTTTCTTTCTTTCTTTCTTTCTTTCTTTCTTTCTTTCTTTCTTTCTTTCTTTCTTCTTTTTGCACTTTAGCTTTCTTTTTTATTTCTTTTTTCCTACTTACTCTATTTTAGTTTGTATAAATTTTTACTCTTGTTTTTAAAACTTTCAATAAAATTATATTTTAAAAAAGTACTTTCTATGCCTTTGTATTTAATGGTTTTTTATTGTAGTACAGAAGTAAGCAAGCATTTATCTTAGTCACTAAAGAGTGACTAATCATACTTGGATTATACTTCATTCTCCCTTGTCCTTGGTGAGACACCTTTGTAAGTAGGATGATCTTTCTCATCTTCAATCCAATTAACCTTGAGACACAGATACTCCTTAACTTTGAGATGTTCTCATGGCTACCTTGTATAAACAAAGACTCCTTAGCCTTACGGTCTCATTCTTGGCAGGACTCCGCAACCTTGAACCTTGATGGTCTCATTCTTGGCAGGAAGGGAAAACATTCCAAGATAATATAGACTTGTCCTTCTTGTTCTGGGTAAAATCCAATGAGAAAATTGGATTCCACTGAAAAGCAGGTGTGCTTAATAATGATTTAGAGACTAGACTATAAACTAGTCAGAAACCTCCATGGGATGTAACATCAGTGCAGACCTAACTGCACGTTTGGCGATTTTGAAGGGGTCTGCCCGCCATAATTTTTTGGAGGTTCCCTGATTGGCAGAAGTGGCATAAAGTTCTCTCTTTCTTTCTTTGTCTTACTGCATTCTTCATTATTCTTGAATATTCTTTGATTGTTATCTTGGGTTATGTTATATTTTTCAGTATTCCTGAATATTCTTTGATTACTATTTATGCTATCTTATTATGTTAGTTTCTTATACTGCCATATAGTATATGTATAGTAATAGTGTATATTGCAAGTTCCTCCCCCCCCTTTTTAACATATGATAGCATTCAGTTTCCTAAATGAACCCTATGACTGAAGTTTGCTTATTTATTTATTTGTTTATTTGTTTATTTATTTATTTATTATTCGTATTTCTATGACCGCCCATCTCCCCCAAAAGGGGAACTCTGGGCAGCTTGCAATAAAATCAACAATTAAAACAATAGAAGCATAAAATTACAATCAACAAGAGATATAAATATTAATAAATAAATAAAAGTCCAAGTGATGAAACGATCTCATTCAGTAGAGAGGACACTACGGCACCAGCCACCCCCAGGAAGAACTATTGTGCTTCCCATCCCAGGCAAGGCGACAGAACCAGGTCTTCAAATTCCTTCTGAAGGCCAGGAGCGAAGGGACCTGCCTCACCTCTGGGGGCAAAATATTCCAAAGGGCAGGTGCCACTGCAGAGAGGGCCCACCTCCTGGACCCCGTCAAATGAAATTCCCTTGCCGACAGAGTCCGTAGCATGCCCTCTCTGCATGACCAGGTGGGATGGGTCAATGTTATGGGGATGAGACGGTCCCTCAGGTAACCTGGCCCCATGCCATGTAGGGCTTTAAAGGTGATAACCAACACCTTGAATTGGACCCAGAAACAAACCAGTACCCAGTGCAGCTCACGGAGCAGCAGTGTCACATGTGCCGATCTTGAGGCACTAATAACTGCCCACACAGCCGCATTCTGGACCAGCTGAAGCTTCCAGATACTCTTCAAGGGTAGCCCCATGTAGAGAGCATTGCAATAGTCTATATGGGAGATGACCAGGGCATTGGTGACTGTTTGGAGGGCATCTCAATCCAGGAAAGAGCGTAAGTGGTGCACAACCCGAAGTTGCATGAAGGCTCTTCTGGCCACGACTGCCACCTGCTCATCGAGCAGGAGTCATGAGTCTAGGAGTACCCCCAGATTCCACACTGGGTCTGAATGGGGTAGTGCCACCCCATCTAGAACTAGAGATAACAACTTCCTGGATACAGAGGAGCCAACAACCCACAGCCACTCAGCCTTACCAGGGTTCAGCCAAAGCCTGTTGTTCCCCATCCAGACCCCCACGGCCCCCAGGCACTGAGACAGGGCAGCCATCACATCACTTACCTCACCTGGGATGAAGATATATAATTAATTGCATCAAGAGCTCATTGCAAGAACAACCCAAGTACACATTAAGTTACCTAGCTATTTCTTGTTTCCCACATGTCCATGTAAATGCCTTCAATGGAGGCGCTTCTCTACTCATCTAGGCTCTAATTAAATTGAGAATCCTAAAATGAAGGTTGTCACTGCCTAGGAATGTGAAAAAGTCCAGCATCTATAGATGATCTCTGAACATGTCTGAAGGAGCTCCACCACAGTATAGGAAGGGCAAAATGCACTTGAATTGGCTATAGGGTTCTTTTGCCACAAGCAGGGATATGTGCATCCATACCTATTCATTATTATATCTTGGAGCAGAGACAAATAATAATATACAGTATGTTGCTGTACTTCATGCTTCTTTCTTATATAAAGTACACAACTGTAGCCCAATTTTCTTAGTTAATGTTTTGTGATGTCAGGAGTCAAGGAAGATAAAAATATCAAGGGAGATTTTTTTTAAAAAATAAACAATTTATTCTTTGGCATTCAATTCTATATATTTTATAGGAGGACTATGCAGGGCTTTGGATTCAGTTCCAAAGAGGTTCTTCAAAACATCAGGGCAGCTGCTTGATCTTGGGAAAAGATGCAGCTGCTTTAAAACACTGCAGATAGATGCTATGTTGGTGCTACCATACACCCCAAAGCAACTTTTTTTTATTATTTTCTAAGTACTACATAGCCTTAGTTTGTGGCTTTCACCTGATCAAAGAAATTCAAAGTTGTTCAATGTTTTTCAATAAAGCATTAATTCAGCATATATTTTCAAGGAAATTACATATCATATCATCATATCATCATATCATATCATATCATATATCATATCATATCATATCATATCATATCATATCATATCATCACTAGAAACATCTAATGCAAAAAATATTATTTGCCTCCTTTGGATAGAATGATTCCATTTGGGTTGTTGACGTCTTGCTACGTTGCACTATTTTGTTGTGTGTATAAGGGCCATTTCATAAATTACTTGGAGACAAACCCATGGATTCTATCAAAGGAACACTCAGTTCTAAACTGTAGGTAATTATTATTTGATTGCAGAAAATGGTTTCTAAACAGCTATAACTTAAAACTTTGTTATTCCAAAATAAAATTCAACTGAGCCTTACAGTCAGCTGAGATTCCTGGCATTGTGACTGAAAAAGAGTTATTCAGGCATCCTTATGGCAGCACCTGAAATCTCTATTCAACAGAGATCTTTAAAAAAATCTTTTAAAATTATATATTCATTATTTGTTCTCATTCTATTTATAAAAACATTTGTGTTTGGCTATATTAGTTTTGTAATTACTTTGGGTTCTTTTTCCTGTGCATCATCAATTCAGGCATGCTTATTGTTGAAATGCCTAATATGCAGAAAAATAGATGCTCATTGTGGACTATTTAAATCAATTGATAATAGTTGCATAAAGCAATTATCACAACATTATTATCTCTCTGAGAATTTCCAACAGCTCTTTTCTAACCAGGTGACTTATTCTGGTTCAGAAAAAAATATAAACAAACAGGCACATCCTGTCCCAAGTCCTGTAAAATCAGTTATTATGCCTATCTACCAACAGGTGCCTGAAAATGTGAGAGTACAGTGAACTCTAATCTACTTTGCATCTGACTCATAAATTGGCAGTTTAGAGAGTTTGCTATGACTATGACCATGAACTTTTAACTACTCATTCTTGATTGTTACAGATATATTCATCTCCATACCAGAAGCAATGCTTCATAAACTAGCAGAAATAATTTATCAGACCATAGAATTTTGGTATCATAGAATTGGAAGGAGTCAATTAAGCCACTGCTGCCCACTGCAGGAATCCAAATTAAATCATCCCAAACAAATGCCTATCCAAACTCCACTTGAACACACCCTCACATTGACCATCATTTCTTGGAGTAATTGTACTACAGTTGAACAGCTCTTACTACTAGGAAATTTCTCAGAAATTGCAACATTCAGTTGTACTGGCAGAAGACCATTTCTCCCTGATTGCTCATTATTTGCTCATTATTTGCTCATGTCCACTGTCCTGGAGATGGGCGGTCATAAATTCGAATAATAAAAATTTCCAACAGCCTTTCCGTAGCATACCTTCTCCTGCCCAGATGGACACTCAAACTGCAAGGGTAACTTTAGAAGGCTGGGTAGAGTTGAAGTGAGGGTGGGTATGATGCATGATAATCAGATACCCCAATTCTGATATGCAAATAAGCTATTTGCTCAAAGCTCCTTCTGGATACAACTCATCCAAGGTTGCTTGAGACAGCTGTACCGATGCCACTAAGATTATCTATAAATTAATGAAATCCTGGATAATGAAAGGAGGCTTTTTAGATATCTATTCTGCCCCATATATACACATAGCTCTTTCCATATATGGATCTCACATAATAAATTGAACTCTAATTCTAAATTATACATCATTTTCAGTCAGATTTATCTTCTTGTCCTCAGCCTATATATAATATATGCAACATTTGTAATTGTAGATTCTTTGCTTCCTCTTGCCTGCTTTTAAGGAAGGCAGTATGAACACCTTATTAACTTTTCTTTGAAACACCAGTATAGGACACACAAAAGAAGAGAGACATTTTATTCACACTAGAAGCCAGGACTGATTATTGCCAAAGTCTAAATCAGATATCTGATACTATAGGGAAAGAATTTTGCTTGGTTTTGTAAGAATCATTGCTGAAATTGTCTATAACATTCTAAACAACTTTTAAGATGCCCAGTCTACTCAGAAAACAACCAGTGGCAATTCAGCCATTACTGTATGTGTTGTGATTATTAGGGTAATATAGACTTGAAAAGAAAAATCTTTAACCAGAAAAGATTTACAGGAAAAGCAACTCTCTGGAAACTGAACACTAGAACTTTGATTGGGTTTGTAGAACAGCCCATGTTTTCAGGTGGACCCATGGATAGAATATACATAGATGTTTTGGAGAATGTCTGAGAGCAAAGTCAAAAAATAGAGTATATACACACCATAAGATCATTTTATCCAGTGTTCTCAAAATGGCCAGAGGTCTCTGGGAAGCCCCCCCCCCAAAAAAAAGACTTCATTTTACTGTTACTAGTCAACAAAAAGAAACATATAGGACAAACCGCCTCTGAAGCTGAAATTGCGTATGGTCATCACAACTAATAGACATTCATAGATTTCCATGAATTTAGCCATGTAAGATAATGGCTATATCTAAACTTACGGCAATGAATTTCATAAATTATTTTACTGATGAATATTTTTTTAAAAAAAACTGACTTAGTGCACAAGATGGAGGGTTATATATAACTTTACTATTTCGTAGTTACTGACCCAAGTATCTGTATGTTTCTGTGTATACTGTATACGCTATCTCCATAGAAGGTCAATGGGATCATTTATTAACACTTTTGAAACATAACAACCAAGCCAACTGACCTGATATGATCTTACAATTATATGTTTTTTCTCCATACTGTAATCTAGAGAGTATCACTTTCTCAAAAAGAAATTATTCAATATTAGCATTCAAGAATTGTTGTTTCATTTCTTTGTGAAAAATAATTATTTTCTTTGAAAATAAGTATGTCTTTCCAAAGTTGTAATTTTAGATACAAACTTAAATCCGTTTTAACAGAACTCATTATGATATTGCATGCAGAATTTAAAGCAGCACCTTAATACAGTGGAGGGAATGTTGTTATATGAATTTCAGGTTTAGAGATCTCTTTGACCTGCCTATATTAACTTTAGAAGCAATATATTACTGGCATAAAGAGTTCAACGTTGATCAGGAAATATCTTACTGCAAATAAATAAAAGTGCAAGGAATATCATAGTTGTCTCAGATTCCATTTTTAAATTTTACTTTATTCTCTTTTGAACTGTAGAGTTAGTTTCACTGATCAATATAACCCATAAGATTAATAACAACTTCATCTAGCACTTAAAGACAAACATATGCCTATAGCTCTATTTCTCCTACAAAATGGGTTTCATTAATTTGAATTCAAGGAGTGGAAGTATATATTTCCCAAACTTCTTGAATACTTTTTTGGGGCTGACTCATAAAATGATCGTGGAAAATAGTGCTTTACGAATGAAATGAAAATTCTCTGCTTGGTCAATATTAGGTAAAGGTAAAGGTTTTCCCCTGCACAGTCGTGTCCAACTCTAGGGGCCGGTGCTCATCTCCGTTTCTTAGCCTAAGAGCCAGCACTGTCCAAAGATGCTTCCGCGGTCATGTGGCCAGCATGATGTGCGCGGAATGTTGTTACCATCCCACTGAAGTGGTACCTATTATTCTACTTGCATTTGCATGCTTTCGAATTGCTAGGTTGGCAAGAGCTGGGGCGAGTGCGGGAGCTCACTCCGTCATGAGGCACTCAGGTCTTGAACCGCTGACCTTCTGATCAACAAGCCTGGCTTCTTAACTACTGAGCCATCGTGTCCCATTGGTCAATATTAGTTGCATCAATAGAATGATTTTTTCTCCCTAGGATATGTTTGATCCAGAGACCAAGACACAATTATATTGAAGCACAAATTGGTTTATTGATAGGATTGATACTAGAGGCAGTATAGAAACAAGCTATCCTTATAGACTTATGCAAATTATCCTTTTATTTGACAGGTTACAATAAAAACTATAGTTAGTCATGCAATAGGACATAGTATATTGATATGTGTAATACATTCTTATACAACGAACCATTTGGATTAAACAAAGCGGTCTAAGAATTGGTTGAAGAAACACGAGTACAGGGCGAAAGGGAGAAATGAGCTAAGAGGAAGGCACGTCAAGCTAACCCTCATCATGACTGTCTTCCACCCTGAAACCTATGCCCTCATTGTGGGAGATTGTGCGGATCCAGAATTGGCCTTTACAGCCACTTACGGATCCACTGTTAAGAATTTACCCTTGGAAGACAATCTTACTCGGCTACGAGTGATCGCCAAGAAGAAGAAGAAGAATTCTAAGAATTGGTGTCAAAAGTTATTTTACCTTAGCCACTATCTAAAAAACTTGAGTACCCCATGCTAATTGTTGATTTTTCACAGCAAGGCTTACATTCCTCATTTAATATTTTTACTTCCTTGTGTAGCTGAAAATTGCTGGTGGCTAATTGCTTTTTAGCTGAATTTGTGATACAATTTATACCCTAATGTATGTGGGTTAGGATCCTGAGTTGGACCCCAGAAACCAACGTTTCCAGATATCTGGAAATAATAGTTTTATTCTATTCTGTGCTAGTCAGATTGCATTTCAAGTACTTTCTATTTTGGTCACTATACTAAAAAGGATTCAGATAAATTGAAATGGGGTCAAAAATGGCCCCACTGCACCACCCCTGCTCCCACATACACATAGACTTATGTATAATGGGAGTGGAAACTAAAACCCCTAAGAAAAGATAGAAGGAATTGAGTAAATTTAGTCTTGGGGGTGGGGGGAAGACTAAGATATTGAAACCAGGTGATTTTGATAACTCTGAAGAAAGAATCTCAAAAGATTTAATATTTGTTTTAGTAAGAAGCTGTTGTTTATTTCTTATCACTGTTTGGATCCTTGTGGTTGAACAAATGAACAAGCAGTAAAAAATGTGGAAGAGGAATTGCACTGCTCTTGGAGTTACTTGTAAACTCATTGGGGTTCTTAGAAACATTGCTTTCTTTATAACTGCATTGAACCTTGATAATGGGACAATTGCATCTCCAAACAATCCGCCCTCATATTTCTCAGTGGCTAGAAGAAAGAAGTGATAACTCTGGTTCCATTGTCCAGTCTGAGGATTTAAAAGATTCCAGGAACTGGCAACTGTCTCTATTAAGAACTATCAAGAAAATGATGTTTTTTACAATTAACCAAATTTGCAAGGAAAAAACCATAGCTGATGAAGTTAAGGAACTGTGACATGGGATTGTGACAATTTAAGTATTTAATGAGCTGATTAGCAATCTTGGAAAACTGCACTTTTAAATCATGTACTGCTAGAACTATTGCATTTTTAAAAGTTTAAAAAATAAGTTATACACACTCTGCCTGGGACTGGATTTTGAGTTACAAAGTTAAGATTTTTTACTACTAGGAATTATTTTAGAGATTCAGAGAGCTAGATGGTTTGTAATGGTCATGGCAGTAAGATTTTAAAACTGGTTTTCATCTAAAATATCTGGCTGTGTACAAAACAAGAATCAACAAAGGACATATAACCTTAAAATACAATAAAAACAAAATAGAGTTCAGTCATAAAACATGCAAAAGCCAAATTGTAAGAGAAGAAACTGACAGATGAAAATGCCTAGGCAAACAGTAAGCTTTTAGCTTGTGCCAAGAAGATAGGGAATGCAGCATAATTTGCATTTCTTTGAAGAGTGAGTTACATACGCTAATGCCATAGCAGAGACCTTTGTCTTCCTCAGAAGTACACCAAGGAAAAACTCCTGAGCAAATCTTAAGGCATGAATATTGGGACTGGCATTTTTGGGGGGCATTTCATGTTAGGTAAAAATCAACATAAGCCTTTTGAAAAAGCTTAAAAACAATGTTGGCCTTTAAAAAACCCAACAACAACACATTCTCAGATAAACCTCTCTGTTGTAGAATTGCAAAGCAATATTTATGCCATTTCTCTAGGTAGCCAAAAAATATTAAAAGTTGGAATGTTACCCCTGGAAAGCCATCTGCCTCTTTATTCCTTATATAGGCATCCTGAAATATGATAATGATTCCAAGGTATGATTAGTACCAATGGGGACATTTTTCTACTTGGAGCAAATAACCCTAATGACCCTTTAGAATAATTTTCAGAACTACAAGATATCCAGCCTGTAAATGATCCTAACCACGTTTTTTCTAATTCCAAAAGCTTTTTCTCTGCTTTTACATCACTTAGAAGAATTCAAGTTAGTTTAACAGTGTTTTAACTGGTTAATGAGATGTTAAAGGTTATTTTTTTCCTTATTATTAGCCAACTTGAGTGCCCTAAGGGGGAAGAGGGAATAAATAAAATAAGAAATTAAAATTAAAAATTAAAAATAACACAATTATTATAGTGGAGAGAAGGTCATCTCCTTGGTACCCTAATGCTAGAATTCAGGAAATTCATTTGGGCATTATTTCCTCAGGAAGTTAACATTTTCTCTTTCCATGCTTGCTGCATAATCCTGCATAAGGTTCTCGGTGATTGGGTGAGAAATTCTAAATATGTAGCCTGCCCCATTTTCAGGTTTTAATTGCACGGATATTGGGGAGTGGGAATTGCAGGGATCAAATAAGCGCAACCCCACTCTTGCTTCATCCTCTGACAGTGTTCATTGTCAGTATTTTTGCCCCACTATGCAACTTAAAGAGCTCTTAGGAAGAGAACTGAGCAAAGGCGTAACTCTCAGATAAGAGCAGAGCCAGCCAATGGACCTGATTTTACTTAGCTTCAGGCAAAATGAAAGAAAATAATGCTTTCCACAGCATCTGAAAGATAAAGAACTGCCCTGTCCTGGGTAGCCAATTTCTCACTGAAATTGATAGTGGCCAAATGTCGATGAAGGTTCTCAGTCATCCAGGTGGAACAGTCTGTGGCTTGAATCATGTCAACTGGATTTCTATTTTCTCATTAGAAACGTTTTGCTCCTTATCCAAGGAGCTTCTTCAGTCTGAGTAAGGTTAGTAAGGGAATCCTTAAATATGTTTCTAGGTGGCTGTGTGACCTTGCACCTGGGGCTAGGTCATGGTTATTTTGAGATGTTATTTCTAAGACCCTTTATCATCCAAAGGAGGATCGTTAAGATTACCATGCTGCTGTTGAGCTTGCGAAATGGTCTTAATCTTCCTAGGCACAGAAGACAAAGCAGGAAGGAAAATAGGGGAAAGATTGTGCCTGAGGCCCCCACCTCTATTCAAGGAAGGATTTTCCAAGTTGGCATAAATGGATTCCTTGACCCCTCTCTCAAACCACCTATCTTCTCTGTCTAAAATGTGAACATTAATGTCCTCAAATGAGTGTCCTTTTTCCTTTAGATGAAGATAAACTGCTGACTCTGGTCCTGTGGTGTTACTTCTCCTGTGTTGGGCCATCCTCCTGTACAAAGGTGGTTTGGTTTCTCCAATGTAGAGTTCAGAGCACTCCTCACTGCACTGGATTGCATACACTACATTGCTTTCCTTGTGTTTTGGAGTTTGATCTTTGGGGTGTACAAGCCTCTGTCTCAGTGTGTTGGTGGGTTTGAAATATACAGGTATGTGGTGTTTGCCAAATATATAAGGGACACCCAAGACGGGAAGGTCATGGCAGAGAGGTCAGACTAAACACGAACCCTGGGGAAGGTAAGGGCAACCCACCCCGGTATTCTTGCCATTAAAACTAAATGGATCAGTACAACAAGAGATATGTCAGTATACCATTGGAAGATGGGACTCCCAGGTCAGAAGATGGTCAAAATGCTACTGGGGAGGAACAGAGGATACGTTCAACTAGCCCCAGATGTGATGATGCAGCTAGCTCAAAGTCGAAAGGACGGCTAGCGGCCGACGGTGCTGGTGGTGAACGACGAATCCGATGTTCTAAATATCAACACACCATAGGAACCTGGAATGTAAGATCTATGAGCCAGAGCAAATTGGATGTGGTTATTGGTGAGATGTCAAGATTAAATATAGACGTTTTGGGTGTCAGTGAACTGAAATGGACTGGAATGGGCCACTTCACATCAGATGACCACCAGATCTACTACTGTGGACAAGAGGACCACAGAAGAAATGGAGTAGCCTTCATAATTAATAATAAAGTGGCTAAAGCAGTGCTTGGATACAATCCAAAAAACAATAGAATGATCTCAATTCGAATTCAGGGTAAGCCATTGAACATCACAGTGATCCAAATATACGCCCCAACCACAGATGCTGAAGAAGCAGAAGTAGATCAGTTCTATGAGGAACTGCAGCACCTACTAGATAATACGCCAAAAAGAGATGTTATTTTCATTATAGGAGACTGGAATGCCAAGGCGGGTAGTCAAACAACACCTGGAATTACAGGCAAGCATGGTCTGGGAGAACAAAATGAAGCGGGACATAGGCTGATAGAATTTTGCCAAGACAACTCACTGTGCATAACAAACACTCTCTTCGAACAGCCTAAAAGACGACTTTATACATGGACTTCACCAGGTGGTCGACACTGAAATCAGATTGACTACATCCTTTGCAGCCAAAGGTGGTGGACATCTATACAGTCAGTAAAAACAAGACCTGGAGCTGACTGTAGTTCAGATCACGAACTTCTTATTGCAAAATTTAGAATCAGACTAAAGAGAATAGGGAAGACCCACAGATCAGTTAGATATGAGCTCACTAATATTCCTAAGGAATATGCAGTGGAGGTGAAGAATAGATTTAAGGGACTAGATTTAGTAGGTGGTAGATGGGGATAGCTTTGACGGTGTGGTCAGTGAGCTAGAGCCAGGCATCCTGAAGAGTGAGGTTGAATGGGCCTTAAGAAGCATTGCTAATAAAAAGGCATCAGGAGACGACGGTATCCCAGATGAACTGTTTAAAATCTTGCAAGATGATGCTGTCAAGGTGATGCATGCCATATGCCAGCAAATTTGGAAAACACAAGAATGGCCACCAGATTGGAAAAAATCAACTTACATCCCCATACCAAAAAAGGGAAGCACTAAAGAATGTTCAAACTATCAAACAGTGGCACTTATTTCATATGCCAGTAAGGTAATGCTCAAGATCTTGCAAGGTAGACTCCAGCAATTCATGGAGCGAGAATTGCCAGATGTACAAGCTGGGTTTAGAAAAGGCAGAGGAACTAGAGACCAAATTGCCAATATCCGCTGGATAATGGAGACAGCCAGGGAGTTTCAGAAAAACATCTATTCCTGTTTTATTGACTATTCTAAAGCCTTTGACTGTGTGGATCATAACAAATTGTGGCAAGTTCTTGGTGGTATGGGGATACCAAGTCATCTTGTCTGCCTCCTGAGGAATCTGTATAACGACCAAGTAGCAACGGTAAGAACAGAGCACGGAACAACGGACTGGTTTAAGATTGGGAAAGGAGTACGGCAGGGCTGTATACTCTCACCCTACCTATTCAACCTGTACGCAGAACACATCATGCGATGTGCTGGGCTTGAGGAATCCAAGGCTGGAGTTAAAATCGCTGGAAGAAACATTAACAATCTTAGATATGCAGATGATACCACTTTGATGGCTGAAAGCAAGGAGGAGTTGAGGAGCCTTATGACGAAGGTGAAAGAAGAAAGTGCAAAAGCTGGGTTGCAGTTAAACCTCAAAAAAACCAAGATTATGGCAACCAGCTTGATTGATAACTGGCAAATAGAGGGAGAAAAAGTGGAGGCAGTGACAGACTTTGTATTTCTAGGCGCAAAGATTACTGCAGATGCTGACTTCAGCCAGGAAATCAGAAGACATCTACTTCTTGGGAGGAGAGCAATGGCAAATCTTTATAAAATAGTTAAGAGCAGAGACATCACACTGACAACAAAGGTCCGCATAGTTAAAGCAATGGTATTCCCTGTAGTAACCTATTTCTGTGAGAGCTGGACCATAAGGAAGGCTGAGCGAAGGAAGATAGATGCTTTTGAACTGTGGTGTTGGAGGAAGATTCTGAGAGTGCCTTGGACTGCAAGAAGATCAAACCAGTCCATACTCCAAGAAATAAAGCCAGACTGCTCACTTGAGGGAATGATATTAAAGGCAAAACTGAAGTACTTTGGCCACATAATGAGAAGACAGGATACCCTGGAGAAGAAGCTGATG
This sequence comes from Charina bottae, assembly GCA_023362775.1. Taxonomy (NCBI): domain Eukaryota; kingdom Metazoa; phylum Chordata; class Lepidosauria; order Squamata; family Charinaidae; genus Charina; species Charina bottae. Next base: position 9,268,402 of record JALMGJ010000025.1, read on the forward strand.
CTAGGGAAAGTGGAAGGCAAAAGGAAGAGGGGCCGACCAAGGGGAAGATGGATGGATGATATTCTGGAGGTGACGGACTCAACCATGGGGGAGGTGGGGATGGTGACAGCCGACAGGAAGCTCTGGCGTGGGCTGGTCCATGAAGTCACGAAGAGTCGGAAGTGACTGAACGAATAAACAAAAAAAAAAAAAAACTGGAGTTGAATTATTATAATTTGTTAATGTATATATAATATTGTTTGCTCATTGGATTGCCTTGCTCAGATGGCTCACATTAAGAATAAACATAATAATTCATTACCTAAAAACGCTACTGCAAGTCTATTTAGAACCCTATTTCAACAACTGTAACAGCAATAAAAGCATACACTATACCCACCTCCTCCATACCAATTCATCCAAGCCACTTACCCATCAAAGGTTCCTCATTTTGTTTGTTCGTTCCAATACCTGCTGGTAGAAAAAGAATAGAAAGGAAGTTACCCTTTTCTCCTTTGTCAAGGACGTCTAAAATTTAAGAGTAATCTCAGCAGACATGCTACCAATGACCATGAGAATTGTGATAAGGGATTCCCCCTCCCCCCCAGAAAAGGATCTTAACACCATGGCAGCAAGAGTATAGGTTTGTCTTAGTTTGTTCCCAAGCGGTCTTTGAAACTGCTTGTTTGTTGCAAGTATTCCAGAATGCAGAGACTGGTGCTTGGGACAAAGACCTTGTAACCCCAATTTTTAAAATGCATTTTTATAAAGTTTTTATTTATTTTTCAACTTGTCTGCTGCCTCAGTCACAAAGAAACTAGATGGTCATTCATCTTTATACACAAATTCATAATATTGTTTTGAACCACAAAAGTTCTGAAAAGTTTGGGTTTGGAGATCAAGGAAATATCTTTATCTTGCTGTTCCTTCTATCAACATATCTTAAGGTCATCTGGCATTAAGCTTGACAGACTTTAGCCTTGCTGATGCTTATCGCAGAGCTGCCTAGCTGTCCTTTAGCCAAACTGTCTGTTATTGAAAGCCAGTATGATCTAGCAGTTAGAATGAATGAGATACCCTAATTCAATCTGATTTAGTCATGAAGCTCATTGGTTGACTTTGGGCCAATCACCTTCTGTCAGCCTAATCTACCTGCAAGGGTACAATTGTGGGGAAATGCTAGGTATGTTGCTTTGAGATCTTGGAAAGGAAGGAATACAAATGTAAGCAATCAATCAATAAATAACTAATTCTTAGAACATCTTTTTAATTCAGAGAAGGCTGACTTTGACCCAGTTCTAATTGACTGCTGATTGATAGTTTTCTTCTATATTTTATATATATAATATATATATATAATATATATATAATAACTTAGTGCAGCTTTAGGCTTTTTTTATAAACTGCCTTTATAGAGATTTTGGGGATGATATTTTGTGCTTATTCTCGGCAGTATATAACTAGATCTTTTTTAAAAAACAACAACAACTAATTATTTGCAAACAGTGCAACTGTAGGGAGATGCTACCAATTGCACTTTATGGCTATTGACTAGATTAATGCTAGGGAAAAGTTACTGCAATTCCTAAAGTACAAGGCTCTCTAAGGAGAACCAAAGAAAGTTGAGTCCATACCAATTAAATAAATTATATCTTCTCCATGTGCACAAATTGAGAAACAATAAATACAAGCTAGTGTTTAAATAAATCTTTAGAGGTCATTTTTGTTTGCTGTATTCATACCATCTAGGACTCCAGAGTTAAGTCACTGTTGTGCTATAGAAAAATACATGATTAGTTCAATGTCCCTATCACAGTAACAAGAGTGTTATTTGCAGAATTGTTTTACCCATTAATTTTGTGCTATATCTGAAGTTCAGCTGGTTTTGCAGCTCCTGATGTAGTTGAGGGAATTTGGTGGACATTTTATGCTGACATTTAGTTGGCAATAAATGCTGTGAGCACATCCAGATCACTGGTCTGAGTTTGCTAATGAACAAATTCTGTCCTGGAGTTGGCAGTCTGGCTCATCAGCTGGATAGCTAGAGATGGAACAGTTGTCTCCCTTATAACTGTTGACTCCAGACACCAGAAGGGACTCATAGAAGGTGGCAAAGTATCAGTCCGTTCTCAGTGTAGAACACCATGTTGACTTTTCGGCTACTAACATAACAGTGAACTCCAGCACTAACTTATACATTTAATGACTGTGCTAAATAGCTTTTAATTAAATATGATACAAATCCATATTGATTATGTAATGTATTTTAAACTCTAAGATTGCCCAACTTCTAGCCAGCCAAGTGAACCACAGTACAGTGTAGCAAGGCAGGAATGGAGAAAGTGTTACAGACATGCATGGAACACTGGAGACAAGCCAGTTATTTCACTCTTTTTTATTTTTAAAAAGAAGCCTGGGTTTTCAGTGTTTCTGCATCTTTTTGCAAATACTTCTGCTATACATATGATATGTAGGGATTTATTTATTTATTCTGTTTTGTTGCTTCACTCCTATAACTCCAAGCAGATTCCCAAATCCAATAATAGGGTTAAAGCAAAATGTATCATAAAGTAAAAATGCAATTCATTAAAAAATACAGACTTTATACCTGTTATATAGAATTATTTATTTATTTGTCACATTTCTTAAATATATTGCAGTCAGGGTAAGCACATGCATACACCCAAAGGGTTAGTACACTGCTTTTTTTGTTAAGTCACAAGTTGAGACCCTGTGCCTTAATATTTTCAAATAGTTTTGGCGTTACCTGGTGATGAGTGAGAATTTTGTTCAGCTTAATAACTTCCCAAAATGTGGGAATATGTAGCAAAATGCTGATTTGATATATTCATTTGCTTTGCCTAGAAATAGAATTTTTGAATGGGGAGGATGCAGTATACTGCTCAACCATGAAATGGTTCCTGAGATTGTTTCTTCCCCCACCTAATTCCAAGGCATAAGGATTGTAGTTTTTTTATATCCCCAATCAATGGAAAACCACAATCTTTTTGACTAAATGTTGTTCTATCCAGGGAGCCAAATTATAAAACATAAATATAGAAATATTGCAATTAATTGTGATGTCTAATAATGTGGCTTTTTCACTATATTTCTGTTATGCTCAAACTGATCCTGAACTTAGCTTATTTTCATTATTGTTTCGTTTAAGTAGATTATAAAATATGAGCATCAGTACATCAAAATGAGCATCTTTTCTCGTAGAATTCCTAAAACCATGTGCAGCATAAAGAAGAGTTAATTTTCAGAGAGAAGGAAAAAAGCATCGAGACATCTGAAAGAATTCATTATGCCTTTAGGGGATGTTCTTTCCATAAATGATATTATAGAATCTTCCCTAAAATGCATATTAAATAGTGATAGCTACAGAAAGTATTATTGTATACATTTTAACTTCTCTGATCTTCAGATATATTTGGTAGTTATTTTGGTTTCAGTGACTTAAAAATATTGGATGGAAATATGAAAACCCAGCAAAAGAAGTGCCTTCTAGAAACCCACTAATTTATTTCTAAAATGTTTGCAAGTTTAAAAGATGAAATATATGAAATGAACATGAATTTAAAGAAAAAGGTAAAATGCAGGATTTTAAAAACACATTAATGGTAGGCCGACAAGATTTGTACTGCTGAAACCCAGACAACCACATGTGTGTGTATGTGTGTGCCTTTGAGTCAGTGTTGACTTCTGGCGACTGCCTGGACTAGTCCCTGAGGTTTTCTTGGCAAGATTTCAGAAGTGGTTTGCCCTTGCCTCCTTCCTAGGGCGGAGAGAGAGTGACTGACTCAAGGTCACCCAGCTGGCTTTGGCAGGACTAGAACTCATGGTCTCCCAGTTTCTAGCCTGGTGCCTTAATCGCTACACCAGACAGGCTCTCTGACAACCACTAGATGGCTGCAAAGAAATACATCAAGTGATCAACTGCAACCCTTCTGGAGAGCTGCATGAGAATATCTGGTGATATAGAGACCTCAGTGGAAGGGGCAAAGCCAAAACTTTTAGATACATATTCATATAGGAACAGGAGGCCTCTGTGAGATAGTGTATATGATCACAATTCCCACCATTAGAACAACTCCCAAACCTGAAGAATAGAAATCTTGTCCCAAAATACAGTTCTTTTCCCACTGGAATTCAGAAGTAGAACCCTACTTGCAGTCTGTGGGCCATCAGTGGCCATGTGAAAAATAAAAGTTTACTATTCCATCTTTATTCAACAATTATTGATTGTCTAACCTCATTCTTTAAATGGATTTTGCAGAAGATGTGTGTGTAGAAACACAGGTACACCTATATTATTGTTGAGTTTTAGGATCCCATGTATTAGATGTAAGTATGATTGAATGGAAATATACACACACACATCCATTATCTTTGTCACCATGTATTTGTATTGTGTATCTCTCAAAATATTATATCATGACATATTTAGAGTGAGAATAAATATTTGCCCTACTTTAAAAGATATTGAGCAATATGGCCTTTGCCATCGAACATTATGATTCCAAACTTTTATAAAGAGTTCCATCCCATGCTATACAATTAGACTTCTTCTTTTTCTCTTTCACCTGCGGTCCCTACACTTACATGTATCCTACTCAGAGCAGAATTTTAGGATGAATGTCAAGTCTCCAAGGAAAGGAGAATTTGTCATGTCCATAATATGCATTCCATTGTTGGATAGGTGCAGTCAGATTTCACCAAGTCTTTCATGTCACTTTGTGCATGTGATGGTGGGTGACTAATGGAATTAGACAGAAGATTCTATTTCTATTTAGAATTATAGTGCAAGCAAATTTTGTTTGAAAACTAGCAATTATAATTCATTTTATTTTAAGGTTTTATTTTATATATCCATTTAAAAGTGAGAAGGTTTTACATGTGAAAGAAAATATATTCATTTTCTACTGCAATACTTTTTAAATTTTCAAAAAGAATATGCAGTGTTTCAAAGGGCAAGTAAAATAATTAATTCAAAATCAAATGTTTTTCTAGATTTATTAAACAGTCACCTTGACTTCAACTGCATTTTAGTCAAAGGTGTAGCATTCTAATATAAGCTTTTGAAATATATTAGAAGAAAATTAATTTTTTAAAAAGATGAATTGCTAAAACACTGTAGCAGAAAACAAGAACAACCATATACATTTTAAAAATATTTTCTATAATTTTTCCTGTAGGAAGTATGTAATGCAATAAAAGTATCTATTAAGCTTATTGAAAAGCTTTATAACTAGTTTCCCTCTTTTTCCACCTTCTAAAACAGAATACGAAAGGATGTTATCAGGTTTTTTTTCCCCGAGTTCCAGTTAGGACATGGTTTCATTGAATCACAACTTTTATTAATTTCATACTGCTTTCTCAGGATCATTCATGTCAGTTGTCATTACATTCCTGTATTAGACTGCATACTGCATTCATTTTAAACTACATTTGTATTTTGTTAGTATATGTACTACAGGTAAAAAAAATTGTGTTTTTTTAAAAAAACAATATACTCAACGACCTAACCAAGAAAGGTAAATCACTAAAGAAGAACAGAGGTGGATGAAAAGCAGTGGACCCATCATCCCACGCTTCTACGGACGCCCCAAAATACACAAGCCCGACATGCCACTCCGTCCAATAGTATCATTACCAGGGACCCCCACATACAACTTAGCTAAAGAACTTACAAGAAAACTTGGGCATCTCAGAGAGGAGAGCGAATACTCTATCAACTCACCACCACAGTGCCTCCAGAAAATCAAAGACCTAAAAATAGATGAAGATGAAATTATGGTGTCATTTGATGTCACTGCACTCTTTACATCCATAGACCAAGCACTAGCGATTGAATCCATGGCAGCAGTTCTGCGTAACACACCTGACCTAACTAGATACACCAAGATCAAAATACCCAGAATCATGGACCTCATCAACCTCTGCCTCACCACCTACTTTCAGTTTGATGGAGAAATATACCAACAAATCAAAGGAACACCTATGGGATCACCACTCTCAGGACTCATAGCAGAGATAGTAATTCAATGTCTAGAAAGGATAGCACTCCCACACATACAACCCAAAGTATGGATCCGGTATGTTGATGACACCTTCGTCATAATAAAAAAGGATCAACTGGAGGAAACACATGAAACCATCAACAACATCTTCAAAGGAATAAAATTCACAATGGAAGAAGAAAACAACCACACACTACCCTTCTTGGACATCCTCATCAGTAGAGGAAATGATGGCATTCTAGAAACACAACTCTAACGGAAATCTACCCACACTAACCAAGTGCTCCACTACCAAAGCAATAACCCAACCTCCCACAAGAGGAGCTGTGTAAGAACACTATTCAGATGAGCACAAATGCACTGCAGCAATCCAGAACACCAGAAAAAGGAAATAGACCACTTAAATAGCATCTTCCAGCAAAATGGATATCCACGCAACTTTATCAAAAAGTGCCTGACCACTCAACCCACCACAGCAAAACCAACAGAAGCTATGAAAAGGATTACACTGCCATACATCAGAAACATCTCAGAAACTACTAATAGACTGTTACAACCACACAGCATCACCATAGCACACAAATCAACCAAAACCCTTCAGAACATCGTAAGTAAACCAAAAGACCCAGTAGCCCAAGAAGAAAAAACAGGAGTTATCTACAACATACAGTATAAGGACTGTAACAGCCACTATGTAGGACAGACTGGCAGAAGACTAGCAGAACGCATCCATGAACACCAACTAGCAGTCAGAAGACATGATGAAAACTCCTTAATCTCACAACACATGGACAGACTTAACCATACTTTCAACTGGGAAACTGTGAGCATCTTAAACCAAGCCAAATCCAAAAATGCTAGAGAATTCCTGGAAGCTTGGCACTCAGACAAAGCAGCCATGAACAGACATATAGAGGTAAACAACATTTACACACCATTCATAAGAGACAATAGAAAAGCCAGAAGACCAGAACACCTCTTTGACAGCAATCAACAACAAGATAGGCAAAGATTAACTGCAAGATTAGCAGCAGAAGAGCAATCAAACAACACAATAGACCCTAATCAAGGAACTATTAACTCAGTCAATCAACCAAGCAACAAACAACAATCCAGTCAAGATACTACCAAGGAGAGTACAACACCCCCACCAAAACAGGCAGGACAAGCCAGGGTATATAAACAGAGAGCAAGTTCCACTCCCTTTTCGCACTGAAGATGTTGCCTAACCTGGCAATGAAACTTCTGCAAGAAAACAACAAGGCTCAGAGAGCACCATGGACTCCACAAACAATATACTGTTATGGGCTAATGAAGTTCCTTCCTCTGACATTGTGGAATTGAATCAAATTTACAGTATATAGAATGAAATCTATATATTTTTATATAATGCATATTTATAATGTATATATTTGGAATATAAATATACATTCTATAAACATGTAGGTTTATGCTCAGTAATAGATGGGTAGAAAGAATATTCCCCAGTCTGGAAGTCAGAAAGCAGATGAAGGACGAATAATCTCCATATAAAAAGCTGCATTCAGATGGGGCACTTGTAATTTATTTAGTTCAAATGTTAACATCCTTTAAAAATGCAAACCACAAAAATATCCATCAAATAAAATAAAATTGCAGAGTGTAGTGAAAGGATAAACCACAACAGTTTTTTGGGGGGGCTTGTCTCAAAGAATTAGTAAATAGAAAATTGGAAGCAATTTTAAAGTTCTCAGACTATGAATTGAAAGGCCCAGTTTTTCTGGAAGTTATTTTGAGTTATATATAATTTGTAAGAGTTTGAGTAAAGCTCTCTGGGCCCCAGGACAAACCTCTCCGATGGGACCCCCTTTCCCACATTTATCATCCATTAAAAAATTGGTGGCTGCATTTGATGCCACACACAAACCATTCTAGGGAAGAATTGCAGCAAATGTGGGTTGGGGCGCTCTCTCAAGGGTAGAGCCACAGCAGCAACTTGTGTCAGTATTTGGGCTATCAGATCTAGGCTGCAAAAATCTGGACAACCAGTAAATATTATGAAGGAGTTGGGGTTTTCTGTCTCATCTAGTGGGTGCCCTATTAAATGGGTGCTCAGGCTGTCTGGGTGCTACACATCTCCAACTGTGCCACCCTAGGTTCCTTTATGGGTATGCAGTAGCCCCACAGGAGGCCTCAGCCAGATGTACTTTTTTTTTAGATTGGAAAGTCCAACCAGATCCCTTGTGTCTGCAGGTCCCAAGGCAGCCACTACTCCTGCTTTGACTGTGTTGACACCCCGATAACATGGAACTGAAAGTAGGCCACCATTCTGCACCAGGAGTTGCAGAATGTCTGGGATAAGTTCTGAATCAGGTCATTAAACTCTTTCTGATTTACTCTACAGTCTCATAAAATTTTCCCATTGTGGAGAATACTGTGGCACTTCTCTCTTCATCAGCTTTACAGTCCTTTTGCACAAAGACTATGTTTTTTTCTCTCCCAAACCCTGCAAAGCCATGAAAAGCCATTTAAGGTGCAAAGTACAATTGTCCTTTTATCTCTCATATAAGTGTGTCCACTTATTGTCATAAGTATTATGACAATAATAACTATTCCTTCATTTCCTCTTGACTGAAATGTAACTGTCTTTGTTATCAGTAGTCCTGGGCATATGCTCACAGTACAGGCACTTGGCTCCAATAGGCGAAAGAAGGTCTGTTAACATTCTGAAGAAAAGAAAAATTACAATATTCCAGTACACTAGTAGAGCCATCTATAATAAGTCACAAAAACCAATGCTAGACCTCAAAGTTAAGACGTTTTTATCTTCAGTCATAATGCTGATTCTTCTTTCAAACTCCTCAGAGCAGCTGAAGCCAAGCTTTGAAACATCTTTTTGCCCTGCATGAAAGGATTGTTTGCAACAAATGCTCTGAATTCTGCATTTGCTCATTCCTTGTAATGGCACCGTCGGAGTCTTTGGTTTCCTCTGGTTCAAGATTTACCCTATTTCAGTCATAGCACAACCCGGTTGCTGAACTGCCGTTTCTGTAGGAAACTTAAAAGCATGTCACCTTTTTGATTTCAGAGAAAATGCTATAGCAAAATGTTTCACTTATTTACCAGAAAGTCTCCATTTACTGTGAGTGGTATTAAAAGGAAACATGAGAAGTTGCTGGAAGTTGGGTGGCTTGACACACCATTCTGGCGCTGTAAATGATAAACCACTAAAGGTCGGAAGCACACCACACTTGATTGTTATCCATACGTTAAACCACAGAAACAAAGATCATGTTTTTTCCTGCATCATAGAAACAAACTGCAATGTTAAGATCTTCGATAGCCCTTTCTTTTCTTTTCCATCTGTGAAGGTAAATAAAATGCAGAAAGAGGCCTCCTCCTCCTCCTCCTCCAGACCTGACAATATATTCAATGGCAAAAAAAAAAAATCCTGACAAATATTTTGAATAAAAATCTGATGTAATTTTTCAAAATTCTCTTTTTTAATCCATTTTTTAAAATAGTATTTCTAGTTATTTCATATAAATAACTGTCAACTGATTGATCTAATTCCATATCTTATAAAATGAAAAGTATTATTGTAAAATAAATCTTTCATCCTTGAAAATAATTTTAAAAGGTTTAGTTGAGGGAAGAGATTCTAAATTAAAGGGTTTTTTATTTTAAGTAATTATTTTGAATAAAAATAATTGCAAAGAAAATAGTCACCTTACAGTATTATTTTTTCTTAATGAAGTGATTTACATGTCATACAATCTATATTTGTGTCATACATTATTTCCATCCTACTGTCCATTGCTGCTGCTTCTTTTTTGTTTTTGTTTATTTCTATTTTCCTCTCAGTATTAGTGCAACATGTTTACTTTTGTCCAACATGCTCAAGCAGGAACTCACAATATATCTAGATATGAAATAACCAATGCAGATATCAAATGAGACCGTATGCTGTTTCTCTCTTTTCTTATCTCTCCATCTGCTTCATCGGTCATTTGATACAAATCCAGTCATGGAGCAATTCCACCAGTGATGAGAATACAGAAATGATACCTGAGGGAGGGAAAATGTTGTTGTCGTTATTAAACAAATTGGAAAAGCAATATATGGATTAACCCTTGACTAAATCGCTTTATATAACTTTTCAAGGAGGGCATAAGCTCTACCTCATATCTAAGAAACAACAAAAATGCTCCTTGAATCTAGTTAGGAAATGTGCCTAATAAAGGACTTTATCTGAGCTTATTTCATTACTTTTTTGTTGGTAGCGGTGGCAGGAAGGGTGAATGAAGTTGAATACAAAAGACTTCCAGTGCACTGAATTACCTGTTTCACCTTGAAAAGCCACACAAAATGAAGCTCTTAAAGCCTTTTGAAAATGACCTTTTTTCCTCAGCAATGATTTATCTTCCCCCCACCCCAAAAAAAATCCCTTTTACAAAAGGGAGTATGATTAAAGGAAGCCAAGCAGCACAAACACTGGCTGAAGATCCTGCTTATCAGGAACTCACTTGACAATGTGTGTTTGGGGGTCGGGAATGCTGCAGGTTCAAGGGATAATTCAGCCTTTCAAGCACTTCAATTTATTTCATGCCTGAGCACTGCCATTGTGCGCAGACAAGATGAAACGCATCGTTGTGTAAAGAAATTGAAATGAAATCCTACTTGACCCAGCAGGATGGGGCATTATGTTTGACTCAGTGCTGATTCCTGGGATAATATCTAATTCCTGGAGGAAAATTTCTTGATATGGCCACCTGCTGGGAGAGGCTTTGTCCGGGGATCACAAGTTGTTCTGGGTGACTGGGCTCAGGACATGCTAAAAAGAAAGCAGCCGGCCTCCCGCTGCCATTAAGATCGCTTCATTTTCTCTCTCCCCTCTATTCACTGGGAAGAGAGTGAATTGGGGCAGGGTCCAGGGAGAAATCCGGGAGGGGACCTGAGGCACTTTCACCAGGAGATCCACACTCCATGTCAGGGCCTGCTTGACCTGATCTATCTATCTATCTATCTATCTATCTATCTATCTATCTATCTATCTATCTGTCTATCCTCATTATTTCATCTCAGATTGAGGATTTTTTCCCCCATTATCTCTTCCCCCTCCCTTTTTGGTAATTTTTATGTGACGGCAGAGCTGTCATCTGTGTGTCTTTCTGCCTTGGGTCCCTATGAAGTGTTTACTTTGAAAAGGCAGCACACCAGCCGATTAAATAAAGCAGGAGCACTCCTTGTCTCACACAGGGGAATCGTGGAGACAGCTTTATTACTTCTGTCAGAAAACAAAGGTTTTTCCCAGCATGCAGGGGATTATTAGGCCAGCAGCAAATAAACGAAATTCACAACATCAACGCTTCAGATGTATCTAACGAGCAGAAGGAGGGGGCAAAGCCGTAATTGATTTCTCTGCTGTTATATATTTTAAAAAATAAAACTTTACACAATCTCGTTCTATGCCTAACAACAATCCCCATCTCATTTAGATGCTAATGTTAGGATGGAGGAAGAGAGTTCATTTGGAAAGGTGACTGCTTGCCCATATGTTGCCTGTATTATATACCATTCTGTATTATATATCATTGGAAGAGTTTATTCCTCCCATATAAAAAGAATGTCTACATATCATGTTGTGTGATTAAAGATGGCAGCTTGTGTGTGTTTAACAGACAATAAAGTGGATGGCTAAGATTAAAAGAAGTACCTACAGTAAATGTATTCCCTCAGATTTGTTGTCCTTTAAAGGGCTGCCAATAAGTCCATGGTGAAGAAAGAGAGAAAGAGAAAGAGAAAGAGAAAGAGAAAGAGAAAGAGAAAGAGAAAGAGAAAGAGAAAGAGAAAGAGAAGAGAAAGAGAAAGAGAAAGAGAAAGAGAAAGAGAAAGAGAAAGAGAAAGAGAAAGAGAAAAAAAAAAAAGAGAGAGAGAGAGAGAGAGAGAGAGAGAGAGAGAGAGAGAGAGAGAGAGAGAGAGAAAGGAAAAAAAGGGGAAGGGGAAGGGGAAGATCTACTGAGAATAGAGAGGATCCCAAAGAAACTGTAGGTGTATATAAGATTTTTGTGTGTTTATTTCTCTGAATCCTACCCTTAAAAATACCTTTTGTGGGTTTTTAAGTGGCACAGTTGTGGCAACAGAGACTCAGTATGATGTAGTGGCCAACGTTTAAAACTAGAACTGGGGAAACTCAGGTTTAAGTCTACCTTCAGTCATGGATGTTCACTGGATGACTTTGGATCAGTCCCTACTTGTCAGTTCAACCTCCTTCATGGGTTGTTGCTATGGAGAATCATTGAAGGGAGTGTTATAAATGCCACCTTGAGCCCCTGAAGGAAAGCTGTGATATAAATAAATAAGTTTTCTCAGGTGTATGTTTGAAAAGAATTCTTGCCCAGCTTAAGGATGTGTTAAATTTCTATCTGTCTGTCCACATGTGGGAGAAAATTTCTGTACAGGCAGTTTTTCTATGGAATTTTAAATCTTCAACCTCTGGGAAATATGATGGATCATTTTGGATGAGGAGTTTGGACTTTGAGTCAGATGCCTGGGGATTACTCTTCCATTTTCCTTTCATTTATTTGTCAAACTAGAGTAGGACACTTTGCAGAGATGCTACCTTTTCCACAGCACTTTGTGGATGACCCATGCTAGCCTATTGCTGCATGGCAACCTGTGTATTTCAGAAAGCCCTGAAAGAGAAGAATCTTCTCTCTAAAGAGCTCCGCGGCATTTTGAATGTGTGGGCAGAATGGTTAATCAGTTGTAGAAAAGGAAAATAGGAAACACCTCCCCTCATTTTATATACTGGATAAAAAAAAGTCCAAGCACTCTACACTGAAGCAGAAATGAAACCCCCTGGAAGCAAAACACCCAAATTCACTCCACGCAGAATCTGTGTTTGAATTCTTTTATTTATTTATTTATTTTATTTTCTATCTCGCCTTTATTATTATTTTTTTATAAATAACTCAAGGCGGCAAGCATACAGTACCTAATACTCCTTCCTCCTATTTTCCCCACAACAACCACCCTGTGAGGTGAGTTGAGCTGAGAGAGAGTGACTGGCCCAAGGTCACCCAGCCGGCTTTCATGCCTCAGGCGGGACTAGAACTCTCAGACTCCTGGTTTCTAGCCCAGCACCTTAACCACTAGACCAAACTGGCTCTCTTTATGTCCCCACCTCACTTTTCTTTCTGTGGGCTGTCAGAAAAAAATCCATCCTGACTTTGGGTTTTCAAGCTGACAGGCTGCTAAAAGAGATGGGAACTGTTATTTCTTTCTGATTGTTGCATTTATATTGGATGAAGCTTATTGTTTCCATTATTTTATCTGTACTTTATTATTAGCCTTCCTGCATGCTACTTTTATTGGAAGAGCAGGAAATCAATGCAAGAAATAAATTGTACTGCCACTACTTGCTGTGATGGAAGAAGTACAGCTCTCACGAGATACAGCCACCAGATCTGAGACAGTGTTTTCACCCATACTCCTCCATATTCTTTCCAAGACCATTCAGGTCCTCCCACCCTCCACAACACACACACACACACACACACACACTTTTAAAAAGGTCCTTTTCTGGAATCTTTATCCTCTGATGGCTTTCCTTTTGAGGTCTCCCAGGCCTTCCCATGTGCTCCTTGTCCAGTAGCTTTCTACATCTTTTAGGAATAGCACATGTTTCTTTATTGCTTCTCGTTTTATTGCATGAATTACTTCCCCTTATTACACTTTGCAATTCACATTTGTAAAGAGATGTGTCAGGATTGATTTACTCTCCTTGCAATTGCTGCTAACACTGCAATCCTATAACAATTTACCTGAAGTAATCCCCACCAAATTCAATGACCCTTACCAATTGATATGTATAACATTACACATTTGTAATAATTACAAGTTGTACATTCTAACAATAAAATCAAATACATGTATATTTTTAAAACAACAAAGGAATATAAGACAATATGCTGGAGCAGAGCTTTCCAAACTGTGTGTCGCGACACAAAAGTGTGTCGCCACACACAGTCTGGTGTGTCGCCACACAACCCGGAAGCGCTGATCATCATCAGCGTTTCCGGGTTTTCCCGCGGCGACACACCAATGGCGGCACGCAAAAACCGAAAGCGGCAGCAGCGCTTCTGGTTGGTGTGTCGCCGTGGGAAAACTTTGGAAAGCCCTGTGCTGGAGGAATAAAAGAGGGCAAGAAAAAAAGTAGAGGAGTATAATGGGAAGAGTGGGAAGAAGAAATAGAGAAGATCATAGATCAGTAGTAGACTGGGTTTTCTGTTTTTGTTTTGTTTTGTTTTTTGTTTTGCATGCAGAATATAGCATCAATTAATCAGGCTTTGACAGACCTTCCTCACAAATTTGATGAGCTTCTGCTAATTAGAGCAGACAGTATCAAGCTACATGGATCAATGCATTTGTCAAGATAAGACAGCTATCTATATCAAAATTATGCTTATTCTATAAACAGGCACAAAACAGATCCTTGAAGGTTCCAGTTAAAGGAATTTCCATATAGAAATTTGTTCAGAACTGCCATTCCTTTTGTTATGATTTTGTGGGACACGGTGGCTCAACAGGTTAAACTGCTGAGCTGTAGGCTGCAGATCAGAAGGTCTGCAGTTCGAACCCCATGCAATGAGGTGAGCTCTTGTTGCTAGTCCCAGCTCCTGTCAACCCAAAAGTTCGAAAGCTTTGCAAGTAGATAAATGGGTACCACCTTAAGTGGGCTAATTTGCTGGCGTCCTGTCGGGAAGTCGGCACCACCGGAGGAAAGGATCAGAGGAAGATCGAATGGCGGCGGTGACGATGGACCCGGATGCAACAGCTACAGGACGTCAGCAGCCGGCTCAAGGCATCCTGGGAATTGTAGTCCAGAGCCTGGAAGAGTCAGTTCCCTTATCCCCCTCCCCTCACACGCGGTGAAAATGGTGATTTGTAAAAATTGTATAATTAATGTATATATATGCTTGTAAGCTGCCTAGAGTCCTCCATTAGGGAGGGGATAGGCAGGGTATAAATACCACAATAAATAAATAAATAAAATAAAAATTATTTTAAATCTTCTTTTGAGCCCATGATTGTGTGGCAAAGTCACTCCATGATGGAACAAGCTGAACAAATGGGCATCTTTCTCTTTCACTGCACAAGTGATCTTTCAGAAGAGATGGAAAGAGGCACCAATTGTGCCTCTTCAGCCTAAAAAGTCTGAAGTCTCACTTCTGAGATGTTCCTAAACTCACACTCCCAATTAATATTAGGGATATGAAATGACCTGTACAATCTATGAACTAAGCCATTCTGCTACCCTCGTACCAATGTGCTAGTGACAATCACAGCCAAAAGGCAAGATGAGGAAAATGCACATTACAAGAGATTTATTGACAGTTCAGTACAAACCTTGCTTTTAACCATTCTTACACACTGAAGTGAACAGGAGCACCTGGCTGAAAATGTTGACAGACCGTTACACTTGAGGACATACTCAAGTTACTGAATAACTGGTACTCATAGGCCAGTTTATGTTTACATTGTAGCAATGGGGCATATCACATTCTGCCCAATGCATGCTAATAGATCTGATTTCCTTGCACCTGAGATCACAACATGCAGGAGCATGGGTAATAGATTAGGATCCTCAAGCTTCAATTTTGCAAAGGTCAACAGCCATTTAGAGCTGCCAGTGTGCTAGGTTGTAAAGTAATTCTAGCATTCATAATGAGCACCATTTACCAGTCAACAGTGTATCAATAAATATAAATAATATAAGGATGTTAGGTGCAATTAGAGGCTGAATTGCTTAGACCTGATCCTGCTTTCCCACAGATCAATGGTTGATTTGTTTTTAATTTGTATGGATGGAGGAGGTAAACCTTGAGGACCTAGTATTGGTGCCAGGTTCTTTTGCTTTATCAAAGATGTGCATCCATGCTGAAACATGTCTGTATTTTGTGCTCCCAATTACTTGCTGAACTCAAAGACCCCCAGTCAAGACTCCTTAAAACTGAACCTCAGGTGTGTAACTTAAATAACCATCATCACAATAAACATTTCCTGCTCAGTCAAGCAAGCTGACATACTGTTCTTTTCTCTTTCTTATCTTACTACAACTTTCAAGGAGATTGCCATTCAAACAGAATATATACACAACTCTTTCAGCCCTGCTTCTCCTGGGGAAACACATGTGTGTTCACTAAGCAGATCTAAATTATGTTGTACACACTGACTCAAGGGAAACCTGACCTACCCATAGAGCTATCCTCTCTCTCTCTCTCTCTCTCTCTCTCTCTCTTTTGTCTACCAACATTGCCTTTTATTTTTCTAAACTCCACAGTGTATTTCTGTAAGGGCTGGAAGCTCAGAACCTGAGATTATACAGGGGCCCAAAAGAGAAACACCACTGTAGTACAGGAATTATTTGAAACCGGGATGAATTTAGTGATGTAATTGATGCTTATGATACCTAAGCTGAAATTTTCTGGACTATCCACTCAATGACAGCAGTAGCTGTCAGTGTCTAATCCAGAGCTTTCCAAAGTGCCGCCGCTGGCGACACACCAGCGGTGGTGGCGGCGGCAGTACGGTGGCGCTGTGCGCACGCATGGCAGCAGCACAGGGGGGTGTGCGGCGGTGCACGTGCATGGCGGCAGTGCGGGGGGGCGTGCGGCGATGCGGGGGGCGTGTGGTGGCACGCGTGTGCACGGCGGTGGCGGCAGCCTCCGCTAAAACACGGAAGCACTGATCCCGCCCCGCTGCTGCTGCCGCTGTGCACGCACGCGCCGCCGCTTCCGGGTGGTGTGGCGACACACCACGCTGTGTGTGGCGACACACTTTTGTGTCGTGACACACAGTTTGGAAAGCTCTGGTCTAATCCGTGGTGGCCTGCAAAAATGTATTCCATGTCTTACCTCCTTTGAATGTGTAGTGCTTTCTGTACTTCCAGTTGTGTGCTAAAGATTGTAAGAGCATTATTATTAATCAGACATAACTTTGGCCTCCTTATCTGTAGCTTGAATCATGTCAACTGGATTTCTATTTTCTCAGTGGAAACGTTTCGCTCCTTATCCAAGGAGCTTCTTCAGTCTGAGCAAAGTTGGTAAGGGAATCCTAAATATTTAGGATTCCCTTACCAACTTTGCTCAGACTGAAGAAGCTCCTTGGATAAGGAGCGAAACGTTTCCACTGAGAAAATAGAAATCCAGTTGACATGATTCAAGCTACAGACAATTCCACCTGGATGACTGAGAACCTTCATAGACATTTGGCCTCCTTAGTCAAACTTTCTGCTTATAACTTGGTTTGTCTGCATATTATGCATATGAACAGTACACAAGAGTTGTGAGCTATATGGATTATCTTTCCTGAATGCTTTCTCTCTAGGGCTGCCATCAAGATTGAGTGGGATAGTGTTTTTGATGGTACTTTGTCCTCATTTAGCTGGCCTTAGTCAGCCCTTCTGCTGCTGCTGATTGAGTCTTCTTTGCTCTGGTGTTCTTCCTGCTCAGCTTCAAGCAGCACTAGTATTGTTAATTTCCCATAATACAGTTCTGCATCTTTGCTATGGGGCATTGCATTGTGGGATACTGTGATTGTGTCCCAGCGCTGATGACAGCCTAGTAGCTGTTCAGCTTCTTTGAACCCCAGCAGCATAGTTCAGTTGGCATGCATCTGTGCCCTTGCTAATAAGCCACAGTGGAGGAAAAGGCCTGACTGGCAGTGCTGATCACACTGGGGAGAGCTTGACAAAAGATCTGTCAGCACTGGCAGCTTTTTGGATGCTGATAGAATGCTTGATGCTGTCCTTTGCTTACTTAGCAAGGAACTTTTTTTAAGGAACATTCTTAATTTAAACTCTGGATTTTATTGGTTAATTTAAAGCATTTATATCCCATTCTTCTACCTGAAGAAATCCCAGAGAGATGTACAAGAGAAATAAATACCAGATGGCCCCTGCCATCAGGCTTACAACTGAAAGCAGACACAATAAAAGGGGGAATTAGAAGGGAAAAAGGAAGAAAAGATGAAGTTTGTGTTGTGGAGTAAGTTGCATGTAAAATAAAGAGAAAAGTTAATCTGAAGACAGATTAGCCACACATCCCTTCCCCCTTAAATAATGCTTCCTTTAGTAACAACAGAAAAAGGTTAATGCTTGCTTTGTTTGTTTGTTTGTTTGTTTGTTTACTGGATTTATAGGGCCACCCAACTCAAACAGTACAACTCTGAGTGGCATACAACAGAAAAACAAACAGTAGACCAAAAGGACTATATAACATAAAATATTCACAATATATACAATATAAAATATAAAATGGTGACCAAACACAATAATGAAAACAGCCAGAATGGGACTCCACTCAACTGGAACCAAACACCTGTGGAAAAAGCCAGGTCTTAATGGCTTTCGTAAAGGTGAGCAGAGTTGGAGTCCGTTGTATATTGGGATGGGGGAGGGCGATTGTTCTAGAGCAGCCCCTGAAAAGGCACATTCCCTAGGTCCCATGAGGTGGCAAAGTTTAAAAGAGGGAACCTGGAGCATGTCCTCCTTATGGGAATGTGTGGGGCAGGCAGATGTTCTTGAGAGAAGGCAGTCCTTCAAGTAACCTGGCCCTATGCCATGTAGGGCTCTAAAGGTATCACCAGCACCTTGAAGCCTATGATGACACTTCTAAACTTCTATTGGATTAACTGCAATCCAATCCAATGAGTTATTACCTCGATGCACTGATAGGACTAAGCAGTAAATGCTCTATGAATAGTCAAAATAACTACATTTCTTTGTCAGAGACCACCAGAAACATTTCAGTAGAGCTGCAGAACTGGTAAAAAAAAAAAACCCCAACCCAAAGAAATACTTCTCCATATTATGTATTTGAAATGTTTTTGCCAAAGTGTACAAATAACACATACAATTTATATCCTTTTTCTAACATTTATAACTTTTTAAACACCTTTCCATTTTTTCTTTAACTTGAATCCCTAGGCTGGAGCTGATAATGCAATGTGTGTGTGTGTGTGTGTGTGTGTTTATATGTGTAGTTTCTTTCAGTCAGTGTCTTTCCAAATGAGAGAAGGCTATAGATTCTCTGCGATGGTGAAGCAACAGACATCAAACTCCTGGAAAGCCAAGAAAAAAAATGGTTCAAACTTCTATGACTTTGGTTGAGAATCAGAATACTGTGTAACTGGCAAAGTTCTAGGTGTACTTTTTTTTAAAAAAAAATGCAAGTTCAGTTTCTGTGTGTGTGTGAGAGAGAAAATATTGCATAGGTTTAATTGCTATGCTGAGAATAAGAGTACTACATGCCTCTGCCTGAAAGAAACAGTAGTATTCAGCTAAAATGTGTTCAGAATGCTAACAAGCCTTCCAATTCAACTTGCAGCATCTGTACATATACGTAGATAAAGAAAGATGCTAAAAGAGGTTGATATTTAAAAAGTAGGAATTCTCATTAGGAGCCTATCCTCAGCTTGCTGATGATTTTTTTTAATTAAATCATTATGCTCTGATTAAAATTATATTCCAAATTAACCATGGCTTGTAACTCATGTCAGTAATGTCTCAATACTAATAAATTTTCAAAATCACTATGGCTGAAAGTAGAAACAATTCTTATACTCAATAAATATTTGGTTAAATAATATATATTTGTATATTGGTTTGGGGGATAGGTATATAAAGATTTTGCATGTGGAGATTTAGAGGCCTCAAGCTACTTCCCAACTTTGACCTACCATACTGACAGAGTATAGAGTAAATATCCAAATTGTGAAATGCTCCATAGGAATGTCTTTAAACTGGTCAATGCTCAGCCGAATGGCAAATGTAGTGCAATTTAAGCACATGTAAAACGATGCATATTGGGGTGAAATTTCCTGGCTTAACATATACACCAAAGGGTCTGAGTTGTCTGTAACTAACCAGGAAAAATATTTGGGGGTCATGGTGGGTATTCAATAAAGATGTTGACTCATATGTGACAGGTGTGAAAAGACAAATTCAGTGTGAGGGATCATTAGGAAAGGGACTGCAGTTAAACATGCCAACATTATAATGTACTTGTACAAATACATGCTGTGTCCACATCTGCAATACTACACATAGTTCTGGTCACTATATTTAAAAAAAATATTATAATAGAAAAAATCATAGCCTGTGGCACCCAGGAAAGGCAAGTAGAGAAGTAAAAATTTATTTTCTTTACCAGAATTTTCAGTAGTTTGTATTTTTAAATTGGATTAAGATAATTTTTGAGTCAATTTAGCTAAGTACTCTTTGCTAGACAATTTGACTGCCTGTCCTTTCCTCACCTCTGCTATCTTTGCCATACAACAGGTATGGGAGGTTATTAAAGGAGGAGGAGGAGGAAGAGGAGGAGGAGGAGGAGGAGGAGGAGGTTACCCCATTGAAACTTGACAGAGTTAACATTCTCTCAAGGGTTTACCAAACCTATTACTTTGTACTCCATTCCTCCAAAAAATGAAGCCACTTCAGAAATTTTGAAATTTTCCTATTATAACCAAACAAAACAAAAACCTTAAATCTTGAAGTAGCTCAAACTGAATCAGGCTGCCTCCAAATCTCAGATCATAAACTTGAACTGAATTATTCTTTCTTCAAACTTTGGATGTCCAACTTATTTGAACTAAATCAAGGCTGATTTTCACAGTCTAGTATCTACAGATGTTATAACAGAGACAATTGAAGCAGGTAAAACTGTTTATGCTTCTTTGAACTCTTTAAAGACCAGAGTTTATCCAGGACAAGAATTAAAGCACATACCATAAATGTTTATAGAAGTAGCACCAAGTGTTTATTGATTAGTATCAACCTAGAATAATGTCTCCTATTTAGCTCATACTAGTTTGATGGTTTGCCTAACACCTTGCCCTCCTTTTTCTAACAGGAATACAGAAGAACCATAAAAGTATAGGTTCCCCTGCTTTGTTTTCCTCCACAAGAGATGCAACTTATAATCTTGGGGTCATGTTTATAATAACTATTGGAGATTGAAGATCAGCTGGGGTTCCCTATTGGGCAAGAGGGGAGGCACATTAGCAACATGCAGGAAGAGGGGAGAAATGTCATTGTGATGTTTATGGGAGCAAAAGATAGAATGTAAATCTGAGCCAGAATACTGGAGAAAATTTAACTATGTATTCAGATCCAGACAGTGCAAATACCAACTTCTTGGAAGTCACAGGTGTGGAAATTGCATGTTATTTCCACACTATGGGAAATAATTGGATTATCACGGTGCAGTACTGTGCATACCAACTGTTATTTGTTTTATTCCCCACCCCCCATTGGAAACCTGCATAGTTCTATAGAAGATCTGCAGTTAAGTTCAGAACAGAGAAAGTGTAGGGGAAATATTGTCAATTATTTCATAGTTTATATCAATAATTGTATATTCCTGGCAATGAAAATTAACAAATCATAATTTTTCAGTTATATAGTAACAAAAAAAGCCTAATTTACACAGGCATGGTTCTTCTGATCCACTCATAAGCTTATGTGATAATGGCACTTGTGTATGTCTGTGTTACATATTAATAAAAATATGGGCAATGCTGTAAATATTATTCTTTAAAATGTTACAGAGTAACACAAACTACCTGGCAGAGGACTGAAAATGAATCCTGCTCCTAGAAGTATTAAACAACAAAATTTAGCATTAAAATGGGAAAAGAAGAAATTGATAGATATATGATAAATTAAGGATTATTTCTAATAACAAGCTTTCAGTTTATTACTTAACTTAAAAGGGCAATGAAGCGACCACATTTTATAGCTGGAGCTATTCCACTTTCGATTTTCCATAGTGATCCTGGCATTAATCAGCTGAACTGTTAAAATCACCAGAGAAAGCAGATTAAATGGCTTTCTAAATAGAAGATAAATGTCTATGAAGGTTCTCAGTCATCCAGGTGGAATTGTCTGTAGCTTGAATCATGTCAACTGGATTTTTATTTTCTCAGTGGAAACGTTTCGTTCCTTATCCAAGGAGCTTCTTCAGTCTGAGCAAAGTTGGTAAGGGAATCCTAAATATGTTTTAAATCCAGTTGACATGATTCAAGCTACAGAGAAGATAAATGTATAATTTCTATATTACACATCTTGTGTCATGCCTAGTAATATCACCTTACGATCAGCTGCATTTTAAAAACTGCCCTACTTCAGTTTCTAATTTGCTTCTGAAAACCTTCCCCATGTGTATTTTCCTTAGTGAACCAAGACATTCCTGCTTAGTTTTTTTCTTTTAGTTACAAGTACTATTTACTGCGTAAGGCGTTTCCAAGATCCAGAGCGCTTTGTCCTGCATTAGCACTGCTTGGTATTAGTAATCAAGATGGTCTGTGTAATGACCAGTCAAGAAAGCAGTACACTGCCTAAAGGAGGGAGTACAAAAGAGACCACTTAACCATAAAATAACACAAAAGAAATGATCATCTCTATTCATGAAGTTAAATTCTGTACTGATTTCCCCAAAATCATTAATTGTGATTATTGCACAGAGCAGCAGGTTGTATCAATTGCCTGAAAGATTCCTCTTAGGGCTATGATTTATGTCTTCTCTTTGCTTAATGCTGTCCATCCTGACCTGGCATTCCATTGGTATGTTAACCTACAACTCCCAGACTTCCCATAATTTGATCATGCTAGCTGCAGGTTAATATATCTGGAGAATGTCACAGTGTTGCAGCTGTGAGGATCATACAAGAGCTGTGGAGGCTACTGGGTCAGCCCAGAAAGAGATGCAGCTGCTTTCAGTGTTTCCAACAAAAGTAGACAGCCTTCTAGTTGGATGTAGAAAATGATGTTACAGATCCATGTGCAGTTATAAAGCTAACTGGTTGGCCTTCAGCAAGTCACTTTCTTTTAATTTTGTCACTCTTAACAACCATGAAATGACATACATACCTGTCACCCCATTTCCTTTTGGGGTAAGCAAAGTTATGCAAAGCACAGAAAAAGAGTCAGAAGTAGTGGGTGAAAGAAATGAAAGGCAGGAGGTGGGAGAAAAGCAAAGCAAATCTACATCACCACACAGTCCATAGATACTGACCTCGGCCACCCATCATGAGTTTGATCAATCAGAGCTTCCACATAACATTTGAGAAGTTGTAAAGTAGGCTTTAATCATGTTCTGCTATATGCAGCATGCCTTGATAACGGTAAGGACAGTATCAGGCAGTTTTGCAGCATTTTGGCTAGTGCGTCACAAGTACACCCAAAGTCCAGTTTTATCCTAAGCATGTTCATGTTTTTCCATGCACACTATATTCTCTAACCTAGAGATTACTATGTAAGCCAATACACCTTACATCACCAATAAGGAGACACATTAAGTATACTGGTAGACTCAGGATAATGTAGCATACTTAAGAAGTTCTAAAGTGAATCTCCAAAGAATTGTGTAATTAAATTGCTGTTCAGTTTTGCCTGAAATGAAATGTTTGCAACCTCTCCCAGTATTCTGAACTGAGAAATATTCTGAGATGGATGCTTGCAAACTTTCTAAATTATGTTCCTGGTAATGCTGCAATAGATTCTATTTCGGTCGATTGCAATTGAAAAGGAAATTAGATTTCTCTAGTAGCTCTGATACTAATGCAAGTCCTCCACCCAGATAAAGATGAAACTATTTGCAAAAAAACCTATGCACAATAAAATACAGAATAAAATGTATGCAAAAATTGAATAAAGATGATTCTATGATAAACATACCATAGAATATCATACATATAGAGTGTTCACATAGCAAATACTTCATTTGATATCTGAATCTAGACATATAAGCAAACAAATCAGATGCTGATTCAATATTTCTACCTTTCATTCTTAGTTTCAGGCTTGCTGTACCTTTTGGGGGGGGTGATACCTATTAACTTGTAGCCTTAATAAAATGATATAAAATAACTGCAGAATGCCATTCACACAGCTGGGTTCCCTTTTCCATTTCAGAACTACTAATTATTATTATTATTATTATTATTATTATTATTATTATTATTATTTTAACTCAGCCACAGAGAGAAGAATTATGTATGGTTTAAGGTATTTCCATCTCCAAGTGGCTTTGTGATTTGGGGTTGGTGCCAGAAAGGAAAACCAACTCCTCTTCCTAAAAAACAAAAACAACCTTCAGGCATCAATACATTGACATGCTTGCAATGATCAGCAAGCATGTGCCAACATTAATTTCTAGAAGAGAATGCTTGTAAAGTAGAATTAGTTTTTCATGAATGCTCCTTGAGAATGATTGCCAATAGTAAGCATATCCTGAATTAAGCCAAAGGCAATTTACTCACCATGATTATGAAAGCCCTTTTAACCATCAATACAGGAGGCTGAATGATGCAGGAGACATTCCACATGCAAAATACAGTCACTCTTCCTGTATGAACTGTGACCTTGTTGTAGGGAGGAATAATACTGGCATTGATACAGATCAACATCATCAAACTTTGGTATGAATTGTGTGTCTGTCAGTGTTTTCTGATGGCTTTAGCAATTATTTACTTACTGCTTGATTGCCATAGGTCTTTCTGAGTACCTAGCATAGGAACAGTAGTTCCAATGTCTGGCAGTCTGTAGCTTGAATCATGTCAACTGGATTTCTATTTTCTCAGTGGAAACGTTTCGCTCCTTATCCAAGGAGCTTCTTCAGTCTGAGCAAAGTTGGTAAGGGAATCCTAAATATGTTTCTACCTAGAAACATATTTAGGATTCCCTTACCAACTTTGCTCAGACTGAAGAAGCTCCTTGGATAAGGAGCGAAACGTTTCCACTGAGAAAATAGAAATCCAGTTGACATGATTCAAGCTACAGACAATTCCACCTGGATGACTGAGAACCTTCATAGACATAATGTCTGGCAGTGTATGTCTCTCATCTATCAAATCTATCATGTTTATTTAAATTGGGTTTCCAGTTGGCATGCTATATTGGGAATGATACTGTTCATCTAAAAGTAGTATTTACAGCCATGATTAGTATTAGATAATCACTGCTTTCTTGAGTTGACAGCAGGTCTCCACCTTGCTGCTAATTCATATTTAGGTAAAGGTAAAGGTTCCCCCACACAGTCGTGTCCGACTCTAGGGGACGGTGCTTATCTCCGTTTGTTAGCCGAAGAGCCAGCATTGTCCGAAGATGCTTCTGTGGTCATGTGGCTGGCATGACGCACGTGGAACGCTGTCACCTTCCCACCGAAGTGGTACTTATTTATCTACTTGCATTTGCAATGCTTTCAAATTGCTAGGTTGGCAAGAGCTGGGGTGAGTGCGGGAGCTCACTCCATTATGTGTGGCTAGGGTTTCGAACCTCCAAACTTGTGACCTTCCGATCGACAAGCCTGGCATCTTAACCGCTGAGCCATCGCACCCCCTTAATTCGTATTTAGCCATCTGTATATATTTTATGGTGCTATTTATTACAAGGAGGTCAAAGTCAATCCTAAAGAAAATCAACCCTGACTGCTCATTGGAAGGACAGATCCTGAAGCTGAAGCTCAAATACTTTGGCCACCTAATGCGAAGAGAGGACCCACTGGAAAAGACCCTGATGCTGGGAAAGACTGAAGGCAAAAGGAGAAGGGGACGACAGAGGATGAGATGGTTAGATAGCATCACCGATGTAATGAACATGAATTTGAGTAAACTCCGGGAGACAGTGGAGGACAGGAAGGCCTGGCGTGCTATGGTCCATGAGGTCATGAAGAGTTGGACACGACTAAATGACTGAACAACAAAAATTTATTATCTGAAGAAAAAAGAAAAATGTAAATCAAGTATTTACAAAAAATTTTGTTAAGAAAACTGGAAGTATTTTAATGAAATGTATGTATTTACTGTATAGTAAAGATGTATAAGTTAAAAATTGAATTTGAAAAAAAACACGTAATAAATCAATAATATAACACAAGAGAAGGAAAAAAATAGGGATAAGAATAGAAATAGATATATATAAAGAAGGAAGAAAAGAGGGTAAGATGTAGAGGACCCCATTAAAGGGGAAAAGGGAAGGGTGAGTATAGGGAGCGAAGAAAGAAAGGGAAAAAGAAAGGAAGGTAAATGGGGGAATAGATTAGAAAGAGAAAGAGAGGGGTAGAAAGGGAGAAAATGGAGAAGGGAAAGAAAGAAGAAGAGCCAATTAAAGGGGAAAAGGGAAGATTAAGTATAGGGAGGGAAGAAAGAATGGAAGGTAAAGGAGGGAAGAAGGGAGAGAAAGAAAAGAGGAAAAGGGAAGGGTGAGTATAGGGAGAGAAGAAAGAATGGAAGATAAGGGAGGGAAGAGATTAGAGAGAGAAAAAGAGGGCTAGAAAGGGAGGTAAAATAGAGAAGGGAAAGGATGAGTAGAAAGAGAGGTAAAATAGAGATGGGAAGAAAGAAGAAAGTAGTTAGAAAAGGTTAGAGGAAGAAGAAGAGAAGAAGGAAATAGAAAATAATTTAAAATAAAGATATGTTATATTAAATACACTAGAAAATGAATATTATAAATCAAATGTAAATATGTATACATAAATGTAGTTATTGTTATATGTTATGTGTTCTGTTTTTGTTGAATGTAAATAAAATTAAAATTTTAATCTAAAAAAAATTATTATCTGTTTAGCAGTACCAGCAGGGTACTAATGTTCTCCTTTATCAATATGCTGACTCTTATAATGTCTAACTCTTAGGATGAAAGTACACTGTCAGAAACAAACACTTTGAAGTAGTTTTGTTTACTCACTTACTTACTTAAAGTAGCTCCTATACCATTCAAGCCCTAAAGGCTCTGAGTGGCTGACGTCTACCAATAAACATAGTAAGCCTAAAGGAAAAAGAAGGCAAAGAAAGTCACAAAATCCACTGACATAGATGTGCCACCCAAATCAGGGAAGGCCAGTCCTCCAGATCCTTAGTTCTCTCCTAAAGAGCTTTATGCTTTTATGGCTCTTGGGAAGCCCAATAAGGTAGACGAGGTCTGAAGGCCAACTGCTCGTGCATCTGGATATCTTTCTGTAAAGTGCTAATGCTGATTATTTCATCACTGTATTTGCTATTAATGCATGGTCACTTCCAACTGTACTCCATAAACCTAAATATGCTGACCTTGCTGAATTAAAAATCAGGGCTAAATTGTCAAAGTGTTCTTTGCCTTTGAACAAATGTTTAACTGTGAATTGATTTGGGCTGATTCAAGCAGATTGAGAAATGCCAAACAAAAACCAATTGTCCACCCTCTGAAATGAAAATGGGAGATCGCTTCCGGGTGCTGAAGATGTCGGTGCGCTGAACCGAGCTCTCCTGTCTCGGCTCCGCGGTTTGCCTGCCTGCAGCGGTTTTTAAAGAAATAAAACTGCTGAAACTTCCCCTTTGAAGAAAAGGGGATCAGAAGATAGACCACAAGGGTCGCTGGAATCGCCGCTCTTTCCTAATCCCCGTTTTTCCACCACGGGGAGAAGGAAATTGAAGCCGCGAAAGTGACTGGAGGAAACATCGTTATTGCTCTGCAGGAAACCGCAAATTCTTTACAGATAAGTAGCACCTAAATTCAGCACTTTCAGTCACTGATTTATATTTATGTTTATTTTAATTTTGCTTATTATCTGCTAAGATCCTTCTATGGACATGATTGATACTGCTGGTGCTTGTATAACTTTCTTGCTAAGAAGATTTGAGAAAATGGTGGGAGCTTAAAGAATAATGACTTTACTTGGAGCTAAGTGATATTGAGTGACATTGATTATTGATGAATGGGTTATCTACTTATGTGGGATTAATCTGTTTTCTTCTCTGGACTTTGAATTTAAATGGATTAATGGTCTGCCTTTTATTTTATTTTATTTTTTCACTTTGAGATTGCATTTTTTCCTTTTTTTTCTGTAAAGTGTCTGGATATTATTTGGATTATAAAGGGCACTTTTTGAGTTCCTTTGCTTTGAACATATTTTGGAATTTCCTTACTATATAGGACTTTAATAGACTTCTATATTATATTTTATTTTGGAGAATAAAGACATTTAGAGCTGCAGTTTTTTCTTTTTCCACCCCCTTTTTTCTTTTTTTCCCCTTTTTCACCTTTCTGGGATTTGTGAATATAAGTTAGCCTGAGAACTGGATTGTTATTTTATTTCCAAAGATATTTTGACTACAGCTAAAGGAAACATCTGCTGTACTCTTATCTTTTATTTTCTGTATGTGAGAATTGTTGATTTTACCAAAGTACATTCTGCCTTCTTTTTATGCAACAACTATTAAGAAAAGGCAGCATTATTTTTACTTTTTATTTTTTATTGTATATTAATTTTTTCTTTCCCTTTTTCTTTTGAATTTTTGAATAATTTTTATCCTGCCTTTCCCTTTTCCCTTTTCCCCCCCTTTTTTGCTGTTTGTTGTTATTTCCTTTTGTCTTCCGTTATTTTTCTTTTTTCTTTACAGGAATACTACACACAGCATGGCTACTGTGGCTGCAAGAGTGAAGAGGGATAGAGATAAGGAAAAGGAGAAAGAGACTGGAAGAATGTCTACTGATTCCATTGCAGCATCTTCAGAAGTACCAACATCAGACATGAAAAAAATACTGGATGCGATTACAGCACTGAACAAAAAAATAGATGATTCAACTACTACTTTGGAGAAAAAGATGGATGACTCAATTGCTACCTTGGAGAAAAAGATGGATGACTCAATTGCCTCCTTAGATATAAAAATGGATAAAAAAATTAACAATCTAGGTCAACAAGTAGACAAAAAAATGGAAGCAATGAAAGAAGACCTAAAAAAAGAATTTAGAAAAGAAATACAGAATGTCAAAGAGGTCGTAAATACGTTATCAGGGGAATTTAAAGAGACACAAGGACAAGTTAAGAAATTAGAGATTAAATCAGAATCTATTATTAAAGATATGGAATACAATTTAGATGCTATTGCACTAGTAGAAATGAGAGAAAAATAATTCATTTTGAGATTGAGAGGAGTTCCAGAAAAATCAGATGAGAACACGAGAGTATATATAGTTGGTGCCTTAGCCCAATACTTACAGATAGAAGAAGACATGGAATCTGAAATAGATAAAATCTTCAGAGTTAATTCATGCTATGCTAGAGAGAAGAAAGTGCCAAGAGATATATTGATATATTTTGTGAGGAAAGTTATAAAAGAGCAAATTCTGAAGAAACATTATAGTGACATATTAAATATAGCAGGGAAGGATATAATTGTCATAAAATAAGTACCATTAAGAATATTAAGAAAAAGAAAAGAATACTCCTTCCTTACAGACAAATTAAAGCAAAATAACATACCATTTAGATGGGAAAGAATAGAAGGAGTATCTTTTACCTTTAAAGAGCAAAGATATAAAATAACTTCCATCTTGAAAGCAAAAGCCTTCATAGAGAAATATATGACAGATATGAGTGATGCATCTAAAGTTCTGGAAGAAATGAAAGAGACACCCAAAGATAAGGAAAAGAGTGAGGATTTATCGGAGATGGGAGCTTCTGGAGTGGATTTAAAAAAGAACTTTTAAATACCCAAATACCATGGACTTTAAATATCTAACATGGAATATTAATGGGGCGAATTCCCCCCAAAAGAAAAATAAAATTTTTCATTTTTTGAAAAAAATGAGATTGGATATAATTTGCTTACAAGAGATTCATATTTGTAAAAAAAGACATTAAGTATTTGATTCAAAAACAACTAGGAGAAGAATTTATTTCAGATGGATTAAAAAAAACTAAGGGGGTAGTATTGTATATACAACAAAAACTTAATCCAAAGTTAATATTGACTGATGACGAAGGAAGATATATTGCAGTGGAAGTAAATATACAAGGGATTAAAACATTGATGGTTGGGATCTATGCCCCAAATTTTGATAAAGGACTATTTTATAAGAAATTAATGGACAAACTTTTGGATTTATCATACGAGAACTGGTGTTTTATGGGGGGTTGGAATGGGGTGATTCTCCCAATGGAAGATAGACATTCACAAAAAATGTGAAACCTACACAGGGAAAACTACCCCAAACTTTTTTTGACTTAAAAGATATGTTGGATTTACAAGATATTTGGAGACTTATAAATGGAAACTCTAAAGAATATACATATTATTCAGAGAGATATAAATCATTTTCTAGAATAGATCTGTTTTTGATTTCTAAAACTTTAATGATGGATGTTAATAAGGTTGAAATACTACCTAAAACTCTATCAGATCACAACCCTGTTTTACTAACTATTAAAGGAAAAAGGAATGTATTTCGATGGAGGTTAAATGAGTCAATTTTCCGGAAAGAAGACGTTGTTGATACATGTAAGAAAAGACTAAGAGAATACTTTCTACTGAATTCAAATAAGGACATTAGTACAGAAGTAGTTTGGGATGCAAGTAAAGCTTATATGAGGGGCTATTTCATTCAATATAATGCCCAAATGAGGAAAAAGAAATGAGAAAAAATTCAACTGATTTTGGATGAAATTAAAAATAAAGAGAAATGTCTGAGGAACAAACAGATGGATAATACATTGATAACTCAAATTAAATTTCTACAAAAACAAATATCGATGATTTTGGTACAGGAAATAGAAACTCAAATGAAATTTACAAAACAGAAATATTTTGAATTTGCAAATAAACCAGGAAGATGGTTAGCCTATAAGTTAAGAAAACAAAGACCAAAAATATAATCTCTAATATACAACATAAAGGGAAAACTCTAGTAAACAATGTGGAGATACAAGAAGCATTTCATTCTTATTATACAGCATTGTACAAAAAACAGGATGTTCAAATAGATGAAATTGATGATTATATGAGTAAGCAAAGATTAACTGCTTTAAATGACGAACAAAGAACATTACTTAATAATCCTATAACAAAAGAAGAAATGACAATGGCTTTTAAGAAAATTAAAAGTGGAAAAGCGCCAGGACCGGATGGACTATCGGCAGCCTACTACAAACACTTTGAAGATGAATTGAGCATTCCTCTTCAAAAAACTATAAATTCAATTTTGGAAACAGGAATTATGCCAGAAACATGGAAAGAGGCTCATATTACTTTGATTCCGAAAGAACAACTAAATTTGAATTCAACAAAGAACTATAGACCAATATCATTATTGAATAACGATTACAAGATATTTACGACAGTTTTGGCGGAAAGATTGAAAAATACTCTTGGAAATTTTATTCATCAAGATCAAGCAGGTTTTCTACCCAAAAGACAAATTAGAGATAATATTAGAAATGTTTTGGAAGTATTAGAGTATTTAGAACAACATAATGAAAAGCAAGCCGCCTTGATATTTATAGATGCGGAAAAAGCATTTGATAATTTAAATTGGCCTTTTATGTTTAAAGTATTGGAGATTATGAATTTTGGCGGGAATTTTATTAAGTGGATTAAATCAATCTATACACCTCAATTTGCAAAAATAATTGTTAATGGAGAATTTAGTAAACCTTGTGAAATACAAAAAGGTACAAGACAAGGCTGTCCTTTATCTCCACTCTTGTTCATACTGGTTTTAGAAGTTTTACTTAGAGATATTAGACAAGATGATGGTATTCATGGCATTAGAGTTAAAAAGGAAGTTTACAAATTAAGAGCCTTTGCTGACGACCTAGTTATTACCTTAGAGAATCCATTGGATGGAATTGAATTACTGATGCAGAAATTGAAGGACTATGGGTCGTTAGCAGGGTTCAAAGTCAACTTACAGAAAACAAAAGTTTTGACCAAGAATATGAACTATCATCAACAAGAAAAATTGAGAGAAATTACAGGATATTCCTTGGAGAAAAAAGTAAAATACTTGGGAGTTTATTTAACATCGAAGAATGTTAAATTATTTCAAAATAACTATGCCCCACTTTGGATTGATATTAAAAAAGATTTAGATCGTTGGGGAAAACTACAACTATCATTATTGGGGAGAATATCAGCGATTAAAATGAATATATTACCAAGAATTTTATATCTTTTTCAAACAATACCCATATTGACATCAGAGGAACCATTTAAACAGTGGCAGAAAGACATTTCTAAGTTCATTTGGCAAGGGAAAAAACCAAGAATAAAATATAAAGTCTTGCAAGATTCAAAAGAGAGAGGTGGTCTAGGACTCCCGAATTTGAAATTATATCATGCAGCTTGTGGTTTGGTATGGCTTAAGGAATGGATTGTTCTGAGAAATGAAAAATTATTAAATCTGGAAGGACATGAATTGAGATTCGGATGGCATGGATATTTGTGGTATGATAAGGCTAAAATTAATGTGGATTTTAAAAATCATTATATTAGAAGATCTTTGTTGAGAATTTGGAATAAATATAAACCAATTTTATGTTACAAGAGATCTTTATGGATTTCTACACAAGAAGCTTTCTATAGAACAGAAGTAAGAAATAAAGATAAATGGTTGACATATAAGGATCTTATAAAAAAAGAACAAGGACATTATGTGATAAAATCAAAAGAAGGATATACTTTTCAATGGCTTTCCTATATACAACTTATAGAGAAATTTAAATTAGACAAAAAAAATTTGGAATTTGAACAAACTAAATCAGAATTTGAAATACAACTATGTGAAAATGATGAACATTTAATTGCTAAAATGTATAAATTATTGTTAAAAGGAGAAATGGTGGAGGAACAAGTTAAAGACTGTATGATTCAATGGGTGAAAAATATCGACCACTATATACAACTTCAACAATGGGAAGACATGTGGACTAAAGGATTAAAATTTACCTTATGTTACAACTTAAAAGAAAACTTTTACAACATGATGTATCGATGGTACATGACCCCACAAAAACTTTCAAAAATGTATGGGAACATTTCCAACCTATGCTGGAAATGTACAAAACAAGAAGGGTCTTTTTACCATATGTGGTGGACATGTAAAATTGCAAAGGAATTTTGGACTGAGATACATTCATTGATGCAAAATATACTACAGATACGAATACCATTTAAACCAGAATTTTTTTTACTTGGAATTTGGGATGTACAAATAGAAAAACATTTTTTTAGAATAATACATGATTACAGCAGCAAGACTTTTATATGCACAAAACTGGAAAAATCAAAGTGTACCAAAAATACAGGATTGGATGTTGAAATTATTAGAGATGGCAGAAAATGACAAACTGACTTTCCTATTAAAAGACAATTCAAATCATTACTTTCTTAAAGAGTGGAAACCTTTGATGGACTATTTGCAAAAAGCAGGAGGAGTAAAGCTTGCTTGGGGTTTTGATGATTAGATTATATACACTGCTCAAAAAAATAAAGGGAACACTGAAACAACACAATGTAAGTCCAAGTCAATCACACTTCTGTGAAATCAAACTGTCCACTTAGGTAGCAACACTGATTGACAATCAATTTCACATGCTGTTGTGCACATGGAATAGACAAGAGGTGGAAAGCATAGGCAGTTAGCAAGACAGCCCCAATAAAGGAGTGGATCTGCAGGTGGTGACCACAGACCACTTCTCAGTTCCTATGCTTTCTGGCTGATGGTTTGGTCACTTTTGAATGCTGGCGGTGTTTCCACTCTAGTGGTAGCATGAGACGGAGTCTACAACCCACACAAGTGGCTCAGGTAGTGCAGCTCATCCAGGATGGCACATCAATGCGAGCTGTGGCAAGAAGGTTTGCTGTGTATGTCAGCGTAGTGTCCAGAGCATGGAGGCGCTACCAGGAGACAGGTCAGTACATCAGGAGACGTGGAGGAGGCCGTAGGAGGGCAACAACCCAGCAGCAGGACCGCTACCTCCGCCTTTGTGCAAGGAGGGACAGGAGGAGCACTGCCAGAGCCCTGCAAAATGACCTCCAGTGGGCCACAAATGTGCGTGTGGCTGCTCAAACAGTCAGAAACAGACTCCATGAGGGTGGTATGAGGGCCCGACGTCCACAGGTGGGGGTTGTGCTTACAGCCCAACACCGTGCAGGACGTTTGGCATTTGCCAGAGAACACAAGATTGGCAACTTCGCCACTGGCGCCCTGTGCTCTTCACAGATGAAAGCAGGTTCACACTGAGCACATGTGACAGACATGACAGGGTCTGGAGACGCCGTGAACGTTCTGCTGCCTGCAACATCCTCCAGCATGACCGGTTTGGCAGTGGGTCAGTAATGGTGTGGGGTGGCATTTCTTTAGGGGGCCGCACAGCCCTCCATGTGCTCGCCAGAGGTAGCCTGACTGCCATTAGGTACCGAGATGAGATCCTCAGACCCCTTGTGAGACCATATGCTGGTGGGGTTGGCCCTGGGTTCCTCCTAATGCAAGACAATGCTAGACCTCATGTGGCTGGAGTGTGCCAGCAGTTCCTGCAAGACGAAGGCATTGATGCTATGGACTGGCCCGCCCGTTCCCCAGACCTGAATCCAATTGAGCACATCTGGGACATCATGTCTTGCTCCATCCACCAACGCCACGTTGCACCACAGACTGTCCAGGAGTTGGGGGATGCTTTTGTCCAGGTGTGGGAGGAGATCCCTCAGGAGACCATCCGCCACCTCATCAGGAGCATGCCCAGGCGTTGTAGGGAGGTCATACAGGCACGTGGAGGCCACACACACTACTGAGCCTCATTTTGACTTGTTTTAAGGACATTACATCAACGTTGGATCAGCCTGTAGTGTTCTTTTCCACTTTAATTTTTGAGTGTAACTCCACATCCAGACCTCCAGGGGTTGCTTACATTTGATTTCCATTGCTTTTTGTGTGATTTTGTTGTCAGCACATTCAACTATGTAATGAACAAAGTAATTAATACGAATATTTCATTCATTCAGATCTAGGATGTCTTATTTCAGTGTTCCCTTTATTTTTTTGAGCAGCTTATAAATAGCATATAATAGACAAGAAAAATATATGTATGTTATATGAATAGCCAGCATGTAAGAACAAATAATCTATTTTATTCTTATGACCATAGATGGATCGGAGGTTATCTAATTTCTATGTTTGTCTTTTTCTTTTTCTTTTTTTCTTCTTTTTCTTTACTGCACTTTTCTTTTCTTTTCTTTTCTTTTTAATTTGTATTTCTATTTCTGTTTCATTTTCAACTTTTAACTTTGTATATTTAAAAATCTAATAAAACTTCAAAAAAAATGAAAATACCAGTCACCAAATTAAGAGATTGGAAAGTTTGGGAAAATAAAGCCATAGCTTTACTGATGGAGTGGCTGAGGGAAGAGGCATACTGCAGGTCTGCATTTGTACCTGGCTATTCAGATAATGTAATCTAATTATTCTAAAAAGCTGGCTGTCATAACATCCATGGAGCTGCCTTGGTAATCCAGGCCACCTTCCTTCATGTGTTCATCTCCAGCACCACAGTGAGGCACCTCTTATCACCAGCCCCTGGGGCATTTAGATCATGGCATCCTGATTTGAGGATATATATTTGTGGCTGTAACTACTCTCTCCTTTGCAACTGTACAGCCAGCCAATCTTATTGGAGATCAAGATTAGTTTATTAATCCCCTATAATCCTACTGTGTTCCACTGTTTATCCATGACAACCTCATTACAGCAAATTGATACAGAAGATCCTTCTCCTGTAACATTATCACTAAAGCAGACCTGGAAAGACAGTCTGAAGTGGATGTAAAAGTCAATCAGCTTTAGAAAGAAAGCCTTACACAACAACACAACCTGTTGAAGTAAGGCTCAGAGGGGATACCAAATACTATTGGGGAAAAAGAGAGAAAAGAGAAGGGAGGAAGATTCTTCAACTTATAATATACATGTTTGCTTAAGACAATCACCCATGGGTGATTGTCTTAAGCAAACACATGTGTTATTAAGTGTATCACTTATGGGTACATTATTACATACTATTAGAATTGCCTAATGGGCAAACAAGCATCCCTGTTCTTGAGTAGATTTAGGGGCATACTCATTCCATTTTAGCAGGAAACAAGGCATTCTGTTCCTCTGGTAGAGTTGTTAATAATTTATATATTCATATAGGCATAGAAACATAGACAAAAATAGACAAATTTCTCCCAAAGCTCTGAGTTGAAAGAAGGGAGGGATATATTTCATAGAAATTACCCATCATTACAAAAGAGGAAGTTACATGTTTTTTTAGCCCTAAAATAAATACTCCCTTTGCACAAAATTCCCTGAACCTACTAATCTGAAACTTGACATGCTTGATCCTCCCACAATGGGCAACTTTGCTGGAGAATTATTTCTAGAAATAAAACAGTTTTCAGCAACACCATCTGAAAAGAAGTCAGAATTCAAAGGCACTTAGAATTTGAAACAATTGACTGTTAAACATATGTTAGCTGTTGATTGTGAGTGATTCTTAACAGAAAATTAGGATTTCTGAATCAAGTTACAGATTTGGAATCCAAGTCAAATTGAAGGCATCTGAATCCATCTGAAGTAAACTGGTATGTTATCTGGATTGCTGTTTCAGGGTTTAAGTCAAATCTTGTGATTGTTATGCTTCCCAGAAAACAGCTAGCACTAAACCATCACAACATGTTATGAATCACTTCCAGTCCTAACCTAAATAATTTCAGAGTGCAGTCAGCTGGCTTTGCAATAAGAAATGGTCATGTAAGCAAAATATTTAGTAATGCAATGCTTTGAACAACCCCAGAATTTGGGTATATATAAAAAAAGAACCCTGATTCAAAATACAATTCAGATTATATTGCATCCCCACAACCACCTCATAAGTGCAGCAGTAACATGACAACTCTGACTAATTATCCAAATTCTCTCCTGTTAATCCACAAACTCTGTTAAAAGGTAAAGTAAAGGTTCCCCCCGCACATTTGTTCAGTCGTGTCCGACTCTAGGGGCTGGTGCTCATCTCCGTTTCTTAGCTGAAGAGCCAGCGTTGTCCGAAGACACTTCCGCGGTCATGTGGCTGGAATGACGCATGCGGAACGCTATTACCATCCCACCGAAGTGGTACCTATTAATCTACTTGCATTTGCATGCTTTCGAATTGCTAGGTTGGCAAGAGCTGGGGCGAGTGCGGGAGCTCACTCCGTCACGCGGGACTAGGGATTTGAACCTCTGAAATTGCAATCTTCCAATCAACAAGCCTGGCGTCTTACCCACTAAGCCACCATGCCCCTACAACAAACTCTGTTGCTTTTCTTCAATCCACCAGCTTCTTCCCTTGTCACCCTTGGCCATGATCCTTGTTTTGGGGGCTGTTTTAATACTACTGGTAATTAAATGGAGGAAGTCAAGGAGGTTTTTATCCCCTTTGCTAGTTTTGTGTTTGGGGAAATGATATGTTCTCAGCCTTGGGAAAATCATAACTAGAAAATAATCTTCTCATCTTGTTTATGAGTTATGTATTATTGGGTAAGGCTAGTTTGTTTTTGACTGTTGTGACTAGCTGAGATAAGAGAACAGAGAGCATTTGGGGAAACTGAAACTTATTGCCTTTGAAACAACCTGATCAGTAACCCCCAGATCTATTTGCCTGACTAGCAATCAATTTATCAATGATAAGGAAGGGATGCCAAACCTATATGCTTTGCAAGCCTGAAACCAGAGGACAGGAATGAATGAAGATACAGTACTTTTTGTTCAGTCGTTAAGTCTTGTCCGACTCTTTGTGACCCCATGGACCATAGCACGCCAGGCCTTCCTGTCCTCCGCTGTCACCCTGAGTTTACTCAGATTTATGTTCATTACATCGGTGATGCTATCTAACCATCTTATCCTCTGCCATCCCCTTCTCCTTTTGCCTTCAGGTATACTGAAATCTAAAGGCAAGAAGCAGCACAGTCACTTCATGGACATTTCGACAATTTTGTAGGAATCTTGATAATCTCTGGAACACTATTTGGGTATGACAGGTAGATTAAGCATTATTGGCAGATATTAAAGGTCTGATCTCACATATGCTCATTATATAAAAATCTTGTCCAAGTGTAACATCACAATGATGTTGGCATCAGAAGTAAATCAGGCCTCTGATTTATGTAAATACTGAGATGGCAATAACAGCCAAAACTGCAATATAAAAAAATGATTTGACACTAAAGACAGTAGGCAGTAGGAAAGAGTCAGGACCAGATATAACATTATACACAAACAATACTAACTGTTCTCTGATGTCAATGTGAATGCTTTGTTAGTGAAGTACTATGTATGGTATATGATATTGCATTAAATTGTAATTATTAATTTGAAACTGTCCAGCTCCACTACAAAAGAGGCCACTATAGATAGCACAATTAAAAAAAAGTACTGTGCTAAACTTATAATAATAACGCAGCAATGCTCATAAGACCACTTTTCTTGTTGTTTCATTTTATAGTATAATCTTCCATAGAACTGAGAGGACCTAAAGAGACAATTTTCAAACTGCAGAAGTAGAGTTGAAACAAAATTCTCACTTGTTTGTGTATAAATTAGTTTTGAGTAATTACAAGTAAATTAGAGTCTTCCAGTCTGTAATAATGATGCTCATCTATTTTAGACTAGGCTATTTCAACCTTGCCTTCTTCACACCTGTCTTTTGAGAAACCCATTCCATTTCTTCAGTTGTACAATCATATGATATTTAGAAAGTTAAGGAATAACTACGGTATCTTATTTATAATATCAGCAGATTTAGGGTTTTCTGAATCATGTAAAATTCAAACACATCTGCTTTGTTTTAAAATGTGTTATTTTCCAAAATATAGGCATGATATGAAAATGATAGGAATTAGCTATATAATTATGAAGTATTATAAAATACTTCTTATAGAAATGTTGATAATCTGCTTCTAATGTTTCCTTCTTAATGGTTGTTAAACGCAACCTATATTCCATATAGCACAGAAAAAAGATGAATTGGATCGTTAAACTACATCCATTATACTTACTCAACTTAATTATCTTTTAAATCTCTGGTCTGTACTCAAATTTTAATCGTTCTTTGTAATACTTCTACCACATGTTTTCAATCTTTTTTTGGGGGGGGCTCCCTTTCTCTGAGTTGAACTATTTTTACTTTTTGTTATCTCATTTTTAAAATGGGATGGGCCAACTCTTCGCCTTAGCTAGGCTGAATGCTTTGCCCTCAGCAGTTCTTTTTGTACGTTTTAACGGTACCCCTATGCACCTTCAGTTATGTCCATGTGGTGATGGCTCAATAGAAACTCTAAGCCATGTGTTTTTATACTGTTCCCTATATAAGGACTCCAGACAGACCCTTATATATCTGATTTTTGAAGAAATGTCCATGTAGGGAGTGTGATTTTTATTTAAAGTTACTTCTTTTGGACAAGGACTCAAAAATATCTTCCCAAGTTGCCCATTTTTGTGCTACCATCTGTACAATACGCCGCACCGTTACTTACTGTAGGTTTAGAATTTCTTATAATAATATTTTATTTTATTTATTTTAGTATTTTTATTTTTAATTATTTTTAGACCCTATCATACTTACTGTTTATATATATGTATATGTAATACTGCTATTATTAGCATTTTGATTGTATCTGGCACTAGGGCTGTAATAAACATGATGATCATGATGTTGATGATGATGTTGATTCTGAACATAGCATTCAAGGACATGCAGTTATCATTGATTTATATTATGGCAGTATATTAATTTCCATATTGTTCCCCCTCACCTACACTTATTACTTTTTGACTATGCTCATGTTCCCAAGAGATATCTTCATTGACCAATGCACTGTGACACTTAAACTTCACTGAAAGAACCAACATCTAACATTTTCTGTTTTTATAAGATTAAAAAGAGGTAGATTCTATCTGGCAACAGTTCAGAACAAAGTACTCCCTTCATGACACTACAACTTTGAATCTGAAACCCATGTCTTCACTGTTTAATTATTTTATAAAACAACCAAATTCATTTTGAGAGTCATCAGACATCTTTTAGATCTGTAATTTTTCAGAGCATCAGCCTTCAGCTGAGATTCAAGTCTCACAGTGTCACACCAATGCTTTACCTGAGAGAGGGAAAGATTTTACCCCGTTCCTGACTCATTTAGCCATAAATGGATAAAGTGGGTTTAGGTATATTGTTTTAGAACTTCAGATCCCCTGACTCTAAGTAGGAATCAGTGTGGAGAAACATTGTAACCTCTAGGGATAATACGTTCTCTTCTCTGTGTTTTTTACATTATTATTGCTATTAGAAGGTATTGCAGTGAGAGTACAACTATGTAATTTTATGTGGGAATGACAGTGGGAGATAGGGCAACAAGATCCAACCAAGGGGACAGTCAGATAAAAGGCAGCTTAGCCCGCAGCAGGAATGTGGGTGGGCAAGAGGCTCAGAAGAGACCCTCCCTAGTTTTTGGACTGTAAAGGGGATGGGGGGGAGAGAAGTACTTTCAGACTTGCAAGACTCTGTTAATGTAATCTTACAATAAAGTAGAATTAGCTCATCTGGTTGTGTTTCCTGCCTGGTCTACCTTGTAAGGCTGACGAACTACTACTAGATATATTGCAACAGTGTGTGAATTGGGGCAGTGCACATGGGTGTACACAGACATCTGTTACTTTTGTCAGAATGATGAGAGCAGAATCCCAGCATTGCCTTGCAAACTCCACCCTTTTCACACATGCATGCAACATCATATTGCACACACAAAATGGCAGGATTTGTGTCACTTGCTCACCTCTCCCCAGTGCGCTTCACTTTGCTTCCTGGAGGCAGCTGAGAGCAGCCGCATGAGCCCAGGAAAGATTTGTAGCTGCTTTATTGATTTAAAGGTGGATACTTTGTATGTACTCCACTGTCTTGTGAAGCTCTTGTTCTGAGGGATTTGCACAGCCCTAGAGTGAACAGTGCCTTTCCTCTCTTATGACTAACACAGCCTAACAAATACAATTACTAGTAAAATTGTTCTTACTGCTAAAGAATAATAGAAGCAAAAAATATCAGTACTAATAAATGGGAAGAGCAAGCCTTAATAATAAGAATAATTTATTAAACTTGTATGCCACCCAACTCTCAAGAACTTTGCTGGCCAGCATATTCTTATAACTGTCTACCGGTCGCTGACATCAACTGGGATAAATTTTTCCCCACTCCTCCATGCAGAATGTTTTCAGCCATGCAATGTTTGAGGGGTTTATTGCATGCACAGCCTGTGTCAAATCACCCCACGGCATCTTGATGGGATTTAGAAAGAGTCCCCTTTGGGGGAGATGGGGCGGTGATATAAATTTAAGAAATAAATAAATATATTTAGATCTGCGCTTTGACTTGGGCATCCCAGAACCTTCAATTTTTTCCCCAGCCATTCCTTGGTGGGTTTCCTTGAATGTTTAGGGTCACTGTCATGTAGCAAGGTCCACTTTCAATTGAGCTTCAATCTTCTGACAGATGGTCTCACATTAACCTCAAGCACCCTCTGGTACAATGAAGAATTCATAGTGAATTCAAGGATAGTGAGCTACCCAGGCCCTGATGCAGTAAAGCAGCCCCAAAGCATAACATTTCCACTACCACACTTTACACTTGGTATCAGGTTCTTCTGGTGAAATGCTGCCTTTGATTTTGGCCAAACATGGCTTCTGGTACTTTGGCCAAATAACTATCTTTGCCTCATCTGTCCAGAGCACAGTGTTCCAGGAGTCCTGGTCTTTTCCTAGGCATTCATGAGCAAACTGTACTTTTGCCCTGATGTTCTTTCTGGACGGCAAAGGGTTCCTCCTGGCATACCTCCCATGTAGATCTAATTTGTGCATCTTATTTCTAATGGTAGACTCATGCACTTAGACATCAGTAGTGGTGAGAGCTACCTGTAAGTCACATGATGAAATTTTGGGGTTCTTTTAGCATCTTGCATTCTGCTCTCAGGCTGAACTTGCTAGGATGGCCTGACCTGGGCAAATTGGCAGTTGTTTGAAATCTTATCCACTTGTAAATGATCTTCCAGACAGTGGAATGATTGATGTCCAATAGATTGGCAATCTTTTAAAATCTATTCCCAGACTCATAGGCATCTACAAACTTCTTTCTGAAAGCCTTAGAGAGCTCTTTCTGTCTAAGTATGATGATACCATACCCTTCAAAAACAAAGAGCAAATAAAGCTAAATGTCTGAGGTTCAAATAAGATTCTCTCTAATAATGGTCTAATCATTTGCACCTGATCTAGTGCACCTGGTTATAATTTTAGATATTTGTGGTAGTGATAAATGTAGGGGTATATTTACTTTTTCCACATGCAAAATTTGCATTTATGTTTATTTAAATTACACATTGGACTACAAAATGTAAATGGCCAAATAACTGTATGATGAAATATGTTGAAAAAGTCAAAGATGTCAATGGGGTGTGCTTACAAGACTATAACTCCAGTAGTCACTGTTTATAGATCAATGCTTCAGGCCTCAGGTGACAGACAGTGCATCTCAGCTTCTTACAAATGTCTTGCTTCCCAAGGGAATATGCAATACTGGCATGCATGTGCTAGTAATGCATCTCTCTCTCTCTCTCTCTCTCTCTCTCTCTCTCTCTCTCTCTCTCACACACACACACACACACACACACACACACACACACACACACACTTTTGTTTGTCTTTTATTAGACTGGCTGGCTGGCTGATTGAGTGACTGATTGTATTTACATCCCACTGCAATCCAATTTGACTCTCATTAATTGGTAAAATTAGTCCAAACTACTTGAGAATCATCTAATCTCTTTTCCTGTATGCAACTCCTAGTTTTGGTGACCTCAGACAATGGAAACTGAAGTGAATCAGTGGTCAGTACATGGGCTGGTAAACAAAAAATATATGAGTGTGGCTTACTGACTGAACTGTTGGTTAGGACCAACAAAATATTCCGCTATCTGTCTTTCAGAGTTCTTGTGTTCCAACTAAAAGTGAGAAAATTCGTTTTGTTTTGTTTTTTGTGGGGGGTTGCCCTCAGATTTCCTGTGGATTCTCACGAACAGTGGATTCACCCTGCTTACAAAGTACCATATTTATAATATTCAGCCTAATGGAAAGTACTCTGACTTCACATTATAGCCAGAATGCAAGGGTAATATTCAGCATTGGTTATGAGATGTTATGAGGCCTTGCTTAAATCCATTTTGTGCTGCTCTGCTGGGTTAAAATGTTTTAGACAAACAGGTAAGAAACCTCCCAAAATCGGGAAAGCCTCAGAAACTAACAGGGACTTATTTCTTTTTTATGATCTGAATTCCCATCTTAAAATGACTGTAGTGGAAAAGGCCTAGAGCTGGAATTCTTCCATTTCTTACTCCACGTTCATGTTGCTTTCACAGTATTCATATAGTGATTTCCTCTCCTTTCCTGCTGATATTGTACGGGAAATCATGCCACCACAGTTC
The DNA here is from genome assembly GCA_023362775.1 of Charina bottae. Lineage (NCBI taxonomy): Eukaryota > Metazoa > Chordata > Lepidosauria > Squamata > Charinaidae > Charina > Charina bottae. The sequence goes on from JALMGJ010000025.1 coordinate 9,311,736, forward strand.
AGTGATTTGCACTAAGTGTTGGTAGCACCATATGGAGGGACCCGATAGCTATGGATGGCAGGAAGAGAAAAAGGGATCAGGAGTTGGTTGTAGCGCATGGGGTGTTCAACCACGGTTTATGTATGGCTTCCTTGCCCTCCTGCTCTGGGAAACAGCTCTGGGAAGATCTACCTTATGATGACTTTTCTTCATGGTGTTAACTATGATACTGGGGGATGGAGAGAGAAGGGCTATTGACCAATATTAAAGGATTATTGTACAGTGAAAGACAGGACACTGTCACACAATCCTCAGAAACTATTATATATTGCTGATAGACCTTTTGATGTAAACAACTTTATGAAAAGTGCAGATAGTAAGTAAGTAAGCCAAAGAAATGAAAGGCATGTGTTTAAAAAAAAGGAAATCTATCTAATCCTAGTTTACACCAAGATCAATTACTATGCTTCTCCATGCCTTTCTATTCTTGCAAGCTATTCTGTAAGAAAAGAATGAGCGGTGTAACTGTTTCCAAATTTGTCCTATCTTGATAAAGCAAAGTATCTTGAATTTGTCGCCACAATTGACAATCTAAAGGCATAAATGGCCAGCAGATGGTGCTTGAGAGCTAATAGAAATAGCTTTCTCTTTCTCCCTCCCCCCCCCTTCTCTCTTTCTCCCCCTCTCACCCCACCCCATTTCTTCCTTTTTGGCAGCTTTATAAACAGAACCTTCTAATGAAGGAAACACAGGCACATTTTTAGCAGGAATGATAGAAGTAAGCTTTCTTGAGGTGTTTCATATTCTATAATGTTCATATTTTTCCCCTCATCACTTCATTTTGTTCCATTTCCACATCAGCTTGTAAACTTTTTAAAGCCTGCCCAAAGGTTTTACCTAAAGTGTGCATTTCTGGCAAGCATTTTCCCAATATATGCCTTTGGTTTATTATCATACCTATGTTTGTATATATTGTATATATTTTATATTGTATATATTTTATATATAGTTATAACCATAGAACTATACCACACATTGAGAAAAAGAGAAAATTAAAAGGATGATCACATTACAGTTTGTATGTTAGTATGGAAGAATGAATTATATTTGTTTATAATACGTATGATTCAAACAACCCCCTTTTCCTATAGTTTTCAAAGTTTAATACAAATAAATGGGGCAAAGGCACAAACCAGTTTAAATAACAGACATATCCTCCTCTTTTGTCACTGGAGCAGCACTTCAGTGAAAAGTGCACCACTGGCAACTACTTAGAGTCGTAACAAAATTACCACACAGATTTTGCTTCCTCCATTGTACAGAGCTGCTTTCAGAAAATTCCCATATCCGTCATAGAAAATAAACTTTATCTTTGCTGCATTGCAGTTTTCCAACTGGTGCTGCTGCTATTGGTCATTGTCATTCTGTGTCTTTTAATTCTCCTTTGACTGAAGTGACTCAATAAAAATTATGTGTTGCATGTTTTGTTCTATGTGTAGCACATTATTATCTATATGTCATGAAACATTTAAAAAAAGTCTGCTCCTCTATCTATTATCCATTCCTCCAATTTATCTTCATTTGTAATGGACTGTGTTGGCAGCAAATATGCCTAGCTCAGGGTTGGCATGCTGCATTATTGGCATTCTCTGAGCTTTGTTTTGGGGTAGTAGATGCTTCATTGCTCTACAGGGTGGCATCATCAGCACAGGACTTCTGGCAAAGTGAGGTTCATTGGTTGTCTTGCCTGCTGTGCATGTGCTTGGATGGGATGGTCCTATAGCAAATACTTTGTTGGTGGTAGATTATTTACTTGGGTTATGTGGTGCTGCTTCTGTTTTACTTTTGTTTGCATCATGTATAATTTGTGGTGTTAAAAGGTAGGTGAAAAGATGGCTCTGTGAGGGAGTATTGTTCTCTTCCTGTGATTGTCACTCTGTAATTGGCTTTTGGGTATTAGGTTGATAAGGAGATAGCTCTAGTTTATCTAGATGTTGGTTGATTGCTGTGTGATGGGGGGATGCTGTGTATTGAGCTGATATGTTAATGTGGGGTCTTTGATTATGTCTTTTGATAGGACCATAAGCAAAGTTTAATTCTGTATAACTGTTGATCATTATTTAGTCAAGATGCCATGCCTGTCTGGCTTGTTTAAGAATTTCAATGTTTTCCAGTTGAAATTAAGCCTAAAAATGTCTTTGTGGAGGGAGATTAGTGAAGTAGCTTCATATACTTTGACATCTGGGGTTCAAAGATGCATTCTACTAGTCTTCTGCCTGTTTTATTTTGTATATGATGTTCAGTATTCCTCTTAATCAAGATCAATATGAGTTTCACCCACTGGACCAGGAGTAGATCCACTGATCTTCCGAACATCCCTCAGATAATAGCTCATTAATTGAAACCAATAAATAGGAAGAGAGTAAGTTCAATATATTGACATTAAACTATGGGAAAAAACTAAGGTTCCTTTCTCAATTTCCATTTCTTTCAGATTTTCTCTCAGGGAAAACAACATAAGATTCTGAATTTACACGAGGAAACCTGAGTTTATCAGTCTGTATGCTGCATCTATACCTGCCAAAGCAAATCATAGGTGCTGTACAGGAACTTCCCTTTCGGGGGAAGATGGGCGGTAATATAAATCAAATAAATAAATAAATAAACTAGCAGAACTCTGCCTCCTTCCCTCTCTTTCTCTTCTACTGTTACTCTGTTCTTCCAAATCAACAAGCAGATACAGATGGCCAATTTTTCCTATCTTAATCTATCATCACATCTTTGCTATTATATCAGACAGGATGGTCTGGAAAACTTCACTGATTTTGTCTATTCTTTCTCTACTGGGAACCATTCTACATTTTATCCTTAAGATGAAAAAGTAAGAGGCTGCCTCCTACGAAGGGAGAAGAAGATTCATTTCAGTTTACTTATTATCAACAGGTAGCTCTTGTATCATTGTTAGGTTTAAGGTTAGTATGACTAATTGAAAGCTTCTCTGCTCTGTACAGATTGTGATGCAACATACTCTAATTTCCCTTGTTCTTTGTCTATGGAATATTCTATTCTGTCAGATTGAATTTGATACAAATATATAAATAAATAAATAATATAATGTAAAAAAAAAAAAAGAATGTGAGAACTAGAACTAGAAGCAGAACCTATTCATGACTACTCTATATAGTGACAATCCCACTAGGAATTACAGCCTTGATAGATAATAAATGAGTACCAAACACCATAGTAACTACAGCCTCTAAAGCGGAACATGAGATCATCTCAGAAAGAAGAGCCACAAAGGCTTTCCTCAGGGTGGGATTTGATCTAGCTTTCCCTTGGATTGGTGATGTGTTTCCTGGGTCTGTATGTTTCTCACTTGACCTCCTGGCTTTGATACTTATCTTAATTCCCCCTACACTGATCTGAATAAAGGTTCCATTTAATCACACTATCAGTTTATATGTATTGTGTAGCTGAAGATTTTTCATCATGAGTTGAAGTTCAGCTAAAATGATTAATCTGCTCTCTCTAAAAAACTCAAAATGAATTATATTCAAGTTTGTTCTACTTCTGATTAAATAATCCAAAAGCATAAAGGGATACATCTGCTTTCTTCCCAAAAATTCCCCATAAGTTCTATACCTCTAAGAACCACTGAGCTATTCCCAATACTTCCCAAAGCCTATGTTGTGTTGTTGGAAGGGAGACAAGTTGTAGTTTAGGGCACGCATTGTGCCTAAGTATGGTCTTGCAGCTACATCATGAATGCTGGGAAACTTGGGCAATGAAGCACCATGAAACTATTTCACATAAATACTAGAACTCAAGATGGTTGCAGTATTAGTTGCCACATATACATTATTGTGTTAACATGCAAACCAGCTCATAGTATGTAATTTTATGAGATAAGAAAATATATTGACTTGGATTCCATAGGTATCTATTCATTCTTATGCCATCTCCAAACCCAGGAGTGTTAGCAAATAGAAGTTTTATACTTCTTACACCTTCATGATTTTGGGTATAGTCAAGAAGAAAGCAAGGAGATGGATGATAGCTTGATTGCTGTTTCTTCCCCCTTCTACTTCTCCAACCTAGAATCAAAGTAGGAGGAGGAAAGAAAAATGGAATGCCATTCACACATTGCATTAAAAAGGCTGCCTGCAGTGGTTTGGACTCACACATGTTTCTTGGCAATATTTCATTGCTGACACATATTCTCAATAGGGATAACAAACATATAACTGTAAAAAATTATCTCAATAAGTTACTCAATTTAAATGTCCTCTTGAAGATGCCATCATAATGAAGGATACTCACATGAAATTTCTACACATAAGAAACAAGAACAATGTCTCCTTGCTTTCAAATTCTACCAAGTACAATGGTACTGTGAGTAAAGAAGCCCAAACATTACTTCTTCAGTTCTGATAATTCAGTCACTATCTCTCATGATCACAGAAGGATGGAAGATAGGGTTACCTCTGTTCTATGCAGTTTTGGAAGTATTTACTCATAAATTGGTTCAATCCCTTTCCTGAATGTAAAAAAAAAAAATAGTACAAAACCTTCCATATAAAATTATTTTGCCATATATAAAAACTCTTTTAATGGGTTGTTTTTGTGTTTGCTTCTTCTTTTTTTTAGTTTGCCTATTTTAGCATGTCTTTAAATATATTTGTATTATTTATCATCCTAGTTTGAAGGCTTAGAATTTTTATGTACGTATGTGTGTGGGTGTGTATGTATGTATATATACACACACACACACACACATATATATAAGTATTGTATCAATGTAAAAACAATCTTACTACAAATACATACTTTGGAGAATATTTCTGCTTAAATAAGCACTTTTAAGCATATTATATCTTAAAGTATAAACTTTTGAATTGTTATTTATTTTTTTAATCTGTGAACTCTCTCACCACCTGCAGAGAAGTATTAAACCTGACTGAGAGCCTCATTTCAATCCATTTGCTAATTGGTGAGGGGTGGATTAGATCAGTTCATACTGAAATTTATAAAGATATAAATTCTCAGAGTTCACTAAGTAACTATAGACAAGCTTGCAAATACAGGAAGGAAATTCTTCTATTTAAATGTTGGAAATTTTCACTATTTAAATGTGGGCTTTTAGAATAACTAAACAAGTTTATGCTGTCAATTATTTTAGAAAAATGTACATTCCCAAGCACACTTTCCTTTTCCCTTCTGTACCTGACCAAAATATGCATTTAGAAAACATGTCCAGACAACAACAACAACAGCTATTGCAGGCAGACCTTGAAGTTTATGAACCAAAGAGAACACTTAACAACTCTGTCAGCTCTAATAAATTAGTAGCATAATGAATTATCATCTTCATATTATATTAGAGCTCATAATTCTAACTCCTGTTTCCCAGCCAAAAACAAAAAGAAAGCTGTGATATCTCCAATCCATAACTTTGTTCCAGCACTTATCCCACTTAAATAACAATCAATTAAATTAAAAGAAAAAAAGAGTTCAAGGTTTATAGGAACCATGCTTCTGTAGCATGCTGAAATATAACACTGGCTGTAACCTCAGAATACATCAAAGGCAGAAGAGATGCTTATGGTCTCATGCAGGTCTCATGGTGATATACAGCATACCAGATAAATCAATATTATGTTTCTGATAAAACTAATACCCATGTATAGTCAATTAAGCAACAAGACTTGTCACATTGTGTATTGTACATACGTATTAGATTTAAAAGCTTCTGAGTCTCCTCAGCTGCCATGGACTTAGTGAGAGATTGAGTAAGTCCTTGAAATACTTGGCCTGTATGGTTTAATTTTAATTTGAGATACACCATGCAGCTCTGGAGGTGTCAAATAAAATACAGAGTGATATGTAATACAACAAATAAATCTTCAGGGAGGTGATAAAAGGCATTTCTGTACCTGATAAGAAATCTGGAGAAGCAAGAGACTTGTGAAATTCTTCTCATCACTTGACAGGACAATACAGATGGATATCAATGTATGTCACTTTCCCATTGAGGAAACAGAAATTTGTATTCATCTAGTGTTAAGTATCTTACTAAAATGAGACTACATCTTTCTTAGAACTGATTGTGATGATTCATTGCCTAGAATGAACTCATATTTCTGTAGGAATTCAGGGCATTTAAAATTTCTATGTATGAAGAAAGCTGGGGAGATATTCTCTGGCCTATTCTACTTCTGGCATCCATATGAGAATAGAGAAAGTTTGAAGAATGTATAAAACATGCTCATTATCCTCCACTGTACTATCTCTGCAATTAAGATTCCCAATTTTGTGAATAATTTTAAGAATGTTCAACCACATGCATATTGCTACTCTTCAGATCTGTTCTATCAACCTGGAGAAGACTGCAATGGAGTGGATATAACTGGAGCACACATGAATCCATGAATCACTGTTTTCAGATTGGTGCTTTTGTCAAAATCTTCAACCTGTATATGCATTCCAATGTTCTGTTTGTTTGTTTTAAATTTAGGGGTCAAAATAAACAATGATTAAACGTATTAAATGTATATCTGCTATTATCCAACTGGTTGAGTTGGGTGGTCTTATAAATCTTACATACATACATACATACATACATACATACATACATACATACATTATGTGTAGCTGCTTTAAAGGCATTGTACAAGTCCTACAAGCTGGGAAGATAGCCAGTGGGGAAAAGTGGATGCACAGTATATATTAGAAGCAATACATATTAGTCCAGTGAAAATAATCAGAATTTTCCAATAATCTAGTGTGAGAAATCTCAGTTAACTAGGGGAGTAGCTTATATTGTTTTACAATGGTAAAACAAATAGTTTGCATGCAGGAGTTCTCAGATTCAGTTCCTGGTGTCTCCAAGAAAGATCTTGTCTGAAACCTTGGAGAGGCAGTGCAAATAAGGGAAGATTATACTGAGTGAGACAGACCAGTGGATGTCATCTGAAATAGTTTCAAGGTTTTAAACAAAAATTGAAAAATGTGGTATACTGTTTATCCACGTTTCTGACTGTTCAGAAAAAAATGATTTGACAAACTTTAGAAATACAAGAAACAATATGAATACATTGGAGTATTTAAGATATAATTAATATGCATGTTGAATAAAAGCATGAAATATGTTGGAAAAAATGCAGCCTTTGTATATTAAAGTCCATATCAATAATATGTGGGATGAAGTATTAAAATAGAATAAAAATAGTAAGCTATTTGGGAAAAAATAACAGCAAGTAGGGTTAAATAGGGAGATTTTATTTGGAAGTAAATTAACAAGCAAGAAAGATTATATACATTAGAATTGAGAAATGTGATGATTCTGACTGTTTTTAACTTAGTTAAACATATAGCAGTTGTATATCTCTGAGAAACCATGGCCTTATTTACCGTTTGTTAATTCGAGAAGCCTTTGTGAAGAACTGGGTGTAACCTGAAATTGTCTGGTAAAGCCTAATAATCTTAAGGACCATTTCTGCAAATTGTGAAGCCTGTAACAAAATGTACATAACACATCAATTTATTCTATTTTATAGTAGTTACTGTTTGTGTTAATATTTTGTGTTCTTTTGGGGCTTGAAAGTTTCCAGATCATGTTGTGACCTTGAGTTGACCTAATAAGCACATGGTTGCATATTGCCACAAAGTGTGTGTGTGTGTGTGTGTGTGTGTGTGTGTGAGAGAGAGAGAGAGAGAGAGAGAGAGAGAGAGAGAGAGAGATTTCATACAGGGTTTAGAACTGAAGATTAAATCAAAGTTGTCTCGTATTTTACACACATGCACGCATGCACACACATGAACATACACTTATTTAGGGAGAAGAAACCAATAAATCATTCCCCTCAACCTTAATTCAAATTCTAATCATTCTAAAGTCTTGTATACTTTAAAATCATAATAATCAAATGTTATGCCAGCATTCTCTGGAAGGAAATGTTCTAAATAAATGCACTGTTGTATAGATGGGCTCCCCCCCACCATACAAAAAAAAGGCTATTACTAGTGCCATCTGTTGGGCTAGAGTAGAATTAAATGTCAATTCACAAGGATTAGCAATTTCGTTAGCATAATATTGAAGAAGGTGGTAGAAATTAGTAAATTAGTATTTCATTACCTTTTGGGTAGCTTTGAACTAATTTTATGTTGACATTTTCAGTTAATTAACTTGCTATTGTGATAGCAAATAGGGAAAACTAGAATTATTAGATTATGGTACAAAGCGTTGCCAAGGTGCTTTGAGAGCCTGATTAACCTGTAGCCAAAAGGACTTGGAGAATATATTTGCAGTGTTACTAGTAATTATTACCTTATATGTAATGCTGCGCTGAAGAATTATGCTGCTTTCCCCCCCACCCCCCCTTACAATTTACTTCCATTTGAGAACTGATATTATTCCTGGCCCCGCAAAGAACAAGAATTTGGGCCCTGGAGAAGGGCTGGATTAGCTGACATTTATTATAGTGTCCTATCTCCAGTGGCCTTCAGCCTCCTTAGCTTCCCGTATTTGCGTAAGACTTTCTAAGATAACTCTTCCCAAAGCCTTTTTCAAACTGGGAAGCAGAGGCAGGGGAAGATGATGAAGCATGATGAAGATGTGGAGCGATGAACCTCTCCTCATCTCACAAAGATAAAATCCTAAAGAAATTCTAAAACACCCTGAGAATACAGGACAAAACAGAAGCCCTTTTCACCAGGAAAGAAAGCTTTTGTATGACACATTTAGGCCTAGTATTACTTGGAGTCATTCAAAAGAGGAAATAAAAAATAATTTCTAAAAGGTTCCATTTCAGAGTCCTTACAGAGGATCCATTTTTCCTCCCCTCCTTCCCTCCAACATTCCTAAGTATAAATCAGAAAGAAAATTAGTCCACAGTGGCCACTTAAAGAAGTTACAGCCATCAGTGGCTTTCAACCGATGCAGATTGGGAACGGAATGGAATTCTTTTCCTCCCTGGTCCCACACCTGGTAGAAGCAGGAAGCCAACAGCAGGGGAGCGAGAGCATTCCCACCTACTGTACATTCAAAACGCTGCTGGTGTTTGATGGAGCACCTTTGCAGCATTCCGTACAGGTTAAGAAAAGAGGGTGAGATGAATCATGGGTCTTTTGGCACCAGTAATGTATTTTTTTTTATGGGACGGGGTGGTGGTGGGGGAAACCAAGGTCAAAGGTGTGGGCTACCATCAGTATTTAGGTATATAGAAACATGTAATTTTTCATTCTGTAGCAGGGAGCCTAAATAGTAGCTTTGCCATAACTACTACTTGCTACATTTTTTCATTAATATTAACTACTACACACACTTTCTCTCATTCATTCATTCATCCCCCCCCCCCCCCCATCTCTCTCTTCTCTCCTTCACTCTCATCTGATTTCTTCATTCTGGATTTTTATTATTATTACTATTAGTGTAATAATAGTAGTAGCGACATAAATGGCTCCTAAATCCAATTTCAATGAGTTGAAGCTTTGAGTACATGAAGCAGAATGATTGAAAGTTTTTCCATCTTCATTTTTTTTTAAAGGTTAGACTGTGATTGAAGCTGTATCACTTAATAATTTCTTTATTTATTTATTTCTCACATTTCTGCACTGCCCATCTCGCAAGTGACTCTGGGCAGTTTACAATTCAATTAAAATAACAAGAGATTAAAATCATAACAACAAGTACATCATAAAAATATAAATATAAAATATAGAAAATATTTAAAATTTATATAAAATATAAATTCCTCGGGGCCACATCACAGCGCCAACCACCCCCATGATTGACTACCCCACCCACCCCAAGCGAAGTGGCAAAGCCAGGTTTTCACTCCCTTTTGGAAGGCCAGGAGAGTGGGGACCTGCCTCACCTCTGGGGGTAATGTGTTCCACAGGGCGGGGGCCACGGCAGAGAAGGCCCTCTTCCTGGACCCTGCCAATCAACAATCTCTCATGTACAGTGTCTGTAGCATGCCCTCTCTTCCTGACCGAGTGGGACGGGTTGATGCAATGGGGGTGAGGCGGTCCCTCAGGTAAGAACTTAAGGTTCTTATTTCAGTCTGCTCTGTCCAATCTGAGCAAAAGGACTTCAAGTGGCTTTAATTGACTAAAATCAAGTGTCTAGATGAAAAAAGTACCTGATAGGCACACAAATTTTTTTTTTAATTGTTGGCTTACACTAATTGTTCCAAAAGATGTTTTGAATATTTATTTCAGGGGCCTTGCCAGATGTTTTGCTTGATTATTTTGAAGGATCCATGACTGTCTCCAGATTTACAACTGATCAGTGTTTGATACTGTTCAAACTCTGCTCCAATTGCTCTTTAGTTTAATCTAGAAAATTTCTACATTAATTTCTCAATTGACATAGGGATGATATGCTAATTTGTGGCCAGTTTTGGTTTTTATTTTTGTCTTCCTTAGAGGTTACTAAACACGATGTAGTAGGGAGGATCAAACTAAAACAGGGAGACAAGGCCCCAAATGCTGATTTGTTTGCAATCCTACTTGCATGCACTTAGAAATAAGCCATTTATAAACTTCAGGCTTTAAACTGTTCACTACTGTATTTGGAAGTTTATTACTTTGATATAGTATATAATAAAATATTGGTATGTAAGGGAACATATAAATATCTACCTAGAATGCATACATAACATACAGGTTCTAATTTTCTGAGAAATCATATTTGAAATTTGGATTCTAAGTGCCCCAATAGAAACATAGATATTTTAATATCTTAATAACAATCTCAGTGGTTTGTCAAATACAGGAGAGGATATACAATATGTGTCAGATTGTGCTATTAATTGTAAAGTTCAGTGGAGAAACTTGTCAGTCATTAGCTTTGAATCTTATTTACTTCAAATAATTGATATTCTAAAAAGTTTTGTAAAAGCAATGAATAGCAACTGGGCAAGTTATGATGTGAAGATGTAAGAATGTAAGATTTGCTTAAATATAATGAGAGAAAAGCAGAAAAACATTTTGTACCTCGATTCTTCTTTCAAGTATATTTTATTATATAGTCCCAGGGGACTCTGGGCGGTTTATTTTCCTCTTCTATATGTTAAATATGTTAAATGTTCCTAGGATTTTACAAAGTGGCTCTGCTCTGGTCAAGGGATCATTTTGATCCAAACCATTGGAACAACCCCATTGCAGTCAGTGCTTTTAATAAGATGCAAGAGGTGTTTCAAATCAAAGCATTCACTGGAGCTGTCTTAGTCAGGTTGGTCACTTGACTGCACAGGAAAGGTGCTTCAGTCAAATCTTTGCTAAACTGAAGTTGTGCCTTCAAAGCCCTACGCAGCTCTGTCATGCCCCAAATGAGGAAAAAGATAAGAAACTAAATAACAGAGGGAAACAGGTTGAAGGGACTTCAGCAACAATTGTCCATAGGTTTCACTGCATGCTTCTTTACAAAGTCTCAGGGATTCCCCACATTCACCTCTAAAGCTCAAATGGTGTAAATTATGATTATGAATTATTGCACAGTCCATTTATGCACCATCATTTGGTCATAATATTTTTCTATAACTCATTTACTTCACCAGCCTTACACAATTCAAAGGTCTAAGAAAAATGGAAATAAATGAGTACACATTATGCATACTCACTCATACACACACATATACATCTAACTAATAAATAAATAAAACACTAGTATTTGTACATGTACCTTGATTGATTGTCCTTACCTATAAATATGGTTGAGAAAATAGATGTTACAAGCAAAATTGGGGCCATATCCCCTTCCTCTCTGTCTTTCAGATGTGACCAGGATCAGACACAGCTCCTCTCTTTGCTTAATCCTATCAGATCCAAATTGACCCTCCCTGCCTCCATTCAAAGCTTCCTGCAATCCCATCTGAACCAAAGAATAGAAGCCTCCTCACCTGCTCACAGCACAATTAAAGGCAGCCCTAATAAGGGAATTGTGACATAGTAACAAGGTAAGAAACCGCAACATTCCATCCTTATTCAAGGACACGCTCCTGATGACCTCAACTCTCTCCCTCTTTAACAATGTACTCCTGAAAGTGCATTTTTGCCTAACAATGGAAATAACCCCAGATATATGGACAAGGACCTGCCTAGCTTCCCCCAAAGTTGCAAACAAATGGGGTTCCTAGGATTTCCCACCCTGTGGCCCTCAAACTGTATATAGATCTTTGCTTTCCCATATTTGGGGGCTCCTTTCTCTTGCAAAGTTGGGACCCAAATATCATTTAATAAATGGTTGGTTATTCCTCCTCAGTGTTGGGCTCCGTTCTTCTGGATTTTCCATGACAAGCCTATATCAGATGTAGATTTAAAACTCACCAATTATTTCAAGTAGTTTTTCTTCCAATTGCACTGTAAATCACTGTGGATAGAAAAATCATGATGCCTTTGTACTCTCACATCAATATTCCATTTTTTGAAAAGCAATATGTGCAATGTGTATTATCCATAAGCTTTAGCTGCAATTTTTGGAATGGAAAAATGCAAGTGGATTTATGTTCTGTTTGTGGGCTTTCTCTGAACTTTTGGCCGCTGTGGGGAACTGAATACTGGAACAAAATGGGCCTCCAGTTTGATCTAGTCCAACAGTTATTTTCATTCTACCTTAAGCTGTACAGAAATGGAGCCACACACTGCAGCATAATATATGTGCACACTAGTTTGAATGAATACTGGAATCTAAATTCAGGAAAATTGTCTCTGATATATCACTGTCTCTCTACAAACTAAATCCTATGATTCTGAACACAAACATCTGGGAATAATTTAATATAGATTCCCGATTCCTGCTCTAAAAAAAGAACAAGTTTTAATGTTTTTTAAAAATCAAAAACTTATCAAATGAGAATGACCTTGGAAACTGCTCAGACTCAGACCTTGGAAACTGCTCAGATTTTTTAATTATATGGACTTTCCAACCATCACATCATGATGCAGAGGTTTCTCTTAATCTCTGAGAGTTTAGCATCCATAATTGTTTGGCACATATATCAGCATATTCATCTCAGATGTTGTTTTATCTGGGTCCAATTCAAGGTTATCACCTTGAAAGCCCTACATGGCTCGGGGCCAGGTTATTTGAAGGACCGGCTCACCCCAATCACATCTTCCCGGCCCACCAGAGCAGGGAGGCAGGGTATGCTGCAGGTCCTATCAATGAGGAAAGTGTATCTAGTGGGACCAAGAAAAAGGGCTTTCTCCATGGTGGCTCCCTCCCTATGGAATATCATTCCCCCAGAGAAAATATTGGCCCCCACCTTGCTCCTTTTCCAGAAGGCCCTGAAGACATGGTTTTGTCAGTGGGCTTGGGGACCCCAGGTTGATTCGGACCTAATCAAGTCATTAATTTGAGAGTGTTTGTTACCACTGTGGGAGATGGGGGCTTATTGGTTTTTTTGTATTATGGATTTTAATTTTGTAAGCTGCCTGGAGTCACCATCTGTGGGTTGGGCAGCCGTATAAATTTGTTAAATAAATAAATAAAAGAACAATTCTCCTCCCACCTCTTGCCAACAGGTGTTATGGAATCTAAGTGTCTCTTATTCATCAAAATCTGTTCTCCAGTTTCCTGAATGTATTTTTCTCCCAGGAAAGAGATTTCCATTTTCTACCTCATCTTCAGGCTGCTTTAGCACTTCTTTTGAACTTCTTTTGGTGGTGAGATTGAGCTTTCTTGATGATTGCAAAATGGCCTGAGTGCTTTATTTCTTTTTTCCTTCTTTATATTAGTTATCTCTGTGTAGCCTCCCCAGCTACCATACTTTTTTTCATCTGAAAAAGCCCCACGGGAAAAATTACATGACATTTTGCCCTGTATTTTAATTGAATTACAGTAAGTCAAGAAGACTGCAGGCCATCAAAGAGATGGCTGTACAATAAAATAGAAAGCTGTCAGAGGCACTCATGTCACAATGAAATAAACTTGAAAAATCTAATCTCCATTCAGGAGATGACTGATTTTTAAAAAAATTCCTACCAAACTGAATGAGAAAGGGACAAAAAGTAGAAAAAGTTATGAACACAGTAAGAGAGGGAAGCCCTCTCCTCTTTCTGCTTTTTTTTTTCTCCCTACAAAAAGACAAGACACTTCTTCGGGCACTATCAGTTTAGCAGGATTCTGTAATATATTAACATTATTGCAAATTGAAAATATTGTTGATTCATCATCAGGGGAAGGAAAAGTTTTCAGATAGCAGAACTAGGGCAAAACAATATGTTATGTGAGGGTTCTTCAGTCCTCTGTTTCCTTAGTTTAACAGGGAAAAAAAGGATATTTGTAAGGAGAATTATGATGGGAATGTTACTGAACATGTCCTATGGCTGCCAGTTCTTCCCTGCATAATATGCTCCTTTTAAAACCCTTTTTAAATTATTATTCCTGGATGTAAAGTAAATGGTCAGGAGGTTTATTACTGAGAATACACACATTTGAATTTGCCTATATAAATCATACATTCTAATATTTAGAAAGCTTTTGATTTGTCATTTTAAAAAGTACACGGCATCATATATTACCACTGAAATATAGTATGACATGTTTACATATATTGCATCACATACCATCAAGGACTTTTGATCTGAATTGTTTTACACACATTGTACCATTTTCAACCATTAATGTTTAAACAACCCAGATATATAGCTCTATCCTTGACAAAAGTTTTAGAGTGGATGTTCTACTATTGAACTACAGCCTCCATGCAAAGTTAAAATAGTAAAACAGACATGTACAATAGAAAGGGGCGTGGTGGCTCAGGGGGTAAAACGCCAGGCTTGTCTATCGGAAGATCGCATGTTTGGAGGTTTGAATCCCTAGCCCCGTGTGACGGAGGGAGCTCCCGCACTCGCCCCAGCTCTTGCCAACCTAGCAATTTGAAAGCATGCAAATGCAAGTAGATTAATAGGTACCAATTTGGTAGGTAGGTAACAGCATTCCACGTGAGTCATGCCGGCCACATGACCCTGGAAGCGTCTTCGGACAACGCTGGCTCTTCGGCTAAGAAACGGAGATGAGCACCAGCCCCTAGAGTCGGACACGACTGCACAAATGTGCGGGGGGAAACTTTACCTTTACCTTTACAGTAGAAAAGGTTGTGACTTCATAAGATGAGGCATTTTATTTTTTAAGGAATCATGTAGGGAAAAAAGCAGATATGTAAAGCTGAGCATATTAGAAATATTTTATTTATGAAGATGTATGAATTTTATACACTAACACACAACATCTAAAATCCATCTGTAAATTGTGTTAGCCCAACTTGAATTATTCCTGAATGATATCTGTGTAAATGACGAAAGCATCAGGCCAGTACTCTTTATGTAAAAGTGACACTTTAAGACTGGGATTGAAGTAATTTGTATATTACTGATTTGGACCTTTTTGCTACTTTTTCTACTGGCAATTCAACTTATTTGCTATAGTTTTTTGAAAACATTACTAAGAGGAGAGCAATGTTAGACATGAATCAAATCAACTCTACTGGCATCAGAGATGTAAGGTCAACATCTTTACTGTAGGCAAATATTTTACAGTGTAGAAGGTCAGATAAAAATGGCCATAAAGTTGGTTATAATGAAATTTTCAGAATATGAATAGTACTACTAAAAACAACGTTCCATTGTTATCCCCGTTGTCACACTGGCTTACATTCCACCAGAATAAGGCTGGTAGATTTAGAAAGAGGCACAGCCTGTGGCCTCACAGCTACCTATGGCTTCCCAAAGTTTGGTCTAGTGGTTAAGGAGCCAGTTTGGTCTAGTGGTTAAGGCAATGGGCTAGAAACCAGGAGACTGAGAGTTCTAGTCCCACCTTAGGCATGAAAGCTGGCTGGGTGACCTTGGGCCAGTCGCTCTCTCTCAGCCCAACTCACCTCACAGGGTTGTTGTTGTGGGGAAAATAGGAGGAGGAAGGAGTATTAGGTATGTTCACCGCCTTGAGTTATTTATAAAAATAATAAAGGCAGGATAGAAAATAAATAAAATAAAAAAGGTCTGAGAATACTCCAGTAGATACAACTAAATTTTAATGGTTACTTGAACAAAAGGGAAAATCATTGCATACATGGGTAATCATGTTTATTTATTTAATTAATTCAATTAATTAAAGTGAAACATGAAAAATATTGTGCAGCTCTGTTTTACATTGTTCCTGGATGCTCTCACTGTAACTGTATCCAGGAAAACTTTCAATTGGGGTTGTTTAGGACACCAATTGTCCATTATGATGGATTATTGTCATGCAGGCCTTGATGTGCTAGTACAGAATACAACTGTCCATCCACAGAACTAATCTGAATCTCCTAATTATCAGCAAAATACTGGGGTCATTTGATGGCTTCTTTAAAAGCTCTAAAATAACTTAGATTTTTGTTCCTTTCTTTCTTAACCCTCCAAATGCCAATTAAAGCTCAGATAGAATATTGATTGTTTTGAGGCTATTTTTATACTGCTTCAATACTTTTAATTTAATTATCAGGAAGCCCATCAGACTATCTTGTATATACTATAAGGAAGGACTACAGTATCTAAATCTGGGAGAAAATAATCAGGCTCATTCCTTGAAAGATGTTTGTTGTTTAGATATGAACATCTCCCTTAGAACTGGTGATAGAAAATGTGAACGCATCAGATGAGAGCTAAAGATGATAGAATATGTATTCCTCTTGTTTGCTTACTCTTGGAAAAGTTTGAATAGGTTCATGCTGAAGATTTCTTTTTTCTTTTTCCCATTGGGACTGAGCTGCTTTAAACTACTTGCTATACTGTAGTTCTTCTTATAGCATCTGAAACATTATCTTTAGCTTGGGTAAACTGTTTGCTAATGGGCAATGAACCATCAGATGATTCCCGAAGGAACTGAAGCAGATATTGTATAATCAATATTCAAGCAGAGAAATACTGGCTCCCAATTTTCTGTTTCGGTGTATGTGCCTTGTGGAGTTATAAAGCAGATGCAGCTACACATCTTGTACAAGGAGAGCTAAACATATTTGGTCTAAAAAAATGTAAGCAGTAGCACCTAACATTATGATAATGGTTCGAGTAAGTAACAATCATAGTGTTCCAAGAGAGCAGACTAATTTGATATTACAGTTAATATACCTAGAAAATCCCATTTCTGTATCTTTCTAACACCAGAGTGTAAACAAGAACCTAAACCAGGACAGACTTACTGTATGCTTATGTAGGCTTCTTGTTTTTGATTTCCTTTTATTCCCTCAGCAATTTTGCAACTGGGGCGGAATCAGAAACCTATAGAGAGAAGAAGCTTAGCATATACAGAAGATGTTGGAATATACCTCCCTGTGATTTTCAATGAGTTGCAGGCTGTTTGAATTCTATTGGGTGCCTGATAATCCATACACTGTTCTCAATCAAATCTTTGCCAAGCTCCAAATTACCTAGCTTCAGCAGTTATATTCATGCTTTTTCTACCATTCTCTGAATTGGTTATATGTCCTTTTGGTGCTGTATAGTCCTTCCAATGACTAGAGTTCTGCCTACAGTGAATGCCAGTATGGAACTTGGGGTTTGATTGATCATATGTTCCTTTTACACATTTCTTTGAAAGCATGTCCCTGTGCTATTTTCAATAGATCTGACCGGTGTGGCCCTGCCAACTTGATATATAACTATCTGCAGTAGCCATTGCATGGAATGTGCACTTGAAGGTATGTTGAGTGATGCTTCACTTGACCAAGTGGATGAGAGAATAAAGCATGGTACAGCTCTCAATAGATTTCATCGCAAGTGATGGTATTAAAGTAGAAAAGGGTTGGGAAGTCACCTGGGGAGGTTTGCTTGCACTAAGTGCTGTTATTTATAGTAAGAGGAAATTGACATTTTATATGTCTTTGTTCCTTATTTTTCCCCTGAATTCAGCCATGGGAATGAAACTGTGTCAGCCTGGTTGATATGTTCAATCAAGAAAAGTAAATTTTTGCTAAAGTTGAATATTGTATGTAAAGTGAAGCTATCACACTGTGCTGTTGATTCGGAACAAAGGTAGCTTATAAACAGAAGCTCGTAAGTTGGTTGTCTGTTATTTAAAACTTAGTTTTCATTCTTTTAATAGAAAGTTAAATACACACTACTTCATTCTTTCAGTTTATGTGTAACACAAAAAAGTGGAATTCCAATTCCAGGAGAACGTAAGCAGCCTATCATGGGATTTGAATCGTAGTGCTAGACCAAACTTAAATTGTCAAACAGATTTAATTTACACTTCCCAGAATAATCTGCTTAATAACTTCTACTTTTAAATTAAAAAGCAAACAAAGCCTGAAAAAAAGATTATAAAACCAAAGATTATTAGGATAAAATAGATCCCATCTGTGTAGATAATACTTAATAATAGAAGCAAGGGAGCATATTCTGCAATGAATGTAGATTTGTAACCATGGACTATGTTGTAAACTCATGAATGGATAAAAAATAATAAAGAGAAAAAATCCTCTTTTTCAATATCATTATTAGAATTATTGTAATTAGTGAATTATCTGTATAACAATAATTTTATTTATATTCAGAATGAGGCTACACATTTAATCTATCTGATTTCCAATGTTTAACAATAACAAAAATACTCCCCCCTACCCCCAAATTGTTGAAGTAAAGCTTTTGTTAAAACCAGGAGTTATTTTGGGGAAGAAAAGTCTGTGTGCTTGATTCTGGTGTTGAAAATAAATTCCTGAGCTGAGTAAGGTATCCTGTTTCTTAATTGTAAATTCATGCAACATTCCCCCCCCCCCGCAGCTATTATGCTACACTTGGCAAGGATTTAGTTATGCAGCATGCAGCCCTGAACAGCTAGTAATGTGGCCCCAAAAATCATGAACTTTTAACATTATTTTGCAATTTTCTTCATGACTCGATCGTGCGGTGCTCGAGCGCGGACTGCGTAGGTAGAAACAATTGAACGCTGTGTAGGGGAGGGGGCAGTGCAGTGCTAACACCGCCACGGCCCACTACATACGTCAGCTTGTGGTGACTTGGCATTATATATAATATTTCAACCTACCTACACGTGTTCTGTGACAACAGGCATTTATTGTTATTATTATTAAGTAGACATGTAAGTTTTCTTATTTGATTATTAAACTTTGCTTTGTTTATTTGCCTACCTAACAATTCACGATGGGCTTGTTGTGTCATTTCTTTAAAAAAATATTTATTCCTAAATAAATTTATTCCAGCATGGCTTCAACATCGTTTCAACAGAAAACAGAACTCAAAAAAAAGAAAAGAAAAAAAGAAAAATCGTGGATGAAGGAAGTATATTCAATGAAAAATGGAAAGATGGGTACTTCTTTGTCGAGACAAATACTAAGGTACTATGCTTAATTTGTAGGGGAAATGTGTCAGTTTTCAAAGACTACAATCTGAAAAGGCATTATACAGAAAAACATGCTGCCAAATTCAAAGCGTATCAAGGAATTTGTCGTAAAGACAAATTAGTGGAACTGAAAAAAAGTCTGTCGTCTCAACAATTTTTTTAAAAAAAGTCAAAACTCAAAAGGACTCTATTATAAAAGCTAGTTATTTGGTAGCAAATCTGACTGCAAAAAAATCAAAACCATTTACCAATGGTGAGTTTATTAAGCAATGTATGGAAAGCGTGGCAGATATAATTGTTCCTGATAAAAAAAGTGATTTTTCTAAGATCAGTGTGTCTCACCAGACTATAGCCAGGTGAATTGAAGAATTAGGAAAATCTATCGAAAGAGGTTTGAAGAGTAAAGCTGCTAATTTCAAATTTTATGCTTTGGCGATGGATGAAAGTACTGATGCTACAGATATGGCTAAACTTGCCATTTTTATTAGAGGTATTGATAATGAATATAACGTTACTGAAGAAATGGCTTCTTTGGTGCCATTAAAAAACACAACTAAATCTCTCGATTTGTACGAAGCAGTAAAAATGACATTAAAGCAATTTTCTTTAACCATTGTCAACATATCTGGTATATCTACTGATGGCGCCCTGGCGATGGTTGGTAAAAGCGAGGGACATACAAAATTGATAGAAGACAGTGCAAGTGCCACCAGCAACTCACATTTGATGAAGTATCACTGCATTCTACACCAAGAAAATTTATGCGCGAAAGCTTTAAAAATGGATAATGTCATGCAAATTGTCATCAAAGCAGTGAATTTCATAAGGGCCAAGGGATTGAATCATCGCCAATTCCAGGAGTTCTTTAAAAGTTTGGATGCTGATTATGGGGACATCATTTACTTTTCTGAAGTAAGGTGGCTAAGTCGGGGTAAAATGCTGAAAAGATTTTATTATTTGCGAAATTAAATCAAATCGTTTATGGAACCAAAAAGAAAATTGGTGCCAGAACTTGAAGATGAAAAATGGCTCACAGATTTAGCATTTTTGGTGGATTTGATCACTCATTTCAATGAGTTAAACATGCGTCTTCAAAGTGAAAACCAACTTATCACTGCAGTGTTTCAAACCATAACAGTGTTTGAAATGAAACTTAAAGTATGGCAGGCTCAAGTTATGGAAAATAATTTTATACATTTTAATACATTGGCTAAACACAGTCCTGTGAACAGCAAGAAATATGCAGTCTTGCTTTTTGGTTTGATACAGGGATTTGAGAACAGGTTTCAAGATTTCTGGAAAAATCATCAAGACTTTGGTATATTTTTGACTCCATTTTCAGTCGACATAACTACATTACCTCCAAATTTTCAAATGGAATGTATAGAGTTGCAATCAGACATTCAACTCAAAGAAAAATTTGATCATGTCTCTCTACTGGACTTTTATAAGACGTATCTTCCCAGAGAAAAATATCCCTCACTTCACAATCACGCCTTATTCATGGCATCGCTTTTTGGCAGCACGTACATTTGTGAGCAACTATTTTCAAGGATGAAGCACACAAAGAGTAAAATTAGAATTAAAATTTCTGATGAGCACCTTGAGAATTCACTGAGAATTGCAACCACTTTCATCGAACCAGACATTGATGTATTAGTTTCACAAAAACAAGGTCAAATATCCCACTAGTATTATGTTGCCCTCTTTTTCTAAATTTTATAATAAAAAATATTTAAAAATCAATGAAGTTTTATTACTTATATACATTAACTATATTATATACTTTATGTGCGGCCCAAGACAATTCCTCTTCACTCAATGTGGCCCAGGGAAGCCAAAAGGTTGGACACCCATGGTCTAAAGTGAAGAGAATGGGCTGTTTCAGACTCACCAGCAAGTTCAGTGTAGATTTGACTTGGAACTTGATTCATAGCACATTAATAGTGTTTCTAATTCAAAAAGCCATAAAGATACTGTATATCATAAATGCATCCAGCAGCCTTATGGCTGCTTTACAAATGGTATGCACAGAAATGCTCACTTGGGTCAAGTAGAACTCCTTGCTCTGGCATCATTGGTAAGAAATGCACATCAAGTCTCTTTTAGGGTTGTGTATACATTTACAATTTTGTTATTGCCAAAATGTTCAGTGGAGACGGGTTAGAACCACATTGGATCTGTTGTGACTACTTCCAATTCAGATATGCAATGGCTGGCTTCACACAATTAATTCAACTGTGTATCAATTACTTTGAAGTAAACACTCACCTGGCATAGCAAGGGGCAGGCAACCAAGGATCCTTCAGTCAAACAGAATGATCAAGTTGGTAGGAAGCAATGGTATTACTTCTTGCTGGATGGCTTTTGTTGGCATGTATTTTTTTGCTCCATTTTGATTTTTTTTTTAAAGTTTATCCTGTTTTTAGCAGTTCCAGCCATTAGTTCTAGGGGGAATACTTATCTCTGTGCCAGCAGGAGGAAGAGAGAGGTAAGCTTCTTTTAACCTTCTCTTTTGTGTTTGCACAATTCATCTGAGAAGGGGAGACTGATTTAATCCATACAATCCCAGGGATTCCTTGAACCTTTTCTAATGCACCTTGAACCTCACCTAGTTAAGTGTACCAGGTAAACAAGGCAAGTGTGTCTTTTCCAGTTCAAAACCCATGAGGTCAGTAGGTTGAACTGGGTCTGAAGACAATAAACAAAACCTGATTCTCTTTTGCTTATGAAAATGCAGAAGGCCAATTTAATTTACTGTCCCTGTTCACTTTTTCCATTTTTTTCTACTTTTCTGTGATAATTGTTATGTTGTTAATGCTTTATTATCTCACAAACTCTGATTAATTTGAATTAGTGGAGATTCGAGGGGCTCTAGGACACCAGAAGTGGCTCTGGAAAATACAGTCTTATTCTCCCTCCTTATTTGTGTTTATCAGCAAGCCTTTTCGACAGCCCTCAACCCTTACATATATTGGAGTATATTTCCACCATCTCCAGCCAGTAGGGCCATTGAAAACTGTGACAGTTGAAGCTGGAAACAAACAGCCTGAGACCAGATCAGACCAGACCAGACCATTGCTCAAACATGTTGAAAGTGCCTTCCATATCCAAGGTCAAGAAACAAGTGGTAAGAAGTCCATTACCATATAAGGAGAGAGATATGTAAGATTTAGCCTCATTCCAGTTATACAGCAGCCTGGAGTGCTAGTTTCTGACCTTCTTCATTATTAGCATTTCTTATATCTGCAGTAAAAGCAATTTAAATATTTGAGCTTTTCCTTGATTCCTCTGTTGTTAGCATTTGAGTGCTGTTCAGTTCTGGAGAGATTCATTGCTTATGCCCTGCTTGAAGCTTTGATGGAAATCATGGTAGTTGTAGACCAACACATCTGAGAACATCTGGTTAGGGAAGACTGCTTGATATATAGAGCCCTGGCAATTTTATAGTAGCATTTGGGGTTTAAATGTGGTTTATGTTGTTGTTCTTCACCAGTGGCAAGAGGATCCATGACAGTATAACATATGCTGTCCCTTTATATGAAAAAGTAATGCTGTGCAGCTTATTAATGTGCCTTGCTTCAGGAGATGTGCTCAGCACAGCAGCAGTGAAAGGAAGCCCAATATTCCACAGAGAAACCCTTCAGCAAGATGAAAGGGTATAGCAAGAGGAGGAGGAGGAGAGGCAGACTCATACTGTATAGGAAGTGAACCTTGGAATAAGGAGTGGGGTACTACAAATACTCCAGATTGTCCTTATTGTCACTTCTATGAAATATTGGAGGGAACGTTGGGTTTTTCCCCCTTGTTGTTGTTTATTCGTTCAGTCACTTCCGACTCTTCGTGACTTCATGGACCAGCCCACGCCAGAGCTTCCTGTCAGCCATCGCCATCCCCAGCTCCCCCACGGTCAAGTCCATCACCTCCAGAATATTTTCCCCCTGCCCGCTCTTATTCTACTTTTAACTACCGATTGATCATATGGCAACTTCAAGAGCAAATGGCCAGCATTGCATTTTTAACCTAGCTTGGGAGAAGAGAGCGGGAAGGCTTCTCATCAAGCGGAACTGCGAGCAATGACTTCCTCCACCTCAATTAAGAAACAACATGTTTTTTTTCTCAGCACTTTCCTTTTATCTACTTGTCTTCTCATGTTTCCCTGTTATTTTTTATCCTTCATGCCATGGCAATGGTGCTGAATGCTGATGAGCTCCTGCTCCATTTAACCCAAGACATGCCTATAACTGTTTTTCACCCTCTCTCTCTTTCAAGTGCTAGAAATACGAGATGAACATTTACAGGTTTGGTGCATGGCAGGTAATCTGATGAACCATTTGTGTTCCTCACATTTCCCTCTGGGCTCCAAAGAGGTTGGGTTGTTTCACTCCAGCTTGTCTCGGCTTGATGAGAAGATAGTGGGGAAATAAGCCACTGCATCAAAAGCAGGTGGCAGAGATGCACAGCTATTTTTATGACCTTATCAGGTTGGCTTTACTGGCAAATACTTGCTTAAGACAGGAAGCATCTGACTTCTAGGCCAATGCAACATCAAAAAACATCATGTTATGCTGCAATTAAAGCCACACAGGCCTGATGACATTTAGGGTAGCAGAATTTTTCCCCATCATAGAGCACTGCATCACATAGCAAGAAACACACTGATGTACAATACAATGTTAAACTGTATACCAGTATGTTTCTTGCTGTGATGTAGTACAAGCCACGTTGAGGAATCCTCAACAATTTGTATTTGCTACCCTTGTCCTGCCTGTCATGTGGAAGATATGCTATTGCATTTAAAGAATGCTGGAAATACAGCAAATCAGTTTGACATTCTGGGTGACCTTCTGCAAAATGCAGTGTGCTCCATTCCGCAGAATGGAATCTAAACACTGAATTTCTCAATCTTAATTTGAAGTTCAGGGTTTGCTGTATGCATCCCATGGTTGCTTCTAGAATGTGTTTTTTGAAATAATATTATCATCTTGTGGTGGAGTGGACAGAAATATGTTTATTTTCCATTCATTGTCAATGAAAATGTTCTGTTTTGAGGAGGCACTTAACCAGTCCCCCCCCCCCTGATGTTTCTGTGGTTTGTATTGGAGATATAGCATTTGGCGTCATGTCACTAGAGGGTTATCCCTTCATAGAATCATTAAGTTAGGAAACCTTACTGTGTAGGGCAGGAGGTCTCAAACTGTGGGTCATGAACCCAGAGAGTTGACACCAACTTAGTGGGGGGTTGCAAACTGTTTCTTTGAAACTGATCAGGGTTCTGAAGGCGAAGTGGGACTGTTGTTCAAACTCACTCCTGCTTTGCCAGGCTAAGCAAAATAGAGAGCAAAGAATAGAGCAGATTCTACCCGTGCTCATACTTCACCTGCAGACACCATCAGTTGTATTTATGAAGAGGGTGTCACGCTAATTAATGAGCTAATTAATTAATTAATTAATTAATGACCTAACTCATGAGCGTTTCAATTGGAGGTCAGCCTTTATTAAAGGCGCTATGGACTTTAAAGAAGCATGAGTACAGGGCGAAAGGGAGAAACGAGCTAAAAGGAAGGCACGTCAAGCAAACCCTCATCATGACCGTCTCCCACCCGGAAACCTATGCCCTCATTGTGGGAGGTTGTGCGGATCCAGAATTGACCTTTACAGCCACTTACGGATCCACTGTTAAGATTTTACCCTTGGAAGACAATCTTACTCGGCTACGAGGGATCGCCAAAAAAAAAAAAAGAATAGAACACTAATTAATTTATAATTTTAGGACATCATGCTATCACAATGTTTGAAAACTTTGGCTGTTATTGAGGCCTATAAATGGGGATTGCCAATGTCTCACAAGATCATGAGACAAAAAGTTTCATGATTTTTTGTTAATCTTCTGTTAGATGTTACCAAAATTCTGCATTATATTCGTGACTGGGAGCAGGCTGGTCCATACAGCTGAATAAAGTTTTTAACTCCTGGTTAATTACATATAATAAAGAAAGGATGTTGAGTGAGGCCTTGGAAATTGTAAGCTTTTCTTTTAAAAAAAGACGGAAATGAAGTTCCTGGGGGCAGGAGGCCCCTAAACTGGACCCTCAAACTAGAAACAACTGTTAGCATTCCTTCCAGGGCAAGTTTCTTACACAGTGTTCTTCCAGACACTTTTGTTTGCAGCTCTGCACTCATTCTAACCCAGGGCTTTTCCCTATACAGGAATTGTTCTAAACATGAAACCACATTCCTGCACTCCCATAAGGCCATTGGGCTTTTGAGGCTTTGGGAAACTGCTGTTTTACTGTTGTCTCATTGGTGGGAACTCCTGTCCCATCCTCCTTCTGTCCTCCTGAGATTTTTCCCCCTTCTGCCAGATGGCAAAGCAGCACTGCGGCAATACACCACCATAGCTGCACTAAAGACTAGGTTTAGTACATCTCTACCATACTGTAACCAGCTGGATTTTAATGTTTCTCCTCCACTGAGAAAAGAAAATGATACAAGGAAATAATGAAGGTGGGGATAGATACAAGCTCGCTATCTCTCTCTGTGTGATATCCTTCCAAACAGGCTATTTGTGAGGGGTATTGCAGATACTATTTTGGCAGAATGAACTACCTTTGTGGAAAATGACAATATAAGACTGTAATTGGGAAGCTCTTGATAAACTAGACATTGTAATTAGAAGGTAGATCATATTAGTCAATCCATTACATTCTCTCTACCTTCTCCCCTCTTCTCACCTGGCATTTTACAGAGAAACAAAAAACAAAAGGAGATTTATTTGCAGTCACAGAGTCTGTCTTTCTGCAATGCTGAACTATGGATGAATCCTCATGGCTATCCATATTTGGTTCTATAGCACAGCACGGTGGCGTAACAGTTAAGACTACCGACTGTCAAACGAAAGGACAGCAGGTCGGCAGTTCGAGACCCGGAAGCACCGCATAATGGGGTGAGCTCCCGTTCTCGCCCAGCTCCTGCCAACCTAGCAGTTCAAAAGCACATAAAAATGCAAGTAAATACATTGGTACCACTCTGGTGGGAAGGTAACAGTGTTCCGTGCACCTCAGCATTTAGTCATGCTGGCCACATGACCACAGAAGCGTCTATAGACAACACTGGCTCCCTCAGCTGAGAATCGGGGGTTGAGCTCCGCCCCCTAGAGCCGGATACGACTGGAAGGGGAAACCTTACCTTACTTACCTTACTTCACTTGTAGAATCATAACATCAAGTTGCAGAGGCTTATTTATTTACTGCATTTATTTTCCACTTTTTCTCTGAAAATTCTCCCCTAATTTTATTCCCACAACAATAATCCTATGGTCTAGACTGCACTGAAAGAGAGTGACCAGCAAACATCTTCATCACAATACCATTCTTGACTCAGAGTTTTGGAGTCAGCCAAATTCAGGGCATCTCTCTACTAACTATTATTATCCATTTTCTAGTAATCTCTAGTAAACACACAATGAGTTGAATGTTGGGCCGACTTGAAAATAATGACTGTCTTGGGTCCAGAAAAGGGCAACAATCGTTAATATGAGTTAGCAGGAAATATTGTATAATGTCCTTGAGGGGCCAATTCAAATGGTTGTTCTTAACATTTAAAGCCCTGTACGATTCAGAGGCTTGCCTTCTCCCACATACATACATGGATCTTGATATAATCTTTTGAGACTTTTCTCTGGGTGCCTCTGCCAAATAAAGTATTAGCAGGTGATTCCTAAAGTTAGGGCATTCTCAGATACGGCATTTCAATTATGAAATGCTCTCCCTAGAGAGGATTGCCGGGTGCCTCTATTTTAGGTGATTTTAATTTTAAAAAAATCTTCATGTCCTTCAATGATTTATAGATATTTTGATCCTTCTGAAGTTTCAAAGTCTGCAGAGATTCTCACTGCTGCTATTAGCTTTGGTTATATTAGTTTTATTCTCTGAGGCAGTTTTATGCTGTAAAACAGTGTTATGTTGTTTGTGGTTTTAAACTTGTCTCTTCTTTATGTAATTGTTTGCTTTGTATTGTTGTCTGCCCAGAACACTGTGATTATTGTTCACAAGGCATAGAGTAAGTCAGTAAATACTCCAGCCCTGTGCCATACAGCCTTAGGAGAGGGAGCATCAGATCATACACAGCAATCTCCTCAGCTTCATTTAATTCCATATACATTTTAGGAAACTAAGGGCTGAACCACACTTCCTGCTTGCCCCAGTGCAAGGACAGGGCACCTGTTCATTCAGGAGAGCTGGAATGGATGATGTGGTTGCCCTCAGCCCATCCTTAGCCTGCTGGGTGGGCAACCCTTAGCCTGGTGGGTGGGCAACTTCCACCTGAGTTTCCTTGTTCTGCATCACAAGTAGTGTTTTCCTCCCTCTATTGGCACAACCAGGGCAGTCTGATTCACCCACTGTGCTCCATTCTGTCTGACATAAATGTCTCTGTTCCAACTGGCTGCTGTGGGCTCTGATGGATAACCACATCACCACCACTTCTACCAGGTCCTGCTCTCTGCTGCTGCAGCAATTTTATATAGGGCCGCTTGCCCTTTAAGACTGGACCTACAGACTTCAGTGGTGGAACAGTGAAATCCGGGCCATTTCTTTGTTTTTCCTTTTTACTAGGTGAAATTAACAAGTTTCTCCTCCAAGCCCAGGAAGAACTGTAGAATTGTTTCTTTTCCCCCCCTATCAGTCCTCAAAAGACCAGCCCATGGAAGGGTTTTGCTTTCCTAGCATGAGTGAGAGAGGAAAAGCAGCAGGGGAATCCACCTCTCAAGGGACCATGTTAACCATGGTCCAGACAAAACATCTGGTCATCATTATGGCCAAAGAGGAAGGAAGGGTTGAAATCCCCAAAGAGATTTCTTAAGCTGGGTTCACGTCCAGGTGGTTTACATATGGGAGACAAGTGGCTGAAGTTTGTAATGTGGATAAGCCTTAAGAACAACAAGGCAGGAAACAAGGAACAACCAGTCCAAAACACTCAGTATGCAGGAAGGGATGGTTGCAAAGATGTTATTCTAACTTCTTACACAATTACCTAAACCCCACTATTCCTGAATTTAGTGGTATATCACCCTGCACAAAGCTATCAAACTTTCCTTCTTCCTCTTTTGTAGGTCTTAGACATACGGATCTCAAATAAGCCTCTAAATTTCTCCAAAACTTTCAGTTCATTGTGTCAATGCATGGCATCTGCAAACCAGAGTAACAGCAAACATGTGGATTCAGGCATTTGCTACACCAAGGGACAATGTGGATAAAATGTTGCTGTAAGGTTGCAGCTCCAGCTTGAGCTCTGCTTCCATTATCCACATATTAGCAAAGAGATCCGAGACAGGGAAGCCATGGAATAGGCCTACAGCCTTTCCTACATTTTGAATCCTGCTTGAGGAAGCCTACATGTGTGGCAATATGTACATCTGTATTTTTTTCACTTTGGCTGTCCATACAAACATGCAAATGTTGGGGGCATGCTTCTGGATGTGGTCCAGAGCTCCAACCTACCCACATATCCATTTCAGACGATAGTGCAAACAAGAGGCTAAAAATTCCTGTGTTCTGCAGATGCTAGAGTGAAATGCAGGGTCAATATTTTGCTGAGAAGGTTCAACAATTTACTGTTCCAAAGTCTGGATATGCTAAATAATACACCAGAGAGACATACTTTGAAATGTGGATACCAGCTTTTCCTTACTTAAACAAAACAATTCTGCTGCCCCCTCTCTATTTACAAAAGAAAATAGGTGCACAAAAGAACTGCAGTGAACACATTCATTCCATTCACACTGCTGTGCTGTGTAAGGCGGGAATAATTAAACCTCAGATTGTGATGTAAGCTCCAATAGAGAGAGTGGATGCATTATGCATGAGAAACGGCTTTTATTGCTGGATTCTTTCCCCCCCCTCTCATTTGGTGCCATTATATACCACTTGGATCAATCCATGTCTTTTAGAAAAAAGATCACAGTGGTTTGGGAATTTTCTCCATATTGAATGCATAGCATGCATATTGTCTACATATATTCTCAGCTGTTATCATGCAGCTGAAAATGCTTTCCAATTTTTTGAAAGAACATTTATTTTGTGGCAGAGCTCCTGATTCTTCTACCCCTCCCTATCCAATTAGAAGCTTCTGGATTCACTGGATATAATTTTTAATGTTTCTGCTAGTAGTATAAAATTTTAAGATTAGTAC
Source organism: Charina bottae (assembly GCA_023362775.1). Classification (NCBI taxonomy): domain Eukaryota; kingdom Metazoa; phylum Chordata; class Lepidosauria; order Squamata; family Charinaidae; genus Charina; species Charina bottae. Next base: position 9,341,251 of record JALMGJ010000025.1, read on the forward strand.
CTTTGGAAATTGAATCTGATTTTTAATGATTATAGTGTCACATTTCCAGCCCAAAATACTTTTAAAATGTCATTAGCAGGCATACCATTAATCATTTTGATATTTTTACCATTAAAATATCTTTCTTTTTTCATTAAAGAAATAATGAATTTGAAAACAGAGATAGAATCTATAACATATTAATGGCAGGGATGGAGACCAGATTAATATGCTTAATTCTCCTCTGCTCATGACACTTCTGGTTATGTGTTGCTTCTATGTAAGGGAATGGTAGCTTCTTAAAAAAAACTTTGCTAAATCTTCAGTACTTGGGTATTTTTTTCCCTTAATATATTTTTCCTCTTCCATTTGCTCATGTACAATCATATGTTTTTCCTGTTGTGTTTAACCAAGTGGTTAGTTTTATATTCCCAAACACATCTCTCATAATGAGTAAGCTCATTTTATATGAGTCTATTCCCAACCAAAGTTACTCTACGTAAGAGTTACAACACTTATCAAAAATTATACTCCTCACTGATTTGAATGAAATGATGGTCTACGTTATACAGACACCAAGCGTGACAGTAATGCAGTCAACTGTATGAAATGTAGAACATGAGTCACATCTGAAAGGTTTACCCAGTCAGCTAGCTCACATATGTGAGAGTTTGACACACACACACACACACACACACAAAAATATCCCACACAACTCACTGTGTTCACACTGTGTAAGGGAAGGGAGCCTAGTTTACATATAATGAACCCAATTCAAAAGTGTTTTGGAGCTCTTTTGAGGAATGGTGCAAACATGCTGCCAAAACTGGGCTACTAGATCTGTGCTACTAAAATCCAGGCCATCACTGTCTAGCAGCACAGAGATGCAGAACTAGTGATCATCTGAAATATTGCAGTTCAGATCTGGTAGGCCTAGACTGAACTCTACATTCATATTTGAGTTCCATTTTTGGCAGCACTGAAATAGAAAGGGGAACACAGGAATTATGTGGAATTTTTCAAGGCCCTAGATCTTTCAGTGCATGCTCTGATGTCTCCAATTTCATACTGTGCAAAAACAGTGGAATAATTGAGGAAAACTAAATGTATCACATCAAGATGCACATATACTGTAGAGACTGCCCTGTGATATTTTTTCCTCCCAAAAATACCAGAGAGAATTTCAGAAGCCATACTGGGTTTCATAATGTAGTCCATAATTGCATAGTTGAGAATTAATTTATTATATAGTCTATCAATATGTAATAATCCTTGAGTGGTAATGCTGAATCCTAATATTGGTGCAATACAGGAGGACCTCCCTCTATCCTGCTAACTTTGTGATTATATATTTATTAGATGTTAGGTAAATGTAAAGGTTTTCCCCTGCACAGTCATGTCTGACTCTAGGGGGTGGTGCTCATCTCCGTTTCTTAGCTGAAGAGCCAGAGCTGTCCGAAGATGCTTCTGCAGTCATGTGGCCAGCATGACACACACGGAACGCTGTTACCATCCCACCGAAGTGGTACCTATTAATCTACTTGCATTTGCATGCTTTCAAATTGCTAGGTTGGCAAGAGCTGGGGCAAGTGCGGGAGCTCTCTCCATCACACAGCGCCCGGGTCTTGAATTGTCAACCTTCCAATCAACAAGCCTGACGCCTTAACCCAGGGCTTTCCAAAGTGCCGCCGCCGGCGACACACCGGTGGCGGTGGCGGCAGCGCAGCGGTGGCGCCATGGGGGGTGTGCGGTGGCGCGCGCGTGCACGGTGGCGGAGTGGGGGGCATGCGGCGGCAGCGGCGGCACCCTCCGCTAAAACGCGGAAGCACTGATCCCACACCGCTGCCGCCATGCACGCGCGCACCGCCGCTTCCAGGTGGTGTGGCGACACACTTTTGTGTCACGACACACAGTTTTGAAAGCTCTGCCTTAACCACTGAGCCATCGCACCCCCATTTATTTATTTATTAGATGTTACCAAGCTAAATAATTCTGAATAGTTTCTTATTACTGATATATAAAAAGTTTGCTATTATACAGAAGAGGTGTGACTGGCTTCCTAACTCACACCAGACAGAGATGCTATTATAATGTTGGCACGATGTTTGCAGGATCTAGAGGAAGGAAATGCCCATGGCATTTTGAGGGAGGGAGGAAGTCAATAGCAGAGCAGTTGAAAGCAAGATTCAAAGACTCAGATTGGGGGAGGCAAATTAAATCAAACTATTCCAACTGAACAGCCAAAGTCTGTCTATAGGAACAGACCTTGTGAAATCCTTCAACAACTTTCCTAATTTGGAAAGTACTTATTTTGTACTCCTACCTTTCAGTCATAATCTTGATAACCAGTTAGAGCCTCAGCTGTGGTCTTCAAAGGCCAAGGACTATAGTGTATGCTTACAAGGTTGAGTCACTTGTGAGTTAAACCTGACTGAGATCTGAATTCATAGAAGACCCAGATCCATCTTGTATAGTGCAATCCTCTAATCCACAAGATTCTATTCAGCACATGCTAATCCTCAGAAATGGTTTCCTTGGAAATAAGTTGAAACATTTATTATCTTGTTGGCCAGATAGAGCAGAATGGAAGAAAGCCAGCCCAGACAGGAACAACATAGCTTTCCCCCCTCTCAAGTCTTGCCTCTCTAGCTAACAGCTTAAGGGAAAGCACTACTTGCTTATAGTTTCCATCATTCCGGGCTTCCTATGCACTCTTTTCTTGAAGAAACGTACCTGAGCAACATGCTACCCTCTCCATGCTGCCACAACCCCAATAGAATGCTACAAACTTTGCCCTGCCATTGTCATCCTGGTAACACAGCTTACATCTCCTTCCATTGGCCTTGCCCATTCCATGCCCCAATGCTGGTGTGTTGTTCCCTCATGTTTCCATCTAGATTTTAAGGAGACGGGGGAAAGAATCTATTCCTAGCATATTACCAGAGGAATGATATTATTAAAACCTGCTCAATTTTGTGAAGGCCATGTCTTCCCCAAAAGAGGCAAGAATGGCATGGACTTCCTTTGCATCACTGGTAACAGCTGTTAGGACAGTCAGCTGTCTCTTTAAAGCATTGTGGGGAATTCTGGGAGTTGAAGTCCACAAATCTTCAAGTTGCCAAGGCTGAGAAACACTGCTTTAAACTAAACATTTTCCATTAAAGTGTGGCTTTCATTGGGTCCCTGCCAGGACACAGTAATCAGACATTGTGATCTGTTTGTTCAAATAAAACCAGCAAAGTTAAAGTTTAATCTCTTTAAATGAAGCAAAACATAGCATGGCACCAGGAATGGGGTGCCAAAGAAAAGTTTGATTCAAAGATAGACTGCTGTGCAGAATAGAAAAAGCTGTGCCGAAGGCCCCTAAAATATTAAAGCTGTACTTCTTGAAAAAGATTTACCCAAGCTGGTGGGTTATACATATGGGAAGCAGGTTATTATGAAAACAAAATTAGTAAAAACAAGTCATCCAACATTCCTAGATTCTTCAGAGCCAAAAATAATGTTGTTTAGAACAGCATGCAAATTATAAACTGAAAACAGCCAATCATTTAAATGTTTCTGCTGATGTGAGAAGATATTTCTAAACTAGCACTAGGCCAAATTGCTGGTTTGCCCTGGTTCTGTATATGTGTGTGAGTGAATGTGTGTGTGAACTGATCTCTGGTGTATGGTGCATGATTTTGAGGATGGGATGTGGCTCAGATTGGGCAGGATGCTTGTTTCTACAATACCTGGAATATCTTTCTACTTTACTATCCTTTTTTAGAATCTTGCCAGTGGCAGCAGCAGCCTATAGTAGTTCTGGCTGTTATGCAGTTCATTAGATCCCCATCCAGCCATGCTAATGGCATACTCCTGGCACATCATTCCAGGAGGATCTGGGGAAGGGCATAGTGGCTTTGTGTAAATAGTAAAAAGAAAGCAGGGGAGCAAGAGCTGCCATTACAACTGCAGTGTTTTAAAGTAAGTAAACCAAACAATGATGACCATTGTTCCCACTGTCTCCCTTCATCTCTGAAACCACTTGAATCATTTTGGTCCCCGTGCCTAGAAATAACTGAAGTAGTCCTATATATGTCACCTGGAAATGGAATCAAGAGTTTCTATCTGAAGGAAAAGTGAATCACTTAACATAATACAAGAGGTTAAAAAAAATAGAGCTACAGCTGATAATCAGACCTGCAAAAACAACCTCCTTCATAAGAAGCTGGATTACTGTATACTACAGGATCAACATTGTGCATACCTACAACTTATTTTGAAAAATGTAGATATTGGTTTAGATAATGTATTCCAACTATGCCAGGCTCATGAAATTACAGCATTGGATTTAAAATGAATTATGTGGCCTCTGGGATATAGGATTATCTCATTCTTCCTCCACTTCCTCCAGGGTCAGAAACTAAATTCCAGAATGTTGAATGTGAGAACAGATTGCTTCTTATTGTCTTGCCATCAAATTATGAGGCTGATATCAAGAAATACAGATTTCAGAAGAACCCCAAAAGCACCTGTGATGGATCAAGTATGGGATTAGGCCAATAGGTGACCAGCAGAAGGGGCTTAATTCCCCCTAGCCTTTCAACCCATCGTATATGTATATGTATATGTATATGTATATGTATATGTATATGTATATGTATATGTATATGTACCCCACAAAAGTCTAGCCATTTTATTTCCAGTCATATATTTGGAAGTGGTAGTTTAAACTACTGAGTCCAATTCCCTGCTCAATACAGGAATCCAAATTAATAGATCTCCAACAGATGGCTGTCACACACCACTGTCATTGTGGACAGTGATGTGAAGTGAAGCTCACCACCTCCCTTGATAATTGATTCCACTTAACTGATCTTACTGTTAGGAAGATTTCTTAACATTCAGGTAGAATTTTCTTTCCTCTAACTTAAGAAAATTATTCTTTGTTCTGCACTCTGGGGCAATACAGAAGAGGACATGGCCATCTTTTGTGTGACAGCTTCTGATATATTTGAAGAGGACTCCCATATCTTCATAATATAACTAGGATTGTCAGAAAATAAATAGATTTGTTGTAAAATCAAGAATTCCACTTATGACTCTACAGTACTTGCTAAAAAAAGCCATAAATCAGGCCATAGACTTTTGCCCAGATTGTGAAGAGTGAGGCAATTATAGTATCTGAGTCAGTCCAAGAGTAAAAACTCCAACAAACAGTCCACATACAATGGTCCAGTTCCAAGAGGGAGATAGAAATCTTGTCTGGGTATCAGGAATTTACACAGCATGCACAACACCTGAAGACACACTGAATACACTTTCCCTGCAAGTGGCCACCTTTTCCAATTGTTAACTTCTGGCTCTCTGCACATTGCCACTGGCTAAAGTGCCTTGCCTGCAGTTCAGATCAGCATCCTCTGAATCATTGTCAAGGGCGGTAGGGCCTGAATCTGGGGTTTCACCCCTGATACTGTGGCTTATTCACCAGTTCTGGAGTTACTAAGTTAATTGGCTTGTTATTTCTCTGAGGAAGATGATATGTCCAGATTAACCCAGATCCCCGTCAGTCTTCTCTTTTCAGAGCTAAACTTAACCAGTTCCTTCAATCGCTCCTTGTAAGGCAAAGTGTCCAGTGACCATCTTTGCTGCTCTTCTCTAAACCTGTTCCAGATTCCCTGAATCTTTCTTAAAATGTGGAGCTTGACTGAGTACTTCAATGACTGATTTTTGCAGAATATAATGAAACTATTACTTCCCATGATTTGGAAACTATATTTCTGTTGATAGAGCCTAAAACTGCCCTTTCTTTTTAGCAGCCATGTCACACTGTTAACACTTATTCAGTTGGGCATCAACTACAGTTCGAAGATCTTTTCATACTGCATATACTATCATCAAGTCAAGTTTTCCTTGTCCTTTTCCAACTTTGTAATAGTTGCTTCACCTCACCAATCTCCTGAGGCCTCTTTTAGCAGTACAAATAGATAGAGTAGGTTTCCATTTAGCTACTACTGGTTATTGCAAGTGCTGATTGATGCTGTGAGGCAATGTGAAGTGCATCTTTGGAGCAAACTGTGTTGCCACTTCACCTCAATGAGGAGAATCATGTTACCTCCTTGTTATACAGTTCTTCATTAAGATTCCAATTAACTTTCCCAACTAGTTTTAAATCACCCACAGATTTGATAAGAATTCCCTTCACATCTTCATCCAAGTCATGCGTGAATACGCTGAAGAGTTTCAGGCCAGGACCACCTCTTCAAAATTGCTCCATTGAGTACATTTTTATTTCTTATGGAAGATTGAAAGACAAACAGACAGGAGTCCAATAGTCCTGCATTTTCTTTATTATCTATTTCCTTTTGCCAAGGGTACTGAACAGCTGGTATACAGTTTCTTTTGAACATATCTGAAGAATATGTTAGCATCCTTACTAACCTTAGCTCTTCTGAGTTTTAGCTTTCCTGACACCATTGCTACAAGTCCTTGGTGAAACGTTCTTTCAACCTACTATATGTGTTTTATTATTTGTTTGGTTGGTTGGTTTTGGATTTACACTTAGCTTTTTGTGCAGACAGAATTACTTGTTCTGCTGGCTTGTTTTCCTTGTTGGAATTGCCTGTGATTCTGCTTTTAGGACTTTGCCCTTTTGGGATCTGCCACCTCTTAACTTCACCTGCCACAGATTTCTACATATTAGGCCTGTGGGGAGTAATTCAGATTTGACTTAATAAAGAGAATCATACTACAGAGGTGACATGATCGTCTTCAACAAAGCAAGGAGGCAAATTGGGTTGCTTTGATGGAGCACTTCATGTTGTCTCAAAGTCCTCCCCCCACCAAACACACATACACACACCCATGTCTCCTACCTGTCGTTTACCCAAATAAGAAGAAGCTTTTGTTCAGGCATACACTAAGCAGAAGCTTCTCCTGGCTTTGGGAAGGGCACACTGATAAAGGCAAGTGAATTGGTTAAAGCTCTTGGCAAGCAGTATCAGAACAGCTGAGCAACGCATCTATCCACAGCATGCACAGAGTGATGCCAGAGGAGGCTGAGCAGAGTCTCCAGCAGCATCCTCAAAGTTTGGTGAGCACTGCCAGATAAACTGTACTGCAGACAGACTGTGAAACAGCCAAGCAACATGGTCACTATGCTTCACTCTCAGAAGCAAGGGGCCACCTTGCTTTGTGAAGCAGCTTCAAAGGAGTGTTTCTCTTGCACTTGTATTGAAATGAAACCCTTTGAAATATTTGTACAGCCTTACTAATAATTACTGTGAGTTTATTAAAACCCATTTTCTTGAAGGCTTGTGACTATTCTCAGATCTAGTTTCCCTTAATATCAAGAATTCTAGGATTACATAGTCACTTTTTGTTAAAATTCCCACTCCTGTTACCTTTTCTGCTAAGTCATTGCTAACCACTAATTCTGCTAACCACTATTAGTAATTTAGTATCAAGTCAAAGGTCGCTGATCCTCTAGTGCTTTCCTTCATCCTCTGAAAGGAAAGGTTTTCAGCAAGAGAGGTCACAAAGGACTAGGCAGTTTGTCTTCCAAGATGATAATCAAACTGTTGATTTCTGCCTTTTTGAAAGTTCTACATTTACTTTTGGAAAACATAATCCATAGTTTTTCCTGATTAGGTGGTTGTTAGTAGACACCCAAAACAGTGCTGCTTTTGGGCAGTGTTGAGCTTCAGGGTTTAGTGACCATGGTTTTGGCAACAGATTTGTTGACATTTCAGCAGCAACTCTGGCTGGCATCTTTAGAGGCAAGGTAATCTGCTACATAGATCACAGGTAACCGAGCAGGGACTGACTGGGCTCCTGTCTTTATAGCCAGGTGACCTGACTTCTGATTGGTCTTTAGCCAATCTGCTTTCTGATTGGTGCAGATTGGTGATGGTTGGTCTCTGATTGGTTCTCACCAACCTTCACTTGATAGAGCAGCCATGAAGACCTTGGAAAAGCTATTCAGATGCCATGATGTACCTATACCTACAAAGATCAGAATAGTGCAAGCCATGGTACTCCCTGTGACACTCTATGAAAGTGAAACTTGGAATTTGAAGAGGCAGGATAGGAAGACTATTGGCACTTTTGAACTTTGGTGTTGGAGAAGACTCCAAAGAATACCATGGAGATCCAAGAAAAGAAACAATGGATTATCAAATGAATCAATTTGTGCACTCAAGGCACAAATGACCAGGCTTAAATGATCATACTTTGGACATATTATGCAAAGACCTAGCTCTCTGGAGAAGGCTCTAATTCTGGCAAAGTTGGAAGGAAAGAGAAGAAGAGGACAACCAGCAGTAAGGTGGATGGACTTAGTTACAGTGGTGATGGGTACATCATTGGAAGACCTGAAAGACCAGGTTATGGTCAGATTGTCATGGAGAAAGTCTATCTATGTGGTGACTAAGAGTCAACACCAACTTGAGAGCAACTCGATTGATAATAAATCACTTAAATTTGCCATGCTTGGCCAAACCCCTCCTTTTCATGACAGCACTATATTATCTATAATAGATACTATGGTCTCAGAAACCAAATCTATCCTTTAAAGTCTATTTCTGAAGCCAATCATTCATCTGCAGTGTTATTCTTTCCCTTTCCAGTTTTCTTCCATGGACTAGAAAAATGAATGAGAACACCACCTTATCTTCTAGCTTCCCTCCTGGAGATTTTAAGTCCAGGGTGATGGGTGTAACTGCTCTTTGGTCACCTTGGAAGCAGGAAGAAATACCTGTCAATTGACTTTGGCAGCTGCGCTGTCAACATCCCTGAATAGTGCTCCTCAGTAGTTTGCCCAGTTCACAAGGCTAACTTGTGCCAGCTGTGAATCCAGCTGGCACACATTAGTTTCTGTTTCTTGTAGGAGGGTTCAGTGCTACAGTTCTCCTCTATAACCTCTTACAGATCAATAATTCAAATTAGGGTTCCAGCTTCTTAATTCCTATTCAGTCTAGTCTCTTTTTCATTCCTAGATACTCCAAACCAATTGCATTGGAAGAAGATGGAAAGATGCAAACTTCTGCCTCTTTATTTCTGTCCTTGTTGTTGTTCAGTCGTTCAGTCGTGTCCGACTCTTCGTGACCTCATGGACCATAGCACGCCAGGCCTTCCTGTCCTCCACTGTCTCTCGGAGTTTACTCAAATTCATGTTCATTACATCGGTGATGCTATCTAACCATCTCATCCTCTGCCGTCCCCTTCTCCTTTTGCCCTCAGTCTTTCCCAGCATCAGGGTCTTTTCCAGTGAGTCCTCTCTTCTCATTAGGTGGCCAAAGTATTTGAGCTTCAGCTTCAGCATCTGTCCTTCCAATGAGCAGTCAGGGTTGATTTCCTTTAGGATTGACTGGTTTGACCTCCTTGCAGTCCAAGGGACTCTCAAGAGTCTTCTCCAGCACCACAGCTCGAAAGCATCAATTCTTCGGCGCTCAGCCTTCCTTATGGTCCAACTCTCACAGCCATACATTGCTACTGGAAAAACCATAGCTTTAACTATACGGACCTTTGTCGGCAAGGTGATGTCTCTGCTTTTTAATATGCTGTCTAGGTTTGCCATAGCTTTCCTTCCAAGGAGCAAGCGTCTTTTAATTTCATGGCTGCAGTCACCGTCTGCGGTGATCTTGGAGCCCAAGAAAATAAAATCTGTCACTGCTTCCATTTCTTCCCCTTCTATTTGCCAGGAAGTGATGGGACCAGATGCCATGATCTGGGTTTTTTTAATGTTGAGTTTCAAGCCAGCTTTTGCACTCTCCTCTTTCACCCTCATCAAGAGGCTCTTTAGTTCCTCTTCACTTTCTGCCATTAGGGTGGTATCGTCTGCATATCTGAGGTTGTTGATATTTCTCCCGGCAATCTTAACTCCGGCTTGTGATTCATCCAGCCCGGCATTTCTCATGATGTACTCTGCATATAAGTTAAATAAGCAGGGTGATAATATACAGCCTTGTCGTACTCCTTTCCCAATTTTGAACCAGTCGGTTGTTCCATGTCCGGTTCTAACTGTTGCTTCTTGACCCACATTCAGGTTTCTCAGGAGACAGGTAAGGTAGTCTGGTACTCCCATCTCTTTAAGAATTTGCCACAGTTTGTTGTGATCCACACAATCAAAGGCTTTAGCGTAGTCAATGAAGCAGAAGTAGATGTTTTTCTGGAACTCTCTTGCTTTTTCCATGATCCAGCGAATGTTGGCAATCTGATCTCTAGTTCCTCTGCCTCTTCGAAACCCAGCTTGCACTTCTGGTAGTTCTCGGTTCACATGCTGCTGAAGCCTAGCTTGTAGGATTTTGAGCATAACCTTGCTGGCATGTGAAATGAGCGCAATTGTACGGTAATTTCTGTCCTAGGAGCCTGCAATCACCAGGGGTCTGGGGAGTGCCAGAATGTTCTGATATCAGAATTCTCTAAATTGAAGATAGGATTTTCCTGTGCAAAATGGAGCCATTATAACCTAATCTGACTGTTATTCATGCTTTACAATGAATTGTATTGATGTCCAGGCCTGACTAGGCTGACCATATTTCCTTGAGACAAAAACAGGACATTGGGATGGCAAAACGGGACAGGGTTAAACTTATGTAATAAAAATGGGCAGAACTTCCATCGTCCCCTTGTGGCCGCCATTTTGACTTTTTTGACCACACCCTGCAGGCACCCCTGAACATGGATGTGCCCTAGGAGTCTCCAGGAGCTAGGCTTGACCAGAGAGTGCTGTGTCTCCTAGCCTTTGAAGGATCATTCCATGCTGGGTAGCTGGGACTTCGCTTTCTCCAAGGCTGCATCTCTCCAGACCAGTGTTTCTCAACCTTGGCAACTCTAAGATGGGTGGACTTCAACTCCCAGAATTCCCCAGCCACCATGGGAATTCCCCAGCCAGCAAGGACGGGAAAGCTGGGTGCTCCGCTTTCCTGTCTTTCCCGACTTTCCTGTCCTTGGCGGAGCCAATGCCGGTGAGGGGGCAGCGCGCACGCGCGCTGCAACACCCCCTCCCTCGCCGTCCCTTGCCTGCATCACAAGTTCCCTACAAGAATGGGGACGGGGTCTATTTAAGAATAGGATTTTTTTTAAAAGGGTGGAGCACACCACCAATGGGACTGCCAACCCTTTACTGAAAAGTGACCATGTGTCCCAAACTCCAACACACACCTAGCTGCTGAGTGAGAAGGGGGAGAAGGAGAGAGAGGAGGGAGGGGGTGGGGAGGAGAGAAGAGATTGAGGGAGGAAAACAATGGGTGTGACAGTTCCAAGGGACCCTGCTTACCGATCTCCAGCACAATAAAGACGACATTTACATTTTTAAGTCCCGGCTTTATGTCTTTTATGATTAAGAGGTACGTTTCATTTGCCATGCTCATGCTGCTTGCTCAGGAGGAAGACACGGGCGTTGCAGGGGCAGATTGAGCAAGACAAACCGCCCCTTCCCAGAGGTGTGCTCGGTACAAGAGGGTGGCTGGGGACCGGGGGTGGGGTGAGTTTGACCAGCTCTTCAAAAAAGGAGTGATGTGTACAGCCCGGGGTGGGGGGGGGAGGCACTTTTTAAAGAGATGACAAGGCACGCACAGCAACCCCCCTTTCCTGTAACTCAAACTGGTTGCTCTCCCAGTAGGGGAGAAAACCTGATCGCAGACAAATCTAAAGCTGGGCTGGGGTTGGAAGCCTGGGTGCTGTGATTATACAGGCAAGGCGTTTGGCCGGCTTCAGCTACGACTTCGACCCCTGTTGGGGGTCCCCTGAAGGAAAAAACCAGTCCAGCATTCTTTGCCTCCCTGCTTCTCACAGCGCTAGCTCCTCTGAAAAAAGAGGGAAGGAGAAGAGAAAGTGGAGTGCTTCTCTTGTTCCTTATTATTTTACAACGACTAAGGTGCTTTTCTGCTTATCTTGCTCATTCACCCCCTCGTGAGCATGCTGCCCCCCAGAAAGGTAACTGCTCTGCTCTCAAACGCTCCCCTTTATGGAAGGAAAGCATCTGCCACACCACGGCTGATCCATTTGCACCTCATGAGGGGAAGGGAGAAAAGACAGTTAAGGATGGCATAAGAAAAGCAGGGAGCCCAGCGGATTCCAGACGGGAGGGCTTCCTCTTCCAGGCTGCCTCCAAAAACGGGACAATATTGAGATTTATATCAAAAAGACGGTACGGTTCAAAAATGTTTAAAAAACGGGGCTGTCCCGTTCAAAATGGGACGTATGGTCACCCTAGGCCTGACTGAACCCTGGAAATGATTTTAAGTGTCACTCCTTGGTGAAGAAGGAGCTACAAGGGTGAAAGATGTTTGCAGCAATCCTCTCTCAAGTGTTTTCAGAAGGTTCAACTAACTTACCAGGTCCTGTAAATGATTATTGGAAAATGGAATGTGGTTTGAGAAAGATCAAGGGGAACAGAATAAAATAGATCTCTGCCTCTTCAAGATTGTTTGGATGTCTTAAAAGAAGGAATTGGAATAACACTACTGCTAAAATACAATGAGATGCCTCCAGAATTGTCTTTGGAAAGCTATCTTCTGTTTCTCTGCTGAGATGTAGCAAAGACTTTGAGGTGCTGATTCCTTTCTTCAGGAGTGCCCAGCATTAGGGTCTACAAAGTTCCAAATGGCCCACCCAATTTCCTAAAGCAAAATTTTAAAGGATGCAGTAGGAAAGAAGAGAAAAAAAATAACTTTCCCTCTCTACTCCCATAAATGATATTCTGGTAATGAAATTATGGAGAACACTATCATACATTTTAGAGCTCTCACAGAATAGTAAATATGTATAGATAGAAAGTTTGGCTTTAGAAATGTTTTTTAAAGATTTATATATGCAACTGCAAAATCACAGACTTCTGCTTCTCTTCCTATGAAAGAGCTGGCAGATATTCCTTTCTTTTTACAGCTTCTGATTATATGGCTACACTATTAAGTATAAGCACATATCTGGTAGCAGTTGACAGATTATCAAGAAGATCAAGATCAGACCAAATCAGGGATTTAGCATTATCCATGTCAACTTAATGAAGAAAAGCTGTATAAGAAATTATTTGACAAGAATTTGTGGAAGCAATAGCAATAAAATCTCCATGCTTCAAGGACTGAAAGATATCACCATAGGCAGACTAGGTATCATGTATTTTATTTTAAAGTTGAGCTAACTTTCCAGATTGTTCCCAAAGATCCACTAAAGAATAAGTTTGTGGGGAAAGAGTAGGACCATTTGGGCAATTAAAAGGTAGAAAAAAAGTCAGAGCTGTGATATGCAGGTATCAAATGAATCTGCATATTGAGTAGTTCCTGAAACCAAGTGACACATAGCTGTAATGGCTAGGCAGTAGGAAGAATATGTTTATTTGATTAGACAATGCCAAGTTAAAGGCATATTATAAAGTGAATATTGCCAGTTTGGTCTAGTGGTTAAGGTGCTGGGCTAGAAACCAGGAGACTGGGAGTTCTAGTCCCACCTTAGGCATGAAAGCCAGCTGGGTGACCTTGGGCCAGGCACTCTCTCTCAGCCCAACTCACCTCACAGGGTTGTTGTTGTGGGGAAAATAGGAGGAGGAAGGAGTATGTTCACCGCCTTGAGTTATTTATAAAAATAATAAAGGCGGGATAAAAATTAAATAAATACATAAATACACAAATAATCAATCAATCCTGGCAAAGATCATCTTTTGGTGTTTTGCCATTACTTGCCAATTCCTAAAATGCCTTGCTGAAAAAAATAATGAGGTAATTATGGCAATCTTCTTCTCATGAAATGCAAATACATTTATTAATACATAATAACAATCCATAAGTTGGTAGACACTGATTTTAAAAATTGCTAGGAATTATGAGTTTTAAAACATAGCATCACATCATTTTTTTTCTGCCATAAAACAGGCTTGTAGGAAAAGGTATAAGATACTAAAAAACTGCTTCCAAAATCCATAGATTCAGAATTATATTTACTCACAGATGCTGAGGTACAATCTAATAGAATGTCTTTGGTACACAGGAAATCTCCAGAATGAAATGTTTCTCCACAGCAACCTGAGAATTCAGCTTTCAAATTCAGTTCTACAAGAAATGAATTGTCTAGAAAGATTTTTTTAAAAAACAAAACCTACATTTCCCACAAAATTCTACCTCAATCCTAAAAGGGATATCAGGCTTGGGAGATGGTCTGACACTTAAAAGAAGCAGGACAGAAACTAAGTTTACACACAATACAACACAATAGACCCTAATCAAGGAACTATTAACTCAGTCAACCAAGCAGCAAACAACAACCCAATCAAGGTACTACCAAGGAGAGTACAAGACCCCCACCAACACAGGCAGGACAAGCCAGGGTATATAAACAGAGAGCAAGTCCTGCTCCCTTTTCGCACTGAAGATGTTGCCTAGCCTGGCAATGAAATGTCTGCAAGAAAACAACAAGGCTCAGAGAGCACCAAGGACTCCACAGAAACTAAATTGCTTGAGGACCTTCTTGGTCCATCAGTGCTTGGGTCTGGCCATTCTGTCTGGATTCAGAAGAGAGCCATGCTGAAATTCCATATAGTGGAGAACTCAACCAACATTTCTATTTAGTGTTTGGAACAATTGTATGAAATATGCAGGAATAGTGTTTCTTTGAATGAAGCTAGCCTGTTTACAAAATATACTGCAGATGAAGGAAGGAACTTGTATGGGATAACCCTAATTTTTCAATAGGTGTTGTTGAGGTGTGGATTGGTATAAACATGACATCTCACTTAGAAGTGTCCTACAGGATTTCAGAAGAAATTTCTTAAAGCTTCCTACTTTGACCTGACTGCCAGGTTGAACCTAAGCCTCCCCGTACTCTACAGAAGAATAGTGCAGTTCAGTGATTTCAGGTGGGAAAAGAAGTGTTACTTTCTGTCCTTCACGAAAATCCCGGAGAACACAATAATGATTTTGTCTGAAGCAGGAAACACTTTGGAGGGCAAACTGCAACATTTTATTTCATATTTCTTTAAATATTGGTTTGAAATTAATTTCTTTTGAAGTTTAGGGTTACTAATCACATTCTTACTTTAAATAGCAATCACAAGGATCAGCAGGCAGATCCAAAAATGCAACTCTTTATTTCTTGATAGAATGTGCAAACAGTAGACAGTTTACTAAAATTATATTTGCTTGCTTTTCTCAACTGTTCACTCTGAGGCTTATACATAATTTTGAGTCATTTAAATATAGCCAACAAGGTGAACACAAGCCAGTTTGATTCCTTATGTTCTGAACCTGAAGAATATCTTACATACTCTCCAAGGAGCTGAACATTTGTTTGTTTTCCAGAGAGAATGTGTACACTGTAGCTAAGAAATGACAAAAGGGGTAGGGCAGGGTGAAGGGGGAGAGAGAGAAACATAGAGAGCAACAAAAATACAACAGCTGGAAATATTTCAGGTTGCTTTATGTTATTTAGGGCAACATGGGGTGCCATCATACCCCCGGGCATTGGCTTAACTACTAGGTATCTGTAAATACAGTAGCAGCTCTAGACAATGACAGAGTAATCGCACCTCCTCAAACACTTTTCATATGTAATGCACAGAACAAGCATCTACCAAAACCTGACAAAGTAATTGATAGGTTAGGTTGCCTACAGAGAGCAAATCTTTTCCAGAAACAGTATGTACTTTACAACAATTGGAGCTATGTCAAGTTTGAAAATGATTTTTGAACAAATGGTGTTATTTATTATTGAGATGTGCTTGGCTTCAATGCTGTCAGGCACGTTTGATGGAAACCCACAAATATACAGTATAATACACACACATGCATAAATGCTTGCATACTGCACATACATGCACCCCACAGAGGTCCTAGAATAGATGCAGTGTTCATGGATGAGGGGATTAATAGACAGGCAT
Organism: Charina bottae; assembly: GCA_023362775.1. Taxonomy (NCBI): domain Eukaryota; kingdom Metazoa; phylum Chordata; class Lepidosauria; order Squamata; family Charinaidae; genus Charina; species Charina bottae. The sequence goes on from JALMGJ010000025.1 coordinate 9,357,083, forward strand.
ATGCAACATTAATTGTTTGATGTGTGCTTTCCGAATGCAGAGGCTTTGACTTAATGTGTATTTGTGTGTGTGTGTGTGTGTGCGCGCACCTGTGTGTTTATAATAAGCACTGCCTATTTACTATTGAGAGTTTAATTTACATGCTTTGGAGCTACCAGAAAGGTTATTTAAACCAGATTTCTCTGATGTTGGTTGAAATGGAAGGCAGGGTATCAACTTGATGGACTTTGGATCTGTTAGATTTCAATTCCCAGTAATATTACCTATGCTGCTTGAGAATTCTAATCCAACCACAGGTTCAATATACCTGGAGGGCATCCAGTTGATGAAGCTGGTTTAAATTGTTTTTTATTTATTTATTTATTTATTTATTTATTTATTTATTTATTTATTTATTTAATTTTCTATCCCACCTTTTTTTATAAATAACTCAAGGCGGCGAACATACCAAATACTCCTTCCTCTTCCTATTTTCCCCACAACAACAAATTGTGATTCTCCTCTTGCCTATTCTCTTTTATTGTATTCAACAATGTTATTATAAGGTCTTATTTGGTGACATGGATTAGATCATTGGAATAATTTTATTCAAAATAGAATTTGAACTGAATGAAGAAAAACTGATTCAATAACATTTTTCTTTCAAAGGAGATTAGGATTCTGTTGCAGTATTAATGGTAATTAATTCAGACACATTTATCTGCCATATCACCATTATACCTCATGGAAATTCTCCAAAACAAATGACATTGTAACATTTATTTTTGTTTCTGTCTGGGTGGTGGCATGATGATGATGATGTTCAAATGATCAAAAAGATGAATATATGCATTTACAAAGGTTCAAGTTAAGTCTGTTCTTACCAGGATTTGATATAATTCAATGTAATACTAAAATAATATATTACATGGGCTGGAGTACTCCTCCATACGTAAGATGGAAAAATGAGGCCTCCTCGGAATAAAATCTATAGGATCAATAATGGTTTACACATCATGTTAAGTCATAATGTAATTTGATTGATTTTTGGCTTAAGATGTTGTGGTTTATTTTGAATAGTTTATTTAGTAAATTGTGATTAGGCAAACCATGGCTAAGTGCAATGTGTGAATCAGTCAATGCCTTCACTGCGAGGTGAGATGTGGCCATCTAGTTCCTTCAGCCCAGAATGTGACCCACCATCTGACATGTGAGCATGCATAGCAGTGGTTTTATGATGAGTTAGAACGTCTCGGTTCATCTCCTCTGGCATTGTCTATCCTGACTGGCAAGGAACTTCATTCTAGTGCATGAATAAAACATCACTGTTGCAGCTGCAGCCCCAGTGAGTCAGCAGTGGATTTCATTCTCAGCATGTTAGCTGAAAGGTTGCTGATACGCCAGATGTCCCACAGGATGCCACAGCAATTTGTTGTGCTGAAATCTATTGTCAGGCCAAGCTATTAAACTGCTGGGGACATTTTAACTATGCTGCTGTACAAGAGTTAAAGGATGTTGGGGGTGGGGGTGGGGAGATAGAAAACAAGAAAAGGAGGAAAAAACTCTGGAATGCTTACATGCATCTGAGAGACAAGTTGGATGGGAATAGTTAATGCTATGCTAATAGTCTTTAATGTATTTTAATATCTAGACCACATAGTAACTTGAATCTGCAATACAGGGCCATTTTATATTTCTTAAAATCTCTGTGTGTGTGTGTGTGTTGGTGGAAGGGAGGAAGGGAAGGAGGGGCAGATGAGGAATTTTGGTTCTTCAGAAGGTTTAACCATCTATACCAATTTTGAACCTCCTGTAAATGAATGAATGAACATGTAATAGTTGCAGAACTATGCTTAAAATAAAATAGTCTCACAACAGAATCTTGGAAAACTACTTTACTGAAAAGTTACTGCATACAAGAGAAAGTTGTTTCTGGAGAAAAGCGCGGGCTTCCCTCCATTGATATATGTCCCCACAACCCCTCCCCCTTTCTCAGGCCACGTTGATGGTACTTTCCATTTCTTCAGACACTCCACGACCTTGATCTACCACTGGCAGATTGCAGGTGAAAGTATGCAGGCACGGCATCTTCCCCCCTTAACTCCTTCAATGCATGATCTCTGATGCAGAGCTTCAAAGCTGTGAAACTGGGATCATGACAGAACGAACCTGAGAGACATGGTTGCTGAAAACTACAGTTTAAAGGAAGTTGTGATATGGTTCATGTACATAAGGGAAAAATATTCACAAACATGAGTATAAGGTAAAGGTTCCCCCCGCACATTTGTGCAGTCGTGTCCGACTCTAGGGGCCGGTGCTCATCTCCGTTTGTTAGCCAAAGAGCCAGCGTTGTCCGAAGACGCTTCTGCGGTCATGTGGCCGGCATGACACATGCGGAACGCTGTTACTACCCACCGAAGTGGTACCTATTCATCTACTTGCATTTGTATGCTTTCGAATTGCTAGGTTGGCAAGAGCTGGGGCGAGTGCGGGAGCTCACTCTGTCATGTGGGGCTAGGGATTTGAACCTCCGAACCTGCAATCTTCCGATCAACAAGCCTGGCGTCTCACCCGCTGAGCCACCATGCCCCTATCTTCCTTTGTATTGCTTTATAAAACTAAATAAAACTAAAGTCAGCTTTGAATCTAGCCCAATTCCAGGTGACTTGGAATTGAACATATCCCTGTAGTTTTCTTGATAATGGTACCAAGGTGAGTATATTAGGGATATATAAAAAATATTTGTGAGATAGGTAACCACTAGGAAGGTGAAATTGTACGAAACTCATTATGAATATTTGGAGTAATGATTTTGCCAAATTAGTATATTGTGATGCCAATCAGAGCTTTCATTTGGCAAAATGAGAAATTTGGAGACAAATGGGATTGAATCAGTTATTTCCATTGTCCATAGGTCAGCGAAAGGAGGCTAGAGTCTCATTGTTTATTCTTAAGGACAAATTCTGAATTCAGGACTATGAAGATGACACTTCTTTTGGTGGGGTCCATATTAGATCAAGGTACACAGCCCTAATGGGTCCTGTACCATCAATGTATGGCCAGTTAATTAATCAATAAAAGACTTATTGAAAAATTACTGTCATGTAATTGCCTCAGCTAGGCAATATGCTGAAAGTGATATCACTATGCTAGGACATTTTAGTTTTATTAACTCAAAATAAAAGTCTACTGAAGCCTGGATCTGTGCCTCAGTATAATGCACTTTAAAAAAATGCTAGTACAATTCATTTACTATGCAACAGAAGGAATATTTTGCATAATAAATTTCCAATATGCAGCTACAGATACCACACATTTTGCCCCATCTCTCAATGTCAGTAGTTATTCAGAAGTGATTTATTGATGGCTTATTCTGGAGGGGGAAAAAGGCAGAGGTAAATTGCATTAATATCATTAGCATATTATCTGTTGGACCCCAGGGCATTCACTATTAAAATAATAAAAGGGAAGTTTTTATAATCTTTTATTTGGCCTAAAGTATGCACAGACTTTCTCTAGAACACGCCTGATGCCGTTTAAAGCAACAACAACAAAAAGTTGTAAATGCCAATGCAGTCTTCTCTGACCTCCAAGTGAGAATGGCATAAGTCCAATGGGGTAGAAAATGGATTGAAGGTCAAACTAGACATTATTTGGGTTCTTTTAAAAACAACCTCCAAGGGATGTTATTTGGATCACAACTGAAGTGTGAAGAGAAGGGTTACTCACCCTTTCCACACATGCTTACCTATCCTAAACGAAATACACTTCTTTGAATGAAATAACTTCCTGGGAGTTGCTCTTATCTCTGGTTTGGGTTGGGGGGGGGTAGGAACAGCAAGAAAGTTCTGCCTTTTAAATCACACAATATTCTTACCCAAATTGTTCCTAACTTTTTGGGAAAGGGACAGATTTATAAGAGAGATGCAGTTCATATGAACTGCTCTGAAATTTTCTGGTAGCTGCATTAAAAGTAAGAACAATCAGATATTATCCCTTTAAAGGTAAAGGTAAAGGTTCCCCCCGCACATTTGTGCAGTCGTGTCCGACTCTAGGGGCCGGTGCTCATCTCCGTTTGTTAGCCGAAGAGCCAGCGTTGTCCAAAGACGCTTCCATGGTCATGTGGCCGCATGACACACACGGAACGCTGTTACCTACCCACCGAAGTGGTACCTATTCATCTACTTGCATTTGCATGCTTTCAAATTGCTAGGTTGGCAAGAGCTGGAGCTAGTGCAGGAGCTCACTCTGCACGCAGGGCTAGGGATTCGAACCTCCGAACTTGTGATCTTCTGATCAACAAGCCTGGCGTCTTACCCGCTGAGCCACCTAAAATGCCATGAGTTGTGATGTTTGCATTCTTATCTGGGAGAAGGTCCTGGAGGACTCTTTGTTACAAATTTTTGCATTGGGCTGCAAAGGATTACACTGTACAGTTCTGAACATTCCAGCAGTTATCTTCTATACAGTCATCAGAACACATTTGGGCAAAGGCACATTTATGCATTGTGTAGCACATTTAGCACAACAAATATCAAATTTTATGTATGCTACTGCTCATGATATTTACAAATAGGAAACCAAAATCCACCTGGTCACTTCCCTACAGATATGCTTCAGTGGGACAATCCACAATGAAAAGCATGCCACAAATCACCTTGATTTGATGAGTTCCCTGATGCAGAGGACGTTAGAATAAGTGGTCTAATTCCACTTATTCAATTATCTCTCCCCACAGATGGAACTGCTTCCATCAGTGGAATGGGCAAGCAGGAAGTTTTCTTGCACCCCTCCCCACCACAAAAAAACCCACAAAATCTTCAGGAAGTTGGGTAACTCTTCAGGATATACATTTGTTGCAGTGGAGATGCATTGGGAAAGACAACTGGCAATGTCTACAAAATGAGCAGAAATCCATTTGTTCAAAGTGTGATTTTACCCATCAGTAGTCAGAAAGGCTCTCATCAGTTTAGGATGATGTTTGTGTAAATTTCTTGATATGCAAGTAATAATAGCCAGAGCCTCCCCTTTTCATTCACAGTCACACTTGCCTGTACTCACATGTGCATGTGTATGCACACACACACACACACACACACACACACACACAACTTCTATTCCCATACATGAGTCCTTTGCAGAAAGAATGAGGATGAGAATCTTTTTCATTATGTTAAAACAATTAATAAGAATTATTAGTAATTAACGCATATTAATTGTTGACATTCACAGCACAATGGCCTAAAAATCTCATGTAAAGATAATTACATTCAAGGCAATAACTTTTTATTATGTGCTGCCTGGCTTGCTCTACTTTATTTTCACCTACCAACTTCACCAATGCTTTGCCTGAGCCTTAAACACAAACATGTACATGCACACAGAGTACAGAAGAGGGAAATAAAGAAATGGATCACAGATTACAACAAGCTTCTAATGTCAAATGGGCAGGCAGACAAACTAGATAGATGTCAGTTGGCACTAAGTGACAGTAAGCAGCCTTATGGTGTCCCCTGAATGATGGATGAGGAATCTTATTGTTATACAGATGCTTAACTCACTGATGTGCATTATAATTTTGAAGATGCCAGCTGATTTGCACAGATTAGTATGCTATGTAGCTAGAAATACAGTTAAGGGGATAGGAAAGTAGAACTGATTTCATTCATTCATTCTCTCTCTGTGTCTCACTCTCTCTCTCCTTCTTGTTTGTTGCCTGATAGCTTTAACTCTGAGACCATTCATTATGACACAGTAAATTTAGAGAAATCTAGAATGAAAATTTCTTTCTTTCTTTCTTTCTTTCTTTCTTTCTTTCTTTCTTTCTTTCTTTCTTTCTTTCTTTCTTTCTTTCTTGTAAAATGTGGGAAGGTTTCTACAGAACTGATTTGCATTTTAGATATGGTGATTGTTACACTGAAATAGAAAATATTGGAATGGGGATAGGGATTAGGAATGGAATTCTACTGCTGTTAAGATCAAAAGAAAGTGTGCCACATAATTCTTTAGCGCCAGGATCTATTTCCACCTGAGATAATGATATTGCAGCTTTAATGGAGCATAGGAGGTAGTTCTGGACAAGGTGACATGAGAACAATTGTTCCCTCATGCCTTCCAGAATATCTTCCAGAATACCTTCATGTGTTCTGATATTCCCTATTCAGTGTGATTTGGGGCTTATAAGCACTCTGTAGTGGCAATGAATTCCCAAACAATGTGGGAAAGAACATCTGTTGAGGGGGGGTATGTAATTTTCCAGTCAATTAGTTCTGTCAGGAAGATAAAGTATTTCATTCCTTTGAAGAGGCCAACAGTATAGTTGAGGGGGTCAGAGAGGAAAGCCCTATGATGCTTGAAACACAGTATAAAGCAAAGTAGTGTCTGAAGAGGTATTCACTCTGTGCATGTGTAAGCGAATGAGTGAGCTGATCAACTCTTCTTGTAGCTTGGACAGTTTATTTCTGCATTTGCTGTATATCTTGATTACATAGAAACTGAAAAGGACTAGAGTGGTACATCATCTCCTGAAAGAGCTCTTTTTGATTAATTCAAAATTCATCTGTGGAAATATTTGCCCCAATATATTTGCTCATGTTTTTGTGAAGATAGATAGATAGATAGATAGATAGATAGATAGATAGATAGATAGATAGATAGACAGACAGACAGACAGACAGACAGACAGACAGACAGACACTGTATATACATATATATACTGTATGTATGTATGTGTGTGTGTGTATATACACACACACACATATATATATATATACATACAGTATATATATACATATACACACACATACATACATACATACAGTATATTCATACATACATGCATACATACATTAAATGAACTATGTGAAATAAGTTGCATGCCCTCTAGACCAAAGGGCTAGTAAAAACAATCAATAACAGCCTACAGAACTCATGCCACAAGATGGGGAACGCTTGTGCTTTCTTGTTCCTTTTCCTCACAGCAGATCAAGTGTGGCCATTAAATGAATAAAGCTGAATGGCTTGTAATGTATTATAGGCTTTCAATCCGATACACTTAGGGGCTCCCCAAACGCTGCAAAATGATTTACAAACTGCCCTGAAAGGTTTCTCCTGTACTGTGCTGGTTCTTATCATTGGTCTCTTTCTTCATATTTCCTGTGGAGGAAATAGTTGTGTATCAAGGAGGAGAAATATTAAATAAATTCAAATGGTAAGGCCTTTTATGCCTTTTTGATGTTAATTTATCATCCTTTATCAGGCTTTGCTTTGATTTGTGTCTTATTTACTTTGTCTATGTAACGATAAGGGGATCAATTTTGAAATTGGATATTAAAAGCAGACCAGGGGATACAAACACCCCTCTCATCAGATGTATCTCATTTTACACGAAAAAGTATATAAAAAGGGGGATATCTATGGGTTTCGGATTTGAGTTCCCAAAGATTTTACTATCACGGGACTGTGTTTGACCAAGATGAATAGCTAATGGTTTCCTAGATCAAGTGGGTGAAGTGCTGGATTGTTAAAAAGTAAGAATAGCATGGCCAATTTAAACCTGACAACCTAGATTAGAAAAAGAAAATATTAACTTTATGATTGTGGTTAAGCAGTTGTGATTCTTATATTAGACATGTTTAGAATCATTTACAGGATCAGACCTGAAACTCTTAAATCTTTGGAACTCTTTTTTATAGAAATGGACCCATGGCCTTAGTAATGAGAAAAATGATTTGATTAAGTAGTTCAGTTCAGACAAGCTCAAAATAAATTCATCCAATTCCCAAATGGTGAGTAGTGAAAATAAACAACGGTGTACAGATCTATGAAACCTAAACATGAGTAACTAATTAAAATGAAATAGAATCAAAAATACTAAATGCCATTTGCTAAAAAATAAGTAATCAGCTCGTCTGAGTTCGCAGGACATCTAAAAGCTGTCCTTGAAAGGGTACCTTGAATATTGCAGATACTGTAGCAAAACAGTGGCTATGGATTTTGATTAAGTAAAGAAAGTGTGGTGGCTCAGCGGGTAAGATGTCAGGCTTGTTGATCGGAAGATCTCAAGTTCGGAGGTTCGAATCCCTAGCCCTGTGTGTGGAGTGATCTCTCACACTAGCTCCAGCTCTTGCCAACCTAGAAATTCGAAAGCATAGAAATGCAAGTAGATGAATAGGTACAACTTCGGTGGGAAGGTAACAGTGTTCCGTGCGCGTCATGTGGCCACATAACCGTGGAAGTGTCTTCGGACAACGCTGGCTCTTCGGCTAACAAACGGAGATGAGCACTGGCCCCTAGAGTCGGACACGACTGCACAAATGTGTGTGGGTGGGGGGACCTTTACCTTTACTAAAGAAAGATGAGAAAGGGCTGACATATCTCTGAAGTATGGCCCATTTTCATAGAAATATTCCTACCATTTTGTTTCTCACAGAGGCCAACTCAATGGCTCTGGGATGCTAACCAGTAGGAGACAGAGGCAGGCCCCTCTCCAAAAGTTTTCCCTTGCAACCTGGAGATAACTCTGGATTTCAACTCCAATCGCCCTCATTAGACCTCCATGAATTTATCCAACCCCCTTTAAAGCCATCCAAGTCAGTGGCCATCACCACAACCTGTGGTGATTAATTAATGATTAACTCCACAGGTTAATTACATGCGTCCCTTTTTCTGTTGTAAAATCTCCCTCCATTTCACTTCTTTGGATGAATTCTGGTCCTTGTATATTGAGAGTGAAAGAAACCGTTCTCCCTGTCAATTTTCTTCATGCTCTGTGCAGTTTTGTATACCTCTCTAGACAGAGTTAGATCTGGATTACAGTTACAATTTGTTTCAGAAACACAATGTCAGTCATTATTTGTTTCTTCATCCCAGTATTTCTCAGCATGGTCAGTATAACCTGAAACTATCACAGAGTCCAGAAGAACTTAATTTAAATATCTGTGACTTCCTTAAGTTTTTCATCACAAAAGTGTAACTAAATGCTTGTTCATAATTTCAGTATGAGACATTTTTGTCTTCTCCATGTCTTTTGCTTTGCTTTGTTTACTATTTAGCTTTTTTTTTAATTATCTTTATTCTTTTACAAAATAATAATACATAGAAAAAAAACAATAACTAACATAACAAAACAATACAATACATTACATAAAAGACAACCTTTAAATTACATTATAAAATTAAGTACAACTTCAACCCTCTTTCACAACCACCTTTCGTTTCACCTCTCATACTTAGATTTTCTTACTCTCTTTAACATTCTCAAACTCTTACTTTAAACATACTTCCTCTTATACACACAAACCCTGTCTAAATCTCCTCTCCTTTAACCTTCTTATACCCTCTACTCTCTTCTCCCACTCCTCTACCTACTCTTACCTTCTCTACTTCCTAATCCCCCTGATCCCCCTTTACTCTCTCCTAATTTTCACCTATTCTTCATTCTACCCCCCCAAGAAAAAAAAACCAAAAAACAAAAAACGACTAACAAACAGGACTTCCTACTTTCCCACCATCATTTTCTACAACTATTTAGAAATAATCTCTAACATAATTAATTATTTATAAAAAAAAATATTATTTATGTTAATTTCCCAATTGTATTTTTTGAGTTTTTTCTATAAATTTATAGAAAGGGCTCCAACATAAATTAAATCCATCCATATTCTTATCATTTAACAAATCCGTTAATTTAGCCATCTGTGCTAAATCCATCGTTTTTATCAACCATTCATTGATTGTAGGTATGAAGTCCTCTTTCCAATGTTTTGCGAAGATGGTTCTGGCCGCAATTATTAAATAGAATAATAATTGCCCATATTTCTTATGTATGTCTGGTTTTGTAAATCCCAACAGGTAGTTCTGGTTCTTTAGTAATGTCTTCTTCCAGTATTTCACATAAAGTTTGATGAATAGTATTCCAAAATCTTTTGGTTTTCTGGCAAGTCCACCAAAGATGAAAAAAGGTGCCCACTTCTTTTTTACATTTCCAACATATATTGGATGTCATAATATTCATTTTTGACAATGTGTTAGGGGTTATATACCATCTGTACATCATTTTGAAAAAGTTTTCTTTCATATTATAATTCAAAGTAAATTTTAAATCTTTTAACCACATTTTTTCCCAATTATCCATTTGGATGCTATGGCCTAAATTTTCTTCCCATTTAATTATGCAGTTCTTTTTAGGTAGATTTGTCGAATTAATTTGGATTAAAATTTTGTAAATTTTAGCTATCAAATGGTCATTTTCTTTCCATAACACATTGTCCCAATTTACTGAATTTTCTTTAAACTTATAATTTTATTATCCATTTTAAATTGTTCTTTAATCTGTAGATATGTAAACCAATTACAATTAAACCCTTCTTTTAGTAAGTCTTCTCTTGTTTTTAGTTTGTAGTTAGTACCCTCAAATACTAATAGATCTTTATATGTTAACCAATTACCTATATTCAAGTTTCCATGCCACGCTTGTGCTTCCTGTGGTGAAATCCACAGAGGCAAATTGGGTAAGAGTGAATTTTTATATTTATTCCAAATTTTTAAAATTGATTTTCTAATAGGGTGATAATTAAATGCCATGTTTGCTTTAATCTTATTGTACCAAAGGTATGCATGCCATCCAAATCTAAGATCGTGCCCTTCTATATTAAGTAATTTACGATTATCCAATTTTAGCCAATCTCTAAGCCAACTAAGAACACATGCATCATAATATAATTTTAAATTTGGTAGACCAAAACCCCCATTTTCTCTAGTATCTTGTAAAAATTTGTACTTTATTCTCGGTATTTTCCCCTGCCAAATAAATTTAGCCAAATCTCGTTGCCAATTTTGAAAAGTTTTATCGGTTATTACAATTGGTATTGTTTGAAATAAAAAGATGACTCTTGGAAGAATATTCATTTTTATCGTAGACAGTCTACCCAAAAAGGATATCTGTAATTAAGTCCAAACGTGTAAATCCTGTTTTATTTTATTCCATAGTTTTGTATAATTATTTTTAAATAAATCCGAATTATTTGATGTTATTTCCACACCCAAATATCTTAATTTTTTAACATTTGCAAATCCCGTAGCCACTTCCATATTATGTATATTGTTTTGGTTCATATTTAAATTTATCATCTTTGTTTTTTGGTTATTTATTTTAAACCCTGCCAATTCACCAAAATCTTGTATCTTTTTTTGTAATTGTTTAATTGAATTTTCTGGATTTTGTAAAGTGATTACCACATCATCAGCAAAAGCCCTTAATTTATAGTTTTCTTGTTTTATTTTTATCCCTTCAATTTGATTATCTTTTCTTATATTTTCTAAAAGAACTTCTAATACCAAGATAAATAGGAGTGGAGAGATTGGGCAACCTTGTCTGGTACCCCTTCCTATAGTACAATTTTGGGTTGTGTCACCATTTACCACTATCTTGGCTATCTGCATTGTATATATAGTTTGAATAGCGTTAATGAAGTTCTTACCATAGTCCATACTTTTCAACGTTTTAATCATAAAATCCCAATTTAAATTGTCGAATGCTTTTTCAGCATCTAAGAATAATAGTAAAATTTGTTTTTTTTTTATATTCTTTTGCATACTCAATTATATTTATAATAGACCTAATATTATCTTTAATGTGTCTTTTTGGGAGGAAACCAGATTGATCCACATTAATCGTATCTTGTAAAACAATTTTTAATCTATTAGCCAAGATAGTGGTAAAAATTTTGTAATCAGTATTTAGCAGCTAGATTGGTCTAAAATTCTTGCATAGTGTCACGTCCTGGTCCGCTTTAGGAATCAAGATTATATTAGCATCGGTCCATGATTTGGGAACTGTATTTCCAGTCATTATCAAATTTAATAGAGTATTAAACGGTAATATGAGTTGTTCTTGGAATAATTTGTGATATATAGCAGTAAATCCATCTGGACCTGGAGTTTTACCTGATTTTTGTTTTTGGATGGCATTTGAAATTTCTTGCATAGTAATGGGTTCATTAATGATTTCCTTTTGTATTTTAGATATTTTTTGCAATTTACTTTCTGTTAGATCTTATATCATCCCTAGCCAAATCTATTTGTTGTTTTTGATATAAAATTGTATAAAAATCATGAAATGCTTTCTTGATACTTTGATTGTCTATTAACTCTTCCCCCTTTTCTCTAATCTTATTTATAATTTTTTCCCTTCTTTTCTTAACTTAAAAGCTAGCCATTTACCAGCTTTATTTGCGTGTTGAAAGTATATTTGCTTAACATACCTCAAGTTTTTTTCCATTTCCTCAGTTGTTAATAATTCTAGTTGTTTCTGTAATATAGTAATTTGATTTTTGGTGTCTTTGTCTCTTGGGTTACTTTGAAGTTCAATCTCTTTCGTCTTAATTTGTTCACATAATTTAGAACATTTTTTTTTATTTTATTTTTTTGATGTTTGCCTAAAGACATAAAATGGCCACTAATATATGCTTTACTTGCATCCCAAACTGATGTTATATTTATATTATCATTCATATTTAAATCAAAAAATTCTTTTCGTTTATTTTTGCTCTCATCTAAATATACTTTGTTCTTAATATGGATTTGTTTAGTCTCCATCTGTATGTCTTTGATAAAATTTTTAAATCTAATTGAATTGCATTGTGATCTGATAGTATTTTAGCCAAAATCGTCATATCTTTAGTTTTTTGAGATCCAAATCATATCAATTCTGGAATGGGACTAAAATCTATCAGAGAAAAAAGTGTAATCTTTGGCGTTACCCATCTTATGTTTCCAGGCATCAACCAATTATAAGTTATTTGTAAGTTGGAAAAATTCTTGAGGTAGTTTGCCTTGGTTTACTTTGATTTGTGTGTCAGATTTCCTATCCATTAGGGGGTTAACTACTCCGTTCGAATCACCCATAATAATCCAATTTTTATTTGGCAAGTCTGATAGACAATTCAAAAGAACTTTAAAAAAAATTTCCGTTTTTCATTCGGGGCATGTACTCCCACTAATATAACCTTTAAATTTTGAATTTCTATTTCTATGATAATAAATCAACCCTTGTCATTGGCTTGTATCAAATTTGGTTTTAAGTTTGGTTTAATATAACAGACTATACCATTTTTCTTGTTCTCACTTGTCGATATAAAATCTAGACCTAATTTTTTATTTAATAACAATTTAGCATCTTTCCGTCTAATATGTGTTTCTTGCAAGCAAATTATATCGAGCTTATATTTATTAAGAGTATGAAAAATTTTATTTCTTTTAACCGGAGTATTTAAACCATTGACATTCCATGAGAGACATTTCACATTACTCATTTTCTGTTTGGTTGCTTAGATCTTGGGAACTGACTGCTAAAGAAAATAATTTAAACTTTTCTGCTATCTCTTCTTTTTGCCCACTGTTCCCTACTGAATGTTTATCACCTTTTTCCAATTTTCTGAGAAAATCTTTTGCCTTTTCAATTGAATTTAATTTAAACCTTTGGTCATTGTATAACACATTCACCCCTTCCAACATTTCCCATCTATACATATTTTTTCTCCTTTTCAAAACCTCTGTTAGGAAGAGGTACTCTTTTCTTTTTTCAGAATTGCAGCTGGAATTTCCTTAAAGATTTTTATTTCTTTACCTTCTATATCTATTTTCTTTTCAAACGCAGTCTGCAGGATCATGTCTCTTAACTTTTTTCTGCTAAATTCGATGACTAGGTCTCTGGGTATATTATGATCCCTGGCATATTTTGAATTAACTCTATATATGGATTCCATTTCCATTTCTAATTGTTCTGATTCCCAATTTATCAATTCCGCCAGCACTTGAATAATTGTGTTTTTAATCTCTATTTCTTTGCCCTCCCTTAAACCTCTTATTCTTTAACATTTCTCTTTTTGCTTTTGTTCCAATAAGGTTAATTTATCAATCTCCTCTTCTTTTTGTTTTTCTATTTTTTTCACTCTTTCTTTCATTCCTTTGATTTCTGATTGAAATTTTTGCTCCATATTATCAAGTTTTTTGTCAAGGCTCTTTTCAAATCCCTGAATTTTCTCTTCTAATAAGGTGGTTACATTAGAAGTAATACTCTGTATGGCTTTCTTTGTAAAATCCTCAAAAAGAGTTTTTAACCATTCCCCTTTATCCTCTCCTGAGTCTGACCCTCTTCTGAACATTTTTTTAGTACTCATTATTTTAAAAGTTCTCTTCCACCAGGCTACAATTTATAATTTATCTTAATCTTATTTTCCTAAAGTTAACAGAAAATATACAGTTAAAGTCTAATGCAGTAAATATGGCGTTGTTAATTATTAATTAAAGAGTCCATTTCTCCTGCTTTGCCAAAAAACGCTGAAGTCCCAGCCGCCTTCTTTCTTACTATTTAAAGTTTCTTTTGGTGCGAAGGTAATCTTAATATTGTCTTTTTTTATGAATTAAGTTTCTTTTTTAACAAAAGTGAAGAAAAACAGCAGCAATCCCTAAACTTCTTAGGGAGAGAAAGCGAAGATTAGTGCATACCCAGCTTCCCGGCTTCCTTTCACTGCAAGCTGTCAACCGGCTGAGAAAGTGAAAGTGTCGTATTGCAGCCAATTTTCTCGCCGCTGCCATCCAGAAGCTGCAGACTTTTCTTTTCTTAGGGTCCACCCTTATGTCGGCTTCCCTGCCAGTCTGCCCGACTGGCATTTCACGGAGTCGGCTTGTAATCTTCGATTTAGTTTTAAGTACTTGATGAGCTGTTAATTTGTTCATCCGCTCGCCATTTTTCTTCACCGGAAGCCCTATCTGTTTACTATTTAGCTTGATGAAGGGTTCTGGATACATTACCCATTATTCTGTGACTTTGGTTTGGCTTAATAAAGATATTGCCCTAATATGAATTTTCTATGTTTTATGTAGCAAAGCATTGGTTAGCTCACAAATTTTAGAGCTATGGTACTTTTGCTGCTAATGAGCTGTAAGAGCCAATTAATATCATCTGTTTCATGAGTCCCTGTAGTGAAATACAAGGTGACAAATTAGGACCTTTGTTTATAGTCACCACAAATTGTTGAAACTGCATAGGACTCAGCAGATTTATTTAGTTACAGCTTTTAAAAACCCACCTTCTGTTGCCTCATAGTCTTTGTTCAAGCACATCTATGATCTTGCATATGGAGACTTAACATCAGACATGAAAATGAATTAAAATAGCTGTAGTACTATCTCATTTCAGATGAAGGGGGCACAAACGATATCATTTCCTGTATCATAGACTCTGAGACAATGCTGTCTTTCCCATCTTTTGGTTACAGTTTCCATTGGGATGAAAGTGAGGCATTCTTGACTTAATATGCTGTCACAAAATGGGCAACTGATGATATATTCAAATGTGATTCTCACACAACAGGTGCCTGCATAGCTATTATTAGGAATTTGATAACCATCACAATTCATTTTAAAAGTAGAATTGAACATGGATAGGCCTGAAGCACTGTTTCTCTTGAAATCTTGACTATCCTAGGGAAAATAATATGGAAAGCAGCATGGTGACTTGGAGAAAGGAGGAAGAGAACTAGCTAAAATAGTTACTTCAGAAGTTTAATTAAAGATCTAAGCTTGTAATTCCCAGATGTTGAGATCCAACAAGTCCCATTATCCATACTGTTGGGGAAAGAGGAATACCATAGCTAGACAACATCTGAGAACCCAAAGTATGGAAAGGACAATAAGATTTACACTGTTGTTTTAGGCACTTTATTGTTTGAACAGTACAAATTATTGTGATCAAAAAAAATGGTCAGATAACACAATTTTCATTGCAGAGATGGCTACATTAACCTCTTTGATCAGAGAAAAAACAATATCTACATTTATGACTGACTGGAAACCCCTTATGGACTTTTTGCATGAAACAGAAAAAAGGCACTTATGATCTGTGGTTTTGATGATTAAAAAAAACCTGGATAATAGAAAAAAGTGAGCTTTTTTTGTAATCATAGAGTAGGAGATAAGTTTGTACTTATATTTGCTGCAAAGGAAATCAGAAGCTTCTCCTTCCTTCCTTCCTTCCTTCCTTCCTTCCTTCCTTCCTTCCTTCCTTCCTTCCTTCCTTCCTTCCTTCCTTTGCTGCTTCTACTCTTTATTAGTTTGTGTTAGTTTTTATGTTCTTTGTAAAACTTTTAATAAAAAAAATATTTTAAAAATAACACAATTTCCCAATGAAACCCAGATGTATCTGAAAATAGGCAAATAGTCATTTTAAAGACTCTGATGTTCTGAAGTTGAATGCTTGTGGTTTACATCCCTTCCATATTTATTGCAACAGCAGAGTCTAACAATTTACTGCCTATTTTAATCTAGTTTACCATTTTATGGCAGGTGCATGTTAGCTTTACTATCCTTTATCTATGTCTGTCCTCCAAAAGCTAACTTGGAGCCACTTGGCAAGTGGCTAAAATACAGTTCACTTGGAAATGCTACCAATCCTTTGAATACCTCATTTCTAGAAATGGCAGGAAATTCAGTTAGGATAGCATTGTGAACTATTTGTTGTTGTTGTTAGTTGCCATCAAGTCATTTACAACTCGTGGCGACCCTATGTATAGTAGAACGAAATGGTAAACAGTCTTGCGCCAACTGCCTGACTGTTCCAATATTTGCATCCATTGTTGTGGTAACTGTATCAATCCATCGCATTGAAGGTCTTCCTCTTTTCTGCTGGCCCTCAACTTTACCAAACATGATGTCCTTTTCAAGCAATCTATCTTTCCTGACAAGGTGCCCAAAGTATGAGAGTCTAAGCCTAGTTATCCTCGCCGCTAGTGAACATTTTGGTTGTATTTCTTCTAAAACTGATTTGTTTGTTCTTCTGGCAGTCCATGGTACTTTCAGTA
The DNA here is from genome assembly GCA_023362775.1 of Charina bottae. NCBI lineage: Eukaryota > Metazoa > Chordata > Lepidosauria > Squamata > Charinaidae > Charina > Charina bottae. The sequence continues at coordinate 9,373,924 of JALMGJ010000025.1, forward strand.
ATCTTCACCAGCACCACAATTCAAATGCATCAATTCTTCTTTTATCTTCCTTTTTTAATGTCCAAGTTTCACAGGCATACGTGGCAATTGAGAAGACCATAGCGTGAGTCAGACGCACCTTTGTTTTTAAACTGACATCTTTACTTCTGGAAAGTTTAGATAGGTCTTGGATGGCAGATTTTCCCAATGCGATACGTCGTTTGATTTCTTGGTTACTACTTCCCTTGGCATTGATTGTTGATCCAAGTAGAATGAACTCGTTGACAACTTCAATTTCTTCTCCATTTATTGTGATATTACTTATTGGTCCATTTGTTAGAATCTTCGTCTTCTTCGCATTCAAGTGTAGTCCGTATTGCTGACTACAATAAATAGTGAACTATTTAGCCATAGCTTAAATCTGAAATTGTCAGGGCGAGCGGATGGAGCGGCCTGCTTTTCTCCTATGCGCCAGCGATCCAAGTACTATGCAGTAAATAGACTCCAAACAGAAGTTATATCAAATATCCTATTTACTTATATACATACGTATTTACAGATCACTTCCACAGGTAACAAATGATACACCAACGATACAGCATTCACGAGGTAAAATGGGAATAAAATGGAATACAGAATATCTCTGCTTATATAGTCAAACTGACCAATCACATTATAGGTCAATCTCATTAACTACCACACCCAACTTAACTCTTAGCACCTGTTGTATGAGTCACACATTGACACATCATCCCTACAACAATGGCTGCTAATTGGGTGACACTGCAGAATATTTCACCTCTCACATAGAAATCAAGCCTCTCTGTATAATTCATATCTAACAGTAAATTCCTGGGTTTATCAAACCCCAACAGAAATGTTGACATCCAGATCCATCTTACCATCTATTACTCTTGCTATTTTCTTCATCTGTGCTTATATTTCAGCTACGGAGAAGAATGAGCAAAGGTTTAGCTTACAAACTTAAATCAATAGGTAGTTTTCAAAACTATCTTCTTTGGGATAGGGGAAAGTCTCAGCAAAACCAAAACATGCAATAAAATGCAGTTGCCCAGGAGCCCAATTTCTGCCTTGACCTTCTGCTGGCTGTCAGCTCACTGAACCACTTTCCTTCCATTTTCCAATCCAAATGTTGCCAACAGGCCTTATGGAAGATCAGTTCCCATGAAGACTTCATGAGTATTTGAGGAAAGACCCAGATCTTGCAAACCCCCAAAAGCTGCAATTTCAAGAACCCACAAAATATTGCAGAACCTTAGAGGTGTCACTTCCATTTGGGCACTTATTTTTCCTACAGATGTTAGGTACTTTTCTATTCAGAAAGAAATTATTATTGTAACATTATCATATTACTTCTTCAGATGTTCCTATTAACAGAATGAAATTCTTTTAATTCTATTTCTCCCATCTTTCCCATACATTGTAGAAAGTCCCCAGAACTTGCCAGAGAAAAGCTTTCAGGCAGGCCAGAAGTTGTGGGGGAGGTGGAGTTAGTGGAAATAGCTTCCTCCTCCACCAACAGGCAATAACAGTATCCTTTCTATAGGTAGAATTCCAAAACAGCTTTTCAAAATAGCCTAAATATTGACACTTGCCTTTTTTTAGCTGTGGATGATTCAGAAAGAAACCATTGTCCCTCCATTTGAAGATTCAGCTGAAAAAAAAAGGCAAAACTTCACCTCAGTAAAAATGATGCACCCTTACCCCCCCCAAAAAAAGCATTTTACTGAGTATAATTGGGGGCACACAGCTGATTTCCTAAACCTGAAAATTGAATCTAGAACTCAAGAATGTGAAATATTATTTAAAATCTCACATAAATAATGCATTTTTCTCTATCCTTGAGGTGATTTTATTAGAGATATTCTGTATAGAGTTACCTAAAGAGTGAAGAACTTTCAGGCACAGTTGGAAATGAGCATGGCGTATTTCTCTGTTTCTTATTTCCACTGCTGTTTCTCCCTGTCCAGTGACTTCAATTCATTCCCCAACTGTGTAGTTGCATATCATAGAGTTGCCTGGTGTCCTTCATTTTAGGGACATCTCTCATTTTAATGGGAATTGTCTCTTATTCAGGAATACTATAACTCAGTATAATATGATGGATGTCTCTCATTTCAAAAGACTATATATAGCTCAAAACACTGACAGAGCAAACACGGATGCTCTGCTGTGTCCCTTATTTTTGAAAATTAGATTTTGCCTCTCTGCCCCATCATGACATTATTGTGGTTGGCAAGGGGTGAGGAAGACTGGTGGAGGCAGCACAACTGATTCTGCATGCCAGCATCTCCTTCCACATTTGAAAATCAGCCATTGGTTGATGAGCCTTCAGCCATAATGAATAATCTGGGAAGGCATGGCCAGGTTGGAAAAAGCCTATGAGGTAATGCAGCTACCGAGAGATGGAAGAAGCAACTATGTGGCAGAGGGTCTGTGCTAGGAAAATGTATATCAATTAAGCTATCTGCTATAGTTCCTTTTTAAGAAATATTTCACCAAAGCCTATAACTACTACAAATTACTAGCGGTCACAAGGATCCATAGGCCTATTCAAATCAGCAATGTTACCTAAAGGGTACACTGAGGAAAGCAAATGCTGTTTAGCTTAATACCAGAGAAACAGAAGGTACTGGAATACTACTTTTCGTAGATCACCCATGCTTTACTGAATTCTGACTTGTTCAGCTGGGGGGTTTTGTACTTGGTGCATCCATGGATAGAAGAGACTGGGGCAAAAAAAGGAAGGATGCGTATTCACTCTCCTCCTTCAGGTGTACACTAAACACTTTGGAAGAACACTGAATAAGGCACACCAACCCCACTGATTGCCAGAGCTATGAAACTGCAGTTTTAATGCTGAATGGAAGTTCTGACTCAGATAAGAAAGTTCGGATCACATTTGCTAAGGTGTGGGAGATGAGAAATAGATGAATGGTTTGCATCAACATTCCAGCAAAAGGGAATATATACAAGGCATGGATGGCAGGTCCACCAGTGTCCCTTCTTTAGTTTAAGATAAGTAGAAAAACAACAGAAAAAAACACTCACCCTCTCCCACCCAGTGTACTCAAGCATTTCCCAGCTGTGTACCATATTTATTTGTTTGTTTGTTTGTTTGTTTGTTTTATTTATTTAGCAAATTTATCTGGCCATCCATCTTAATGAAGTAACTCTGGGTGGCTAACAAGGGATAAAAACAAAAACATACATATAAAAACAGTAGAAAAGAACAATAAAAGGCACCAGATAAAAAAAATATTCGACCCCTCAATCAATGTAGAACAGAACACACACCCTATCCATAAAACCTGAGGGTTTTATGGCCTTCCAAAAGACCAACAGGTCAGGGCCATCCAAATTCAGAGGGCTGTTCCACAACGCAGGTGCTGTGACAGAGAAGGCATACTCTAACTCCTGGGTCCCGTAAGATGACACTGTTTCATAGAAAGGACACATGGCTTCTTCTGTTTCTATCCATGAGATGTACATGTTTGGTTTCTCCCTGGCCTACCAAGCACTGCCCTTCACATGCTCAGCTAATAAAACCAAGCAGTTGATCTTTCACCATGTCCAAGCATTCTAAGTTATAACATCAATTTGGACGTCTAGTAGGACATGATCATTATATAAAAAGGTTCCCCCCGCACATTTGTGCAGTCGTGTCTGACTCTAGGGGCCGGTGCTCATCTCCATTTGTTAGCCAAAGAGCCAGCGTTGTCCGAAGACGCTTCCATGGTCATGTGGCTGGCATGACGCATGTGGAACGCTGTTACCTACCCACCAAAGCGGTACCTATTTATCTACTTGCATTTGCATGCTTTTGAATTGCTATATATAACACAATACTATCCTAGCACATTTTATTTAAGATATATTTTTCAGTGCTGAGTCCAAAGCAATCAGGTTTGCAAAGATTTTGTCAACCATGAACATATCTTTGCATTTTGAAATATTTTTTAGAAGGGCTATTTTTCTCCCTTTTGTTTTAAAGCAGAGAGAGTATGCCAACAACAAACATTCAAAAGATTCACATCTTCCCCCATATCTAGCAGTCATAGCAGGACAGATACTCCTTTCTAGGCTTATTTACAATCTTTGGTATCATATTCTATTCTAAAACCCCTCAACTTAGGGTTTAATATTATAGCCACACATGAATGATTGAATGATGAGTGATAATAATACAGAATATTAAATAAGACAACTCAAAGTGTGGACAATGGTTATTCAATAATCATTACTCTCAGTCTAAATAGCTATGGTTAACTTCAGTGACATCATCATGCAGCTAAATCTGATTTAAATTAAGAAGGAAGAGAAATATTTTTTTCAGTAAAAAATGGCACAGGACTGCATCCAGTGCCAGCATGAAATAGCACAAAGCTACTTTGAAAAACAAGATGTATGTATGTGTATGGGAACTTTTTTTAAAAAAAAAATCAATTATAGAATGAACTTTAATATTTTGGTTCATTTTTGTTTTGACATCAGAACATAAAATTTTAAAAGAGAAAGACAAAGTAGAAGGGATGGGACAGCTGTCCCCACAGCAAATTACAATTCACATCTGACCAAACTATGAGGATCTAACAGTGAGAGATCTCACATTACTGATCAAGCGAGAAAGAGGGAGGGAACACACAAAGATCATGAATCTTCAACATTCCAAAGCTGCTTCTTACTACCTGGTGTCAATTGGCCTTTATTTCTGTCCTGTTAGAAATAGACTTCAGATTTTAACACCTTTTTATCACAAGAAATTCCAGCAACCAATTAGTAATATCAACAGAGTTGTGTTTTAAAATAACTCCTTAACTACAAAAAAAAAGGGGGGGAAAGATAATTTATTCTTCTGTGTGGACCCATCTTATGCATGTCTATCAAATGCATTTACTCCCATTTAAGTGTGCTTCATTTCTTTCACTTGATCCTAACAGTGTGACATGGTTTATTTAAAAACATGCATGATTTAGGCTTCAAACTTGAGTCCCACTGAACATAGCAACACATGAATAGGACTGGACTGCTAAAATCAGGCTAAATAAGGTCATACATAGATTACTTTCCATGACTTTAAAAGACACAGTGCACAAAAGTATAATCTGTAAGTAACAATATAATAAGCAGCTGGTAGTCAGTTGGTATAGCCTAGAGAATGTTTTATATAGTACAATAAGTTGCTCATTCCATTAGGATAATATTCTTTTTATAACTGATTGAGAAGCTAAAGTCTTATGCAAACATTAATTATATGTAGAAATTAAAATGTGTAAAAGAGAAGTTTGAGATTCCTGGCCTTATCCTAACCTCTACATATTCCTGATGCATTTTGTATGAGAGTATGTAAAATCATATACATTTTCCTGGAGAGCTTCAAAAATGCATGCAGATCAAGAGTTAGACTGCATATCTCCCACCTTATGTCACTGATATATCATATCTTAGATTAGGGGAATAATGAAATCAATATTAATGGGATGAAGATTGTGTTCTAAAACTGCTGAACTGCACAATATTCCCATGATTCTGGAAACCCGAGCCATTTATAACCATAGCAATGGGGAAAGAACAGTTCCTTTAATGTAACACTTACTATACCAAATGCTGAGCTGTGTTGTGATGTGCAAACCAAATCACCCTGTACAATAGAATAATGCCTGCTAGTGTCTTTGTGTGATGGGTCTAATAACGAGCGAAAAAGTCTCTTTTCTGCAGTCGACACTCCTTTCAGTGAGTTTATTGGCCATATCAAGTTAAATGTTAATTGCAGGCTACAAAGAGGTTACTTATCCCTTTGTAATCAAATCTCGCTTTCATTAACTACCTGTGCAACTGTATACCTGCTACTCAACATCTGACTGAGCCTTTTGTGTTCAGAGCACAAGAAAGCAAATGGGCAATAGCTGAGATGCCTTAAAAGCTCTGCTACAGTCCTTGGAGGATGGCAAGCCACAAAAATTCATTTTAAGCTTTGAATACAACAAACTGAAAATGCCACAGAAGGGTAAAAGGCCAAGATATAAGAAAAATGTAAAGCATTTTAGTTTTTTTGGAAAGACTCTTGGAGCCAGAGAACTCAGAGAAATGATAGACTCTCTTTCCCATAATTATTTTCCCATTACTTACTGACCTCCAGGGTGACCTTGGTCAGTTCACTTTCTCCTCCTAACCAAAGTATTCCAAATGTGATCCTTCAAATGAGCCAGCTATTTTCACACTTTGAAGACATAACTTTGTGAATGTACCAAATCAGTAATTCATGAGGTTGTCACTCCACCTGAATTGTATTTTCTCCATAACATTTTTTTCTTTGCCAGAATTTATTTGATTTGATTATGTGCCATCACGTTGCTGTCAACTCTTAGTAACCACATTGATAGATCTTCTTCAGGATGATCTGTCTCCAACCTTGTTCCTCTGGTCTTCCAGTGGTGTACCTATTTCTGCTCTAATTGAGTCCATCCACCTTGTTGCTGGTCACCATCTTCTTGTGTTTTCCAGCATCAGAGTCCTCTCCAGAGATCTAGGTCTTCACATAATGTGTCTAAAATGCGATAATTTCAGCCTGGTCATTTGTGTCTTAAGTGAGAACTCTAGATTAATCTGTTCTATGATCCATTTGTTTCTTTGTTTCCTTTTGGCTATTGACAGTCTTTGAGATAAACCAATTCAGGAAATACAGAAGTTTATTACACTGATACAGGCTATATGAAAACCTTTCTCTTTCCCTCCTTTTTATACCAAAGAGTATCATAGTGGGCCCATTTAAGTGTTTTCCTTGCCCCCTCCTGTCTTTCCAGGCTAAGCTAATCTTTGTATAATGGCTGTCACATACTTTCTTCAAAGCTGTCTCCATAATTCTCTACAACTACCCATGGTATTCTCAGGAGTCTCTTCCAACACCAACATTAAAAAGTGTTAATGCTGTCTCTATCCTGCTTCTTCAAAGTCCAACTTTTGCTTCAGAGAGTGTCAGAGGAAAACTGTTGTCTGCACATTTCTGATCTTGTCTTGAAAAAACATGTCACAGCATCTGAATATCTTTTCCAAGGTCTTAATTGCTACCCTACCACATGCTAGTCTGCAGTGTATTTCTTGACTGCCGGTTCCTTTACTGTTGATAGTTGATCCTAAAAGGCAAAAGCTATTCACCACTTCAATATCTTAATTGTCAATTCTAAAGCTACTTCCTATACCTGTGACATTAGTTTGGCCAGTTTGGTGTAGTGGCTAAGGCATCAGGCTAGAAACCAGGAGACTGTGAGTTCTAGTCCCACCTTAGGCACAAAGCCAGTTGGGTAACCTTGGGACAGTCACTTTCTTTCAGCAGTAGGAAGGAGGCAATGGCAAACTACTTCTGAAAAACCTTGCCAAGAAAACTACAAGGACTTGTCCAGACGGTCTCCAAGAATTGGACACAATTGAACGGATAGATAGATAGATAGATAGATAGATAGATAGATAGATAGAATCATAGTCCAATTTTTTTTAAAAAAAATGTGCTCCTTGAATTTAATTATTAGTGTTTCCAGGTCATCATAGTAGCTGTGTCATCAGCATAATGCAGGTTATTGATTTTCTTCATCCAGTTTTAAAACCACACTCATTTTATTTCAATCCAACTTCCCTCCATATATATTCAACATACAGGTTGAATGAATAAGGGGAAGTTATAAAGCCTTGTTTCACTCCTTTGACAATGTAAAGCCAGTCTGTTTTGTGATGTTCCATCTTTACTGTGGCTTTCTGGGTATAAAAATGTAAAGGTTCCCCCCGCACATTTGTGCAGTCGTGTCCGACTCTAGGGGCCGGTGCTCATCTCTGTTGGTTAGCCGAAGAGCCAGCATTGTCCGAAGACACTTCCACGGTCATGTGGCCACATGACACGCAGAGAACGCTGTTACCTACCCACCGAAGTGGTACCTATTCATCTACTTGCATTTGCATGCTTTCGAATTGCTAGGTTGGCAAGAGCTGGAGCTAGTGCAGGAGCTCACTCCGCACGCAGGGCTAGGTATTCGAACCTCCAAACTTGCCATCTTCCGATCGACAAGCCTGGCGTCTTACCCGCTGAGCCACCATGCCCCTCTTTCTGGGTATAGGTTTCACATATTTTAGGATTCCCATTTTCCTAGGAACATTCCACAGCTTGACATGGGTGACACAACTGAAGGCCTTTCCATAATCAGTGAATCACATATTGATTTCTGCTTTGTATTATTTGGCTGTCTCAGTTATCAACATGTATCAGCAATAATATAACTTTTTTCTCAGACTTAGCTTCAACAACTGATATCTCTCTTTCCATGTAGAGCTGTAATCTGTGTTTGATGATCCAAAGCATTATTTTGCTAGCATGTGAAATTTAAGATATTGTACAATAGTTTGTACACTTTACTAAGTCTTTTTTCTTCTGTATTGGTATGTAGACTTTTCTCTTCCAATCACAGCCACTGTGTCATTCTGCAGATGTCTTGGCCTAGTTTAGTTAGAACCTTTACAATATTTTTCTTCTGTTGCTTACCACATTTCTGTAGATTTTCCATCAATTCCTGTAGTCTTCCAACTTCGTAATAACTGGAGTGCTGACCTGACTTTATCTTCTATTACTAGAGGTTCTTTGTAAATACGGAACATCATCTAAGATATCTTGGTTGTTGACATATCTACTGTACAGAATTTCAGTATATTCCTTCCATCTTTGATCTTCTTTGAATAAGTTACTCTCTGTCCATTGGCATCCTTTACCATACCAATTCGAGGTTGAAACCTCCTTCTGAGTTCAGAGATCTTTTAGAAGATTTTCTTTGTTTTCCCATGTCTATGTTTCTCTTCAGTGTCTTTACAGATGCCATTGTAATATTGCTTTTTGTTTCTTTGAATGGCTCTCTGAAAGTTTGCGTTATGTTCCTTCCTGAGATCTTTACCTTTCTTGACTTTGGCTTCTCTTTTCTTCTTTGCAATTTCTACCATCTGTGCTGATATCCAGTTTGTTTTCTTCTGTTCTTGCTCTTTGGCAGCCTTTTTTCACATTCTTCCTTAACTATGTATTTGATTTCATTCCACAATTTCTCTGGTTCCCTATCAATGAGATTCAGGATTTCAAAATGATTCTCAATGTTCTCCTTGAAAATGGTGGGTATACACTCAAGATGGAAACTGGTTGGCTTTGTTCTTTGTTGTTCTGCTTTGACTTGGAACTTGCACATGAGTAGTTTGTCATCTTTTCCACAGTCAGCCCCTCCATAGGAAGGAACTTTGCTGTTATAATTGAGATCTTCTACCTCCATGTACCAATAATATAGACAATCTTATTTCTTTTTACTCCATCTGGTGATTCCATGTATATAAATGTTGTTTTGTTGTTTGAAGATTGTATTAGCAATTAGGAAATGATTGGATTGTCAGAAAGTTAGAAGTTTTTCTTCTGCTTCATTTCTGTTTCCTACACCATTAGTTAAGTTAGAAAGTTAATATTTCTAATTTTGGCATTCCAGTCTCCAATTGCATCTTGCTTGCATGTTATGTTGATTGCAGATTAAACTTGACCATAAAATCATCAACCTCCTTCTTCTTCTTCATCATCATCATCAATGGTTGGAGCATAAACATGGATCATAGTCTGCAAAGTCTAATTCATATTATTCAGACATTGACTGTGTTGTAGTGAAGTACTGTCTTTGCTATATTGTTCCTGACTGTGAAAGGACTGTCATTCCTTCATTGTTTTTCATGTCCTGAGGAGGGAATTCCATTGAGCCAGGCAACTGTAACATGCAGCTGTGTAGAAAACATATCTTGGGGTATTTATAGCATATCATCAGCATCAGCATCCATAGAAGTATATGAATGCAAATACCATGCACAGTGTACTAATATGACAGCCTCTTCCACCTATACATACACTAAGGGTCCAGGATATTTCAGTCAAGAAGATTTAAGTGTCTTATTGTACACTATAGCACAATCCAGTTGCATGTCTCCTTAGACATAAGGAATGAATCTCAAGAACATGTTTGCACTTAGACTATTTCTCAGCCAGAGATACTCCTATGATCCCACAGCAATCCTAGACATATGAGCTAAAGGAAACCCACCAGCTGCTCTTCTTAGAAAATATTCCCCAATGTTTTCTCTGAGCTCAGACTGCCTGTCGAGTGTGGAGAGTATTGCCTGCCATATAAGACTGGACTGCCTGAATGACATTCTTAAATAGTGCTTTGGGTCCAGATGTTAAAAGAGTTCAGGTTGGAAAATCAGCCTGTTCCTGGCTTACGTTACTATTGCCTGCCAACATATTTTATATATCTGCTGTAATTTTGTTTGGAACTGCACAAAATTTCACCTTCAAATGTCCAATTCCGGAAATCTAATTTTTTTCTCCAAAGCTTTTGAAAATATATTTTGAAATATCAGAGGCATTTGCTGCTAGCCATAGTGATAAAAAATGACATGCACACACAAAAACATAATATAGAAAAAATGACATGCATACACAAAGACATAACGACACAAACTCCACCCTTTTATACATGTTCCTTGATGATTCATGTTTTGTCTCTTTCTTTCCCCCGTGGATGCCAGTGTGAAAGATTTGTTTTGAGTTGACCACAGAGCTAGTATGCTTGGGAAGTGCAAAAATGGAAGGATATCTGGCAAAGCTTCACACATTAGTCCTGGAGTAATGAAATAGCAGTAGTGACATCTAGCACATCCAGTGACCAATATTTGTTGTACTGTGGATTCTTTATATTAAACATGCAGTTGAGATTTAGGTGACAAAACCTTGAAATTATAAAAAAAAAAAAGATTCTCCATTGCAAGGGCCACATCTAGTCTTGAGTCAATGTCATTTCCTTTTTATACCAAGAATAGAGTCTTAGACCCATTTTCCAAATGTACTGTTAAAACGTTCTGAAAATTATATACCATGATATCATCTTGGAAGACAATTAAGAGCTGACCATTTTCTAGAACTGGACTAAAAATGCTTCAGCCCATTTCATGTTATGTTTTACTCATGCACGATATCCTTTAAACTCAAAATCAGAAAAACAACTGTTCGGTTTTTCTCAGACCATCTGTTCCTGGATACCTGACCCATACTGAAAGCTAAACATTGTAAAAGCACATTGCCTCCTTGGATTTTCTCACTGTCTTCCACATTCTGAATCACTCTGCAATATGGTCAGTAGATACACTGAGATTGAAGCCTTCTAAGAGATCACTGGCCTCAACGTCTGTGAAGGTAGCTGCAAGCTGGCAGGTGCTTCTTTGTGGCTGTAATTAACTTGATGAAGTAATTATAGTCATTTGACTGCTTTAAAGAGCAGATATATACAGTAGGCCAATCAAATATTACTTATCCACCACCCTTTCTGGAATAAAGGATATAAAAATATATGACTCTTATGTAGAACTAGAACATGACCACATGCACTTTAATACATCAGTCATACCAGTTTGAATCCACATATCTTGGATTTCTGTTTCTAGTGATTTGCAGATAGACAAAACAAATGTCTTAGATCTTGCTTTTTCTTCCCAAAATGGAGCAGAAGTAAGCTTTTTCAGCTTCCTGTATTCTCTACCACTTATGTCCTTAATATCTGCTTTTTTAATAGTAATTTTATTAAACATTACAATTAAAAAGGTAAAAACTAGTACAAACTAAAAAAAGAAAAAGAAAAAATAGAAAGTGCAAAAAAGAAAAATAGAAAAGAATGAAGAGAAAGAAAAAATATAAATGTAGTAAAGAAAAGAAATATATAAAGAAATGACTTCCTCCTTCATCACAATAAGTATAAACAATTTTAGTAACTTATCATCTTCTGTTAAACTAAAACAAATGATCTCTTCTTCCCATATCCCATCTCTTATCTATAAACAAATCCTTAAAGCCTTGTTGTTTCAGTCCCAATCAGCAAAAGTCCATTAAGGGTTACCAGAGATAACAACATATCTATTTTAACCTTGATCAAATAAACCAACTTTATATTCCCTCCTTTTGCTTTTAACAATCTTTATTTTTAACAATCCCTTCAAATAGTGTCCTAGAACTTTATTTATTTTCATTTTTTCTTTGTCCCTTCTCTCAAAATTCTTCAAAGCTTTAACAAGCCTCTTTTGTAAATCCAACATAGGAAAATTATTATCAGGTCATTCTCTTGGATTGTTATTTGTTTTTCCCTTTTAATTATTAAGACATCAGCTGGCTTCTTTTGTATGTCCAGTGTAGCATCTTTTCCCATAACATTCTTGTAGCCTGTCATTTTTAAATCTACTTTCAACTCAGTCTCAATCTTGTCAGGTAGAACCTGTTCCTCTTCCATAACATATTTTAGACACAGTCTCTCCATAGAGGAAGATGTCTCTGTTGACACTTAAAATTAACTTCTGAGTCCATTGTTCCAAAATATCCTTCAATATGTCCAATGTTAAAATATTTTCATTCTGTATTAGTAAGTCAAATGTAAGTGTTCTTCTCCTTTAATCTTTAGTTCCTTTTGGTTCCCTCTAGTGTCCAAACTTCAAAGTCTCATCCTATCATTTTTTTAAAAAAAGAATTCAAAATAAAAGCATTTTCCCATTGGAAGGATTCTTACGATTACTTCCAAAATCTTATTTCAAATCCATCTGGACCCTTAGTCTGTTCGTAACTTTCCAAAATCAAAGTTCTAACCACCCTTTTGCTGTTTATTCCAAAATATTTTTTTAAGTCCTTAAACTTGTGTTTAAAACTTCTTTTGTTAAGGATTGAAGGAAACTCACCCAGTGCTGTCAAACCTGTCGATCCAAAGGTTCTTAATAGCTGAAAAACAGTTAATAAGCAATATCCAAAAATGATTAGAAAAGGAATTATGCGAACCCAGGGTCCATTTTGAAGTTGCCGACCACAGTTTCAGTAAGATGGCTATTCCCTCCTTCCCAGAGCTCTAAACCCACCAGAGACCACTGTCTTGCGGTCTTCTTATGAGGAGCAACTTATGAGGAGCAACACTTGTGGACAATCTCAAGTCATCTGCATGTCCAGAGAGGAATTACAAAGAGCCAATCTACTCACTGGCTCTTCATTCTGCCGCGGTCATCAGTTCCAATTTTAGCGGAGCTGTCTTCAGTTCGCCATTTCTTCCCTGGAAGTTCCCCCTTAATTTCTGCTCTTGAGGACTGGCAGACACTTGGGAATGGTGTATATTTTTATTTGTTGCTTTATAACATCCAATCTTGTGGGTAACATGCAAAAAAAAAATAAACTTCAAACAATAAAAACATGGCAATTAGTAATGACATCCAAATACAACATAAAACCATCATCAATAGCGACATCAATGTTTTAATATTGAAATTAATGCAATAATGTTTACAGAGGGAAAAAGAACAGGACAATTTAACCCTCTTCACCTTGAACTGAAAGGGAAGCATCCTGTGAGCCCTTCTTGAGAGAACATTCTATAAATGAATGTTTCATTAAAGACACCCCCTTCCCCTCTTATAGCTACCTTTCAAACAGGGTGGATTTAGACAGTGCTCTCTGCTAATGATCCAAGGCAACCCATAGCACTAACTTTGAACCACAAGATCATACCAGCAAAACTCAGCAGCAGAGTTTTTCTGCTGTGTTTAAACAAAATCATCCTAAAACAATTCTGCTAAATACGTGGCCAACATAACACATCAATTTAGAGTTTAGAAGTACCATCCCTCCTCCTCCTCACACACACAAGAAAGACCCCAAATGGGCCCCTCCTTCATCTTATGACATCACTGCAGCATTTCCACACACCCTTAGCCCTTAGAGACTAGAAGCGGCCAGTACAATTTAAAGACATGGCGAAATACACTTTTTAATTGATTACGTACCATCAAATCAGTGTCAGCTCTTCATGGGCACATAGATAGACTTTCTCCAAGACAAACTGTCCTTCAAGTCTTCTTGAAGGACAGATCATCTGTCCTTCACCCTTCACCCTTTCTGCTGGTTGTCCTCTTCTTTTTTTCTTCCACCTTTCCCAGCTTTATGGACTTCTCAAGGGAGGCTACAAATGAGAGGATTTATGTATTTCTTCCATTTCTAAGGTCAACCACTTGCCAAGCAACTTTGGGAAGCTTACAAGAGAATTAAAATGAATTATGTTAATTTATTTATTAATTCATTAAGACAAGGATTTGTTGGTGTATTATTCCTTGAGGAGTAAGTCACAGCAATAAAGCCTTATTAGGTAACCACCTGCAAACTTTAAAAGGTCAGGCAGCACGTGGTCCAGGCTGAAGAGTATAAGAGAACCTGCCTGCCCCACCCTGCTTACTGCTTCCTTCTTCTGCTTCAATGCCTGCTTGCTTCTACTCCTGCTTGCTTACGACTTACCTTTTCTGGTGAGTGATGAAAGAATTGTAACACTTCCAGGGATCTGGAAGAGAACTGTAAATAGTATATGTTTGAATGAGTAACTAATACAACTGCCACTAATTTACTACAAATGACTGGCATCATTTATTGGTCTCTGAATGCTAATCGCTTTCTGATACTCTGCGTGTGCAAGAAAACACACACACCAACAGAATTGTCTGCTTTGTTTGTTTTGTGCTTGAAGGGGAAGTCTAGCATTCCAGTTCCATCAGTACTGAAGGAATTCATTATCAGTTGCAGTCCCAAAATACCAGTCTTGCAACTCCTAAGTCTTGCATCTAAGCAGCCCATGTGCATTGATTAAAAAATGATCCATTATTTTAAACTTTAAACCTTCCTTGAATATGTTCATGAAAAGGCTGCATACTAATGTCATGACTAACTACTGTAACTAATTAACTGCATGCTACTAGAAGTGGCTTCACTCCTCCATAGCTTCTTTCTGTTTTTCAATATGGACGTTACAAACGAAGGGGCGTGGTGGCTCAGCGGGTAAGACGCCAGGCTTGTCAATCGGAAGATCGCAAGTTTGAAGGTTCGAATCCCTACTCCGTGTGCGGAGTGAGCTCCCGCACTAGCTCCAGCTCTTGCCAACCTAGCAATTCGAAAGCATGCAAATGCAAGTAGATGAATAGGTACCACTTTGGTGGGTAGGTAACAGCGTTCTGCACGCGTCATGCGGCCACATGACCATGGAGGCATCTTCAGACAATGCTGGCTCTTCAGCTAACAAACGGAGATGAGCACTGGCCCCTAGAGTCGGACAAGACTGCACAAATGTGCGGGAGGAACCTTTACCTTTACTTACATTACAAACACTTTTGAAATAAACTCCAAATTTAGCATTCTTTTTTTTTTTTTTTTTTTTAAATTTAGCATTCTATTTGTGTCTTTGGTTACCTGGCTGGGATGTGGATAATGTTCTAATCACATCGGATTTTACTTTTTGCTGGCCACATGTTAGTTTTATGCCCTGTTCAGGGAGCAGCATATGCTTCGACTAAAGAAAGAAACGATGTTCACAGGAAACTCTCTTAACAAAGTGTAGGACACTGCAAACAAGTTTTTGCTTCAAAATGTCCAGTGAAGAAAGTTGATTCTAAACTCAAAACAATCCCTGTTCACCTTGAATTGGGGTGGGGGGGAAGGAAGGAAGGAAGGAGAGAAATGTTAGAGAGGGGTAGGGTGGGTTTCTTTTTTTTTTTTTTTGGCCGGTCATTTAATCAATGCACTCAGAGGAAAATTGATATGTCTGCTATGAAAAGTGAAGACTATGAGAGCCGTTAACCTACAGGGTTTCAATGCTGAGCAGAACCTTCTGATAGGCGAGGAGCCCCGGTTCGCAGCATGGGCATCAATGGTGGGAAGGGGGAGCTGCTTGTCATCAATGCTTAAAGAGTACCGTGACCTGAGAAGGTCAACCGGGTTTCTCAAATGCCTGAAAATGAATAATAACTCACACCTGGAATCTTAAGTGGCACCGCTTTGTGAATTAAAAGGAGCTAAAAGGATCACACCTGAAACTAGTTTAAATAGGAATGTTTGGACTGTCCAAATATTGAGACATTGTTCTTTGTTGCCATATCTGAAACCTTGAGAAGTGCCTAGCACAATGGAACAGCTTAATATTACCACTTCATATTAGTTCAGAGAATAACCACTTCACTGTTTTCTGGGCTCACAAAGAAAACTGGGGAGGGATCAATTCGCCTTTTTTTTTTCTTACTCCTGACTCCAATTTTCTAAAACCTCTAATTCCTTTTCTCCTATGCATGAAGAAATTTGTGCATTGGGGTAAGAGTTAATTTTTAAGATGCAACTTCATCCTTCTGAACCCATCGAATTCAAAAGGGACACCTATTTCAAACATGGTGAGGAACCTGCTGTAACTGCCTATCCTGTAGCTGTGTGTGTTATAAATGATTTCTGATCATGGCAACCCTCCTTTAGCAGTAAAAATATGGTTGAATTCAAGCATTTAAAAATAATCTGCCTGGATGGACAAATCTGTCAGTTTCTCTTTTTGACATGTTCTTTTATTTATTTATTTATTTATTCATTCATTCATTCATTCATTCATTCAATCAATCAATTTATATCACCGCCCATCTCCCCCCACACGGGGACTCTGGGCGGTTTACAGCAAAATTGATTAATTAAAAACATATAAAATACAGTACATCATTCTACATGAATTAGACATAAATATATAAATATATAAATATATATAAAAATCCAGGAGGCTATGATGTTGTTTAAAGGAGCTCTATGGTGCCAGCCACCCCCAAGAAGAGCTATTTTCCTAAACGAAAACAAAAAAAAAAAACAAGCTGCTTTGAGTATCTTTTGACTAAAATTCCCAGATCTGAGTCCCACAAATCCGGACCTCCATTAGATGGCAACAGAAAGTGTTTTCTCTTTTTGCTGCCATCTAGTGGTTCTACAGATTTTTGGAACCTAATTTCATAGCCTTACCTCCAACAGGAAAGCAAGTTATAGCAACAACAACAACAACAACAACAACAACAAAGTTATGTCTTTCCAACATTTTTTGGTTTTGTCAGATCCCTTTTTTGCCCATCCCTATTAAATGATAACTTATTTTCAATCTATGGAAAAACAGTTGAGCAAATGACAACATTCACTGTAAGGCTTGATATAAATGCAGTGTAAATCTTCAGATTCCTTGAAAGATTAGTAAAATTGCCATTTTGTGCCTTTACAATTGTTTGATAGCTAGCAATTCATTAGGTCAAGCTTTCCCTCAGAATTATGATACAGTAAGAAAACAGCTCTATCTTCTGAATTTCCACTGCCATTGAACTCATAAGGCACAAAATATTCAGGCCACTAGACAAACAATGGGGGAGGCTACAGGGATGACCGTAGATCATGCAGAAGTGGCATTGGTGCAAATGCATAATGAAATTCCAGGAAGAACTAGCTAATCAGTTGGTATTAATTGTTCCTTCCTGGAAATGGAACAAGTCCTGACTTTTGTATTAATGGCTTGAAACACTGATATCCTGAGATCAAATCTTAACAGAGATTTGGTAATGAGAGCTCTGTTTCATATGCAGTTCCATTAGCTTAGGTAATCTCATCAGTTTTCAAAGGAGAGAATTTTTCAGAGCTTTTGGAGATTTCAAGTACTCTTAGAAGTCTACTGGCAGGTGGATGAAAAGATTCTTATGATTTTGGACTTGAAAAAAGAATGGGAAAACACATCCAACCTTCCTCCCCCTTCCTACCTTATGTTTTATAAACCTCCAGAAAGCTAGCTTAATGTATAAATTATAATTATACTCAAATAAGGTACAGGAATCACAGCTATATAACTAAGGATAAATCTACTCTAGACAACTGGAAAGAAGGTAGTCCACTGTTCTAATTAAAGCAGTTGCCAGGAAGCATTTTAAGCCATTCTGGAAAGCCTTCAGAATAGCTTTCTTTGGGAATTTGATTTGTGCATAGTGTTGAAATTTGAGGAGGAGGAGAATAGAGATGGGTATGCCAGCTCCATCCAGTGTGGAGTCTATCATAACAGTGAGATGGATGCAAACCCTCAAGGAAGATGGACAACTTGCAGTATATGGACTGCAAGCAGCCTCCCAATTCCACATTTATGCCCCCAGCAGACTAAGGTCATACTGCTAAAATTGGGCAGCAAGCTAGATGATTTGGGGTGGTTCTTTCCCCCCACCTTTTTTCCCTCAGAAACATGGCCTTGAGAACATATTCTCAGGTACTGTACATGGCCTACAGAAAGCCAACTGCTCCTATTCCATCCTTACAATCCTTCTTTCCCCTTGAATACCAAGGCAGATTGCATCAGCTTAAAGTTGAAGCCCATTCAGCAGTCTGTTAGAAGTACTGAAATGGAGCAGAGCAGCTAAACTTGTGTACAGAAAAAGAATATTGTTTAAAAACAGAGCCCATGAGCATATTAGAGAGATCCAGGTTAGTCTTACACCCTTAGCCTACCCAAGCATAAAGAAATGCACGCTTAGACATGGCAGATATGAAAAGTAAGTACAAAAGAGTCCTTACGTTTATTCATTGCAGGTACAGCATTTTGATAGATAAATGATGTTCCATTTCTTCTTCCTGTTCCCTAAACCTTATACCTCTTGCCCTGCTTGCTGCAAGAGATGCATGTAGAAAGGGGGAAAAATCTCTTAGGCCCATCCATGGGGTAGGATGGGGCAGCACACAGCCATGTGCTTGCTCCCGGTCCAAGGAGAGAGAGAGCGACGTGCTGCTTCCACCTCATGGAAGAAAAAAATGCAGAGAGAGAGAGAAGAGGAAGTGGGAGTGGCCACACACAGCTTCCTCAAAAGCATGGAGGGCTTGCATCCTAGAGCAGCCATTCATATGCTGATGAGGCATGCTAGATTTGCCAGGAACTCCAACAAAAGTAAAGCACCAAGATAGAACTTGCCTACTCTGTGTAGGCCTATAATATATACTAAATATATATACCAAAATGCCTATAATATATAGGCATTATATAATAAGAGAGCCAGTTTGGTCTAGTGGTTAAGGCAACGGGCTCGAAACCAGGAGACTGAGAGTTCCAGTCCCGCCTTAGGCATGAAAGCCGGCTGGGTGACCTTGGGCCAGTCACTCTCTCTCAGCCCAACTCACCTCACAGGGTTGTTGTTGTGGGGAAAATAGGAGGAGGAAGGAGTACTAGGTATGTTCACCACCTTGAGTTATTTATAAAAATAATAAAGGCAGGATAAAAATTAAATAAATAAATAAACCAAATAATATAACAAAAAATGCATACACACTCTGAGGGTAGTGGCCAAATGAGCCAAATTTTGGTGACATGACTTGGGGAATGGAAAGTTGCCCACTCCTGCCAAACATATCCTGAGGATAGTTATAGAGCATGCTGTTCCATCATCTGTTTTGAAGATTCAGTGGCCATTTCACTGAGGTTTAGTACATCAAGCACATGCTTTGGTCTCTACCTTCAAATATCAAAATGCATTGAGTCACTTAGGGATTCTACCCTCTCTCTTCCCTTAATCACTATTTCCATAGCATTCTTTGTGTAAATCACAAAGATTTACACAAAGAATGTGTAAATGAATTTACGGTGATACAAATTTAAATAATAAATAAATAAATATCATGCCTGCGTTCAGTGGTGAGAAGATTCTCTGCACCAAGGCTGGCCCAAGATACTTTGTTGCCATCTCCCATTCCATTACAAAAACCAACTGGATTAACAGGCGACTCTTTCTTCAGCGCTGATATTGATATAATGGGTCTCTACCAACTAAGGTGATTGCCATAGTTGTCTAATGTTAGGGCTGGAGCTGCTCCACACAATGTAGAATGCTGCTCTCCACTGAAAGGCTTTCATTGCATACAGACAAACTCATGCCCTCTCCCCAACATACTTGCCCTCTTCCTGTGCAGACTTTCTGTGCAGTTTGGGTGGACAAAAGAATCAGAGATAATTAAATTAACTTTCAACCATATAGTCAAAATAAGATCAGTATATTTACCTTTCTACCCCAAGACAAGTGTTATTCTTTGAGTTGTGAAAAGAGAGTTTCAGGAACGATGAATGGAAGCACTGACAAATAAGCTGCTTTATTGGCACTCATCATCTTCATGTGTTTGCTTCTTTTCCATAAGATGAACAAGAGTGCATGGACTCTCAATCTATATGTTACTGTACAAAGCTTTGATGGGATGGTTCAATTCAAGGGGAAGCTATCCGTTTACATTTGAGATTGGACAACCATGTGGCTTCATTTTCTCTGGATCTCTGGCCCTTCAGTGGCCTTCTGAGTGTACCACATCTGAGCTGAAGTCACTTGCTGTGAAACAAAGCAGTTGACTTTGCTTGAGACTTGAGACGCTGAGTATGTTATTTCAGTGTTTCATGCAGATCTTGTCACATCCAGCACTTGAAGTATAATTCCTATTCAGGGAGATGGGCGGGGATAAATTAAATAAATAAATAAATAAAGGTGGTGAATTGAACCTACGTCATAGAAACCTATAATATATGCACACCCTTGTTTTTACATGAGTGGCTACATGTCTGAAGATTTTACCATAGGACATAGAATGCGGAAAAGTGTAGCTCCTTTATGCTTTCATTAAACATTCCTTGAACACAGCCACAGTTGTATAAATACAGACAAGAGCAAATAATAGAATGTCTTTTTTCAACATACAGTATCTGTACTTCTATGGATTTGATTTTACATATTGTATTGATAGAGCTTACTGTATATATTCTATGTTTTATTGCAAATAACTTGGATTTTTCATGAGAAGTGGTATGAGCATTCCTTCGATAATTGGATGGAAGGATGTATGGAAATAGACAGATGGAGAGTAGATAGACAGACAGACAGAGGGAATAATGGCCAGGTGGCTATAAAAAGAGTATAGGACAAGGCATGGCAGAAAAGTCTACCAAAGCTATTATGTATGGTGGCCCCAGTAGCCACCTCTCACTACTAGTCTGAGTATTGAGATTCAGCAGCATTGAGCCTCATATAAAGATTCATATTTTTTGTAGTAATTTTATTAAAGATTATTATTACAACAGTAAAAACTGATACAAACTGAAAAAATAGAAGAATAAAAAGAAAGAGTAGATGGTGCAGAAAGGAAAGAAAAAGGAAAAAAAGAGAAAGAGAAAGAGAAAAGAAAGGAAAGTAAGAATACAGTAAAGAAAAATAAAAGAAATATATAAAGAAGTGACTTCTCACCTTTATCACAACTAGTATAAACAATTTTAGTAACTTATAAAGAGGATACTTATTGTATCCTAAGGGGCGTGGTGGCTCAGCGGGTAAGATGCCAGGCTTGTCGATCGGAAGATCACAAGTTCGGAGGTTCGAATCCCTAGCCCTGCGTGCGGAGTGAGCTCCCGCACTACCTCCAGCTCTTGCCAACCTAGCAATTCGAAAGCATGCAAATGCAAGTAGATTAATAGGTACCACTTCGGTGGGTAGGTAACAGCGTTTCGCGCATGTCATGCGGCCACATGACCGTGGAAGCGTCTTCGGACAACGCTGGCTCTTCGGCTAACAAACGGAGATGAGCACCGGCCCCTAGAGTCGGACATGACTGCACAAATGTGCGGGGGGAACCTTTACCTTTACCTTATTGTATCCTATTAAAATACAACAAATAAACTCTTCTTCCCATATCCCATCTCTTATTAATGATATCCATAAATCCATAAAGCATTTCAGTCCTGGTGTCAGCAAAAGTCTATTAAGGTCCATTAACAACATATCTATTTCAACCTTGATCAAATAAACCAACTTTATATTCCTTCCTTTTACTTCTAACAATCTTAATCTTTAGTCCATTCAAATAATGTCATATAACTTGATTTCTTTTCATTTTTTCTTTGTCCCTTCATATGAGATTCTTCAAAATTTTAACAAGCCTCTTTTGCAAATCCAATATTGGAAAATTATCCAGGTCACTCTCTTAGTTTATTGTTTGTACATCCCTTTTAATTATTAAGATATCAGCTGGCTTCTTTTGTATGTCTAGTGTAACATCTTTTTCCATGTCATTCTTGTAGCCTGTCATTTGTAAATCCACTTTCAACTCAGTCTCAATCTTGTCAAGTAGAATGTGTTCCTCTTCCACAACATATTTTAGACACAATCTCTCCATAGAGGCAGATGTCTCTGTTGACACTATTAAAATTAACTTCTGAATCCATTGTTCAAAAATATCCTTCAATATGCCCAATGTTAGAATATTTTGCTTCATTCTGTAATTGTAAATCAAGACTATGTGTTCTCCTTTTATTGTAATCTTTAGTTCCCCATAATTCCCTCTAGTGGTCAATTTTTAAAATCTTATCTTCTTATGTTTTTTTTTTAAATTCAAAACAAAAGCATTTTCCCATGGGAAAGATTCTTTATAATTAATTCCAAAATCTTATTTCAAATTTATCTGGAGCCTTACTCCATTTGTTACTTTCTAAAATCAAAGTTTTAATCAGCCTTTTGCTGTTTATTAAAAAAAAAAACTAAGCTCTTAAATTTGTAGTTAAAACTTTCTTTTGCTAAGGATTGAAGGAAACTCACCAATTGCTGTCAAACTTGTCAATCCAAAGGTCTCTAATATCTGAAAAGCAGTTAACAAGCAATTTCCAAAAGTGATTAGAAAAGGAAATATGCAAACTTAGTGTCCTTTCAAAGGTGCTGACCGCAATTTGAGCAAGATGGCTATTCCCTCGTCTCCCAGAGCTCTAAACCCACCAGAGACTGCTATATTGCAGTCTCCTCACAAGGAGCAGCTGTCTGGAGCACTTCTGAGAGATCTCAAGTCCTCTTCTTGTCTGCAGAGGAGATATCGAAGAGCTGGTCTACTCTCTGGCTCTTCATTCATGGTCTTCAGTCCACCATTTCTTCCTCCACAAGCCCAAGCCTCATATAAAGATTCATAGATGAAAGAGAAAACTAATCTATATAAATACACTGGGAGAAGACTGTGGCTGTCAAGTTCTCTGGTTTTGGAGATGGCCCATTTGAAGAGAAAGGAGATTGAATGAGGTAGATGTATGATCTGATTCAGCAGGCCTGCCCTTAAGCTGAGCCCTTACTGCACAAAGGAGCAACAGTTTTTGGTTAACTATGTTTTCTCAGCCATCAAATCTATCCCATTCTTTTTTTCTCCCTGTGCACTCCCTATTTTAATATTCTTTGCTTTATGGTTATTTTTCTTTCTCATTTTTTTTAAAAAGAAAGCCTGAAACTCCAAAGCAGATGCAACTTTTAATCAATGTATTTGTTTAAAGTATCTAGCCTGTTTTTTCCCCTTGTATTATTTCATCTGGGATATGGCTGTCATTTTATCATGTCTATTTGCTTTAGGCATGCCTCAACCACAGGCAATTTCAGCGATGTTCCTCGAGGCACATTCTTCAATCCCCAGGTCCCTTTCACTAAGTCTTAAAATGAGCTGCACCACTACGCATTTATACATATTACTGAGATGATACCACGGTTTGAATCTTGCCCTTAGGGTTAAGCTCTGTTTGGAGGTGCCAAAATGGTTTCTCGGTTCTCAGCTGACAGTGTGACACATGGTCACTCATTCATGAGCTGCAAATAAATTCATTGGAGTGACTTTGGTACACCAAAAAGGACTATACAGTATTTCAACAATCTATAGTGCATGATGCCTGAAGTCGTGGAAAGCAATTGGAACAGGGGGTCGACAGGGAGGAGCGGAGAAAAGGCTTCAATTTTAACTGAGTGCATTACTGCATATTTTTCTCACCCTGCTGAATATTATATATTGGCCAAGTCCAGGAAATGAACATGTAACTAAAACCTCCTCTTCCAGCTATCCTGCTTATTAAAGCATGAATTAGAAATACTTTTTACCTGTTTTTCAGAATCTTGGGTGGTATTAACAATAATATTCGAAGCATAGCCTCCAGCCTATGCTGTGACCTTTTAAGGCCCTTCATGAAGCTGAGTCTTGATACTACTTCTTCCACCAGAGGACTCCTGGATATTAATAGAGTTCCTGTTGGCATGCACGTCTGTGACACGGGGTTTTGTTATCTAACCAAGCATCCATATCAGTTTAAGCCATCCAGGAGACAGAGAGACAGAGAGACAGACAGAATAACATTCTTTATTAAAGGACAAACATGGCTATTTTGGAGTCTTATAGTATAAAGACAGGTGTATGTATGTGTGTGTGTGTGTGTGTGTGTATACAGTATGTGTGTGTGTATGTGTATATATATATATATAGAGAGAGAGAGAGAGAGAGAGAATAAAAACGGGGCGTGGTGGCTCAGCGGGTAAGACGCCAGGCTTGTCAATTGGAAGATCGCAAGTTCGGAGGTTCGAATCCCTAGCCCCGCATGACGGAATGAGCTCCCACACTCACCCCAGCTCTTGCCAACCTAGCAATTCTAAAGCATGGAAATGCAAGTAGATGAATAGGTACCACTTCGGTGGGAAGGTAACAGTGTTCCGCATGCGTCATGCCAGTCACATGACCGTGGAAGCATCTTCGGGCAACGCTGGCTCTTCGGCTAACAAATGGAGATGAGCACCGGCCCCTAGTGTCGGACACGACTGCACAAATGTGTGGGGGGAACCTTTACCTTTACCTATAGTATAAAGTATAAAGTATAAAGTATAAAGTATAAAGTATAAAGTATAAAGTATAAAGTATAAAGTATAAAGTATAAAGTATAAAGTATAAAGTATAAAGTATAAAGTATAAAGTATAAAGTATAAAGTATAAAGTATAAAGTATAGTATAGTATAAAGAACGATTCATTATAGTGCAGTCTAAGTTTGCATTCCCATTTCAAATTTAGATTGGTATTCATAGAAACAATGGGAATTCATCGAATTCCAACTCCATCAAGCAAACTGGGATAGAGTTGTTTCCTTTTCAAGAAAGGAAATAAAGTAGTTTTCTCTAGTATGTCAATCAGGTAAGACGTTTGCTATCTTTCAATTAATATCAAACAATTGATGGGATAATTGGAAAGGACTGTGCCCTTGCAGTTTGCTGCAGAAGCCAGCAAATCCATTCCATGTCATAGTCACTTTATAAGTGTGCATTACAAATACCAAATGGCGACCATCAAACTTACTTTTTATGCAATATGTTTTGATCAGATATTGTCCTTTCCATGAACGAAGGGCTGCAAAAAATAGTTAAATGTAGAGTTAGAAAAACAGAATAAGTGATGAAGCTAACGTCTTTTTGAGAAAAGCTCCTGAGAATGTTGCTACATTGCAAGGTAGTTTCTTTCTTACAGTGGCATGTTAGAGGAACAAAGGAATGTTCTGACTGTGGAGTCTTAAAAAAAATAATAAAATAACTAAATAAACATGTCTGGAATGATAAGCCATTTGCTCCATTAAAATGATTAAAATTCACCCCATACCCCTAAATTGTTCAATATTTTCCCCATTTTCACAGAGGATTAATGGTCCATGAAAACAAAGAGAAATATTCAGTGCAGCTTCAAAGCAAACCTCATACATACAAACCCTATTCTTTTGGGTAAGCAATGTTATAGTAAAGTGCAGCAAAAGACTAAAACCTAGTAAGCCAAAGAAACTGGAGGCAGAGATAAGAAAAAAAAGAAAAGAAAATCTAATTACATCTAGTTTACAGTAACGCCGTTCACTATTCCTTTCCATATTTTTCTACTATTGCAAACGTTCTTGATTCCACTTCATCCATATTCTGGTTCATACAAAATCTTTTGTTCTTTTTACTTCTCACCTCTCTCTTTTTAGGACTTCACCAACTGAACCCAGGCCCAACTTTCTTGGTCTTTCCCTCCCTTCTTGACCCATTCACTCCTCCTTCGTGTGTTTGTTCTGCAGATCAGTCCTCATCCAGTCTCTCAATATAAACAAACCACCTCAACATATTTTCTTCATGCTGGCCACTCACGTTTGTAGGTATTCATTCACCACCTGATGAAATATAGTTCTCATTTGTGGGTGGAAATATATGTTTGCTGCTAAGAGTTTAATTAACAAGCACTGGGAGGAAGGATACATGCACAAGGACAAATCAGGAAGCACTTTCTTTTAAAAAAAGAAAGTTCTGAGAATTATGTTAGCTGACATATCTTTAGTCAATGCTGAGCTGGCATTTCCCATAGAGAAAAATCTGTGGGCGGGGAAGTAGCGTAACCCCATTCATACTAGATTCCATGTCAACCTTTACCAGCACACAAGAAAGTACAGGCTGCTTATTCTTCTTGTGTGCCCTCAGAGGTTGATTATGTTCCCAGAACTACCCTTGCCATTCTTTATCATTCAGGGATACAACTTGCTATTGAATTTGGGCCTCTCGTTGCCCTGTTACTAAGCCACCAGATCAGACTGAAAAAACATGTGTCAGTGTCCTGTATATTATCTTTGGACCTCATGGGTGCCACATTCCTATCACAACATTTATGTCTGAAAATGCCATTCAAGGTTGCCACTTGTACACATCAGGGCACCACCAGAAAATGGTTTACAATAGGGACAGTGAAAAAGATGTAAAGATAATCATTTTTTGTTATATGTTTTCTTTGTGTGAGAGTATGTGTTCCTTATTATTTTGCACAGTAAGGTTTTGGAATGTTTATCCTCATCCAAATGTTTTTGTAACTTCATGAACATGTCAAAGGTCCTCTGCAGGAATTCTGTGGGAAAATGTAGAATGACCTGCACATAAGAAACAAGGAAAACATCTCAGCATGGGACACCATGGAAGCATCTTTAGAGGTTAAAATGAAGTATCTGCATCTCTGCAAATGGTGCTTTCAAGATCTTTAATGGGAGGTCCCTGTTAAAGGACAAACACAATACTATGCTCTGATCTGGAATGAAAAATGGATCCATTACAGCCCTGCAGAGTCTAATCACTACTTAAAATGCTTATCACTATTTCTAAATAAAGAATACAGTTTATTACTCTATTTAGAAAAAAAATGTGAGATGCATACACATATATACACACACAAATATTTCACATAACAATATGCTATTATAAAGGACAACTAGTTTAAGATAACTAGGTAGCTATACTCTTGTTTTCAGATGAATCAGATACTAAGGAAAAAAATACCTCAAAACTTAAATATAAGGCAAAATTGACTCACCTCATTTCATATATTAAATAATAATGACAAACAATGCTTAATCCTATAAGAAAAATACAATACAGGTATTCTCTATGATTTTTAAAATTAGAGTAAATGTTAATAGCCCATTCATGTCAAAGAAACTTCACTACTTCTTTAAAAAGTCCTATCTGCTGATATTTATCAGATGAATATATTAGTTTTCTTCTGTGAGAAAGAACACTTCCTTTTATATTGCAGAAGCGATAATGGAATCCAATAAAATATGATACACTGTGCTGGATCCAGACTGAGTTGGCTGAAAATAAGTTCCACTGAAATCAATTATGCTCTTCAGTCGTTAATTAACTGAAGTCCTACTGATTGCAGCGATAGCTAAATTGCAACTAATAGTGCAATAAGTAATAGTGCAGCCTTAGATTTGATCTCACCCTTGATTTCCAGTTGTGTAATACATGTGTAAACCTGTTCCTTTCACATACATCAGTCGCAAAACCATAATATATACATAAAGTAACTATTGTTCCTATATAGTTAATTGGACTGTTTCTCTTTCGTCTATACATTTTAGTCAGTTCAATATCATAAAATAACCAATATGTAATATGTAATTTTAAAGATTTATATGCATAAATGAAGTGCTCTCACAATAAACACTTCAATAAAGTGCTGATTTATATACATCATTGGAACATTATTGGGAAAAGAATGCAGGTTTTCTTGTACGTTGACCTTATTGAACGTAAATGATATCAATAGAAACCTATTAATTAAAATAAGTGAAAAAATATATTAAAATTTAAAACAATGTACTGTATATGATCCAGGCACATGCTTGGATGTAAGCCAGAAATGGTCAGCAGCAATGAACTCCAAAGGAAATCCAAGTTCAAACAAGATAAACTTGATGGAGTAACAGGCAGCCAATTTTATAGGCCCATACAGTTGAGGACTGAAAATAAGGCATCGTTCCAGCAACTAGGAAACAAGAACTTTTAGACCTGCACTATCACAGCCCTGCCCAAACTCAGCTGGAAGGCATCAGAGGCGGCCTTATAGAATGCCTACTCATGAAGATGATCTGTACCGTCTGATCCCCAGCACTACTTTGGACTGGATGTGGCAGTCTTTTTCAAATCAGAGCTCTCTCCACCTTCTGTGGAAGTCAATCAGAGAATTGTACCTCAGTGAACCAGCACCATAGGTTTGCCCTGAGGTTTATTGGAGAAAATGGCTCTTTAGAGATTCTCAGATACATTTCTTCCAAGGAAGAATGGCACTGTTTCTGTCCGACTTGGCCCGTAATGGGTTTACTTCTGAGAAAGCATGCATAGGATTGCATTGTTAGGTTAAAAATATCAGTCCTTGATTGTTACACTGTGTATGCATGTGGGTGGGTGCTTTGCTTGGTGAAAAATATGGAAGCAGAACAGATTTATGAATGAATAGATGCAGAACTGACATGGTTTGAAGAAAGACTGATCAGTACATGTCATATTGGGCCACAAGGATTGTCAGATATAATATTTTATTTATTTATTTATACTTATATTTATACCCCGCCCATCCCATCCCTAACGGAGGACTCTGAGCGGCTTACATACATTGTTATACATTATACATCATTATACAATCCGCGTGTAAGGGGAGGGGGTAAGGGAACAGACTCTTCCTGGCTTTCTGGACTACATGTCCCACGATGCCTTGCGTCGGAGCCGGCTGCTGACGTCCTGTGGGTGTTGTTACTGCCTGGATCTGCCGCCATTCGAGGATCTTCCGTCTGGTGGAACCTGACCCCCGACAGGACAGGATGCCAGCATATTGCCATAATGCCATAATATTCTGGGTGGGTTTTTTTTTTTTTTTTTTGGTATTATGTCTAGTTTGATGACATTCTGATCTCACAGAAGTTCCAAATGTCCTATATCTTGGAAAAAATGACCTATGGCAAGACCATAGATAAGTGTGTGTGTGTGTGTGTGTGTGTGTGTGTGTGTGTACAACTGAGCAACTGAGCCAAAGAGCAAATGAAAGGTATGAAGGTAGGGAAAAAGGCCATTCTCTCTCTGTCTCTCTCTTTTTTTTCTTTCACCATATATTATTCTGTACCACTTTAGCAGTCTGCATATGGGATATTTTTGTAGCCTGTGTCAGTGATAACAGTTTCCAGGGTGAAGCATTCAGTCTTTGCCACAGATTTTTTGACCTTCCGTTCCTCCCCATGAAGCCTCCCAAATGCAGCCAGCAGTTTGGAACAGATGACAACACTGTTTCTTTGTTCTCCTATCCTGTGGCTGGAGGCACAGAGGGGGCTTCGCTGCACAGTTGGTCAGTATTGTGTGCATTTTCTTTTCTTTTCTTTTCTTTTCTTTTCTTTTCTTTTCTTTTCTTTTCTTTTTTCTTTTCTTTTCTTTTCTTTTCTTCCCTTTCCTTTTCTGACACAGCAAACACTAAGGAAACACAGTAACATAACTTGACACAAATGATATTTTTAATAAGATAAACAGACACATAAGCCCTTATAGATGTATGTATGGGGTGAGAAAAATAAGTCTATAAACAGAATAAGCATTTACATAAACTCCAGAGAAAGATATAATCTAGCTCCCTTCTCCTGTACGATTCATCTCCACGCAATGAACTATTTATCACTAGGAGAGCAAACAAAAAAGGATAGTTCAATGGCCCAAGGTATTTGCTGTCAACTTCAAAATTGTAAAATGTTATTCCAAGGACAAGGCTTGCTCTTTGGCTTGAGTGTGTACACACACATTCACATCCCTTAATAGCTGAATATGTTGTCATTAATGTCAGTTAACTATCATAACAGAAAGAAAACAACAATGTTTTAAGCAAATGTTAAATACTTGGAATCCTTTTGGATACCTTTCCCTCAGAGATCGATCTGTCTGTCTGTCATCTTTTATTACATTAGATTTATATGGCCACCCAGCTCATCACAGTGACTCTGGTGGCTCTGTGTTAGCCACCCAGATAAAAACAGCATACAAAATAACTACCAAAAAAACAACCAATATATAAAACCATCAAGGTAAAAACAAATCTAAAAAAAAAAACAACGACTGGTTCCTGCTGGCCTCAGGCCTGGGAACACATCCAGGACCATTTGCATCTTCTGAAAGCCTTGGGTGTGGCCCTTAGGGACCTCAGAAAGTTGTTATCAACATCTAATTTTAACCTGACAGAAAGATTACCAGATATAATCATATTTAATTTCAACTACATTTAAGCCTAATAAAATGAAATCAAATGTACTTTGGACTTCTGCAAAAAACTAAAAACCTGGTTTTGTCAGCATGCCTGGAGCGGGATGGAGAATAGTCATTCCTGGGGATGGCTGGCCTCCTAGAATGGCCCTAAAATGACCTTTATTCTCATGGAATGATGGAGAACTTTTAGCCATCTGGACCTTATCACATTTTATATTTTTATTGTTGATTATATTTATATTTATTTATTTTTTATTTATTTATTATTCAAATTTATTCCCCGCCCATCTCCCATGCAAGGGACTCTGGGCGGGTTACAATAAATAAAAATTTAAAACTATACAAAATATCTAAAAACACAAACAAAACATAATAAAATAAAATCCAGGATGGGCTTGGACCCGCAGAATAGATAGTAGAGCTATGGGGCCAGCCAACCCCAGGAGGCACTACCACCTCCGTCGTCCCAGGCCAGGTGGCAGAGCCAGGTCTTAAGGGCCTTCCGAAAGGCCAGGAGGGAGGGGGCCAGTCTCACCTCCGGGGGCAGAATATTCCACAAGGCGGGCGCTATCGCAGAGAAGGCACGCCTCCTGGACCCCGCTAGATGGAATTGTCTTGTTGAGGGGGTCCGAAGCATGCCCTCCCTGCATGTACGGGTGGGGCGGGTCGACGTTATCGGGACGAGACGGTCCCTCAGGTACCCTGGTCCTATGCCATGTAGGGCTTTAAATCCAACACCTTGAATTGGACCCGGAAGCAAACTGGCACCCAATGCAGCTCGCGTAGCAGAGGTGTTACATGTGCCGATCTTCTGGCACTCATAACTGCTCGCTCCGCTGCATTCTGCACCAGCTGAAGCTTCCGGATACTCTTCAAGGGTAGCCCCATGTAGAGCGCATTACAATAGTCTATACGGGAGATGACAAGGGCGTGAGTGACTGTTCGGAGGGCCTCCCGATCCAGGAAAGGGCGTAACTGGCCCAAATATTTATTGTATTTATGATTGTATTGAAGTTTAATTGTGTTTTTATTGTAAACCGCCCAAAGCCCCTCCTTGTGAGGAGATGGGCGGTGATAAAATTTGATAAATAAAATAAATAAATGTAGATTTCCTTAGGTTGAGAGCCAGTGTGGTATAATGGTTCTGGTGCTGGACCAAGACTGAGCAAGATGGCCCTCAGTCATAGAAGCTCTTTGGCTGACTTTGAACCAGTCCCTCGCTCTCAGCCAAGTTCACCTCCCTCACAGGGTTGCATGGGGATAAAAGAAACTCAGATATGGAAACCATTTTATTTATTTGTTGATTCATTTGATTACTATCCTACTGCAATCTACCCAATTCTCAGCATTTTACAAATACAATAAATTCACAATACAAAAGAACAGAACTATAACAACCAAACAGAAATATGCAAGCAATCCCCTAGACTTGGCAACCCAAATGCCCTATAAAAGAGCTCAGTCTTTGGTTTCTTCCAGAAGATGGCCAGGATGAAAGCTGATGTAACCTCAAGTGGGAGGCCATTCTACAGGGACATGCCACCTCCAATCAATAACATCTCCAGGTTTTGGCCCCTGTGACTTCTCAGATATGGGCAATATAGTTAGCTGCTTCCTCTAACACAAATGCAATTGCCAGGCCAATTTCAATAGGGAGATATGATCCTGCAAGTAACCTGTTGCTGTGCATAAAGGGTTTTATAAGTTAAAACTAGCACTTTAAATTGCCCCAGAAGCCAATAGGCAGCCAATACAGGGCTCGCAATACAGTGTTACAGGCTCCCAGTAATTACTACTAGTGAGCATTTGGGCTGCTACATTGAGTACCTACTGAAGGTTCTGAATGGTGTTTAAAAGCAGTCCCTTATGAAGTACATTGCAGTCTAGATGGGTGGTGATGAGGATGTGAGTCACTGTCACAAGGTCCTCTTATCCCAGGAAAGGCTGCAAATGATGCACTAGCCAAACCTGGGCAAAAGCTCTCCTCGCCATAGGATCCACAAGTTGAGGAGAAGCCCCAAGTCACAGACCTACTACTTCAAGGACAGTGCCTCCCTATCCAAAGTAATCACATGGGCCCAAAGAAACCCACAGTGAACAACAACTCCATCTTTCTAGGTTTCAATTTCAACCTGTTCTCTCCCATCCGGACACTCACTGCCTTCACACACAGAGAGACAGGACTTCAGTAGCATATCCAGCTTGGCCCAAAGTCATAACGTAAAGCTGAGTATCATCAGCATACTGATGATATCAGATCCCAACTCACTAAATGACCTCCCCCAATGGCTTCATATAGGTATTCAGTAGCAAGGAGGAGAGAACCATCGGCCCCTGTGGAACCCCATAATGAAGCAACCACCAAACTGATTCCTACCTTCACTGACTGGAATTGCCCGCTGAGAAAGGAATGGAACCCCTGCATAACAGTGACCCCAATCTCCAGCCCTTGCTGCTTCAGGAGGATACAGTACATGGTCAATGGTATTGAAAGCCACTGAGAATCCAACAAGACAAGGACTGGTGCACTATACCTCTCCAAGTCATGATAAAGGTCATCCGTTAGAGTGACCAATGCCATCTCAGTCCCATGCCCAGTCTGAACCCAAACTGATATGGATCCAGATAATCTGTTTCCTCTAGAGTGCAGGTAGCTGAGGACATTGGAGAGAGCAACCTGTCTATCGGATATAACTGGCTGAAAAGAATCCCATATAACAAAACCAGATGATATTCCAGTCATCACACTAGACACCATCCACATGGAATCCAGACTGGAGAGAATATGAGTAATTTTACTGGAAAACGTTGTGCTAATTGATCACAGTGGTTGGCTGGAAACATCATAGGCCAGCTCTTACCCAGAAAGGAATTGGCCATTTGAAAAAAAAACTACCAGTCCACAACCCACCAACACAATAAGGGAGGAGATGTGAGAGTGTTTGAGTTCTTGAAGAAAAAAGGCAAGCACAAATCTCAACAAATCATAACAATTGTACTGACTCTACCCACTAATTTTTGAAGTGTGGCCTTCAAGATGCCTACCAAGGACAAAGGTGGCCTTTGACCTTGAAAATTAGCAAAATCCTGCTCAGCAGATATTCTACACTACATTCGAAGCAGAAACAGGTTTTACTTTTAATGAACTCCGGATGCAATACTTTCTATAGATTTTCTTTTGCATTTAATGGAGCTAAATATGATCAAGTAAAATGTAAACATTTTGGATTTCAGTGATTTATTTCAGTTGACTAGACTTACCCTTACCCTTACCCTTAATGAGAACAAGAAATGCTTACATCTGGCTGGTTTAAAAACTGTTAAATCACAAAGAAGCCTAGACTCTGGAAATTGCTGAGGGAAAAGTGAAGGAGTGAGAAATCTTATCTGTGTAAGGATTCAACAAAACTACTTCAATGTTTCACTTCTGGACCTATTTGCACATGTGCAAGAAGCAAGACAATCATGTACCACCACCATCACAGGCATTACTGATCTCATCGCACAATCCACAGATGGATTAAAATTATGCAGTGTGAATTAGAATAACATGCATTGAAATTTCATCTACTTTATTTACTTTACATAATTTCAAAAGGAAAGTGGAAGATGACTGCAGATGTCCTCTTAATCCTCAGAGGTCTTATTTAAAACATCATCACATTCTTTGCCCTCTAAAGAGGATATAAGGCTGTAAGTTTCCTTACCACACGAGCTATCCATTCCGATCTGTTTCAATTGTCATTTTGTACACTTTCTAAGGTAAGTGAAAATGGGTAAGAGGAATCAAAACTCACTTGTCTAAACTCATTCTAATGGCAAACATTGAATTACAGACCTATTACATCTGTGATATTGTGAAAATAATTCCAGTTGGCTGATTAAAAAAAATGAAGTTTCTTCTGTTCTGTGTTCTTCCCCTTCTGGATATTGATAAGATCAACTTTTGAAGTTATATATAACAAGCAAATAGAGGAATAGGTTACAAATCAAAACAGTATGGTATACCAGGTTCTGCAGAAAGACAGCGAAAGATTGCAGATAGAGTGTTATTCAGTTCAGCCATAAACAAAAACTCCTGAGATACATTTTTTCAGGCCAGTTCAGTACATTGGCATATCCAGGTGCAAGAACTGTAATAACAAAAAGAGAAGAATGCCAAGTCAAAAAAACAGCTACCCAAAGACATTACAGCACATAACAAAGAGTATCTAAGCCAATACAAAAATACTTTGTTTCCAATTCAGATTCAGAAGGCATAATCTGGAACTCATATAAGCAAACTACCCAGGATGAGCTCTATCAGCCTGGAGAAGAATATTCATCTGGATCATCTTGCCACATAAGAAACAGAGTGAGCTGTGTAGTAATATGGTCATTTTCATCTGCTCTAGGTGAAGATGACACAAGAGATGGGCCCATACTGAAATGGGACAAATATGCCAGAGACAGAATCTCCAATACAGAACAACCTTGAGATACTAGTGGATTCAGTTTGTTGTTGTTTATTCGTTCAGTCGCTTCCGACTCTTCGTGACTTCATGGACCAGCCCATGCCAGAGCTTCCTGTCGGCCGTCACCATCCCCAGCTCCCCCATGGTTGACTCCATCACATCCAGAATATAATCCATCCATCTTCCCCTTGGTCGGCCCCTCTTCCTTTTGCCTTCCACTTTCCCTAGCATCAGCTTCTTCTCCAGGGTATCCTGTCTTCTCATTATGTGGCCAAAGTACTTCAGTTTTGCCTTTAATATCATTCCCTCAAGTGAGCAGTATGGATTTATTTCCTGGAGTATGGACTGGTTTGATCTTCTTGCAGTCCAAGGCACTCTCAGAATTTTCCTCCAACACCACAGTTCAAAAACATCTATCTTCCTTCGCTCAGCCTTCCTTATGGTCCAGCTCTCACAGCCATAGGTTACTACGGGGAATACCATTGCTTTAACTATGCGGACCTTTGTTGTCAGTGTGATGTCTCTGCTCTTAACTATTTTATCAAGATTTGCCATTGCTCTCCTCCCAAGAAGTAGACGTCTTCTGATTTCCTGGCTTCAGTCAGCATCTGCAGTAATCTTTGAGCCTAGAAATACAAAGTCTGTCACTGCCTCCACTTCTTCTCCCTCTATTTGCCAGTTATCAATCAAGCTGGTTGCCATAATCTTGGTTTTTTTGAGGTTTAACTGCAACCCAGCTTTTGCACTTTCTTCTTTCACCTTCATCATAAGGCTCCTCAGCTCCTCCTCGCTTTCAGACATCAAAGTGGTATCATCTGCATATCTCAGCTTGTTAATGTTTCTTCTAGCAATTTTAACTCCAGCCTTGAATTCATCAAGTCCAGCACGTTGCATGATGTGTTCTGCATACAGGTTGAATAGGTAGGGTGAGAGTATACAACCCTGCCGTACTTCTTTCCCAATCTTAAACCAGTCCGTTGTTCCGTGGTCTGTTCTTACCGTTGCTACTTGGTCGTTATAAACCCAGCTTGTACATCTGGCAATTCTCGCTCCATGAATTGCTGGAGTCTACCTTGCAAGATCTTGAGCATTACCTTACTGGCATGTGAAATAAGTGCCACTGTTCGATAGTTTGAACATTCTTTAGTGCTTCCCTTTTTTGGTATGGGGATATAAGTTGATTTTTTCCAATCTGATGGCCATTCTTGTGTTTTCCAAATTTGATGGCATATGGCATGCATCACCTTGACAGCATCATCTTGCAAGATTTTAAACAGTTCAGCTGGGATACCGTCGTCTCCTGCTGCCTTGTTATTAGCAATGCTTCTTAAGGCCCATTCAACCTCACTCTTCAGGATGTCTGGCTCTAACTCACTGACCACACCGTCAAAGCTATCTCCAATACTATTATCCTTCCTATACAGATCTTCCGCATATTCTTGCCACCTTTTCTTGATCTCTTCTGCTTCTGTTAGGTCCTTACCATCTTTGTTTTTGATCATACCCATTTTTGCCTGGAATTTACCTCCAATGTTTCTAATTTTCTGTAAGAGGTCTCTTGTCCTTCCTATTCTATTTTCTTCTTCCACTTCCGCACATTGCTTGTTTAAAAATAATTCCTTATCTCTTCTGGCTAACCTCTGGAATTTTGCATTTACTTGGGCATATCTCCCCCTATCACTGTTGCCTTTTGCTTTCCTTCTTTCTTGGGCTACTTCCAGTGTCTCAGCAGACAGCCATCTTGCCTTCTTGGTTTTCTTTTTCTTTGGGACGTTTTTTGTTGCCGCCTCCTGAACAATGTTGCAAACTTCTGTCCATAGTTCTTCCGGGACCCTATCTACTAAATCTAGTCCCTTAAATCTATTCTTCACCTCCACTGCATATTCCTTAGGAATATTAGTGAGCTCATATCTAACTGATCTGTGGGTCTTCCCTATTCTCTTTAGTCTGATTCTAAATTTTGCAATAAGAAGTTCGTGATCTGAACTACAGTCAGCTCCAGGTCTTGTTTTTACCGACTGTATAGATGTCCGCCACCTTTGGCTACAAAGGATGTAGTCAATCTGATTTCGGTGTCAACCATCTGGTGAAGTCCATGTATAAAGTCGTCTTTTAGGTTGTTGGAAGAGAGTGTTTGTTATGCACAGTGAGTTGTCTTGGCAAAATTCTATCAGCCTATGTCCTGCTTCATTTTGTTCTCCCAGACCATGCTTGCCTGTAATTCCAGGTGTCGTTTGACTACCCACCTTAGCATTCCACTCTCCTGTAATGAAAATAACATCTCTTTTTGGCATATTATCCAGTAGGTGCTGCAGATCCTCATAGAACTGATCTACTTCTGCTTCTTCAGCATCTGTGGTTGGGACGTATATTTGGATCACTGTGATGTTAAATGGCCTACTCTGAATTCGAATTGAGATCATTCCATTTTTTTTTTTCCGTTTTTTGGATTGTATCCAAGCACTGCTTTAGCTACTTTATTATTAATTGTGAAGGCTACTCCATTTCTTCTGTGGTCCTCTTGTCCACAATAGTAGATCTGGTGGTCATCTGATGTGAAGTGGTCCATTCCAGTCCATTTCAGTTCACTGACACCTAAAATGTCTATATTTAAACTTGCCATCTCACCAATAACCACATCCAATTTGCCCTGGCTCATAGATCTTACATTCAAGGTTCCTATGGTGTGTTGATCTTTAGAACATCAGATTCGTTGTTCACCACCAGCACTGTTGGCCACTAGCCGTCCTTTTGGCTTTGAGCTAGCTGCGTCATCACATCTGGGGCTAGTTGAACGTATCCTCTGTTCCTCCCCAGTAGCATTTTGACCATCTTCCGACCTGGGAGTCCCATCTTCCGATGGTATACCGACATATCTCTGGTTGTACTGATCCATTTAGTTTTCACGGCAAGAATACTGGGGTGGGTTGCCATTACCTTCCCCAGGGATCGTATTTAGTCTGACCTCTCTGCCATGACCTTCTCGTCTTGGGTGTCCCTTCATGGTTTAGCTCATGGTTTCATTGAGGTGCTCAAGCTCCAGCACCACGACAAGGTAACGATCTCCTTTGCTGGAGAGTGGATTCAGTTACTGTGTGCTTTTCCTTTTTTTTCAAATCACTGCATGCATTTCCTTCTGGTAATGGGTTAAATATCTCATTTTATCTGGATTGATTTCTGCATTTCAAAAGCATGTTGTGGAGGTGATATTTTGAACTCTTTATTGAAGGGAAATGCAGGGTAAAAACACTTGAAATGAGTTTACTTGATTGTACTGGGAGCATTCAATATTTTCTGATTAAAGAGTAAAACTTTCTATATAAGGTTATATTCAAAGTGATCATAGCACCACAAATGAATACAGGTACTTGGCTCCTGAACTTATGAGCCCAGAAATTACAGTGTTATCCTGTCTTTCATGTACCTTCAATGTGCCACATGAAGGAACACAACTCAGTAGGGATGAGACTTCAGGATCTTCAGGAGTGGCTCAGCTATGCAGCAAGCCCCAGCCTTCCACCTCATAGTATGGAAACCCTTGGAGATGACCCAGATCCAGCACCCGATAGCCTGTAGATAATGCAGTGCTCCTAAAGGCAGATACCACTACAGTAATAGTCTGAATTCAATGGGGCTTTCTTTCAGGAAAGTATGCAGGTGGTTGTGGCTTTGCAGCATAATTCAGAAGGGGAATAGAAAAAGAGAAAGGCAATGAATAAGCAAGGTGGTCAAAGAGATTCATAAACAAATTGGAATAACAGTTATTACTAAAGAGGCGATCAAGATGGGGAGCATTTGTCCAAGCAGTCATTAGGAGTTGGACCCAGCTCAGTACCATCTAAGTACACAGTATATAAGCCTCAATCCATTTAATGGGATTTATTCTGGTAAGTAGGTATAAGACAGCAACCTAAAGCATAGTTTTCTAATTACCTGCCTCTTTCTCCTCACACTTTTGTCTAGCTCCGGCAAACTTATCTTTAAATGCACTCCTCTTTATGTCACATTCAGCTTTATTCTCTTCAGTATAAGCTCTTCTCCAGCTCTCAAATGCTGAAGGGTTGGGGGACGAAGAGAGCATACTAATTATTTTGCTGCTATTTCTATGTATCATTTTTATTAAAACAAAGCAAACAAGAGATGTATTACTGTGCTGCCTGAAAACCAGTTGGTTCATGGGTCAGTGGAACTGGGGGAAATGATCAACACTAATCTCCATATTGAATCTGCATGAAAGAGGAAAGGACAAGGAACATCTGGCAGTCCAGGTACTCCCAGCATCTCTCATCATTTCCCATGCTGGCTAGGACTTCTGGGAGCTGTTGAGCAACATTTGGAGGCTTTTCACTTCTTCCCAGATAGATGATTAAGTCAAGGAACTCAGTTCTATAGCAGAAGGGTTGCCTCCTTCGGATTGCTTCATGGTGACTTCAGTTAAAATAATTTCATAGAGAGCTAGTTTGGTGTAGTGGTTAAGGTGCTGGGCTAGAAACCAGCAGACCGAGAGTTCTAGTCCCGCCTGAGGCATGAAAGCCGGCTTGGTGACCTCGGGCCAGTCACACACTCTCGGCCCTAGGAAGGAGCCAATAGCAAACCAGGAGACTGAGAGTTCTAGTCCCGCCTTAGGCATGAAAGCCGGCTGGGTGACCTTGGGCCAGTCCCTCCCTCTCAGGGTTGTGGTTGTGGGAAAAATAGGAGGAGGAAGGAGTATTAGGTAAGTTCACCGCCTTGAGTTATTTATAAAAATAATAAAGGCGGGATAATAAATAAATAAATAAATAAAATTTTCACATTGTGGAAAGCATCTGTCTAAAACAGTGCTTTCCAAAGTGCCGCCGTTGGCGACACACCAACGGCGGCGGTGGCGCAGGGGCGTGTGCGGTAGCCTCACTAAAATGCGGAAGTGCTGATGGCGCGCCACTGCCGCCTCTACCATGCACACTGCCGCCACGTGCCCCCGCGCCACTTCGCGCCACACTAAACTGTGTGTTGCGACACACTAAAGTGTCACGACACACATTTTGGAAAGCTATGGTCTAAAAGGCTGTAGAGATGCAACCAGGAAATGAGATGCTATTGACTTGGTATAAGGCAGGTTCTTATTCTTTTTTTTTAATAAATTTTATTGAATTTTAAAATACATATTAAAAGTTAAAGCAGAAAAAGGAAATAGAAATACAAAGTAAGAAAAAGATAAAGAAAAAGTGGAGTAAAAAAAATAGACAAAAGAAATATAGGAAATAGATGGCCTCCAATCTATCTTTGGTCTTTAAATACAATAATTTGCTTTAAATGTTAGTCTTTCATACAATATACAGGAACTTTTCTTTGTCATATACACTTCAATTTCTATAATCCAACCTTCTGGTCTTCATGCAGATTTCACCTTTCTTACAAATCTCCAATTATTCATCTGTGGTTTCCACTCCTTGGGATAATGTCCATTTAAATATTCTTAACTGTATCAGTTTAATATATTTATACATCTATATTTATATTTATATTTATATCCTTAATAAAATTCACTTGGTCTTAAATCATTTATATAACAAATCAAGGCCTTATTTCATTTCTAATAAAATACAATATATTCTATTCATATATATCCATAAAAATAACATTAATTTAATCATAATCTATATTTAAACTTAATTATACCATATTCTACTTCTTTCAACAAATTTACCTAATTAACAAATTTTTGTAACTATATATTCCACTAATACATAACTTAACATAATACATAACATAATACATAACATAATACATAATATACCAATTCTTATAATATTCATACATACATATTCATACATATAATTACCAAAATATGTCATCCTGTAATAACCTTCGTTCTAATTCCATCTCATCATTTCATTATCTTCTCATATATGTATCTCCAAAAAAAGTAATCTGTAACATCAACTTATATCAACTCATCTGACACCATGGGATGAGGTATCATCAGTATGCGGATGATACTCAATTATATATCTCCATCCCTGGTGAAGTAAGTGATGCAGTGTCCACCCTGTCCCAGTGCCTGGGGGCTGTGAGGGCCTGGATGGGGAACAACAGGCTTCAGTTGAACCCTGGTAAGACCGAGTGGCTGTGGATTGATGGCTTAGCGTCTTCCGGGAAATTATCATCTTTGGTTCTCGATGGGGTAGCACTACCCCGTTCGGAACCGGTGCGTAATCTGGGGGTTCTTCTAGACTCACGACTCCTGCTCAAAGAGCAGGTGGCAGTTGTGGCTAGGAGGGCTTTTGCACAACTTCGGTTAGTGCGACAGTTACGCCCATTCCTGGAACACGATGCCCTCCGTACAGTCACTCATGCTCTCGTCATCTCCCATGTAGATTATTGCAATGCGCTCTACATGGGGCTACCCTTGAAGACTATCCGGAAGCTTCAGCTGGTGCAGAATGCAGCTGAGCGGGCAGTTTTGGGTGCCCCAAGATCTGCACATGTAACACTGTTGCTCCGCGAGCTGCATTGGGTGCCAGTTTGCTTCCGGGTACAATTCAAGGTGTTGGTTATCACCTTTAAAGCCCTACATGGCATGGGACCAGAATACCTGAGGGACCGTCTTATCCCCATGTTATCGACCCGCCCCACCCGGTCATTCAGAGAGGGCCTGCTACGAACCCCATCAATTAGAGAATGCCATCTGATGGGGTCTAGGAGGCGGGCCTTCTCTGTGACAGCGCCCACTCTATGGAACATCTTGCCCCAAGAGTTGAGACAGATTTCC
Source organism: Charina bottae (assembly GCA_023362775.1). Lineage (NCBI taxonomy): Eukaryota > Metazoa > Chordata > Lepidosauria > Squamata > Charinaidae > Charina > Charina bottae. The sequence continues at coordinate 9,415,403 of JALMGJ010000025.1, forward strand.
TCCCTCCCAACCTTTAGGAAAGAGCTGAAGACCTGGTTCTGCTGCCTGGCATGGGAAGGAGGAAGGGATAGCTCCTCATGGGGGTGGCTAATTCCCTAATTTTAACGTCCTTCTATTAATGAATGCCTTCGTCCATCTGGATTTTATAATTATTTATTGTATTGTATTATTGTTGTTTTATATATTTTTAGATTCTATTTTAATTTATTTATTGTGAACCGCCCAGAGTTCCCCATGTGGGGAGATGGGCGGTCATATAAATTAAATAAATAAATAAATAAATAAATAATAAATATTTATATTTATAATCTTATATCTTACACTTAAAATATCACATTTTTATGTATCCATACAGTTTCTCATATCCACTTTTACTCTGTGTACAATCCAAATCCGTGTTTTCATTAACCTTGTGTCCCATATCATCATACTAAGTCTCCTGTTTAGGTTATGCCAAGATCACAATATGCAACTTGTTTTGTTCTGTAACTCATGTGGGATGTCAAAATATTTATTTCACCATATCTATCAATTTGCATGTTAAGATCTTCCTGTCTCAACTGCCACAATGTGTTTGTGCCTAAACTATAATGTGTTGTCTGTTTAGCTGACCACTTCCTGTAAAATATCAAAATCTTCTTCTGTGCCAATGAATTTAAAATCTTCTTTCCCTGTTTCTCTACTGACTCGAGGAATTTTTCTTCCATTTCTAAATCTGTCTTTTGTGTCTTTTGTTCCTGAGCCACCAAATCTATCAATATAAGTTCTATTGATTTCTTAATTTCTAAAAGACTTTCACTAAATTCTTTTTTAAAATCTTGAAGTGCTGTTAAAAATGCCATTCTCACCTATCCCCCCTTTTCAGGCTGCTGTAACTATTCTAGTCAAAACAAGGTACTTTCCCAGGGAATGAGTGGTCAGCTGATCTATTCAAATGGAAAGTTACCAGCAATGTCTGTTTATTAAGTAAGAAAAACTTTTAAAATAAAAGATGAAAAATTCCACGGAACAGTATTTCAAACAGTTTATAAAAGGAAAAATAAAAAATGAATTCCGAGTGAGACAAATCCGTTCTAAAAAAAGGTAGAAAGATAAGAAGGAAAAAATGCAAAAATTTCTCTGTACTTTTATTCTTCAGGCTGCAAGCTGCTTAACCCAAACAGACAGTTTCTCAGAAAGTAAATAGTCCATTGGTTTGTTGGGTGAAAAATTACCAACAAAATCTCTTAAGTCCCAACTTCTCTGATACAAAAGAAAGGTTAAAAAAATGCAAACGTTTCATTATATTGCAAAAATAAAATCTGTCAAACTTCCACCAAAATTAATTATAGCAAAGAAAGCACAAAATTAGCCAACATTTTAAACAAAGTCCAAAGATAAATTTTAGATAGTAAAAACGTTCTAATCTAATAGAAAAATTAATATAAAGTGGTCTAAAAGCTGACTGCACGCTCTTGTGTCTCTCAAGAGACTTACGTTCCTTGCAGAGCTAGGATACTCCTCCGGCCATTTCACTGCATTCACCCCCGTTCTCTCTGTGGTGGAAACTACAAAGAAAAACAGGAGTGGGCAATTCCAATGGCCCTGTGAGCAAACTTCTGGTCCCCCCCTCTTCGGGGGAAAGCTTCAGTGGTCTTACAAATTCTATAGCCCACTGCAAACAAGGTAAAGTCAGCCAGGTCTCAGCATTCTGAGAAATTCTGACTTGTCAAGCTGCCAGCCAAGCTTGGAGTTGGCAGGTTCTTATTCTCATTCCTTGGCACACCAGTGCCTCTCAAAAAATCCCCTGTTGCCCAAGAGGATCTGCAGCCTGAAGCTGTTTCACGGTGGACTTATTAACTTTCCAAAATGCTATTCTGTTTCTAAGAGAGTGCTGCTTTAAGAAGACACGTTCATGCCATTGCAAAAAGAGAATGACATTTTTTACTTGCTCAGGAAAAAAAAAAACCTTTAATAACACAGTTGGGATCATGGCCTTTATGAATTATAGGCCCTTCACACTGCAGTTATAAATGATAATGCTCACTCACTCTTCACTGTGAAGTGTATTAATGGTAGATTTGGTTTAACATTATGGTTATTAGGGTCCTCTGGAGGTGTACGATAAATGTCAGTAGTTGTTGTTAGAGAGCTAAAGGTTTTGTTTTGTACCACCTATAATCACTATATCTTTTTTCATGTTAAGAAGCCTTAAAATTTGTGTATGCATACACATGCACACGAACACACACACTGAACTGCTGCTGCCTACTTCCCAATAAATAAATATTTCACCAACTAACATACATTGTCTTTTCAGTACAAAACTAGCCTTCATTGCATATTGAAGTCCACAGTTATCACCTGGTTTTCTTCAGCATATGGGAGAGAAGAGAATTACTAATAAAATAGAAGCCTGTCAATAACATGAGGTAAAGTACATGTATTTAAAGAATTAGTTTCACTACTGATAGTTTTCCCAGGTGTGTAATATGGATGTGCTTTTGGCTATCACATTTATGATAGCCTCATAGCCATTGTACTACCAACCCTTTTGTATGCCTGTGAAACATGGACCCTCTACAAACGCCACCTCCAACTTCTTGAAAGATTCCAGCAACGCTGCCTCTGAAAAATTCTGCAAATTACTTGGGAAGATAGGCAAACTAATGTTAGCGTATTAGAAGAAGCAAAAACCACCAGCATTGAAACAATGATCATCCAACATCAACTTCGGTGGACCGGCCATGTTGTTCGAATGCCTGACCATCGTCTTCCAAAGCAGCTACTTTACTCCCAACTTAAGAATGGAAAACGGAATATTGGTGGACAGCAAAAGAGATTCAAAGACACTCTCAAAGCTAATTTAAAAAAATGTAATATCAGCATTGAGAACTGGGAAGCCCTAACTCATGAGCGTTTCAATTGGAGGTCATCCTTTATTAATGGCGCTATGGACTTTGAAGAAGCACGAGTACAGGGCGAAAGGGAGAAAAGAGCTAAAAGGAAGGCACATCAAGCAAACCCTCCCACCCGGAAACCTATGCCCTCATTGTGGGAGGTTGTGCGGATCCAGAATTGGCCTTTACAGCCACTTACGGATCCAGTGTTAAGAATTTACCCTTGGAAGACAATCTTACTCGGCTACGAGTGATCGCCAAGAAGAAGAACTGCTTGCTGAGTACAAAAGCAGAGAATCAAAACCAGTCAAATATGATGGCAAGTGACACCACACTTGAATTCCTAATTTTTCACTAATGGTTATATGAAGGTATACTATTATTTAAATGGGCCAATTTCCTAATGGGAATTTAAGGGCTTAGCCTGTGATATTGGAAGCTGCTTTCTGCCGATCCCAGGCCTGGAAAATGCAATGTGGAATGTAGAGATGCACAAGCATTCCTGAAGAAAGGTGAAGTCCCTTTGCTAGACCCTTGAATTATTCAGAAGTGTATATAGGTAGTCCTTGCTTATTGACTGCTCATTCAGCGACCATTAGAAGTTATGACGGCACTGAAAAAGGAGATTTATGACTGGTCCTCAAACATGTGGCCGTCGCAGCATACCCACGGTCACGTGATCGCAATTTGGGCGCTGGCAACCGGCGTGCATTTACGATGGTTGTAGCATCCCGCAGTCATGTGATTGCCATTTGTTGCCTCCACAGCTGGCTTCTGACAAAGTCAACCGGGAAGCTGGCAGGAAGTTGCAAGTCATGGTCACATGACACTGTGCTTAATGAACGTGGTGATTCACTTAACAACCACAGCCAGAACTGACACAAGTCGAGTGCGGTAATGTGATATTTCACTTTACAACCGTGTTGCTTAGCGACAGAGTTTCTGGTCCCAATTGTGGTCAGTAAGTGAGGACTATACCTGAACATAAAATCATCTAGCTATCATAATGATTGATTTCATAAGTACAGCTTATTCACTTATTTTTGTGCAGCTTTCCTCAATAATAAAACAAAAAGGGCTCAATGTCATTTGAATCTGTTACTGGCTCTTCAGGACAGGGCACATCAAATGTCCCATGATTATACTTAGATCCAAGAAAAGGAGCTGCTTCCTGGTAAGCATCCTGGAATAATCACTAAGCTATGCGTGACAATTGACCAAATTGCTTAGGACAGAGAGTTATTATGAGACCACAGATATGTCATCGCAAGACAGCATCCCTTCCCTCTGAAAGCCATGCCACAAAGAGTCAAGTGGTGTTCCACTTGGTGGAGTCTTCTGGCACATTTTTTTTTACTCCTATGAACTCCTGGGAGAACTTTGGAGAAATTATGGAACAAGGAGGTGTGATTGGGTGGTTTCCTCAAGGGTAGCATGAAGTTCCAGCAATTCCTCAGACTGGGGGAGTTTTCCCAGTGTGATTATGGCAGCTGTACTAGCCAGATTGATATCAGCTGTCCACCAAATTATTTTTTTCCAGGGGAGAGTTGGCTACATTCAGTCTGGGCCAATTAGGCTCTTAGTTCTTGAGACCTGCCAGGGCCCTTTCCCGTTGTCTTCTTTAAGACTGTCTCGCTCCCCTCCTTCCTTGTCCTTTCCTACATGTGTCTTCCAAACGAGGATACTTTGGCCTACTCTCTTCCATTTCTCCATCTGCCATTCAAAGGGGTTTACTCCACATTAGCACTTATCTGGATGGCTGCACTAAAAGTTAAATGCCCAGAGGCACCAAGGGTGAGGTTGAGGATGATTTTGCTGCTTCAGGATTCTCTCCTGTTTGGTCCGTCTGTCTTTCTCTCTCACACAAGCAACCTTCATAATCTTGCTTTTGGTGCCTCTCAGTCAGCATCGTTTAGAATGTGTCATCCCCTTTCCTCTATTCTAGTCTCTGCAGTAGCATGCAACCATGGTTTTAGTGACTCAGAAATGACTGTTGCTGGCATGCAATCTTTTCACCATCATGGCTTGCAGTAGGCTTTGCAATGTGACAGACGAATAGTGGCTTAGCAGCTGTTCCTTTATGTGTTCAGATTTGTTTACTTATTTATTGTTGCAAATGGACAGATAAATTCACACTGTGTGTTCTGGAAAGGTGAGGATTGGAAGATTAGTATTTTTTCCCCTTGGTCTTGTGTGACATGACTGTTTTCTGTTTTCGAGGGCCTGCAGTGGTGAAAACTGTCACATAGCTAGATTCAAAATGGCAAAAAGTGTGCCTTCGGGACACCTGCATATTAGGGTGTGGTGCATTAAAATTATATTGGAAAAGTTACATTTCAAAATGCTGGAGTACAAAAAATTATTTACAAGTTCCTTATATTTTGGGACATTATAACAATAACATTAAAAAACCCTGGTTTATTAAAAAAATCGCAAAACAACAGAATGGCATATTACATAAAATCTTGCAGCACTAATGTGCAATAGATTGAGAATGGTCCATACATCACTTATTGAAATAAATAAGTTTCATGGTGATTTTATAAAATTGCAGAATTTATATGCAGAACAGAATAAAACATATCCAGTGAATATATGTGAAAATGATAGTCCTGCTTTCAGTTTTCCTAGGGAAGTGGAGAACAAATCGTAAATTCAATTATGTACATTGTCATGGGGAACAATTCACTTTATCAAAACCTAAATCCATTCTTTGTGGATGTAGGAGTTACACAATGACACCAATGGAAATAAGCAGCTACTATAAGCAACTACTCTTAAATGGCATTCTTAAAAGGCTTACCTATTTATGGGTGCAAATTCTCTCGTGTGTGTGTTGTGTGTGGGGGACTCTTCAGTGGAAGAGACATGTACACAAAGATATGCAGTCCACTTCATTGGGAAATATGTATGTCCACGTGCAAAAGAGCTCCAAGGTGCACAAAATAAGTCTTAACATCATTTAAAAGAGTGGTAGGTCATCTGCAGCCTCAGGGCTAGTATAGAACCTCAGAACTCCCTTTTGAAGTAGGAAACCCCAGAACTGTTATTGACTGATTATGTGCCATCAAGTAGTTTTCAACCACATAGATGGATTTTCTCCATGCTGATCCATCCTTAACCTGGTCTTTTAGGTCTTCCAATAATGCACTCATTGCTGCTATAACTGAGTCCATCCACCTTACTGCTGGTTATCCTCTTCTCTTTCCTTCTTGTCAGGTAAAATTTGTTCTACATCTGTCATTCCTTTGTTAACATCTTTTAGACATAGTGTATCCATAGAAGCAGACATCATTACTGACACTGTTGATATTGTAGTTACTAATTTCTGGCTCCATTCTTCAAGGATCCCCTTTAATGTTTCCAATGTTATAACGTTTTGTGTCATTTTTCAAGTCGCAGTATTAACTGACATCAAGAACAGGCTTGTATTCTTTTTTCCTTCTGCTTAGAATCTTTAGTCCCCTCTAGTGTCCAGTTTCTAAAATCATAAAGTAACTTATTTTTTTATGGCTTACAAAAAACAGGATAGCCAAAATAAGTGTTTCCCACAAGAAACAATTTATTTTTTATAGTTAATTCCAAAATCTTACAGTAAAAGTCAATATTCCAAATTTATCTGGACCCTTAATCTGTTTATAACTTTCTTAGATCAAAATCTTATTTAGCTTTTTGCTGCTTATTTCAAATTCTTTAAATTCTTAATCTTATCATTCCTTTGTTCAGAGTTGAAAATAAAACTCACCCAATGACTTTTCAAACTTGTCATTCCAAAGATCTCTAATAGCTTTAAGATGGTTAATAGGCAATTTCTGAAAGTGATTAGAAACTGAGGTTTGCGAACTTAGTGTCCTTTAAAACAGGGGTCCCCAACCTGTGGGCCGCGACCTGTTAGGAAGTGGGCCGTACAGCAGGTGAGCGGTGGTGGTCTGCGTGATTGGCTCCTGCCTGCAAACCCCACCCCCTGTCCATGCGATTGGCTCCTGCCTACAAACCCCGCCCCCTGTCCAAGTGATTGGCTCCCGCCTGCAAACCCCACCCACCCCAGTCTGTGGAAAAATTGTCTTTCACAACCGGTCCCTGGTGCCAAAAAGGTCTGCCACAGTTGCGAGCAAGATGGCTAATCACTTCGTCTCCCGGTGCTCAAACCTGCAGAAAACCACTGTCCTGCAGTCTCCTCATGAGGATCAGCCATCCGGAGCACATGTGGGTGATCTCCTACCCTCTCCTTATCCAGAGAGGTTCCAAGGAACCGATCTACTCACCAGTTCGTTGGTCTTTGCCGTGGTTCTCGGCTCCAGTTTTGCAGAGACATCTTCAGTTCTCCATACCTCCCCCGGAAGTCCCAGAAGCTCTGTTGCTGATTAGAAGTGGAACACTGCTTATAACCCTGATGGCAAAGTCACAAATAATGCTGTTAGTGGAGGGGCACAGAGAACTAGCCTGTTTTCCTACACTTTGTTCTACCATTTAGCAGGCAAACATTATGAGAGCAGCCTTTACAGACAATCATTGGGCTCAGTCAGAGCTGCTGGGGCAGGAAAAGAAGGAAGACAACAAACTTTATCATTGCTCTTCTTGATCAGAGTCACCAATTAGGCTATGGGGGAGAGTGTACTATTATCCACTGCAAATCACACGTGATTATTCTTCAGGTAGTCTTCAGATAGATTGCTTTGGAGCAGATAACTTTAAATACATCAAAGAACATGTCTTGCAGTAAATCTTGCTCCCATGTGCTCTGAAATATCTTTGTCCTTTATCCAAATTTCTGACATGGGACCCCTGAATTGATTTTCTTATTCTTCTTCTTTGAAGAAAATGCAAACTCCATTGAAGTGGATAGAGGTGAGCTGGAATTTGTAAAAGGGTTTTGATCACATAGTTCATTTTTTTAAAAAAACATGTATTAACTGAAACATTAGAGACTATTGTAATAATCAAAAATTAAATGCATGACATTGTGGAGTGTAAAAAGAAAAGGAAATAAGCTAGATAAAATATGATGTAATCATCAAGCATTTTTTTCCATTGTAACATAGCAGTGCAACATTACAGACTTAAACAATATCATGAACATTGTTCCTATAAAAGAAAATCTATCCTAAGAAATGGCCATGTTTTAACTCCAGCAGGGTGTTACCTGATGCTGTCATGGCAGCATCCGTCTTGTCCATGCTGAAAATAAATCAGTGCATAAATGGAAAGTGCAATAAATGGCATAAAAGAGCATACACAGACATTTAAGTCAGTTGGTGAAGAATCTGGAGGGGTTCTGGAGATTAATGGCAGGGTAAACTTTCCATTTGGAAAACAGGTTATGCTAAATTAACTGGCACAGTACAGCAGGGGAGAGAAAGAGAAACTGCAGTATCATCGTTTCATTTCTTTTTCTGAAAGATGTACAAAAGCACATTTGAGAAGTAAACTAAATCAGATCAAAAGTAGTTCAGGTCAGCATTTACAATTTATATTAATGCATGGAAATATTGGTGAATGGTGTAATAGATCTCAATTCACCAATATTTTCCATGCATCAATATAGTCCATGGAAATCTTCCCACATTCATCATGGTTATATGTAATATTAAAAAGTTGTATATGTATGTGTGTGTGTGTGTGTGTGTGTGTGTGTGTGTATGTGTATGTGTATGTGTATGTGTATGTGTATGTGTATGTGTATATATTACTAGAGACTGTTAGGTTTCATTATTTAGATCTCTGGATATTGGTCATGTACTGTAGATCTTGTAAAAGTAGAAAAATGAACTTTAGTGGATCTATTCTATGACTCAATTTCCTTCTTGTTGTTGTTACATTCTGGAAACAAGACAACTAAAGAGAAACAAAATGAATCTTCTGTTGCCTCTGAGATATCTGGAGGTATAAATATAGTATCATTGCCTTTTGGATTGATTTATTCATCAACCTGAATAAATCAACTAACTAAATAAATAAATCATTAACATAATTAAATAATAATAATTAAGAAATCAACTAATATGGATAGGAATATGTAGATATCCATGGAATTTGAATATGGATATATCTCAAAATGTTTGGAAAGTAAGTTCCTCTCAGTTTAAGATGACTTGGTAATTCTTCTATGAAATCACTGTCTTCTCTCTTATAATATATTCATATCCACATTGCACCTATTTGTTATATGAGCCAAGAAGTCCCATCTTTTCTTCCTTTTGTCAGGAGGTGATTTGTAGGAAGAGATTTGTAGAGCAAGAATGTGCAGAATGTAAACATACAACAGTGACTAATGACTGAGTGTGAGAAATGGTAGGCAGGAAATCTGTTACAAGAGGGTGGGGAGATGTGGGAAGAGAAAGTTCTTGATTGAACAAAAAGAAGATGTAAGTTCTGGATCAGCCTCATGCACTACTCAGTAAGTTTCAAGTGTTGGTAATCAGTGGTATCCATAGGATCCTGATGCTTTCATCTAAATAACAAAAGTACCATTGTAGCATAAGCTCTGCCATTTTGGAGCATGCATGTGACATTGTGTTGCATTTTAAAAGGGGACAGACCTTGAGTTGTGATGCTGCAATACTGCTTTCATCAGGCTGATCCTCTTTCCGCATCCCATGGATGCTGCCGTTTGCAATGGCTGCTGTTCTTGAAATACAGATGAAGACGTGAAGATGATTTCCTAGCCAAGTAGTTCAAGCCTCTATGAACTTGTGCCTTGACCTTTGGAATAACACAGTAGCTATTTTGCAGGTGCTGCCAAGAAGTACTGACCCAACAATGCCAAAGGCAGATACTGTCCTGAGGTTGCAGATGAGTTTCACGACAGAGGTAAAAGCTTTATAGGGACAGATTTAGGTCTTCACAGTGGCATCTAGGTCATAGCAGGAGTGCGAAACCTGGCCATCTAGGGGGTGCTGAACTACAGTTCCCAGCTTTCTTCACCATTGTCCCCATTGGATGAGGCTTCTTTGAGTTGCAGGTCAGCAATATGTGGACAGATGTAGATACTCCACCCTGCTTTACATCAGTTATTCCTAAGATAACATTTACATACATTACTTTTACATACCAACATTTCCCCACCCCTTCTTTGAAAGTGTTGCATGTTACAGTCATACGTGAAGACATTACTCTACAACTCATCCTCATATCCCTCAGTCATAGCACAAACTTGATCAATAACCACTTTTTATGCTATGTTTTCATGATGTTACCTTCTTCTCATCCCCCCAGCCCACAGCTGAGGCAATTTCATGTCATCTTTAGCCACTCCAGTTTTCTCTCTCCTTCTATTCTTCTCTTGACAATTTTTTGCACTGGATATGATGCCTCATGCTTCCTCGAGGAAGCGGTTGTTAATGCAATCAGGGGTGAGATCTGCTCAGCGACTATTGGCTCAGTTCTCATGGCCAAGCTGCTATGAGAATGCACCCCCTTCCCAGCCATTTGCAAGATTGACTGGCTTCTGCAGAGGCCTCTGGCTGCGTAACGCCTGACCAACCCTTTCTTTAGTGCCTATCAAGGCTTATGTGGACTCCTTATAAATTGGGGTAAGTGCTTTCCAAAGAGGGATAGTGCTATGTTTACATTAAAAAACTTAACAAAACAAGAGAGGACAAATCCTGAGCCTGATTTAAATGAAGAAAGAAACTGGGTTTTGCCAGCAGTGTGTTGATGGTTTTGTCACCATGGGGAAGATGACAGATTTTCTACTCCTTCTACCAACAAGGGGTTTTGGGTGGCCCTACTTTTTTTCTCTTTTTACTATGTTAATGGGGAGAGTGTGCATACTGACTATTCCATTCCAGCTCCATGGCTATTTCTTTGTGCTGCTAGCCCTGAGGAGAGAACTGGACTCCTTGCCCTTCCACTGGAGCACTAGTCAAGAATGGAGCTTGCTCACTATCAGCCCCTCCCTCCTGCAACTGGGACCTGTTAGCCAGGTTGTTTTGGGACACAGCTTTAGTTTTCTGAAAAGTGGTAGACCCACATGTAGAAATAGCCTAATTGACAGGTCAACTGACCTCTTAGTTGGACAAGTGATCAGGTTGTTAAACATTCTGTTCTAAGCCCCTGCCTACACTCACCCAATCCCTACCCAACCCATATTAGGGAAAGTGATTGGTAGGAAAATGAGTCACCCAAAGAATGAGTAAAAGAGGGTCAGCTACAGAAATAATAATAATAATAATAATAATAATAATAATAATAATAATAATAATAATAATTTAAATGAGTGCAACCCAACTGCATAGAGAAGAATCCAAAGTCGTAGTACAGCTGACTATTTTTAAAAGTATTCTCTTCATATTAGACCCTGGTAGAAAAACAAATACACATCTTTTACTTAGCAGTCACTTACTAGCCAATCATTTTTCTTTTCTTTATCATTAGGCCTTTTTCAAGGGTGTGACTAGTCTTTTCTTTCATTATTTGGGGGTTGACCATGCTAAAACAATATAATTTTCGCAAGCCTTTATACTATTGCATTACTGGAAAAACTTAGGACCAGCACCCAGATATAATCAAAACCTAGGAATCTTTAGGGGTTGCAGGTGTCCTGCTAGGACAAAAATGAATTGTTTTTGGATACATAGAATGTTTGGATTAAACTTTTCAATGACACACACATCTGTGTGGAGCAATCTTCCAGACAGGAAGTACATTGCTCTGCCAGTGTAGAAAAGTATGAAGATATCCTTAAAGATGTAATGCAAGGACAGTTGCACATATTCCAGTTTAGGCTTGAAAGAAAGGCGGAGGTAAGGAAGAAACTCAAGATTGCACCTCCTTGATTCTTTTGGGTATAAGAAGGGGGCAGAGAGAAATTCCATCAGGCTTTCAAGATTCAGTTATTATACCCTGTAATAATAAAATAGAGTTTCAGTAGTCCTTGTGGAGTCTATTTCCAGATCTGACCTATCTCAAAGGGCTGACAGGTGAGAATAATATGTGGTCTACTTTGTTTCCCAGATTTGTTTTGTAATCAGGCCACCATAGATTCAGAGCTGATATTTTGGGAACAGTGCTAGCAAGGCTCGCTAGCACCAAGATGCAGTACTTCTACTTCCACTTCCACTTCCACTTCTTCTCCTCCTCCTCCTCCTCCTCCTCCTCCTCCTCCTCCTCCTCCTCCTCCTCCTCCTCCTCCTTTTAATCCATTTTGTACACGAACTGGAAGGCAAACTGTAGCAATGACCTTGCCAATATCCTTCCATGACAACGTATGTATATTTGTACATCTGTTGTGTGTGTGTTTATATTTTTATATATAGCTAAATTTGACAAGATGGATTCTTGCATTAATACACAATGGAAATATTCTTGCACAAACTCAAGCTGTCTTGTATTTTAAGTACTCATTTAATGACACATACATGGCTATTTTATATATTATCATATGTATATACATACAGTACATGCACATACCAGCTAACCAGATTGCCTGAAGCTGAGTTTGACCTAGATTGTCATTAACAAAGAATCTGACAAATAGCCCATTTCTGAACTGGAAACAAATCAACCAAATAAATAAATATCTTAGCAACATCACCTTCTCTAAATAGCTCGAGAGACAAAATGTGAGGTCTATATTTCCAAAGTGGAACAATCAAATTAACTTTCCCCCCCTCTCTTCCTGTTCTTTTGCTGTACCCATCTGTGTGTCATAATTGTATTACACATAATAGGACTGCAGTGTGCTTTGACTGTATAGCATTTCTGTTGGCTGCATATGAATATCTCAGATGCTAAAAGGTTCAAAGAAATATCCTTGGAAACTGGCTGCACTTATCAGCACGTTTTGTTAACAAATGTTATCCTTGTTAAAAGGAGAAAGGAGACAGCCTTCTAATCCTTTTGCTTTCCCTGCCAACCAACAATTGTTTCTACTGTCTGAAAAGCGCCGCCTAAAATGTCTGGTGACTTTTTATCCCCAGGCATTTATATTCTAATATGCCCATCTTCCCACAAAGAACTAGTTGTCATTTCACACAGACTCTGCCTGTTGAGAACTGCAGGGGAGTCTACCTGTTTGTTTAATTGAGGGATGAGGGAAGGCCAGGACTAAAAAGTGGTACTCTGAAACTAGGTGAAGTCTTTTGCCACTTTCAACCCCTAAAGCCAAATGTGAAAAAAACCCTCTCTAATAGGCACACCTAACCAACCCAAGCGCAGGCCATAATTAGGCTGACCATATTTCAGGATGGCAAAACAGGACGGAGTCTTATGTAATATTCCATATTCATGAAAAAGACAGGGGTCCCTGCTCCCTGGTTCGTGCGATTGGCTCCCGCCTGCAAACCCCCCCCCGGTCCGCGCAATTGACTCCCGTCTGCAAACCCCACCCCCGGTCTGCGCGATTGGCTCCCGCCTCCAAATCCCGCCCCCCCGGTCCACACTCCGGCTCGGATCCTCCTTCCGCACCATTCCCGCCGGGTTTGAAAAATGGGACAAAATTGAGATTTTTATGAAAATGATGGGACGGTTGAAAAATGCTTAAAAAACAGGACTGTCCTGTTCAAAACGGGATGTATGGTCAGCCTAGCCATAATGGCACTTTGACAGTCACTGGACACGGCCCTTCATCAATCAATCAAAATGTATTTATGGTCGAAGACCACACACCGTAAAAGACCAGCATACAATACAATAACTATGAAAGGAAATTTTAAAGTTGCAAGAAAATCCTAAAGCAGTTAGCAGCTAACAGTTAATAGCATGAGGGAGGAACCTGCCCTTCATGATTGTGTTGGCTTAGGCTGCAGAAGAGACTAGATATCTGACTTCTGCAGAGGCATCTGCTGGTCTAATTCAAGACTAGCACTTTCTGAAGTCTTCGTTGGACTCTTGTTTGAAAGAGTTCTAGTCCTGTGTTTAAAAACCAAGACTAGCCCTCTCTCTCTTTCAAAGTGGCTTCCAGACCTTCCTGTGGGGGCCTGCTCAAAAAGTGGTGCTGGGAGACTGCTTTCAACATCTAGGCCACTGAGCTATGGCCTTCCACAGAGTTCTAAATTGACTCCTGTTTTGTTTAACATCTATGTGAAAGAGCTTGCAGAGGTTATATGGAGCTTTGGAGTAGCAGGCCATCAGTATGCTGAGAATTGCTAAGATCTACAGCTCCCCACTTTCTAATTCCAGAGAAGCAGTCACAATCTTTGAATGCTGCCTAATCTCCATAATGGGATCTGACAAAGATCAGACCAGACAGAGGTGCTGTTGGTAAGAAGAAACGTAAACTCCGGAACTGAGGTAAAGGTGGTTTTGAAAGAGCAGTTTTTCCATTTGGGAATTATCCTTGACCCCCAGCTGCTTTGCAAGTGACAGTTCCGGTTAGAAGCAATTCTGAACAATTATAGCTAGTTTGCCAACTCTGACCCCTCCAGAGCTGTTACAACCCATTGTGATTACTGCAATCTACTTTACTTGGTCTTGCCAACCTAGCAATTCGAAAGCATGCAAATGCAAGTAGATGAATAGGTACCACTTCGGTGGGATGGTAACAGCGTTCCGCGTACGTCATGCCGGCCACATGACCGTGGAAGCGTCTTCGGACAGCGCTGGCTCTTTGGCTAACAAACGGAGATGAGCACCGGCCCCTGAAGTCGGACACGACTGTGCAGGGGAAACCTTTACCTTTTTTACTTTACTTGGGGCTATTCTTAAAAAGTGCCTCAAAATTGCAACTGGGGCAAAATGTAGCAGCCAGGCAACTGTGTACACATGATACAGGGATCATATGATGCCCATAGTAAAAGATCTTCACTGGATACCAAATGCCTACCAGACACATTTAAGGTGTTGGTGTTGACTTTTAAAGCCCTAAATGGTCTAGAGTCTGATTATATGTGTGAGCATTTCTCCTAAAAATCTTCCTGCTTACTCAGATCAGCAGGAAAGGCTCTTCTGAAGGTGCCCACATTGCTAGAACTTCAACAATCAAGTACATAGAAAAGAGTGTCCTACCATGTAGCTTCTGGGCTAGAGAAAGCATTCTCTAAAGCAGTGTTTCTCAACCTTGGCAACTTTAAGATGTCTGGACTTCAACAACCAGAATTTCCCAGCCAGCATGCTGGCTGGGGAATTCTGGGAGTTGAAGTCCAGACATCTTAAAGTTGCCAAGGTTGAGAAACACTGCTCTAAAGTGGCGCATTTGGCTCCTACTCTCCCAGTATTTAGACTAGTAAAAGTACACCTCTTTTACAAAGCATTTATCTGTTAATTATCTATATACGAAACATACAGATTTTATATGTATATGTATATGTAAATGTATAAGTATATAAAATCTGTATGTTTTATTGCTGTAAGCCACTCTGGGTATTACTTCCCCAGAAAGATGGGGAATAAATTAATTATGAAATATGATATTTGATTATTTTTTTTAAAATGGTGGCTCATATCGACACCAAGGCATTGAACTATTTCAGCATCACAAATGGCATGACACATATTAGCCAGAGAAGATTACTGAATTCATACATCCAACAACACCTTCATTATATTGCAAAATATAAGCTAGGAAGGAAAATAATTTTATTTTTACTTATTTAAAATATTCTGCAATTACTACACCATCAAATTGGACGTGCAGGCTGGAGAAAGAGAAAGAATTTGAGCTAACAAATGGGTAACCATAGCTGCATTTTTTTTCATTAAAATTATCAGTAGTGAACCCCCCTGAGGACATTTTTAAAGAAAAGGTTAGTAATGTAAACAAGCAAGATTCACACAGAGCATTTAGGTCACTGGAAATATGGAAGCATTCTTTTGGCCACTGGAGGGCTCTCATCTTTTTCAATTATTTGAGACAAGAAGGAGCATGCTTTACATTAACAAATAAATCAAAATAATCAGTATTTTAACAAAATATTCTTTCTTCTATGTAGATCTTTCCACTAGATAATTATTTCTTTAGAGCCATGTAACGAGATGTTCAAAACCTGTTGAAGAACCTGATAGGAAGAACATTTTTTTTCTGTTTTCAGCAATGTGTGTAGGAGCAGGTGGTAGGACCATCACATAGTAGTGATTCGGATGATGCTGGGCTCAAAATAGTATTTGGTGCTTTTCAATAGTCAGATCCTCTGTTTTCTGAAAGGGGGTTGGAAAATCAACCAGTTCAAATAGTATTTATATTTAAAAAATATAAAAAATAAATAAGCATAATTAATTAATTAAAAAAATAGAAAATTAAAAATTAAAAAAATAGGATTTATATTTATATTCAAATAGGAGAAAAATTGGGTCAAAAAGTTTCAGAGGAATAAAACATTTAAATAAAATAAAATAAAATAATAATAAAATAAAATAAAATAAAATAAATAAAATAAAATAAAATAAAATAAAATAAAATAAAATAAAATAAAATAAAATAAAATAAAATAAAATAAAATAAAATAATAAAATAAATAAAATAAAATTAATCAATTAAATTAAATTAAATTAAATTAAATTAAATTAAATTAAATTAAATTAAATTAAATTATTAAACTTTTAAACAAAAAAATGGGGGAGGGGGGAGGCTCGGAGTTATTGATAAGGTAGCTATCTCAGTTGGGCATCAGCATCTGGAAAGCACCATATAGAGCTGCCCTTGGTTTTACTGTTTCCCTCTTTTTCTATTTTCTTTCTTTTAGGACAATCTGACTGTTGAGATCAAGATCTTGTCCCTAACCACAGCACCTAATGGTCAAAAAGAGATGTGGAAGGCATTTCACTGGGGGCATATAGTGATACAATTAGTTCCTTTTAAATTCTGGACCCTAACCCTAACCCTAATTATCTCTGGACAGGCAGAGATTCTATACAGTAGGTGACATATATATTAGTGGAGTAACTTCAGATGATCTCAGAGGGGACCCATTTTAATTGTAATGTGTGTTGCTTTATTTACTTCAAAATATGATAAACAAGGTCTGCTGTGCTTGGCTGAGGCCTCTTGTTAATTTGGCTGCTCAAAGCTGGGATGTCTTGGACCCTAACCATGATGGCACTTCTGTTTGTATAGTGTTGCATTATTAATTGGACATAGTCACCAATGAATTTGATTCCCAGTCCTCACCTTCAGGATATTTGCATATGCTGGTCTCTCTCCCTATGTAACAAGGGGGCTTCGTACAATCTGCATGAATAACATTTTACTGTGTTCCATTCCTCAGTCTACATGCTATAGTTGAAACTATTTTAACAATATTCTGGAATGTTTTAAAGATGAGAACTGTGCCCTCCTCTCAAAAGGAAGAGTTCAAATACTATTGATAACTGACTTAGGTCTGACTGGTACCTGATTAATAACTGACTTTCACTTTGCACTTATGGAGATCATATCAGTTTGAATCAGGATTCAGAGAGACTGAAATCTGCAGGACCGCCTATCAGTGCTAAGACATCAAGACATGAGCCATGCATATATTTTCTTACCTTTGAATTATGTAGACAAACGACACAGGTCTTGTTCTCTTCTTACTTTTGTAGATGGAAGAGTAGTTGTAATCGTCTTCTTATCTTCTTATCTGCTGCTTTAATTGAAATTAGGGCCCTGGTATAAAGGAATCTGTGGGATGTCCTCATAATATCCAGATATGAAAAGCTTAGAGGAACTTGAACTTGAACTTGAGGACATTTGAACATTAAAACCACATGGTTTTACAACCCATGCTCTATCTAGCAATCACATTTAAATTAGACCAGTAAGGTCCTTTGTCACATACTATTCCAGCTCATTCTGTAAAGGTCAGGATATGCAAGCAGTTTAATTTGTCCAGGCTGTAACTGTAAATCCAGAAGGTTAAAGCTTTATGTGGTTCAGCACTCCAACTGAGTAACAAAAGTGTCTTAGAGCACACTGCTTATTATTACTTTAGAATTAAAGATTGTTATTGAAAGGAAAGCATGTTGGTCCCAGATGACAAGAAATACAAAGTAAGTGCCTGTCTTTTATTGGGTGAACTTTGACTGGCAGAAAATTAAGCATGTCATATCATGCTTAAGACACAGTGAAAAGCTGAAGGAATCAGTATGTTCAGGTAGATTCAGAATTAATATTCTGTCTGGTTTCATAAAATAATTCAAATGTCTTTACTACTGGGAAGCTTTCCTTTAATTTTTTTTTTAAATGATTAATTTTAGTTAGGCTTGCAAAGCAAATCTTACCACTGAATCCTATGCTGTTTATCAATCTTGAAGGCATTATTTATGCATCATGTTTTCTTCTGGAGCCCAAAGTTGACAGAATCTGAAGATACTGATGCAAAAGATGGCACTGCTAATGGTGCTTTGAGAAAATCCATAAGAATCACCACTTATAATATGATAATATCTGTCCACGCTACAAATGTAGATTGGTTTGTTCCCCCAAAGCATTGTGGGAAATGTAATTTGCTGAGCAGCCCAAGAACTCTTAAGAAATGAAGAAGTGATTTCATGCAGAAATTTGTGAATAAACCCATGAAACTAAGTGGGACAAGAATAAGTAGCCCACAAAGCCCCTCTCTGAAACTGAGCCAATTGATGGAAATTAGTAGTGCAGTTCCCCACCACTTTGAAATGGCAAATAAATGGAAACCTAACACAGGCTTTGCACTGGTTGACAACCCAGGAAAATCTTCAACCCCACCCCTGCAAAATGGAAATTAAACCAAAAATTTCAGCCATGCCCACATTCATGACATGAACATATCCATTAAAAAAGTAGTAGTAGTACTAGTAGCAGTAGTAACCATTTCACTAAAAAGTGTGGCTCTTTCCATCAAATCCTGGTTTGGGTGTGGGGTATGGACTTTCATCCAAAGATTGTTCAGCCACGGGGAAGCATGGGCTAAAAATTACCACCAGTCATTGGGTTTTGAATAATCCTGATACATGAGTCACAATTCAACATAAAAGGCAGGTGCATTTTTAAAAACCTATTAAGTCTAACAATATATAACTGCTGGGGAATACATTGGTTTGTGATTATGGTATGGTATGGTATGGTATGGTATGGTATGGTATGGTATGGTATGGTATGGTATGGTATGGTATGGTATGGTTCAGAAGGCAATTTGGTTTTTTTTCATGAGCTATTGGAAGAATGGGCTGTTTCATGGTCTTCCTAAAGTATTTTAAATTTACTTTGCCTCCAAGGGCTATGGAGAGCAAGGAGGTGGCCTTGTAATAATGTCATCAGTATTCTGAGTCATTCTGTCTCAGTTTTGGGGACTGGTGGAGGGAGAGTTAAGCAGACCAGAAGACTTTGCAACCAACTGTTAGCTCCAGTATGATTTTAGAAAGACAAATGCTCCCTTCCTGTATCATTTTTACTCAGAAGTAAATTCCATTATGTCTAGTACAGGTTGTTTGATAAAATTGCTTTACTGTGTGCAATACTGTGTATTAGTGCCAAAAATCAGTTTATTCTAATAAACACAAATGTGTACATGAGGTAAAAGTACACATAGAGTATACATATGAAAGAGCATGCAAAAATATGTAATAGTGGGAATTTTGTTTGGAAAATGTGCATATTGAGATACATGTGAGCAAAGGTGTTTAAAATAATAGACCTATACATGAATTTCTGTGCAAATGTATAGGGTTATGCAAATCTCTGAAGGTTCAAGCTGCTTCGCTAACCAGTGAAACTCCTTGTTTCACTGTATGAGTGAAACAACCACATATATATAAGCAACCAGTATAAGGTGAAGCAACCACACTGCCATGGGTTGCTCTGCTTCTCAGCCCCTTGTCCTTCACACTCAAGGGCGTTTTATGGTTGAGAAGAACTTCTCAGCACTGGCTGAAGAATGAGCAGTGTGGGTGGTTTCAGCAAATGTTGCAGATAATGCCCCAATACTTAATGGAGCCTCCCAGCCAGGGTTGCCCTCAGCAGGTTCATCCAGGCTGCCTGCAGGGCAATCCTATGGCTAAGTCCACCAAGGGTCTCTCAGGCTAGGTGCTCGCATGTGCTAAATCTTGCAGTATGCACTGAAACCACCTAGCCAGGAAGCTCTTCAGCTAGCCCTGGGGGCACACTGATGCTTTGATGAAGATAATCACATCACACCCAGAGTGCAGATCTCTGTCGAAGTGAATCTAAGTCACTTTGCAGAAGCCTAAAAACGTCTATGCTTTCTTGTTTTTGAAATCTGCAAGACCGAGAAACTAAATCAAACTTGGCAGAATCACCCATTTCAACAAACTGCCAGTGCTGTCACATGATGGATATTACACAATAGATTTCCTCTCCCGCAGTGTGAATTTGGTACAAGGTGGTAGGTATAGTGCAGGGGAAACACAAAGAAGCAAAGTTCAGAAACTTCTTAAAGAGCAGGAGTAGCAGGAGTAGGGATGTCACCTGCCAGAACACCACAGAATTTGATAAGCTGTACTTGTCCGTGTGTACAAAAGAGATAGCAAAGCTTTCAAGATTTGAGCATGACAAATCAGGCAATGAATGAGGAAAATCATCAAATACAGCCTGGATATTAGCAATTCAAATGGAATCCTTTCTATTATTAGTTACTTTTTAAAACAAAATAAGGATCACGTAACAGGTGCATGAAGCCTTTTCTAAAAGTGTGTTCTGTTGTATAACTGAACTCTTGGTAAGTGGTTTCAGCATAAGCATCAGAAGGAAGCATTGTTATAATCAGAGGAGCTTAGCACCAGGTAACTATGTACAGAATTGGGCTGTGCTCATGAATTGGATTTTATGCTAGAACTGTTTAGTATGTGATTTTGTGTGTCTGTGTGTATGCATATACAGTATATGCAGAATCCTGTTGAGTTACTACACATTTATTACCACATTACCGTATGCACATTTTCTAACTAGATTGAGTTGTCTGTGTTTGAGTGAACAAATTTTTTTTCTTCTCATGCCCAATGTGTCTGAAAACTCATAAGGCCTAAGGAAAAATGGATTTTTTCTCTTCAGTTCAAGGATTATTATCATCAGTAGTATGATATTTAATTGTATCCTTAGATTTAGAACACCAATGTCAAAAAAATACTCAGAATACCAAAGGCTGCATGTATATCTCTCTCTCTCTCAAAAAGTTATCTGTTCAAAGACTTCAAAGTAAGGTTTTTCTTTTTCTCTTCTTTTCTTTTAAATATATGTTATTGAAGTTTTACAAATGCTACACAATCAAAAGTGTTAGCCAAAAGGCAATTACTGAGTTCAAATACTACATTACTTGCAACATTTTCACACTAGCCAGCAGGACTATACGTTCCTCAAAAATGCTTTGGGTGTAATGTAGTAAGGGCACAGCGGAGGGATAGGTCTGATTAATTTTGATATACATGGATCAAATTTCATAAATTTCTATCATAGCATGTTGTGGTTGTTCTATTCAATTATGGTCTTAGACCATAATTCCATATTCTTCCATATTATTTTGGAAGAATTGCTTTAGATCTCATGTGAGGATAACACCTCTGCTATTTATTAAAACAGGCATGACTATCCTTTAGGATTTTGCACACACCTGAAAAATGCTGTCACCTTAATTAATCAAATCATTAAATAAATGTGCCTTTACTGTGACTTAATGGAGACTCATTTTTTTTCAAGGTCACACAAAAGGTTGGGGAAAAAGTGGGTCTGCTTTAATGAATAGCAGAGAGAAGCTGTTCTCATGTGATGTCTGAAGTACTTCTTTTGAATAATGTTTGAAAATGTACAATTCTACTAGCCAGTATAGTGTGGTTGTTAAGATACTGGATTGGGACCAGGAAGACTCAGCTTCAAGTCCACACTCAACAAAGAATTCACTGAGTGATTTTGATCCACTCTTTCTCGGCCCAACTACTGCAAGGGATGGTTTTGTGTGCAGATAAACAAAGCAATCACCATTTCCACCAGATGAAGCTCCCAAGAAGAAGCCAATACATACATGCAATGAAATAAATACTGTTGATCATGTTTTGTTTAATCCGAATGTATCAGCAGCATCTTCAAAAGAAGTAAAAAAATAAGACAATCAATGCCCAACCCCTTGTATATGCACATGACAGTGACACATGGACAAAAGGGGTGCAGCTTCAATCATGCAATGACAATCACCATCTTGACTGTTTTGACCTCAAAGATGTCCCTGTAGTGTATATTTCTAAGGCACTACCTAAATTGTGGCCATTATCTAAAGATCATCAAGTTTCCTGTCCATTTTGATTCATGAACAAATATTTTCTGTAACACCACGATCATATTTCACCAAATAACTAGTACAAACTTTGACGAAGACAGAGTTTTTCCCTTTACGCAGTATATTTATACCCATAGAAAGATGTATATATTAAGGAAAATGAGATGAAAATGTATTTACAGTCCCATGTTAACTTTTGTTGTTTTTGATAAACTCATAACCAGACAAGGAAAACAGTCAAGATGAAATGGGAAACTGAATGAAACTGAAATGTACAAATTTGCCTATGCCAGACCCAGGCTTATGAAAAAGAGCCTTTTCTCTAGTTTATGTTAATATTGTAAATTATTTCAACTCTATCTCATCTGCTTCCCAGGCATGTGACTAAACTTAGTCCATATTCTAATACTCATATGTTAAGGCATCATATAACATTGGCAATAGCACATCTTGGCAAATTTATGTAGTAACTTACATGTAGACTTTTTTTAGAGTACAATGTATTTATTGAACACAGATATGCAAAAAAGTATCGAATGATTTCTTTGACAATTAGCTTACACATTTTCAGTGGGAGCAGGACAGGGTTGAGCATGCTCATTTGCATTTATAGAGAGGAACATTTCGTTTCAAGAAGGAAAAAAAAGTTTGATTAACAAACCTACAGTTAGATGCCTAATGCAGGATGTATCAGTCACACCTTCCAGATGGAGAGCTGGTAATGTGGTTGATTAAGGCTGGATGGTGTTTAGGAATTCTGCTTGTGATTATACAGATCTGGCTACAATTGGCAATCAGAATGCCTAAAGAGAATGGTTTTAAAGAAGTTTTTGGTTAAGAAAGAACAAGAGAGAACATTTAATAAGAGATAGCAGAGAAGGGAATGTTTGGAGATGATCTTCTGGTGGTAAACCATGCCATGGCTTCATAGAAGTGATATACAGAGGTTTAGATTAGAAAAGATTTATGGTATGCCCAAAGAGGGAGCTAAAATTCTAGCATCAGGAATAAAAAAAGAAAGAAGTTATTAAATCAAAAATTGTCCGTGAGGACTCAATCCATTGCTTTCCTGAATTTATTTCAAAAAGAATATGTCCAAATTCACTAGAAAATAAAGATGTAGAATAAGGAGATTGCCAAGAGGGAAACTCAGTAAAAGCATAATCCCTGCCCTCACCCCAAACTCCACCCCCCATCCCCACCCACCAGCATATAATTATATTTTCTGCTGTTACTGGTTGCTAATTATTCATTTAATAAGTCAGTGTTTTCAGTCATATAATCTTGGTTGACTATCTATTGCCAAATTTTGTTTGTAAGCTACAGCCTTCTGTGTGAATACCCTAGACCAGGAAATTGGGTTAGCTGAATAAACATATGAAGGTGTCCAGTTCTAGATACATAAAAAGTATAAAAGGTAAAGGTTCCCCCCGCACATTTGTGCAGTCGTGTCCGACTCCAGGGGCCGGTGCTCATATCAGAGCCAGCGTTGTCCGAAGATGCTTCCACGGTCATGTGGCTGCATGACCGAAGTGGTACCTATTAATCTACTTGCATTTGCATGCTTTCAAATTTCTAGGTTGGCAAGAGCTGGAGCTAGTGCGGGAGCTCACTCCGCATGCAGGGCTAGGGATTCGAACCTCCGAACTTGCGATCTTCCGATCGACAAGCCTGGCGTCTTACCCGCTGAGCCACCATGCCCCACATAAAAAGTATAGGAGTCCTAATATTACATCATCCAGATTCCACTGTGCCACAAAAGCAGAAAGAATCTACTTCTAATGGCATCCACATAGCAGAACTGTGATTCTACCCAGAGAACACAAATTATCAAGTCAAGCCGCTTATTACAGGCCAAGACCACCCACTCATTATACCAGACATCAGATGCAGGGGAAAGAAAAAAAGAAAAAAGAAAAGAAAACCTTCCCAAGCCCCCAAAAATATAAAATTGAGGCTGAAAGTTCTGGATATTTAGTCATCAATCCCAACCCTATATTTGCCATCATTCTATGATGCCTCCAAATGAAAAGAATGCAACATCCTGTCTAATCACTATTTTTTTGTCCAAGTTCACATGCAGATGGGTTTTAAACCACTGCCCTTTCCAAGGGACAAAATGTGAAAAAAGAGGCTGGAGATCTGTTCTTTGCAATTGTGTTATGAGGCATCCATGCCAACTTACTCACAGCCTGCTTTCCAGACCTCAACCACAGATAATAAAGGCAACAAAGAAGAGACAATAGCAAAATTTCAGTAGGCTATGGTGAGGCCATTATGGTCATTACAGTCATAACATTATTATGCATCCAAAAAGTATGCACTTCCTCTCCCTAATTTGATTACTGTCACCCATAAAATAACAGCAGTGTGGCAGCTGATATGTATTTCTCCTATGCTGCCTGTCACAATGTGCCGGGAAGAAAGACAACCCGAGACATTTTGCTGCCTAATATAGACAGCCCTACTAGTACTTGTTATGATGCTAAAAATATAATAACAAATAATTTGGCTGTTTGGTATTTTTTCACGATCTGCAAAAACTGAACCATATGGTAGGTTGACCTTGATAATCATGAAGAATACAATGTTGGAGAAGTTGATGACCTAGAAGTAAGTTCCGTAGGCTTGCAAAGTTTCATCTTAACCTGCACTCATTCTCTGTGCTGTGTTCTGTATTCAGTTTTGCAGCATCTAAGCTAAATTCATTTCTTTTATTTACTGAAAGGCATGTTCTTCCTTGAAATGCTAAGATTTATAAATGTGTCCATTTCAGTTTGGCTCAGTTTCACATTGTGTTCTGAATGTAAGTTCATGTCAGCTTCTTTCTATACCACTGTGTGCATTCAGGAAAAC
The DNA here is from genome assembly GCA_023362775.1 of Charina bottae. NCBI lineage: Eukaryota > Metazoa > Chordata > Lepidosauria > Squamata > Charinaidae > Charina > Charina bottae. Next base: position 9,440,253 of record JALMGJ010000025.1, read on the forward strand.
ACGTTTGAAGATGGGTACATATTTTGTTCACATTATCTTCTAATTTATTCAGTTTGGTGTACATTTGTCCTAATGTGAGTGCTTTTTACAAGCTATCTACCACTAATTTAATGCATTTTGCATTTATATCACCTTAAATGCATTATTTTAAATTCTGAACTAAATCAATAAATTCTGAAAAGTGCAGGTTTGTTTTTAGAATATGGAAAAGGAAATCAATGTCTTTATGTGTGTGGGTTTTTAAAAAAAAAATAATCATGAGGGATTTTTTCCCCCAGCTGGCCAGGAGGAAGAACTATTATTCATTCCTTTCAGTTATTAAATAGATATACAACACTTTATGGGTACACGTAGAAAATTGATTTTACATTCATGAACATAATGGCACAATAGAGCCCTTTTTGGTAGTATATGTGTAATAATCCTTCCTAAAAAGCTTGCTTTGGATTCAGTATACGACTGTCTCATTTATATGGTTATCAATGTCCTCCAGTTCCGTCTGCCTTTGTTCTTGTGTCCCAGATTCCCCAACAATTATTACTAAGCCACATAATTTGCTCATCTAAAGTGTTGCTATAGAACCTGGATCATTCACATAATATTAATCAGTGGAAGCCCTCTGTGAACGGAGTTTAATGAATGGCAAACTTTTGGAATCCATTGATCCAATATTACATTTCACCAGTCCTTTTAAAGGAGCAATATTTCCTTTTTGGAATAATAGAAGCTAATGGGAGCTAATTTATGGACATTTAGTTGCAATAGGAGATCCTTAAGCCCGAGCCATTAAAAATTCTGTACAAGTCACTCCCTCTCATATTCCTCAAGGGGCACAAATGAAACACATTAGCTCATCATCACTAAGAGCATTGGAGGAGATATGATTCAGACAATCATCTTGATAGCTAATCAAGAGGAGTTGCTCAGCTGCTTGGGAGGTAGCACAGTTTGTGTTTGTTTTTCTCTCCCATTGTACCTGCTCAGTTTTTTTGTTGTTGTTCAGTCGTTTAGTCGTGTCCGACTCTTTGTGACCTCATGGACCATAGCACGCCAGGCCTTCCTGTCCTCCACTGTCTCCCAGAGTTTACTCAAATTCATGTTCATTACATCAGTGGTACTAACTAACCATCTCATCCTCTGCCATCCCCTTCTTCTTTTGCCTTCAGTCTTTCCCAGCATCAGGGTCTTTTCCAGTGAGTCCTCTCTTCGCATTAGGTGGCCAAAGTATTTGAGCTTCAGCTTCAGTATCTGTCCTTCCAATGAGCAGTCAAGGTTGATTTCCTTTAGGATTGACTGATTTGACCTCCTTGCAGTCCAAGGGACTCTCAAGAGTCTTCTCCAGCATCACAGCTCGAAAGCATCAATTATTTGGTGCTCAGCCTTCCTTATGGTCCAACTCTCACAGCCATACATTACTACTGGGAAAACCATAGCTTTAATTATACGGACCTTCATACAGACCTTGATTCTCTCATGCTTGATAAAGTGATCACAAAAGCCTTATTTCCATCCTTAGTATGATGGTTGACGCTTGCCCACAGCACAGTTGTCTCTCTTGACAGCTGTGCACTAAAAAACTGAGTGTATAAAAACAAATGCCCAGTGTTGTCATTGGACTGAAAGCCAATTTACCTTCTACAAAGAAGGATGCCTGAATATGTATATGAGACATGCACAGAGCTTCATTCTGGATATACCTCCAGTCACTCACTGTGTGACTAAATTGACCACTTGCTGAGCTCAGAGAGTATCAGCCAATGAGTACTCATTCCCCCTGCTTCAAACTAGCCAATTGTCAGTACTGGAGCTTCCTCTTCTATGTGAGTTTATTTCTCTTCCTTCACAAGAGAGGCAAGTATGTGTTTAGCACAAACACACACAACCCATGCATTTAGTACTATGTATTAGTGCACATTTGCTTGTTGGTTTGCAAAACACTCCTCCTGGAATATGTTAGCAAGTGCACTAAGAACCCTAAAAATCTCAGTCTTCTCAGAGCGCCAGATTAGCTTTAGAGGTGATGTTTTCCCAGCACGTTCTGTGAGTGATGCTTTGGTGCAAACTCACATGCCAGCAAAACTACATTCAAGAGCTTGTCCTGAGCTGGGCTAGGTAAAATACAAGCTGGGAGAAACACAGCAGGCAATTTTTTCCAATGGGAAAACAAATGCTCTTGAAAACTGAATAGTTCCACTGGGCTGTGAGTTTCATCCATTTCCCAGGGGTGGGGGGAGCTGGTTTTCCAAGAATTACCAGAAAGTAGAATTTTTAGAAGTTTGTAGTGTATCACCATTGGTTTTCAAAAAATATCAAGACAAAAAGAATCCATTTGTGGGAGAATTCAGAAACAACAGCATGGCCAAATATTTGTCTGATCTTCCATGGTCAGCATGTACAGAAAATATTACAAGACCGAGAGGGGGAAAAAGCTCTAATAGAACAAGCAAAATAAAAAAGAAGTCCACAAATCCCAATATATAAGAATCCCTATAAATTGCTGCCTCTAAAAGTTCAAACTCTTTGAAGAGTTGGAATCATAAATAGTATTATAAATTATACATATTAATGAAATGGATCTATTCATAATAAAACATCTTGTTTATTTTACTCATACCTATTTTTATGCTCATGAAATATTGGTTATGATAAGTGTAATGTTGATAGCAATGCAACATCGTTGTTATTCTTCCAATTTCAGAAAATAATTGTACTGTGCTTATAAGACCCACTCCATTTATCAAAGCAAAACCACAACTCAAGGGCCTGAAAATATGCATCATGCTAAGACTATTTTGTTTGTTTATCTTGGACCAATGAACTGGATCTTAAGATAATGAAAATGGGGCTGATGGATCTCATAGAACAAAGAGCCCTGCTATAATTTGTTTAGGTATCTCTTAGCTAAATTGATCACATTTTTTAAAAACTTAGGGCTTATACAAATGGGCCTTAATACCATCACATAGAAAACACAATCCAGTGAATGTCTCATCCATGCACATAAATGTATTTATACCACTGAATTAACCTTCTAAACCAGGTGCATTATGCATTAAAGAGCACTGGTGAATAAAAGGAAACTGTCACCCAGAGGTTCACGTATGATGTAAATGTACACTAAACACCCTCAGGAATATCCATTCTCTCTGTGCTGGTCACCTCTTTAATAATGTCATCTTCTGCCAACACATGATCAGTGCTCAACCATATGCTTCTGACTGATGACAATCATAATTTAGTACATATAAAATGTGATAAAGAAATAATAATTCCCCCCACCCGAAGTCAGGTAAGCTCCATCCCGGTTAATGTTCCAGAAGTCCCTCAAGACTCGGTTATGGCTCCAGACTTCAGGGTCCCAGGGAACCAGCAACATTTTAAGGTGTCTCACTTATTATGGTTGATATTGTGGTTGATATATTTACTCTCTCTATGCTTTGTGGTTTGTATACTCTAAATTTTATAATATTTTAATTTTTAATAATTGTTTATATTTTTATAAAGATTGTTTTTATAATGATTGTTTTTATATAGTGCTGTTTTATTTGATTGTTGTATGCCACCCAGAGCCACTTCTTGTGAGATGGGTGGCTATATAAATTTGATAAATAAATACATAAATAAATAAATGCCTAATAATGTAGTATAACATTATCTCACAGTCTTATCCAACCTGAAGGGCACTCAGTTGGGGAAAGCAGATTTACCATCTTTACCCCAAGCATTTGCAAACACACTGTAGGTGTTTGGTTGCATAATATAAGGAAACAATGCCACCATATGCTTGTGAACATATTAATGTACAGCAACAACTGTGCTGTTGGTTTTGCTCATCCATTCATGCCCCGTCATGATATGGGTAACCAGAAGTGAGAGGAATGTCCAGAGGCAGAACGTGATGAAGCTTTCAGTCAGTTCTTGCTATTCTTTTCCCCAATTGTTAGAGAAAAGTTGGATCTACTGTCACTTTCCATTGCTCTTTTATAAACAATAATAGGATGCTAAAAGGCATCTGCTCAGTGAGAAAATGGAGAACGTGGTTTGCAGAGCAATGAAGAAATGTTTCTTTACACAATATTATAAGAGTGTGAGCATTCATGGTGGGCCAGAACAAAGTCAGTCCAAACAGTAGGACATGTAACTATAGAGAAATGCAATGATAGTGTTATAAAATGCCTTAGGAACTGTTGTTACAGCTGAAAGACAGTATAGGAAGTTTTTATAAACAAACCAATAAAGGTGAGCTGTTCTGTATGAGCTTGGACTCCTACAGAATTGTCTTAGGTAAATCCTATAGTTTTGTAAATACTGTGATTTTTTTTCTGTTGGATAATTTGGAAGGTTTTTGTTTTTAGTATAAAGGATCATTGAAAAGGGAATGGTCAAACTTTAACAGAAAATAAAAGCTTCCAAGGAGACATTCATGATTCAGTTTTTTTAGGAAGTCCACTCTAAGTGACACATTATACAAGAATGCTACATGGATTTTCCCATCACACCTTAGCTTGCTAGGTTCTCCAAAAGGGCATTCCTGAAAGAGACTCAAGAAAAGGCTCGAACAAGTCAAGGAAATTAATGAAAAGTCATGTATTTTGCTTCTGCCCAATTTTCTCCAACTCAAGATAATTTGCCAAGTGCACTTATGTAGGTCTGGATTCAATCCATAATCCTCAAATTGATGCATAGCCATAATTTTCCCCAAATATAAGGTCTTCAGAGGTACGTACATCACTCCCAAATATTAAGTTTTTTAAAAAAATGATCGAGTGTAACAGGGTACATGCACATGAACACCTAGGATGTGTTAGGTTGGCTTCCTCCAGATTCCCCCCCTCAAAAAAAAAGGGGGGGTGTCTCTAAGCCCTTTTCCTACAATCCCACTTCTGGAGACATCCTGTATGGTCATGCTGCCACCAGCCACTTTTCTCCAAAGAAACCCTCTCTAGTACTGAATTATTCTGAAGGACATAGAATGGCAGTCTCTTTTCATGTTTTCCTTCTGTAGTTTAGCCAAGTGGTGAGATTATGCTAAAGGTTAGATTTATTTCAAAATGAGGACAACTGAATCAGTAAGAAGTCCATCTTTACTATGTATGCCAAGGTTAAGGAAGTAGAGTGGAAAGGGGAGAAAAAGAAAGAAAATATGAAAATAACTTCCTTGATGTCCCTAGGGTCTATAAGACAATCACAATGACTTCTGAAGGGATTATCTCAGTCTCTGCTCCCTCAGTCAGGAATACATGGGCACAGACACAAACATACTGTACATGCAGAACAAAAGCAGAAGAAATACCCCATAGCTCAAATCATTTCCCACAAAATAAAAATTCAGTTCTAACCCACATGGATTTTACCCTACACCCTAGATCACTATTTTCTGGATCTCCAGCCCAGCTACTGAGTTGCGGCTTCTACTTTCCTGACTTTGAGTCATCCTTGGGGAGAGATGCCCCTACTCCTCCAATGATAGATAACATGAATCTGTCTCTCTCTTCTTTTTAAAAGTTTCTCTCTAAAGGAAACCTTCCACTTCTGATTGGCTGCTCCTGAATTTCCGGGGCTTTGATTATTTCTCTGTCAACTACCTGGATTGACAGATTAGGTTTGATTTATTAAACCTTGTTTGATTGATCAGCTTTCTTGATGTAGTGAATGAGGAGAAATCTCATCTACACTACTGTACATCAAGAAAAAAAATCTGCCGTATTTGGGTGAATGAAAGGAAACAATATTGAAAGACTGTATTCACTGAATCAGAGATTAGAGATTAGTGAGGGAAAGAGAGAAAAAGGTGGGTACAACAATAGATTATCTTCCCTTGTATTGCTTTATAAAACTAAATAAAACTAAAGTCAGCTTTGATTCTAGCCCAATTCCAGGTGACCTGGAATTGAACATATCCCTGTAGTTTTCTTGATAATGGTACCGAGGTGATTTGCTACTGACTACTTCTGGGATTTTTTTTCACTTCCTAATCTAGCCTACAGCTCCTGGTACTTCCTGTTAGTCTCCCATTCAACTACTAAGGAGGCCTGGCCCTGCTTAGGTCTCTGAGATCAGTCTGAATTAGCTAGGTGCTGCCACCCTCCAGGACATATGCACTGTATTAAGCATCTACTTATAGGTCATTTTTAGAGGGCTGAAAATAATAAGAAAGAGGCTATATATGTGAGAAATTCATACACATTAGAAGGGTGGGTTAGAACTGAGAAATGAGAAAACAGTTCTACATATACTGTATACTGTTTCATATCTACATATATACTGTCTCATTATCACCTTTGATTAGCCAGTTTTTACAGACTCTAGAGTTCATTGCTTTATACCTACTTTACATATTAAATTGTACCATTGTGTTTCATGACAAAAAGGGGATCCTTCCCCGCCTGTCTTGCTTTGTGTGAAAAATGATACGTTGTTGGAAGACCTTCAAGCTTCTACACAGTTTGTATAGAAGCTAAAATAAGAAGCCCTTATTATTACAACCATAACTCATATGAAATAAACAGGTCAGTGCGCTGACATTTGAGAAAAATATTGCTGCAAAATCACTACAAGCAAATGGATATTAAATATGCATAGAAGAAATATGATCAACTTTGTTAACATCCTAGAGAAAATGAATAATAGCCATCGGAAAGGCATGCAACCAAGATAACACTGCTGGTTGAAGTTTCAGATTATTTACTTTTAGCCTTGTTCTAAATCTAACTGTTCCACATAAAGAAAGTATGCATTGGCTTACTGTTAGATCCATTAACACACTGTGACATTACTCTTGTTTTATTCCAATGTACACAGAAAAATCTTGACCAGCATACATTAAACATCATTATATCTTTTAGTATCCTTTGACATAGAGCTACTGAGGTCATGACTTGACAATACAGGCTGGATGCATATTAGTCCTGCTCAACCTGATGCTCTCGTGATGTGGTTGCCACAAAAGCGTGGAATTATGGGAGATAAATTCCCACACATCTCAAGGATGCCAGCTTGAGGAAGGTTGGTTTAACATAAACACTGATAACCAGGCCATTTTAGCCCATTGGCTTTCATATACTTACCTAATATTGCTGAGTCAATTGAAACTGACTCTACTTAAACTAATGATCTTCCATATGTGTTTGCATAGTGACCTATCTGTTGGATTGTGGCCATGATTTTTTTAGTGGGTCAGTCCCATGGTGTCTGAATAACTCACAAATATGTTTTCAGTTGAAATATCGGACTCCTATCACTCTTATTCTGCCATTTAGATGACAAGTTATGGAAAGTAGTAAACAAATCTGAAAGAAACTGACAGATTCACAGGCCATCTGCAGTTTGTCAACTAGAAGTAGAATATGGGGACTAGGCCTATAACTTAGAAACTTTTTTATTTGGAAGGGTCCACTGCTCACTGACAAAACACAGAGCCCAAGTTCAGTCAGGAAAGCAATGCTCAGAAACACTTCTTTCTGAGATCATGAACAGCTACTACCTGTTGCAATTAAGAGTTCTGGGCTGGGAGGAAAAATAGTATAATATAATTTTAGATGCTGGATTTAATAGTCACGGAAGGGAGGAGACGTTCTGAACGGTGATGTGGATTATTTTACTGATTTCAGGCAAGCCCCCAATGTCTCCAAAGACAAAATTTCTCTTCAGTTAAAAAAAAAATGAAGAAAAAGACAGTGTTTATAGTTTTTCCTTCCAGCTCATTTTGAGCCAATGAACTTTCCCATGAAATCTTGCCCCAATTGTGATATTGTACATTATATACTCACTTTTTTTTAATCCATTCAATCGTGTCCGATTCTTGGAGATTGCTGGACAAGTCCCTTCATTACATATTATTAAATCATAATCACTAAATCAAATGCCCAAATTTAGAGGCAGCATGTTTTGGATAATACAATGTATGTAGAAGAACAGTGAATAATCAGCACTCTTATTTTGTATTTACAAACTTCCAAGGTTCATTTACCGAAGAACTGTGGGAGAGGATCCGTAGTCAGACTGAGAGGGACAATTCTTGTGTTCTTATGGTAACTGCATTTTACCATTTCTCAAACAAAATATATTTCCAAGCAGTAGAAAGTCTATTAGGCAATGAATTCTTTCCATAAGACCATTTTTAGCTATTTAGGGATGAGATGACACTGGCAAATGAAACATTTCAAAGCCTAACAAAAAGAGAATTGTCCAGACTACAAAACCATGTTGAGCCTGTGATTCAAGCGGTCCGAGTCTCTGGACCAAAGAACAGATTTGCTTCAGGTTGTCCATTGACCAATAATCAATAGGGCTGAAATCCTTGGCATCCACAGAGTCAGCAAGCAACCTACTGCTCACGTTCTACTCTGTGGCTCTTGATCTGGCAAACAATGAAGCTAGTAATGATGTGAAAGATTTCAAAGGCTCTCTCTTGATTTGTCCTCTATCTGACTTGATTGCTTTGGAGGCAGTGTAATCTTCTTAAGAGTGCAGTTCCCACAGGACGCTGAGCAGCCAGTCATTGGGCTGTGAACAAGGTAAGAATGATGTCAAGGATCAAGGATCACCCACTTAATAGCTGTACACTTGGAGTCTGCTAACATTTTCTCAACCGAAGAACAAATTGCAAATTTTGGTGGACATGTTTTTGTTTTCTTTTTTTAGTGGATTCATTGGCATTTTATCTACATAAGGACATCTCCACCTGTCTGGTCATTAAGATTTCAAATTAACCAATTCTAAGAAAAATGAAGCACATTAGACAGGCATTTTAAGAAGGGAGAAAACATGTAAGATAGCAATTACACTTTGAGAGATATTCTGAGTAGTGTAAAAGCAATTTAAATGGCTCAGAAGATAGATTTGTTTCAAAAGTAATGAAATCTAGAATGCAAAACCTTAGCTTTCCAATTTAAAAAACACTGAGATTCCATAACTACTTTCCCCTACTACATGCCATTTGAGGTTTTACAGTTTTCTCTGAAAAGTTCTGTCCCACAGTCCAAATAATTGTACAGCTCTCCTGCCTTTGTGGCAGACTTCTGTTTTACTGTTGTTTTTCTTTTGAAAAGAGCCCATTTACACCACAAGACAAGCCGCTTTCAGAAAGGCCTATCTACCATTAGCTGCGTGTGATTTTTATTTCTGGAAGAAGCATAGGTTCACTCTGAAAGGAAAAATGACTGTTCATTAAAGAAATGAAGAAAAAGGCCATGTTTATATTTCTTCTTTTTTAAACTCCCACATCTGTTCAGTTCTGGGATAATTCTTATTCCTGTTATAGCAGGAATAAGGGAGATAAACCTACCTTCCTGCTTTATTCTTAATGACACTTCCCTTTCTATGGCTGCAGTTTATTTAAGTAAAACCACCAATATAGCTACCTAATGTGACACAGTAGTTACAGAGTCTGAGACTTGGACCAGGACGACCCTTAACTATGGAGACTCACTGGGTGACTTTCTAAGCCCTACCTACCTCAGAGGAAAAAAGCATTAACTATACCATGTTGAGCTTCTAAAAGAGAGCCAGGAGATAAATCAAACAAAGAAATAAGTCTAGCTTGGCTCGGAGTTTGAGAAAATGGCATAGGGGGAGAAGCTGAGCCACTTTCCTTACTACTTCCTCAAGAAAGTCAAAAGTGTTCCCACGCTTGCTTTTGCTTCTTTGTTTATAAACAGGTCCAGTCATAAATCTCCTACATCTGATTTCTTTCTCATTGTGCAGCATTGGAAAAAGTTGAGCTCAGAATTTGAGTAACCAGGAATAAAATGAAGTCAGTAGAGAAGTGAGTTTTAAAAGTCTACTGTACCAAGTTTGCTGATGGGTAATATAATATTTGTCTATGTACATGGAACACCTTACCACCTGACAACAGATTGGCCCAACCCTGCCACCGTTCCTGAAGGCACTGAAGACCTGGCTGTTTCCCCAGGCATGGGGGTCAGGAAGTTAGTGGTACTTGGGTGGTTTGATGTTAGTTTGTATTTTTTTCTTCTTGGCTGCTGTTTCTTTTGGGGATTGTATGTCGGATGTTTTGACCTTTATTTATATTGTGTGGTTCTTGTTGTCTTTTTAATAAACTTTGTTCACCACCCAGTGGACATGTTCCAGGTCCCCTGCCTTAAATGTTTCCATCTGATGGGCAACATTTGATGAGCATCTGATGTGACCTTGGAGGTGTACCTTCTCGGTGGCTGCCCCAACCCTTTGGAATTGCCTCCCACCGAGATTTGAGGAATCCCTACCCTTTTAGCCTAGCATTGGGCTTGGATGGGGATTGAGTCAGGAGGCCCTTTGGTCTGGTGCCTGGTGGGAAGGGTTTTTATCAAAAGCTGTGAGCCACCTAGGATCATTATATGAGATAGGTGGCCATATAGGTTCTTCAAACAAATTAATAAATAAAATTATAAATACTATTCACCTTAGAACTTGAAGAAGGTCCCATTCATGTTTACAGTACAGTGGGGTTCATCAGTCACAGGCTTACAGCCAATCAACACCTCTTAAAATGTCAAGGAAGGGAAGATGATGCTGAAACCTGGTGTTTCAACTGTGTTGCGGTACGTGAAAAACACCCACTTGGAATACTTGGTACTGTTAACACGGCAAATGCAATTTCCACCCTTCCAGAATGTCTTTGAAGTTCCTGCGAAATAGCACTTTCATGGCAAGTAAACAATTTTGTATAATTAAAAATGAGGCTAATCACATATATGGCAAAAGTCCTTCCTAAAGACTAACTCCTCTTTGGATAGGATAGGATATAGAAGTCATCACATCCACATTCTGGCCTAGGAACATAGCAGACTTGCTCTGAAAAAAAAACCCCAAAATGCATGGTCTGAAGCATCCTTCCCTTTCCAGAGGCATTATTTGGGTGAAAGGGAAAAAAAAGATGGCTTCTTATACAAGATTTGTTATTCTCACCTGCTTGTCCCAAAAATAACAATATCCTCACTACATTTTCATGGGAGATCTTGAAAAGGTGAGAGGGGACATTTTGTTCCACCTAAAAATGTTTCCATCCAGACATTATTCTGTCAGTTCATGCATCCTTTATTTAATCTATCACAATTTCATATGTTAACCTTTTGTGATTAATCCTCCTCCCTGCCTAACCTAGACAGAACTTGGTATTTGCCTTTCAACATTCCCTTTTAACCTGCCTTTTTAAATGTGTTAGTGTATATTAAAGTTAATACATTTTATTGCAAGATTTACTAACTACTGATGCTCTCAAAGCAATCATTTTGGGAAGGTCATCCAGTATACCAAATGATTTACATCCAATGATTTACTACTTGGATGATGGGAAATATGCCTAAAAATAAACATTTGTGACACTGTAGGGTGGAAAGGGAATCCTCAAAGCCATCCTCTTCATGTAAATGACTTGTGACATTGTGTTCTCCTATTGGGAGGCCATTTCATGTAGAGCATTTACAGACAACTGCTAAAAGAAACAGCCCCGAAGACCAGCTATGACTTAGAGCACTTTAGTGTGTCGCAACACACATTTTAATGTGTCGCAAAACAACCCGGAAGCGGTGGCGGGGGCATGCACGGCGGTGGCATGGGGGCGCGCGTGGCGGCGGTGGTATGTATGGCGGTGGCAGCGACGATGGCAGTGGCGCACCATCAGCGCTTCCGCGTTTTAGCGAGGCCGCCGCCATGCACGCTCCTGCTGCCGTGCACGCCCTCGCCACCGCGTGCACCCCCACGCCGCCGCCGCTGCCACTGTTGGTGTGTCGCCAACGGCGGCAGTTTGGAAAGCACTGACTTAGAGAGATTCTTACTAGAGAAGCATGATATGCATTTAACATTTTATTTGTGTAAATCCCTGTAATGGACAGCAATCTAATTGCATGCTTACAGGAAAGAGCAAAAATTTATTTGATTTTTTTTTTTTTTTTTGGTATCTGTGTACTACTGCAATTCTCAAACACACTGTTTTGAAAGAGGGTATGGTCAATACAAATACAATATATGGAAGCTAAAAGGTGATATGACAGCAAATTTCCTCAAAGAGCTCACTAAGGTGGCATGTAAAACAGTAATGGGCCATTAGGCTGTTTTATAAGTGAAATTAAGGCCCTGCACACAATTCATGAGTCACCGTGTCTGGCTTTCCCACATTGCATTGAGATGTTTAACAGTGGTATTCCTGGTCAAGTAGATTGATGATTATTGGGAGTCATGTAATGCTGTACCTCAAGTATAAATATTTAAGACATTTGTGAAATCTTATTGATACAACCATGGTCCACAAACACCCTAGAAACACATTAATCCCATATTCTCATAGGAACTAATGTAGATAATCCTTTGAGATGGGGAAAAATATCCTGAAATGAAAACCAGGAAGATTTGAAAATCTTCTACAATGATTTGTTGAACAGAAAACAAACCAAGAGGTTTAAAAGTTCACCTTTCCCTTGAAGTAGGCTTTTGTATGGCCCTGACAATCTTCACAGTGTGTTTAGAGTCTTTCTCCAGAACCATATTGATGAATAATGTATTACCTACTCTGAAGCAGATTTGGAACCAACTCTGCCCATTAAAGATAATAAAGCAAAATTCTGGAAATACACGCACACATTTATGATCAAAGATCAAACACAAATTTGTAAAATATTGTTAGTTTAATTGATGGCATTTGGTTGATAACAGGGAACCCTTATCACAGGGAGAAAACAATTAACAAAATGTAAGAAGAGTCATACTAGATCAAGCCATATGCCCATTTAGTTCAGCATTCTTTGTCACATTGTGGCCAACTGGATGGATTTGAGAGGCTCACGAGCTGGGACTGGAGGGCATGCTGTCTATAATTCTGAAGATAGGAAGCAGCCATCAATATTATTAGCGAATGATAGTCTGGATTTTCATGAAGCTACCCAGATCCTTTCTAAGCCATCCAAATTGCCTGTCATTAACATAACTGCTAGCAGCAAATTCCAGAAGTTTCAATAGGTGACTTTAAGTTCTTACACTGAGCGAAAGAGGGTATATGATTTTATATATCTCTATCATGTCTTTTCCTACCATCCTTCATTCTAAGCTAAAGAGTCCCAACTGCTGTGGTGTTTCATCACAGGGAAGCTGCTCCAGCACCAGCACACACACCCCAAAAATAATTGAGATTGCCCCTTTTTGGTACCTTTTCTAGCATCTGTCTGTCTGTCTGTCTGTCTGTCTGTCTGTCTGTCTGTCTGTCTGTCTGTCTGTCTATCTATCTATCTATCTATCTATCTATCTATCTATCTATCTATCTACAGTATCTATCTATCTATCTATCTATCTATCTATCTATCTATCTATCTATCTATCTATCTATCTATCTATCTACAGTATCTATCTACAGTATCTATCTATCTATCTATCTATCTATCTATCTATCTATCTATCTATCTATCTTCTCACCCCTATGGGTGGTATGTGTCTTCCTCAACTTTAACAAGTGAAACAAATGAGCAAATATAAAAGCTGCTTATATAAAAGATGGTGGCTTCCCTGGAAGCTTGGTCCTACAGGGATTCTCTGCACAATGCAGAGTTCACAGTGGTAAAGCATACAAGCAGAGGCTGGCTTGGTCAGCTCAACTTAGGACTCTTAACATCTAAGTGTGCATTCTTATGGATAAAGGAAGCTCTTTGGCAGCAGATCCATTCTTTCTCATTGACTTCTCTTTTAGTATGCAGAGATTGCATCCAGGGGGATGAACTTCTGAAATGAAATACAGATTCCACTAATGAACCCATCACTGCTCTAGGAACCTATCACATTTCTTTCAACTCAAACGTTAGTATTGGCTAGAGTTCCTAGTTAGACAATCTGTTTTATACATGATGAGATAGATTAGAGATAGAGATAGAGATAGAGATAGAGATAGAGATAGAGATAGAGATAGAGATAGAGATAGAGAGAGAGAGAGAGAGAGAGAGAGAGAGAGAGAGAGAGAGATTCCCTTCTCACCCCTATGGATGGTATGTGTCTTCCTCCACCTTGGAGTTTGAGGGTTCTGCGCAGCATCTTAGCTGTTCCTAGCATTGCACTCTTCTGGACAGAGAGCTCTGATGTTGCTCCTGGGATCTGTTGGAGCCACTCTCCCAGCTTAGGAGTCACAGCCCCGAGTGCTCCTACCACCACTGGGACCACTTTGGCCTTCACTTTCCACATCCTCTCTATGTATTAATTACAGCAACCAGAATGGTATACTTCAAATGTGTTTTCACTATAAAGCAGGTCTATTTTCAGTTCCCTTCTTAAATATTCCTTCCATAGAATCTCCTTTTTAAAAGCAGATGCACACTGGATTGACATTTTCACTGAGCTGTCCACTGTGACTCCAAGAACCCTTTCCTTATTATTCACTACCAGCTCAAACCTCATTAAGGTATTGAAGTGTGTTCCTGCTACTTAAATGGAGAAGGTTGTTGTTGTTAAACAGAGAGCTGACTTTGAACTTAACCTTGACAATAGACTTACATATTTTCTTCACTTCCTTTTCTGCTTCTTAATTGTTTCATTATTAAAAAGTAAAGGTAAATTTGTGCAGTCGTGTCCGACTCTAGGGGCCGGTGCTCATCTCCATTTGTTAGCCGAAGAGCCAGCGTTGTCCAAAGTCTCTTCCACGGTCATGTGGCTGCATGACGTGCGCGGAACGCTGTTACCATCCCACAGAAGTGGTACCTATTAATCTACTTGCATTTGCATGCTTTCAAAAAAGAGCTGGAGCTAGTGCAGGAGGTCACTCCATCACACGGGGCTAGGGATTCGAACCTCCAAACTTGCAATCTTCCGATCGACAAGCCTGGTGTCTTACCCGCTGAGCCACTATGCCTCACTTATTATTAATTATTAATTATTTATTAATTATTAGTATATTTATAATTCTTGTTGATTCAGGTATCAGCTTTGCTGTTTATATAGAACAGGAAAATGCATGGATATCATTGGATGATGTAGTGGCTGAAAGGTACCCTGAAAATCTGCAGAGCTGGACTGTCATTAAGATGACTAAGAAAGTGGTTAAGACTAATTAACTACTAAGAGTCACTGAGAGTCAGGTGGCATATAAATAATAATAATAATAATAATAATAATAATAATAATTATTATTATTATTATTATTATTATTATCAGAATCATTCCCCACAACTGAAGGAAGTAAAGCAGTAAAGCAGTAAAGGAATCAAATTAAAACTCATCAAAGTAAAAATATCAAATATCCATAAAAGTCAAATTAACAATAACAAACAACAACAACAAAAGAGCCATTCAAAAGCTACAATTTGGCTCCCCACAGTGAGATTTAGACATTATCAACGTCTTTTTAAAGCTAAACAGTGATGGAGCTATCCAGACGTCAGCAGGCAGCCTGCTCCATAACAGTGGGAGTGGGCAATCCCCAAAAGTCCTATCTTCAGATTCCCATTTCTGTTGCTTCACAAGGAAGGAGTATGCAAAACATTCCCTCCAAGGAAAGTGAACAAGGTAAGCAGATTCATCTTGGAGAAGATGTTCCTGAAAGTAATGGGAAGTCACATAGAACTTATAGGTTAACATCAGCACTTTGAATTGTACTCAGAAATATACTTGCAACCAACACTACACCTGCAAAACAAGTATTACATTATTGGCTCTTTCCAACCAGCAAGCAGGCAGACATCCTATACCAACTGCAATTTCTGGGTAGACTTCAGAAGACAAACTCAAGTATCAAATATTGCAATATTCTAACCTTAAGATGATGAGGGCATGATTCACTGTTGATAGGATTTTCTACTTCAAAAAGAATACAACTGGTGCACCAGCTATAACCTAGTAAAATGTCTCCTAACTTCAGCCTACATCTGTTGATCAAGCAGGAGCCATGAGTCTAGAAGACTCCATGGTTATGGCCCCATCCAGAACAAACATAGGTGGCAGAATAAAAGCTGATGGTTCCTTAACAGAGAGCCAATATATCTTGCTGTGATTCAGTTTCAATTTGTTTTGTCTCATCCTATTTTCAAACACTGGATAAGCTTCAGTGCATCTCCAGCTGAGTCCAGAATAAAGATGTATAATGGGGTATGGATCCAGCCCACAAGTGGAAGAGCCCACTGCTATGGAGTACTCTGTCCACTTTCTCAGACCCCACAAACAAAAATGTCCCAGAAATATTCAGCTCTTAAAAAAAATAGTTTTGGAAATCACATGTTGAATTTTTCTCCCAGGTGAGCATTTTTCTTTTACAAAAAACAAACTTTTATGTGACATCCTTATTTGGGCTGTATCTTTGGTTCTTTTCCATTCTCAGATTGTGCCAATCATCTAATTAGTCTGCCCAAATTAGTACTTTGAAAGACCAGTAGGATATCTCTGAGGCCTGTAGGCTAGATGGGGAGTAGTGGTGGATGGGAATAACATTCTGGAAGAAGGCAATGGTAAACAACTTCCATACTGTTGCTTGAAAAGTTACATGGATGTGTCCATCTAATCATCAGGAGCTGGGCTCAACTCCAGGGCATCTTTATGTCTTTCATCATGATAGACAGACAGACAGACAGACAGACAGACAGACAGACAGACAGACAGACAGACAGACACTTCCTTTTTGCACTGAAGATGTTGCCTAGCCTGGCAATGAAACGTCTGCAAGAAAACAACAAGGCTCAGAGAGCACCACAGACTCCATAGATAGATAGATAGATGATAGATAGATAGATGATAGATAGATAGATAGATAGATAGATAGATAGATAGATAGATAGATAGATTCTATTAAAAATATGCCTAAGGCAATGGCAAAATTAAAAACATTTCAGAAATAAACAAAATGAGCAACACAGAGAACTGTCTTGTTATATTTCATTGATAATAAAACCAAGCTGTTTTAAGAAACATATGAAGAATAATGAATGCACTGACCTAATGCTGAATATAAAGCATAAGTATGGACTGTATCCATATTTGCCCTAAGAATCAGGAGAAACAATAATGAAAATAGAATTCAAAATTTTGTGGCTGAGTCTTATTGTCAGGGAATCTGAACATAGTTTTTTTTTTTTGTCATTTGTACTGTTACTTTGTCATCCTTCAAGTGATGGAATCTGATGAGTCTGGGACAGCTCTAGGAAACAAAACAACAAGGGGTCAGAAGATAGAGTCAAATGTCATAAGCAACAGGAAACATTTTGTGCAGTCTACAATTATCACCATACAAATAAAATAAGTAAATAAGAATATTCTCCTGACCCATACTAATGATCCAGTCAAGTAGCTAACACAAAGTCTTTCTTCCATCCATATTCAGCCCTTGTCTTAGAATCACCTGTAGGGGTTGAGTGGAGAATGATGGGAAGGAGAAGGCTCCCAGAGATAAGGGAACAGTGACACTGATGTTTGAAGAGAGATGAGAATCAGTTAGCAACCTGCAACCCACACTGTCTCATCGATGTCTCCAAACTCCAAGGGCTCTTAGAATACTCAGTGGCAGGTTGTTGGAACAGAAAAACTTTGGATCTTGTTCTAGTTTCCTGGTGAGGCACTCAAGTCTCAAAGTCTTATAAGGGGGACCACCATCAGGATTTTGTACTTCCTCAAAACTGCATTGTAGCATTTTATGTGGACTCAGGGTCTGCTATTTATTTCCATATATATGGAAATAAATATTCAGATCTAAAAAAAAATAGTTTTGGGAATCACATGTTGAATTCGGGGGGGGGGGGAATTCAACATGTGATTCCCAAAAGGTGAGCATTTAAAAAAAAAACTTTTATTTGACATCCTTATTTGGGCAGTATCTTTGGTTCTTTTCCATTCTCAGATTGCACTGATACTATGACTGCATATTATGGATCCATGGTATTAGAAATAGTCACCATCTTACACGGAGAGGCATTTTCACAGACCATTCTACCACAGAGAAAGGCATTACTAGGAAACTTGTGGTTTCAGTGGCTTTGATGTCACTCTAGCCTCTATCAGTGAAAAACTGTCCTGATGTCACCAAGGGGCTAGGCAGGTAAATCTCTGATTGCCATTAGAGTCACTGTGCTCACTGTAGAAAGAGAGAGAGCCAACAGAAGGAGCAGTGGTAATTGTGGAAACCGAAGGGAAAAATCAAGGTAAAGTGCGAAGCATAGAATGTTAGGACTGGTCCAGAATACTAAGAAGTAGTGGAAAAGTTCAAAAGAAGGAGTCCAAGAAGGAAAGGTATTTTGGGAGGGAGGGGGCAAGAATGTGCCAAGAGGACAAATAAGGAATGTTGAAGCTCAACTATAAATTTGAAATAATCAATAATGCTTATTGGCTGTAGGATTTGAGTTTTCACTCCCTGCATCTTTGGTTTTCTTCGTAAGTATATCCTTCAGTGCTTTGCAAGAAATTTTAAGTTGCTGCTAACTGTTTTTAAATGCTTTAAGGAAGGTACAGTATCACAAAACAAAACAAAACAAAAAAAACCCCAAAGGAATAATATTTTCAGCTACACTAAAGGACAGGAAATAAAAAGACGTTGGATACCCTGCTAATTTATAACATAATTGGATACCCACACAATTTATAACATAATTGAAGAAGTTCAAAGCCTGCCTCAATAGCGGTGATTCAATAAGCATGCAGCAAGTATGACATTAACAAATGGCAGTTCAGTTGGTGTGCAAACCCTGCAAAATATTTGGTGTGTCTATGAAACTACAGATGTCCAGCTATGAAGCAAAGTGATTCTTTTGTTAAGTTATTTGTGTTTCTACTCATAGAATGAATATATACACACACACACACACACACACATATATACATACACACACTCACAATACATATTATTATGTACATACACACACCCCACACATACATGCACACATACAGACATACATACAGACATACAGACATACAGACATACATATATACATACGTACACCCACACCCACACTACATATGATTATGAATCAGTGTAAAAATTGAGTTTCCATGGCAAAAGGTTGATCAAAGGTCTCCCACCTATGAAAAGGCTTAATTTAATAAGAGACTTCCTCTAGACAAAACAGCCCCCATTTCAGTTCAATAAGAGCCCATTCACCCCTTTTTAGAATCTACATCTCCCTCTTTATCTCATGAAAGATTGGGCATGATCAATGACATTTTGCCAACATTTTGCCAGGGGGTTGGGCAAGAAGACCTCCAAGACCTTCCAACCCTGTGATTCTATGACTCTATGAACCTTGCACCCATCAACTCAGTGTGGAGCAATACAAAGGATCCCACAAATAGTGCTGATGTATCCTATCTTGACCTGCCAAGAGAAAGAGGTAAGATATAAATGCAATAATATATGCACACATACATAATTCTTACTTTTCTTTTAAGCAGATTCCATGCAAGAGAATATCAGCCTCTTAGAAGGAAGGCAGAAAGATGGAAGTATATTCTTGAAAACTATAATAGCCTGCCACAGGAGGGGGGGGGGTAAAAGGTATATTATTTGATGCTTGAACCTGGATACCATCCCAATAGCCAAATTCATCTGTTTATCCATGAATGTATTTCTCTGATATATATGATAGCCCTTTCCTTTCCTTTCCTTTCCTTTCCTTTCCTTTCCTTTCCTTTCCTTTCCTTTCCTTTCCTTTCCTTTCCTTTCCTTTCCTTTCCTTTCCTTTCCTTTCCTTTCCTTTCCTCTGCCATGGTCTGTTTCAAGAGCTCTCCTCAGATGAGAAAGAGGACTTGGTAGAGATTCCCAAGTATGAAATCCTTGTTGCCTGGGCCAAGCTATGTTTCCAAGTCAGCAATTGCCCCACCATTTCTGCCTGGATTCAGCAGACTCTGATCCAGACCAGGAGCCTCCTCTACACACCCAGGGAGTTGTAGTAGTGCTTGATTATGTGAAAAGCCTCCTAGACTTGGCAGGGCTCCTCAAGACTAACCTGCTGCAGGAAGCAGATCTGATCAGGACCAACCGTTCTCAGATGGCTGAGAGGTTGTTGAATCTCAGGAACAGCCTGGCCTCAGTTAAGATAGCTAGAGCAATGTTGTGTCTTTACATGCATTGAACTCCTAGCAGCCAGCCAACCTGGATTGATTCATGATTCTCTCCTCTCTATGCCTTTTGATGTTCTCTTCCTGATGGGTCTGCTTGGAGAGTATATGCAACTTGGACTGAATTTTAGGCCTGTGCATTGCTTTGGATTCAAAGGCAGAAAGATGCTTTGGAACATTCTGGGATGTGCATGTAGCTTTTGTCTGCAACTCCTTAAACCAAGGGTATCTTGGAAAGCTGCAGCTTCTTTAAGGAGTCATAGACAGGTGGCGTATTCAGGTGTTCATGCTCCCCAAAGCCCATTTTTGTATTTGAATATGAAGTGCTGAATAGTCCTACTAAAGTATGACTTCAATATAAACTTGAGAGATTTAATCCATATGAGAACTGCCATTTATGAGGCCAGAATAATATGTCATATTATTATTATTCATATTATTCAGGAATTCAAGGCAGTGTGCATGGTCCTCTATTTTTCAATCCTTTCCTCTATGGGGTTTAGTTGAGGCATCATGGCCAGCCCAAAGTTACACAGTGCATGTTAACTTGAACTTGATTCTCTTAAGTCCTAATGCAGAACTCTAACCAATACACTAAAAGGTTCCCCCCGCACATTTGTGCAGTCGTGTCCGACTCTAGGGGCCGGTGCTCATCTCCGTTTGTTAGCCGAAGAGCCAGCGTTGTCCGAAGACGCTTCCACGGTCATGTGGCCGGCATGACGCACGTGGAACGCTGTTACCATCCCACCGAAGTGGTACCTATTTATCTACAGCATTCTAAGATGAGCAACATGGTCTCCTATCTTGCACTCTACTAATGATGCACAGCCACAGATTTTGTGAAAATATTTGCCGAACTCCTAAAACTAGGACTACCATATCTGAACTGCAAAAATCAAGATGACCATTAGGTGGCATTAAACCATATTCTGAACTTCTTTGCTGCCATCTGGTGGCAGTCTGGATTTTTGCACTCCATGTCTGGCAGCTCTATTGAAACACTGTTTTTTCTGTTAGAATTTGATTATTAATCTGGTCGCACTTTTCAGACTAACTTCCATTAACATTTCTGATTTTCTGCCACCATAGACAAATCCAGTTCTTCTCCTACAGCGTCTACTCTTTTGGAGAAGCTAATTGGGAAAATCAGCTCCTGACCCCTTCATCTAATATAACTGATTTCAGCAGCATCCTTATTCAATTCAATTCAATTTATTTATTACAGTCATAGACCAGTACAAGCATCCTTATTCTAATGGTGTGGTGTGTTGGGCAGTAATAACTGTCTTATTCATATCTCAGTTCTACCAGCTGAGCTTGAGGCCTTGCCGTTTCACAAATCCAGCACCGGCAACCAAATTGAATCATGTGACTCACATACAGTAGCTGAGGCTCTTGATTAAATGAAGTTGGGCGTGAATCTGTCATGGTCAAATGAAGCAACAAATAATGAAACGAATGCAAGCCCCTAAAATCCCACCGACACCTGCTGCCTCCGAACTATTAGAGAGGGCCCTTAGCATGACAGCCCAAATCCATGCTGGCAGGCTAATCAGACTGAGAGAGTCTACCTCAGCTCCGCTCTGCTCTTTGACTCAATTGGGAGATTGACAGAAGTGTTGAAATTTTCATATATATTTTTTTGCCTAAAAGCCAGCTGTGATTTGTTCTATCACATCAATTTTTTTGTTCGAACTCTTTTTTTCTCTGTGCATTGTTTCCCCCTTTAAATGTCAATATTGTGAATATCTATAGAACTGCAGCACATCCAGCAACTCATCTGAGAGAAGGTGGAAGGCTGGGAGAGTGGGGTGGTTCCAATATTGAACTGGTATATATGATACCTCCGTGATATGGCTTAACTAGACGTTGTAGCAACCTGGATTGAAAGGAAGCCTAGGAGCCTAAGGGAGTCTCCCCAGCATGAGCCTCTGCCAACCATGCCTGTGAACAGTGGCCATAGTGTGTGTAGAGCAGAGGCGTACTTCTAAAAATAGCGGTGGCGTTTCCTTTTGCATGTGCATTTCTCGGCATGATAGAGTGCACCTTGCATAAAGAAGAAAAGAAAGCAAGACCCCAAATGTACATACAGTACAGCCTTACATAAATCCAATGGCAGCTGTAATTATTATCTCACATGCCGAGAAGGAAATAACTTGCTTCTCTCAAGAACAGAAGAAGAAGAAGGGAGGGGGGAGCTCCAAAAGTTTTCAAACTGATTCTTCCTGACAGTGTGTCATTAGCAAACGTAGGGCACACTGGCAATGATATGGTTTCATTAATTCAATATATTTGTTGATTCAGAATTCTAATTCTATGGTTTGCAGTCTTCTGCTCCCTCCAGTCTTAGTGATATCAGAGAAACTAAACTTATGTCATTGAAAGAGCCATGAAGTTTCTCTCTGCTTTGTTCTATTGTGACATTAGAGCAGGTCTTTCTTCTCTTCACCAATTTATTTTCCATTCTTTGATGAATTCCAGCTTCTGAAGACCTGACTTCCTTTGTCTCATTACCCGAGAGGGAAAACTGGCTATAGAACTCCATCCCTGAGGAATAAAACTCAACAGGTAATCCTTAGCTTGCATCATATTTTCATAGCTTTGCTGTACCACAATGAGCATCTTCCTTTCATTTTAATTTTCTTTTGTTCTTAATTGCAGGCCTTTTATTTTGAACATATGGACCAGGATGATGGGACTTGTAGTTTTCTCCTAATATTTTTAATTGGAAAATATTTAATCATTAATTCATTCATCAAATTTCTAGGCTGCCTGAAGGTCTCTGAGAAGCTTCACAGTTTAAAATATCAGAAAACAGTATAATATAAGAAAAGAATAGCAGTCACCTGTAGGGAGAAAATAAAAAAAAATGTTCACCTTGTCCCCCAGGGTGGCCCAAGCACCCACTAAACAAATGCATGGGAGAAAAGCCAGGTTTTTAAGGCTTGCTTAAAGGCAGGTAATGTGGGGGGCTGTACAAATCTCTGGGAGGATGTTGTTTGAGAAGGCAAGCACAGCAACATAGAAGGCTCACTTCCTGAGTCATGTTAAATAAAAGGTAAAGGTTCCCCTGCACAGTCGTGTCCGACTCTAGGGGCCAGTGCTCATCTCCATTTGTTAGCCAAAGAGCCAGCGTTGTTCGAAGACACTTCCGCAGCCATGTGGCCGGCATGATGCGCGTGGAACGCTGTTACCTACCCACTGAAGTGGTACCTATTTATCTACTTGCATTTGCATGCTTTCAAATTGCTAGGTTGGCAAGAGCTGGGGCGAGTGTGGAAGCTCACTCCATCACATGGGGCTAGGGTCTCGAACCTCCAAACTTGGGACCTTCCGATCAACAAGCCTGGGATCTTAACCGCTGAGCCATCGCGCCCCCTTGTTAAATAACACTGCTTAATTAAGTCAAAGCAAGCTGACTCTGTTGGATCATATGGGACAGGCAAACACTACAGAAGACATATGGCCCCTTAGATAACTAGGGCCTATGCCATGTAGGGTTTTAATGGTAATAACCAGCACCTTGAATTGTACCCAGATGCTTACTGGTAACCGGTGCAGCTCATGGATTAGAGGTGTTACATGGATATAGCAAGACTTGCCCATCACTGCTCATGCTGCTCCATTCTAGACCAATTGCAACTTCTGAGTGTTCATCAAGGGCAGTTCCATATACAGTATATTGCAATACCCCACCCATGAAGTGAACTGCATAAAACCCTTCTGGACCATAAAGGCCTATCTGTTCCTCAAGGAAGACCCCGAGGTTAAATACAAATGAAACAGTGCAACCCCATTCAGGACCAGAGGTCAAAGATCCCCAGAATTGACTGGTCCAAGAACCCACAGCCACTTGGTCTTATTAGGGTTCAGCTGGAGTTTGCTTCTCCCCATCCAGACCCCAGCAACCTCCAGGCACTGGGACAAAACCTTGACAGCATAATTTGGCTGGCCAGGGGTCAAGATGTACAACTGAGTATCATCAGTAGATGTTAAACCAGAAGGGTGAGCCTCACAAACTAGGGGCTTCAGACTTGATCTGAAGACCATCAACCAACATCAACTGGAACCAGCTGTAGAGAAAGGAGGAAAATCACGATAACATCTTGCCTCCCATAACTACTCCCCACTGCTGGTCCAAAATGATATCATGATCAATGATATCAAAAGCCATTGAGAAATCAAGGACAGTCAGGGCAGTTGTACCATCCCCATCCCAGTTCCCCACTCAGTCCTGTCTCAGTACTACATCCTGGCCAGAATCCTGACTGAAAAGGATCCAGATAATCACTTTCCTCCATGGTTTTCTGTAACTGCAACCTAACCACCAGTAGAATTAAATTCTCAACAACCTTTCCCAAAAAGAAGAATTTGGAGACTGGATGAAAAATACTGTTATATATACTTTACACCCAAGAGGAAGGGAGATGCCAGGATTTTCTTTATTTCAATCATGTCAGAGCAGTTTTATACAGGAAAAAAAAGTACACTAGAAGGAATAAAAGTAATAGGGCATTTCACAGAAGGATTTTAGGAGACTAATGCTTATATTAAAAATGAAAGCTCTTTATTAGGAAATTACATTTACATAGAAAGCTTAAATTCCTGATCTAGCTATTTTCTAAGTTCAGCAATGAAAGACTATGTAGTTTGCTGGACCACATGAAGACTGGCATGGTATCTACTTTAGTAAGAGGGTGGAGTAAAAGGATTCTGGGAACAAACAGAAGGAACCTGAAGTGATGAGTGCCCTGGGAATATCAGTCTAACCTGTTTGAGGCATGCAAAGGAGTTTCAAAGTGGGAATACAAAGAAGTCAAAGAGGGGAATTCATACACTGTGATTGCCCCTAATTGCCAGTAGGCTGAGAAAGCGCCACCAGACAATGCATACGAAAGTGGCCATTTCTCTATCCCTTTTCGTAGGGTTGTACATCAATTCATGACCCCCTTCACTTCATTTAGATCCTCAGTAATGGCTTGGGGAGAACAGCTGCTACTTTTTCATCTGTCAGGCAGTATTACAGCTCAACAAGCCCTTATCTCTTACGTAGTAGTATTTAGTATCAATGTGCTTTGTGTGCAGTGACTGGGAAAGCAAAATACAGCTATTATTATCTCAATGCATTGTAGCTGCCTTTGGTTCATCAAGCCCAAAATCCAATAGCCACTTCTGTAGCCAGGTCAGCTCTTTACATGCTTGAGCTGCAGATATGTATTCTGCTTCAGTAGAGGAAAGGGGTAAAATTTTCTGTTTCTTACTTGTATGATAACTGCTCTTCCATATTAGAATATATTGCCACTAGTAGACTTTTGGTCTTCTCTGTGTTTGGCGCAGGGTGTATATAGCCATATAGCATACTAATCTAAGGTTACTGTTTGCAGGCTACGTCGTTTCACATCTGCAATGTCTTCCTATCAGTTTGATTGTAGTTCAAGCTTTGAGAATGCATTGACTTTTCTGCAGAGCCTTCCTATTGCTGCTGCAATATATGGTCTTGTTACAGTTGATGTGTACAGGAGCATTCCAATTGCTGTTGTGTACTGATTGTTGTCTTGTAGAGGCTTACTAGTGTCGTTATCTATAAAGAAATTAGTTTCTGTTAGAGTGTCCATGTCATTAGCTCTGTCAGTCTGAGGTACTCTGTCAGATCCATTAACTTCAGTTCTTGGTTAAGGAAGAAGCTTTCATAGTCGTTCTCTTTCTGTTTGTATTCTAAAGTCATGGGAAAACTCTCCTAGCAGCTTCACCTCTATTTCTTTTCTTAAGTGCTTTAAAATTTCTTCCCTATCCTTTTCAAGATGCAAAATCAGATAATCAACCTAAGATATATATCAATCTTGTACCGTTGCCTTTCAAATACAAGCTGGTGTCATTTTTAGCTTGTGTAAATCTCTCTCCAGGAGGCCTTTGATTAACCATTTCACTCTAAGCTCTAGCAGCTTGATTCTGGTCATAAAAGGACTTTGGCAGCTTGCATATGAACCCTATTTTTCCAGGCTCTTCAATCCCAGATGGCTGTTACATGTTTATGTCTCCTTTAATGTCCCTCTATAGGAAAACTGTCTACACTAACAGATGTTGAACATGCATTTTTCTTGCTGCAGCATCGCTTTCTGCAGTTCTTGGTGGAAGCATGCTTCCCCACTGGTGTGATTATTTCCTTGTAAATCTTCTCCATATTTTGGGGTGTATCTGCAGCAACTACCTTGGCTCTGCAGCATTGGATATCTGCTTCTGCGTCTCCTTGGATGGTAAAGGCCCATTTACCTTCAATGGTCTTTCCCACATTGTTTTCCTGAAGTTTGGAGTTCTGTAAGAGTCCATGTTTGTTCTAGTGAAAGGATTCAGTAACTTGTGAAAGGATTCATAGCTGGTAGCCATTTTTAAGCATCTGGCATCCCATCAGTGTCCTGCTGAGGACTGTATTGTCACATCCTTTTTGTCTAAAGAGACAATCAATTGAGTGATAACCCTTTGCTGGGTCTGGCTCAAATTCTAATTCCTTCTCACTCAGGACCCTATTTCCATTAAAGATCACAGCATCTTCTTGCTGTGGCAGTTGCATGATCACAACCTCTCCTATTAGGATATCTAAATTTGTTATTGACACCTCATTCATATTTGGTTTATGACTACATTTAAAGTATGCCACTATATGTAACTTAACCGTTTCTGTGGTGGGATCAGGGATTCTGAATCATTGCTGGCCAACTCATAGCCAATAAATATGCCTTCTGCAATGTACAGTAGTTTTCCCCTCTTTTCTTTGCAAACTTAAGCCTATACCTTGGATTCCCTCTAATATGCTTAACATTTGGGTTAGTTCCATTTGGCAGTTCAAATGACAAGGCTTCTTGGCCATTATTGGGCATTGTTTGGCAAATAAATTGCAACCATGACTACTTCTCCGCTGTATTTGACAGTCCAGCATCAAGAAGCATATTTCTTGTCAATTCCAGTGGTGCTCTATTATTTCTTTCTGTCACACCATTTTGTTCTGAGGTATATGAAATTGTTTCCCTCATGCTTAATGCTTTGCTCCTGTAAGTATGTCTTTTCCAGGGTATTTATCATCATCACCAGTATACAAAACCTCAAGTTTTCTTTCAAAAGCATTCCTCACTATGGCCACATACTCCTTGAACTTTGAATGTTGAATGTTGAATGACCGTGGGGGAGCTGGGGATGGTGACAGCTGACAGGAAGCTCTGGCGTGGACTGGTCCATGAAGTCACGAAGAGTCGGAAGCGACTGAACGAATAAAAAACAACAATGTTGAATGTATTGGAATTATTATGTTTTATATTATATTTATTATATAACATTATAATATTATATTAATATACTACTTTATCAAAAAAAATTCCTGATACTTAAGAATTGTGTGTGGTAAAACAGGAAGAGAGAGTCAAGAATGAATGGATGCTAAATTAATGTTGATTGAATACAAAAGAGAGCAACCAGTATGAAAGAAAGACATTGCGGGTCTGGATACAGAGAGAATAAATGAAGATCAAATTGCAAAGCAAACATACGAAGGAAGAGTGAAAGGGCTGAGAGGAAGAGGAAAGCTAGGAAAGGAATGGCTGAATGCAGCTGATGAAATCCTCAGACAGAGAAAGGTGAGCAGGTTAAAAAACATAAAAGACAATATATGAAGTGGTGTATGGATGTGGTAAAACTCTGAGGGTAACTTGCAGGGTCATGATCTTTTGCTGAAGTACCTCTCTCAGCCTTTCCCACAACCATTGTGCAGTTTCTTTATCCTTAGTATGAATAGGCAAATTGCCATATACAGCTAGAAACAGGGATTCCATGACCATCTTCTTTGCAGCATCCCATTTTTCCTGGGTTTTTTTCCAAATTAACCAGGTCTCAGATTTTCTAGGACATGGCCCAACCCCAGGATATTCAGTATTATATTTACTCAAAAGGACCATCTTCTGTACTTTGTGTCATTCATCAGCTCAGCTGAATCAGCTTTCTTCCCTGGATCATAGGAAGACATCCTGTTTTAACTAATTCGCCTCTCATTGTAGATTTAGCAGCATCCCTACCCCACCCCCAAAAAATCTTCCCTACTTTCCCTCCCCCCCCCCTTTTAAGTCCTTTATACTTTGTCCTGGGCCCATAAGCAAATGTGAGTGTAGCTGTATGCAGCAGAATATGCATACAGAGCGAAATAAACATAAAAGAACAATTAACAAAAAGTTTTTGGAAACTAGTATTTAAAAAATAAAAGAGAGGATCTTTGTATTGTCGAAGGCTTTCACGGCCGGAGTTCGATGGTTGTTGTGGGTCTTCCAGGCTGTGTGGCTGTGTTCTGGAAGTTGCGGTTCCTAACGTTTCGCCAGCATCTGTGGCCAGCATCTTCAGAGGGCAGGAGCACAGACAGAAGGCTCTTTCTGTGCTCAGGTAGCTGAGCACAGAAAGAGCCTTCTGTCTGTGCTCCTGCCTTCTGAAGATGCTGGCCACAGATGCTGGCGAAACGTTAGGAACCACAAATTCCAGAACACGGCCACACAGCCCAGAAGACCCACAACAACCATCGAGAGGATCTTTATTAGGAAATTACAGGTAGGTAGGTAGGTAGGTAGATAGGTAGATAGATTAAATAGTTCTAGCTGTACTCTAAATTCAACAATGAAAGACTATGTAGTTTTCTGGACCACATGAAGATTGGTGTGGTATCTACTCTAGTAAAAGAGTGGAGAAAGGGGATTCTGGGGAAAAACTGCAGGAACTTGATGACTATCCTGAGAATATCAATCTAATCTGTTTGAGGCGTGCAAAGTAGTTTCAAAGTGGGAATGTAAAGAAGTCAAAGAGGGGAATTCTTACACTATGACTACATCCATTGCCTCTAATTATTAGTAGGTTGAGAAAGCATACTGAGGCAATGCATATAGAAGCGGATGTTCCAACAAGTGTATTTGCACACTGACTGCCTTTGCCCCTCTGTTCCACCCTTCCCCCTTTGGGAAAATGGGAACTTGTGGGAACTTGTAGAAACAACATTAAGACAGACATCAGCTCATTATACGAGAACCACAAACTTGCCATTTTAAATACAAGAGGGGGTGCTCATATTTGTGAATGCCCCTTTTTGATTACCGACTGAAGAAGTCTTTATTAAGAAAGTCTCTGTGCTATTTTTCTCTGAAAACATAGCTTAGGGAATAATTTATGATATTGCTTCAATAATAGTTTTAATTTTTTTCTTACCTTTGTTTTCCAAGGTATATTTTCCATTCACTTCATCAAGATCTCCATGAGAATACGTCTAGATGCACCTTTTCCTTCTATGTAGGAAAGACTGAAGGCAAAAGGAGAAGGGGACAGCAGAGGATGAGATGGTTAGATAGCATCAACGATGTAATGAACATGAATTTGAGTAAACTCCGGGAGACAGTGGAGGACAGGAAGGCCTGGCGTGCTATGGTCCATGAGGTCACGAAGAGTCGGACATGACTAAACAACTGAACAACAACAACAACAACAAGCATAAATGTGAGAGATGTAGTTGAAAACTGAATGAATGCATGCATGAATGAATTTATAGTGAAGGGAAGCAGATTTCTGCTTAGGCATTTCAAAACTATATGGACTACATGTATATGTACAGTATGTAAGAAAAGGAATATATAACATTCCATGTAAACTTGGTTTCAGGAATTTTAAAAGATTAAGAGAAAAATTGTAAAAACTGGTAAAGATTAGATTTTTTCTCTCATCTTTTTAGCTATATATCCTTTTCTTCATCCTATGGAAAGAGGAATACTAATACTACTAATTTATGTGCCTTATTCACTATAAGTAGTTTACAATGTTACAAAACAGGAAAGAACAATTTACAACTAAGGCAAAACCAAGCATGACAACCATACATATTTAAAACAATACACTAAAAGACAACAAAATACATACACATCCATAATTATGTCTATGAAGGTTCTCAGTCATCCAGGTGGAATTGTCTGTAGCTTGAATCATGTCAACTGGATTTCTATTTTCTTAGTGGAAACGTTTCGCTCCTTATCCAAGGAGCTTCTTCAGTCTGAGCAAAGTTAGTAAGGGAATCATTCCCTTACTAACTTTGCTCAGACTGAAGAAGCTCCTTGGATAAGGAGCGAAACGTTCCCACTGAGAAAATAGAAATCCAGTTGACATGATTCAAGCTACAGACACATCCATAATTAATGCAAAAAATACCCACCTATGATATATGAACTTTAATTAAAGTAGAATGGGATAACCCTTGCCCCACACTAACCTACTAATCAAATAAAAATATTTTTAAGCCCCCTTTCAAAGCCATCAGCTTTCACAAAGATGAAGGGAAAGAGAAGCTGATCCTTGCAACCTGGAAAGTGTGACCCTAAGTGTTGGGGTAGGGGGGTGGGCCCCTTCATGGATCACTGCCTTGTCGTGGCGAAGGGGCTTGCGTAACTCAATGAAGTCAGGTCAAGAAGAACAGGTCATGATGGAGAGTTCTGACAAAACGTGGTCCACTGGAGGAGGGAATGGCAAACCACTCCAGTATCCTTGCCAAGAAAACCCATGGACAGTATCAAAAGGCTAAAAGATATGACGCCGGAAGATGAGCCCCTCAGGTCGGAAGGTGTCCAAAATGTTACTGGGGAAGAGCGGAGGGCAATTCCGAGTAGCTCCAGAAAGTGTGAAACGGCTGGGCCAAAGCCGAAAGGACGCTCAGTTGTGGATGTGTCTGGAAGTGGAAGGAAAGTCCGATGCTGTAAAGAACAATATTGCATAGGAACCTGGAATGTAAGAACTATGAATCAAGGTAAGCTGGATGTGGTCAAACATGAGATGACAAGATTGAACATCGACATATTGGGAATCAGCGAACTAAAATGGACAGGAATGGGCGAATTTAATTCAGGAGACCATTATATATACTACTGTGGGCAAGAATCCCTTAGAAGAAATGGAGTAGCTCTCATAGTCAATAAAAGAGTGGGAAAGGCAGTACTGGGGTACAACCTCAAAAACGACAGAATGCTTTCAGTTCGAATCCAAGGCAAACCATTCAACATCACAGTGATCCAAGTCTATGCCCCAACCACTGATGCCAAAGAAGCTGAAGTTGACCGGTTCTATGAAGACCTACAACACCTTCTAGAACTAACACCAAAAAAAGATGTCCTTTTCATCATAGGGGACTGGAATGCTAAGGTAGGAAGTCAAAAAATAACCGGAATAACAGGCAACTTCGGCCTCGGAGTACAAAATGAAGCAGGGCAAAGGCTAATAGAGTTTTGTCAAGAGAACACGCTGGTCATAGCAAACACTCTTTTCCAACAACACAAGAGACGACTCTACACATGGACATCACCAGATGGTCAATACCGAAATCAGATTGATTATATACTTTGCAGCCAAAGATGGAGAAGCTCTATACAATCAGCAAAAACAAGACCTGGAGCTGACTGTGGCTCAGATCATGAGCTTCTTATTGCAAAATTTAGGCTTAAATTGAAGAACGTAGAGAAAACCACTAGACCAATCAGGTATGACCTAAATCATATCCCTTATGAATATACAGTGGAGGTGAGGAATAGATTTAAAGGATTAGATCTGGTAGACAGAGTGCCTGAAGAACTATGGATGGAGGTTCGTAAGATTGTACAGGAGGCAGCAGCTAAAACCATCCCAAAGAAAAAGAAATGCAAGAAAGCAAAGTGGCTGACTGATGAGGCTTTACAAATAGCTGAGGAAAGAAGGGAAGCAAAAGGCAAGGGAGAAAGGGAAAGATATAAACAACTGAATGCAGAATTCCAGAGAATAGCAAGGAGAGATAAGAAGGCCTTCTTAAATGAACAATGCAAAGAAATCGAGGAAAACAATAGAATGGGGAAGACTAGAGATCTCTTCAAGAAAATCGGAGATATCAAGGGAACGTTTTGTGCAAAGATGGGCATGATAAAGGACAAAAAAGGCAGGGACCTAACAGAAGCAGAAGAGATTAAGAAGAGGTGGCAAGAATACACAGAAGAACTATACAAGAAAGATCTTAATATCCCTGATAAATACGAAGGTGTGGTCACTGACCTTGAGCCGGACATCCTAGAGAGTGAAGTCAAGTGGGCCTTAGGAAGCATTACTAACAACAAAGCTAGCGGAGAAGACAGTATCCCAGCTGAGCTATTTAAAATCCTAAAAGATGATGCTGTTAAAGTGCTGCACTCAATATGCCAACAAATTTGGAAAACTCAACAGTGGCCACAGGATTGGAAAAGGTCAGTTTACGTTCCAATTCCAAAGAAAGGCAATGCCAAAGAATGTTCAAACTACCGTACAATTGCGCTCATTTCACATGCCAGCAAGGTTATGCTCAAAATCCTACAAGCTAGGCTTCAGCAGCATGTGAACCGAGAACTACCAGAAGTGCAAGCTGGGTTTCGAAGAGGCAGAGGAACTAGAGATCAGATTGCCAACATTCGCTGGATCATGGAAAAAGCAAGAGAGTTCCAGAAAAACATCTACTTCTGCTTCATTGACTACGCTAAAGCCTTTTATTGTGTGGATCACAACAAACTGTGGCAAATTCTTAAAGAGATGGGAGTACCAGACCACCTTACCTGTCTCCTGAGAAACCTGTATGTGGGTCAAGAAGCAACAGTTAGAACCGGACATGGAACAACCGACTGGTTCAAAATTGGGAAAGGAGTACGACAAGGCTGTATATTATCACCCTGCTTATTTAACTTATATGCAGAGTACATCATGAGAAATGCCGGGCTGGATGAATCACAAGCCGGAGTTAAGATTGCCGGGAAAAATATCAACAACCTCAGATATGCAGACGATACCACCCTAATGGCAGAAAGTGAAGAAGAACTAAAGAGCCTCTTGATGAGGGTGAAAGAGGAGAGTGCAAAAGCTGGCTTGAAACTCAACATTAAAAAAACCCAGATCATGGCATCTGGTCCCATCACTTCCTGGCAAATAGAAGGGGAAGAGGTGGAAGCAGTGACAGATTTTATTTTCTTGGGCTCCAAGATCACCGCAGACGGTGACTGCAGCCATGAAATTAAAAGACGCTTGCTCCTTGGAAGGAAAGCTATGGCAAACCTAGACAGCATATTAAAAAGCAGAGACATCACCTTGCCGACAAAGGTCCGTATAGTTAAAGCTATGGTTTTTCCAGTAGCAATGTATGGCTGTGAGAGTTGGACCATAAGGAAGGCTGAGCGCCGAAGAATTGATGCTTTCGAGCTGTGGTGCTGGAGAAGACTCTTGAGAGTCCCTTGGACTGCAAGGAGGTCAAACCAGTCAATCCTAAAGGAAATCAACCCTGACTGCTCATTGGAAGGACAGATGCTGAAGCTGAAGCTCAAATACTTTGGCCACCTAATGAGAAGAGAGGACTCACTGGAAAAGACCCTGATGCTGGGAAAGACTGAGGGCAAAAGGAGAAGGGGACGGCAGAGGATGAGATGGTTAGATAGCATCACCGATGTAATGAACATGAATTTGAGTAAACTCCGAGAGACAGTGGAGGACAGGAAGGCCTGGCGTGCTATGGTCCATGAGGTCACGAAGAGTCGGACACGACTGAACGACTGAACAACAACAACAACAGGGGGGTGGGAGAAGACTTTTTTCCAGGAAAAAATAACAAGCAAACAAGATTATAGGGAGAAATAAAGGCAGATAAATACTGTGAGAGGGTAATCAGAGAGCTGTGAATATGGGCACAAGCAATGTAAACTTGGCTCTGGCTTGAATAGTGAGTTAGTAGAGAGCCCTGCAATGTAATGAAAATAGCATGGATAGATAGAGCAGCCCAAACATCATTATTCTGGATAAATATCAGAGAATGGAATCCGGAACATCCAAGCATGTAACAACTCCAGACCTGTGAATATTTACTTGATGAAAATTAGCTCCCCTCGCTGTACAATCAATAAATGGGCACAGAACCATCTGATCATCAATCAAGACTCTGAGAGGAAACTGGGACAATTGGGGAATATAGGAGATAAATGAGGGAAAACATTAGAAGATTGGAAGGACAGTCAGGCGGAAACACAAAAATCTCTGTCTTAATCATATTCAACGAGAAGCAATGAAAGGATATCCAGGATGAGACACTAATGAGACATATCATACATTGTTATTAAGGACCCCAAAAGACCTATTGATCTGAGCATCATTTGTAGAGTAATGATATTAAAGTTTTACTTGTAAATCAGGGAACTAAGGAAAGGGTATAAAGAATAAATAGAACAGGACCCAGGACTGATCCCTGAGGGAATAAGAGGAAATTCCTGGGATCATAACCTGCAATGCAATGCCACGAAAGAACAGGTAGACAAAAATGTCTCAAACCAGAAAAGTGCAAAGTTAATAATGCCTGGGGATTGTAACTTATATAATGTAGGTAGTCAAGTTTATCAAATGCTGATGTCAAGACCAACAGGACCCACACTGTTGAAACCTGATCACCAGAATATCATTCAGAACTTGAGATAATGCAGTCTTGATTTGAAATCCTGACTGATATGGACTGAGAAGGCCATCGGAAGACAAATGAAAAACCAGTTGTGAGAGGGCAACTCTCTCAAGAAAATAAAAAGAAGAAGCAGAGCACAACTTGAGCACCAAAAAGGATTCAGGGAAGGTGTCTGCAGCAGAGGATGAAGAAAAAACATGCTTAAAAGAGTCAGAAAAACTGCCCATAATTAAAGAACATTTCCCCAGGCAGGTGATACAGGACCAAAAAAGACATAAGACAGTAGGGTAAAAAAAGGAGGGAAAAGGATCAGCCAAGGAGGTAGTATGAGAAGAACCATCCAGAGTCTGCTGAACCTCTTCCTCTGAGGTGCAAAGGGGGTAGAAGATGAAACAAAATATGGCAGAGGAGAACTAATAGAAGGAAAGGAGTATACAATATTTGCTATTTTATAACATGAGAATTCTCCCAACCCATCAGCAAAAAGAGAGGGGCTAGGACAGAGCTTTCCAAACTGTGTGTCGCGACACAAAAGTGTGTCACCACACACAGTCTGGTGTGTCGCCACACAACCCGGAAGCGCTGATCATTATCAGTGCTTCTGGGTTTTCCCCCGGCAACACACCAACGGCGGCGCGCAAAAAACGAAAGCGGCAGCAGCGCTTCCAGGTTTTTGCGCGCTGCCGCAATGGCGGCACTTCTGGGGTTTCCCGCGGCGACACACCAACGGCAGTTGGTGTGTCGCCGCGGGAAAACTTTGGAAAGCCCTGGGCTAGGAGATAATATACCCCTTGCTACATGGAGTCAGTAGAGAAGGAAAGATAGAGGAAAGTTGGAGAAGGGTCCTGCCTTGAAACTGAATAGTCACTTGAAATAAGTCTTGCTTCACCTCTCCCAGGTGAGAAAAATGATGATCCAAAAGTATTCTGTGCATGTCCACCGTCTGAAGGGAGGGAACCCTCCCCAGATGACTTTCAGACTTTTAAATAACAATATGTGATTGTAAATATATTCCACACTCTGTAAGGCAATATAAACTAAGGGTATGTGAAGTGGGTGTTACTCGCTTTGACAAGATACTTTGCACCATGAAAGCTGTGTGATTTGCCTCACCGAGGCCCTTCACATTGCCTCAAGGCCTCCATAATCTGCTCTGTTAGCTGCGAGAAGTCCTTCCGCATGCTCCACATGCACAGAAGCCTCTTCTGGCTTCTCCAATAGCCAGCTGGAAGCACCAGAAGGGAATATTTCTCAAGCTTCTTTGGTTATTAGGTGACCTGGGGGAGGCTTTAGAAGTGAGGCAAAGCAAACCAAAGTGGATGCTTTGCTTTGCTTTTACAAGCAAGAAGCAGCTGGGGCGGGGGGGGGGGTTCCCAGCAAATTTTGCTCAGATCTAATACAAATCAATAGCATATCCCCACAGGGATCTTTTAGATTATTGTTCTTCTGCAGTCTCGGAAAGACAGATTTGATGTTATCATTACCAACCTATCCAATTCATCTTAATTTCTTTTACATTTATGTCCACCCAAAATAATATTTATTAGTCTGTGCTGTCAGCTTCTAGGAAGGTATTTCAGGTCACCTGGGAGAGAAGAATCAGCTCATTCTGAATGAAAATGGAAAAAAAATCTAGGAAAGAAGACAGCGTGCACGATTTTTTCTGCCATTGCCCCAAAATGGTTAAAGTTGTTTTCTTAATATGGGTCAGTAGTATCACCAAAATTCATATTGTAAAGAGAAAACAATGTCTGAATATGTTTGAATATGATGCTATCAAAATGTTACTGAGTTTCAGAAATGAAGGAAAAAGGCAATGGAAATCTTAGCTGATTTAGAAGAAGTCTTAATTAGAAATCCAGCACTCTAAAGACTAATATTGCTTTCTGTTCCCATTCTGTTCTTTCTGTTTGTAATAGGGAATAATGACATGCCAATTGTATATAATTATGGAGTGCTATTTAGGGAGCTGAATTTTGTCTCTATGCTTAATTATGCTTTCTGTACTAGGTTGGCACTTGATTGCTACTGTGGTACATATGCTATTTTTATTTTCTCTCTTTCATTTTTGGTTAAGCCTCAGATTCAAGGTCGCTTTGTCTGTGATTTTCTTCATGACTGTTCATTGACCATTAATGTCTCTAATCTCTGATGCCCCAATATGGCCTAATTGGGATTTTAGGGAAGTAATCACTGCAGTTGTATGACCTGGCATTCTGTCAAATATTTCTTCTTCTGGGATAAAATACGACTTCTTCAGCAATGGATTTTCCTGGGATAGGATAAAGTCATGCAGTTTTCTTGGCAACACTGTGGAAGTGGTTTGAATCTACAATATAAGCAGGTGCATTTTCCACTTAAAGCCCCATTTCCATCTTTTCTTCTCCTGGACAGAGTGGTTGTCCACATTTGTCCAAGGCAAATAAGATAGTCCTACTCATCCTCCTCCTTGGAAGAACATTTGAATGAGGAACCAGATAGACATTCCTCTAGGAGGTATGCCCAATCAAATATGAGGCCAAGAACCTATCCTACAATTTCCTCCCCCACACATCCTTTCTCTACAAATTCATGGGGGAGGGGGTGTTTACATCATTTAATCATCCTGCCTAATTGCCATTCCTAGATTTTTTACAGTGAACTGCTATAGTAATAATAATAATAATAATTTATATGCTTTGATTTACTATCATAGCCATCACCACAACTTGTGGTAAAAATGGTATATGTGAAAAAGTTAATCAGTCTAAAGATACAAGACTCTTTAATCAAAATACAAACTAAGAGAACAGCTCATACTAAAGTAGGAATCATGCCCATGTACTAGTAAAAACCTATCCATTCATCATAATATAGTGGCATAGCAAATTGTATGGACATTTAGAAATCTCACACACATTTGATGCTGTTTGCTTTCCTCACTTTGTACTGAAATTGAAATTGTTTCATTGTATTTATGATTCAGAATATGTGGATGTTTATTACAAGGAGACATATAACCAGGCTTTGAGATTTTATGTATAAAACTGTATGTTAATTCATTTGGTACACTTACTGGAATAGTTACCTCTACTTAATCAAGGCTTTTTATGGTAATGAAGTTCTCTATGTATTTCACTGCTTTATTCCACCTGATTATTTCTGTTTCCTACCATAACAGTGACACAAAGCTGATGATTTCCAAGCTTTCTGCAGAGTTATTCTTTGCACCGAACTGGATTATTTCAGGTTGGAAATAACTGTACATTTCCCCTTCATATTCAACCATTTTACTAATATAGATATAGAGGTATATTCAAAACATTCTTTATTTATCAATAATAAATTTCATTCAGAAGGAGGGGGAGAAAGACCGATATGGCATCCTTTCATACAAAAGATGTTCAATTATTAAAAACCAAAGACCAAAAATCCTTCCCAATTTCAGACCAGAGTTAAGGCTTTCTCATATTAGCTCAAATGTCAAAGAAAATTATGGTTTACTCTTCCATAGTTTATTTACCCTCTAGATATGTGGAGAAAATTAAGAGCTGTAGTCCGAATGCAGCTATATTGGGTTAGACTCCCTTAACAATTGGCTAATTAGTATTAATTGTTATGACAAGTGGTCACCATAATAAACCTATTTACATACTAGTATTAATTACAGGTATCAACCAGGTTTAGATTGAGTGTGCTGCTTCCCAGATTCAGGTCATATGACTGGAGTCACCTTGGTATAATAAAAAAAAAATCATGCATCTACCATTCTTAAAAACAATACAAAATGTGGTGTTAATTTCAGGTACAAAATGAACTTCTTCAACCTTAAAATGTGGCACACCAAGGCAATTATTTCAATAATTTGCCCTGTTTCCTTTTTTCTTACTGCTGTTTCATTTGTTATCTATTAGTATATCTGTCCATTATTTTAATAACGCTTCAATTGCTAGAGAAATTTCAGACAATCTATTTGATGAACAGCTAGGGAAAGTCACTTGAGGAGGCCAGAATTGCTATGATCGTAAATTGCATCGTAAATATAACAGAAGTTGATATAACCGCAATCTGTGAATGCCTCATTCTTGCCAAGGGAAGTGGTACTCCGAGATGGAGGACAGGAGATTGAGAGCTTGGAAAATTAGGAAAATCAAACTCTAGCCAACAAAGTTGGGGAAAATATGAATGTCTGAACAGGACCCAGCACTACACAGATTGAAGTATGCTTATGCAATGTAAACACTGTATTAACATACTACAATGTGAACATTAGGACAGGATCAAAACATCGTTTTAAAAAATTACCCAGTTTTGGCCCCTGGAATAGGATTTGGGTGTAGGAATCCCTCAGTTCTATAACGGCTTCAGGATCAACCAGGACCACAATGAATGGCAATTGCCTCCTTTTTTACTTTGAAGGGGGAAAAAAATCCCCATAGAACAGAGAAAAAACGGAGAAACAACTATTTTTATCACTATTCCTGACAGCGCCTCTCTTGGCAATAAGAAAAAACAACAGAGCTTTTAGAGATACTGTCTGTATCTACCACCTTCCTTCCTCAAGAAAGATCTACAAAGGCTCCCTTTAGCATGGCTTCATTACAGGGGCTTTCTGCTTAGGCTGTAATGGCCACCAACCTTTAGCTATCAAGAACAACTGGCTCTACCATTGCTACATAATACACACACACACACAGACACACACACACACACTTTGTAGGATTTGAACAATGATCCCCTTTTTTCTAGACCATTTCAGATTCTTAATTCTATATTTATTTATTTGTTTATTTATTTATTTATTTATTTATTTGTTTATTTATTTATTTATTATTCAAATTTCTATCACCGCCCATCTCCCACTTAAGAAGGGAGTATTAGTATTATAGTATTATAGAACTAGGGGCGTGGTGGCTCAGTGGGTAAGACGCCAGGCTTGTCAATCGGAAGATTGCAAGTTCGGAGGTTCGAATCCCTAGCCCCGTGTGACAGAGTGAACTCCCGCACTAGCTCCAGCTCTTGCCAACCTAGCAATTCAAAAGCATGCAAATGCAAGTAGATGAATAGGTACCACTTCGGTGGGTAGGTAACAGCGTTCTGCACACGTCATGCTGGCCACATGACCGTGGAAGCGTCTTCGGACAACGCTGGCTCTTCGGCTAACAAACGGAGATGAGTACCGGCCCCTAGAGTCAGACAAGACTGCACAAATGTGCGGGGTGGACCTTTACCCTATTATAGAACTAGAGGAGGAGATATTGTGACAAGCTGAAAGAAGAGGGCTGCTGCCTTTTCTTTGTTGCTAACAATATCTTAATGCCCAGACATTGAACAGATTTTTATGGAATAAGGAATGGCAATAAGAATCAGGCAAAACTTCACCTGCTTCATTTTGCCTATCTGTGCACTTGAGAAGCAGGAGAAAAGCAGTTAAAAAAGAAGCTACTCTAGCTGCTAACTGATAAGTGTATTATGATTACCAAAAATGATTAAATATTCATGACACTATATTGTATATCATGCATTTTAAATGGATGCCTTTTGCACTGAGACATGTTTTCCCTGTTTAAACCTTTGACAGCAGAAATAAGGGGCACATCAACTTTGAAACGAGTTATCCTTCGAGTGGCAGAAATGAACTGTAGCTAAAACTAATGTTGGCAATATGCGCTGTTCTGTAAAATGAGAAAAGAGGGTTTGCAGATGTCACTGCTTTGATGCACACATGCAGTCTCTTTCCAATCTCCAAAAGTGCAATCTCACCCCCTTTAAAATGCTTTTGGGGGGAGGGAGGGGAGAGGGAGAGGGAGGGGGAGGGGGAGGAGGAGGAGGAGGAGGAGGAGAAGGAGGAGGAGAGGAAGAAGGAGGAGAAGGAGAAGGAGAAGGAGAAGGAGAAGGAGAAGGAGAAGGAGAAGGAGAGGAAGAGGAAGAGGAAGAGGAAGAGGAAGAGGAAGAGGAAGAGGAAGAAGAAGAAGAAGAAGAAGAAGAAGAAGAAGAAGAAGAAGAAGAAGAAGAAGAAGAAGAAGAAGAAGAAGAATGATTTTCCCACGTGTTTTGACTGCTGGTTGGGAAGGATTTCTCTTTAGCCCATTTTGTTTCCCAAGACATACCGTTTGAACCACGCCTGGACGTCTTAATCAAGCTGTCACCCACTTAGTCCACTGACATCACCCCTCCCCACAATTTGAGAAGCATGAAATAGCGAAACGCACAGCTGGTATAGCAGGAGGCATCGCCCTGGAACTTCTTTTGGTTTGCTCGTTTGGAGTCAGGCACTTTATTTGAAGAATGTTACCGTCTGTCCTTCATCTGGAAGCTTAGAAATAATTTATAAGCTTTGCTACTGCAACTAATGTAGTTTCTAGTTCCATTCATTCAATGAAGTCAGTTTTTGATTTGAAGGGTCTTTGGATCAGGGCCCAAAAGAGCCAGTTTCCTGATATAACATTGACTTAAAATATTCATGAGTTTGTAAACGGAATATATATATATATATATAGCAAGAGAGAGAGAGAGTATACTCTGTGTGTGTGTGTGTGTACTGGAGATATACACACACACACACACACACACACACACACACACACAGTATATATATATACACACACACACCTATATGTGTATAAGAACAAAAACAACAAATCTTGAGAAAATTCTATTTGCGATATCAAATATGAACAATCATCTTCACATTATGTCCAAAATAATTAGAAATGTAAGTCCTATGGATTGCACTTGGCCAATTTAATATCTATTGCACAAGGGGTATTATCAATGCATATAAAGAAGATCAACTTTGCCACTTTATTCCCCACCTAATTTTCCAGATATACAAGAGAATGTTTGTGCAATTCAATTTGCGCAATGCCACTTTATTCCCCACCTAATTTTCCAGATATGCAACATAACGTATGTGCAATTCAATTTACTTCCATAAAGGACATCTATCAATAAATGCTGGGTTTAATCATATGCACCGCCAGTTAACAGAATGTTGCTGGTGAAACTAAGTTTTGTTTTCATCTAGAGAGTTCTATTGAGAATCAGTCAACTAATCAAATGCCAAATGAAATGGATGATGATGATGATGATGATGATGATGATGATGATGATGATCTTCGTCCTCTGTATTTCTGCTTGCCATAGGGTTCAATGTCATGTGCAGCAGAGAGCAATGACCTCTGTATAGAGGTGTGTATGATGAAAGACACATTGGGATGCTGTTTTGTGACGCTGCCACAAAAGGAACAGGAGAAATATACTAAACCTGAGAGAGTGACAGTGTGGTATAGGGGTCAAAGTGCTAGGCAAGAACTAAGGAAAGCTGGATTCACCTTAAATTGTAGAAGCTCTGTCAGGGTTCTACCCTGGAGTAAATTTGGCTGAATGAATATGGGGAAGTAATAGCACAAAGCTGAGCTGTGGATGACTCAGGATAACTCATGGTAATTGGACCACGCCTGTAGGGTGTGGCAGCAGAGCAACTCCCATTTCACTGCATATAAGCAGAAGCAATTTATATTGCTTTTGGGACTGATGGTTGGAGTTATACAGGTTAGAGTTGTAAGTAGAATGGTTACTAGTGTTACTAATATGTATATAGTGTATAGTAAAGTGTGTACAGTTTTGCTACAACTTGTGGACTGTCTTTCTTTGCTATACTCATGAGGTGCGCAACTGCACAATATATGCTGCACCCTGACAAACTCATGGAGTGACTTTGGGTCAGTCGTTTTCTCTCAGCTCATGATAGGGTGGTTGTGTTGGAAAAAAGAATGGAAGATCATAGAATCATAGAGATGGAATGTATCCGAGAGGTTATCTAGTCCCTCTTGCCAGTGCAGGATCCATACAGCAGCTCTGATACTTGACCATCCAGCCTCTGTTTAAAGACATCTAGCAAAGGAGAACTCACACTTCATGTGGCAGCCTGTTCCACTAGCTAACAGGTCATACAGTCAGGTATTTCCTGCTAACATCTAGCCTGAACTTATAATGTTAACCCTCTGGGAGGTGGGAGTGGTATGTACATCACCTTGAACTCTTGGAGAAAAGGCAGGATATAAATCTAGCAAACAAACAAACAAAATAAGATGAACTATTGCAATAAGGGGTGTGGTGGCTCAGCGGGTAAGACGCCAAGCTTGTCGATCGGAAGATTGCAAGTTCGGAGGTTCGAATCCCTAGTCCTGCATGACGGAGTGAGCTCCCGCACTAGCCCCAGCTCTTGCCAACCTAGCAATTTGAAAGCATGCAAATGCAAGTAGATGAATAGGTACCACTTTGGTGGGTAGGTAACAGTGTTCCGCATGCATCATGCTGGCCACATGACCGTGGAAGCATCTTCGGACAACGCTGCCTCTTTGGCTAACAAACGGAGATGAGCACCGGCCCCTAGAGTCAGACACGACTGCACAAAATGTGCGGGGGGAACCTTTACCTTTTTATTGCAATACAGTATTCCCAAGAACTGTATCATCCAAATATGTACAAGCGTGTAAAACTTTTATGACTTCTCCAGCTTTATAATTTGTAGTCCTCCATTTTATTCTTTGTATGAGGTATATTTCATATAGTCTGTCATTGTGGTGTTGATGCAAGGTTTACTGTGGTAAAATAATACAGTCTGTTACTAATAAGTTGGAAAAAAAGTTATTTGTTGAGCTTTTGAGAATACACATTTTTAATTTTTAAAAATTTAATTAGTAGTACAGTTTGGTGCATGTCTGCTCAGAGTTACGTCTGCTTGTTTTCACTAGTCTTGCTTCCATATGAGTGTATAGAGAAATGCAGTCTAATTGGCCAAAAAGAGAAAGAATCAATTAATCATAACAAAATCTTCAATTGTCTGTCAGCTGTAGTAATAAATCAGACAGTTCATCAATATTATAGAAATAGGGTTTTAAAGAATGGCCTTATTGCAGCACCAGGTAAGTTAATGCTTTGTTCTTTATTCCAAAGAGGACAAAAAATATCAAGCAACCACAGAGCTGAGTAAAGAAAGAGAAGAAAAGCTAGGTGGAAAATAAAATAATATAATGAGCAATAATAACAGGGCATCGGATGTGCTTGTTAAAATACTTCTCTACTTACTCTCATGGCTCATTCTTCCTCCTTTCTCTTCCTTTATAAGACAACCCCAGAATGGCACGTCCATTCCCCTTTTCCCCATTCATGCCCCCTCTGGATCCTCTTGCTGTCTGTGTGCTGTTCATGGTCAAAGTCTCACAAT
This sequence comes from Charina bottae, assembly GCA_023362775.1. Taxonomy (NCBI): domain Eukaryota; kingdom Metazoa; phylum Chordata; class Lepidosauria; order Squamata; family Charinaidae; genus Charina; species Charina bottae. Next base: position 9,483,950 of record JALMGJ010000025.1, read on the forward strand.
AACTGAAATCTTGTCATATCCTGACCTGCCGAAACTCAGCTGCGACCAGGCCCTTCCACTGTTGCCTGAGGATTTGTGGATTGTGAAGACCATTAGTGGGCAGCTAGTACCACTGAATGGAGCAGAGTATATAACAGCAAAGAAATATGCACACAGAAAGGAGTTTTTATCTCAATAGCATTAATGAGCATGCTAGAGAAATATAGGTTATTGATCTTAAGCACATAGCCCACCCAAGCATAAAGAATTACATGCTTAGACAACATAGGTTACAAAAAGTAAATACAAAAAGAGTTCTTACGTTTATTTGGTCCAGTTACATCAATTTCAGTAGAAAATTGGTTTCAGTTCTTCTTTTTTTGCTTCCTAAACTTTGTGGACCCCTGGCCCTATGTTGCTGCCACGGCTGCATGGAGAAAAGTGAAAAAAGCCTCCTGAGCTGAGGCCTAGCACATGGCCTCTCCATGGAAGGAGCTCAGGCACATGCATCCTAATCCTCCGGTGGAAGAAAGCAGAGAGAGAGAGAAAGTGGAAGGGGCAACAAACAGCTTCCTCAGGAAGAAGCACATAGAGAGTTTGCCTCCTAGAGCAATCACCCATATGCTAATGAGGCATGCTGATTTGCTGGAACCTCCAACAACCCTTCTCTAATCAAAGTCATGCATCATGCCTACACAAGATTTAACTTACTTCGTAGGCCTTGGTAGACACACCTAGCGAGTGGCTTTGTCAGGATATCTGCGATCATCCTTTCTGAGGGACAATCCTCCAAATGTATTAGTCGTGTCTCCTGTGCCTCTCTAATCACTTGATAGCAAACATCCATGTGCTTTGTCTGCCCTCCCACCTTCTTTGATAGAAAGAGTCTTATACAACTTTGGTTGTCCTCAAAGACTCTTATTGGAGCAGGATGATCACTAACCCCCAGATCCTCAAGTAAATACTTGAGCCATTGCACCTCATCACATAACTCAGCTGCTGAGACATACTCTGCTTCAGTGCTTGATTGTGCTAATATAGTCTGCTTGCGACTTGCCCAGGTCACAGCCCCTCCCCCAAAGAAAAACACACTCCCACTAGTGGATTTATGATCAGTTACATCCTCTGCCCAATCTGCATCAGTGTATCCCATTAGTTCAGGAGAATCAGTTGCTGGCAGCTTAAGTTTCAGGTCTGCAGTCCCCTTCAGGTATCTTGCCACCCGCTTAATACCTGTACAGTCCCTTTGGGTGGATGTGCCCAAAGAGAGTTTGCCTCCTAGAGCAATCACTCATATGCTAATGAGGCATGCTGATTTGCTGGAACCTCCAACAGATTGCACATCAATAAATCTACAGCAGTTTTAGTTCAGCCAAAAAGCAAACTCACATGTGAATATTTCTGCAATTGCAGCCTGGAGCCCCCAAAAAGACCAATTAATTAGGATGATTAGTTGTATCTTCATTAGAAGCCTATAAATAAATCATGAACTGCATCACGTCACTACTGTTACTGCTGCACCAGAAGAATAAAACAAAATAAAACAAAAAATACTTTTATGTAGGATGTAGACTGGAGAAGTTGAATTAATTCCTTCTGGGCTCTGCAACATACCTGCTCATCATATACTGTATCTATGCTTCCATGTGGAAATTCAAACACTTTCTCTTTTACATAAACATAATTTGTGCTAGTTTTGTTGATGGTTTGATTTGATTGTCATATGAAAACTTCTTATAGGAGATGGAAAAAGGGGCTACAGATGTTGACTTGGCAACAGAGGTGGTCTTACAGTCATCAGAGAGGGCCCTGGGAAGGAGAAGAAAGAAGAACTGGAATGGCAGGAATGGCTACAACTAAAGTGGATCTAGATAGCCCAGGCAGTTGAAGATGACAAATTGGATTAAAGACAGAATAATGTTGGGTGCTGATCCTGAATTAGATTGGGCAGTGTTTACAGTGATGAAGACTTAGTTCCAGAGTGGTCCAAAGTCCACAAAACAAGGCAGAGTGCTTCCCAGAAGAAGAATGCTAAAGACTCAGGATTGGTCTGGAAGAAAGTCTACCTAAAGTAGGTGGCCTTCAGTAGGGCTTGAACTGGTGGAAAAATCAAAGGTTTCATCAGCCAGAGGAAAAGAAGCCAACTGCCAACCCTACTAAGAGAGAGGAAAAATTGCCACCAATCCATGGAAGCCCTTCCCTACCTCTAAAATTAGGAAGTTGGAAACATAGAAATAGAGTAGTGCACACATAAAATAAAGTCATACCATAATCTGCAAATATGTATGCTTAGAGTTGCTGTAGGCAAAAAGTTTGAGTATGGGGAGGGATACTCCAACCTAGCATTTTATATGGTTTTATCACTAACGTTTGAAGGGGAGGAAGGAGTTATTCCCAATGGAATGCAATGCCATTAGTTATGCTTTAAGAAACCAAAACCGCTCTTGTTCACTTTAATGTGCTTTTTAACACAAGTGGGGAGGAGGAATCTGAAGTCGTGCTTTGTGCTGAATTTCTATCAATTCTTCAGAACTTGTACATGCACAAGCACACAAACCATGACAAGCTCATAATAGCATGTAGGCCCCCTTGGGGGAGATGGAGCGGTGATATAAATCGAATTATAAATAAATAAATAAATAAATGTTCTTCATATCTCTGTATTGGGTCCTGTATGTTAACTAGCAAAAAAAAAAAAAAAAAAACCCACCACCACCAACAACAACAACATAAAATCATTTAAAGAAAGAGCATTTTCAAAATTTGGCTTTCTAACATTTACATGGAATATTTTCATCAGCAACTTGTTCCCAATATTAATTTCATTAACATTTCTTTTAATGCAGTATTTCAGGCCTAACGTGCAATTTTTACAAAAAGATGACTGAGAAGTAATACATATCCGGCCAGTGAAAAGTAGCTAGGACCCCTTTCAGAATTTGAGCTATAGGGTGATCTGATGCACTTCCCTGAAGCAAGGAGGCCACGCAGTTCACCTTGACAGCGTAATCTGGGTGATTCCAAACCATTTCAAACAGTGCTACAGTAGAAGGTTCATCTCAGCCTTCCTCCAGGGCTGGCCAAAATACTTCCAGGCTGGCAGCTTTGGGATTGCCCACAAGTGAAGCCACCTCGCCTGGAACACCAACGGTATGCAGGTGAGGTTCCAAGCTGGGCAGCTTCTGTCAGCCCACGATGCAAGTGATCCCTCACTGAAGTTCTGCTGCCTGCTCATCTGTCCCACAGATCCTCTGGCCAAGCATCCTGACTAGCAGATACCAGGGAGGCAGATGAACCACAGCTGGGACAGTGCTTTTGGAGAGCCTCTCCAGGACCTTTTAGCTAAAGTAGTGGACGGTGGGTGAGACACTACTTCTTTTCTCCCCAGGACAAGACCTGACCAATGGGTCCTAGGTGAGGTGAGTGTGCAGTGGGAAAGGCGCTACCACCAGTTGTCCTCCTCAGGCCCTGCTGACCAAAAGTTTGGGCAAGTGAGGATGGCTCCTCTTTGAAACCTCCCTCTGTCTTATCCATCACCAGTATAGTCTAAGCTACAGAAGAGGGCTAAGGGGAGCTTTATTCAGCTGCTATTTGCTGATGAAGCTTTGAAAGTGGCTTTGAAGCTGAGGGATGTAAGCCAACATGGTCAACAGTTCACATTAGAAGCAAGAAAACTACATTGTTTTGGGTATTCTATTTGAAGGGTATTCTATTTGAAGCTATTTAGAACTCGAAAAGACCCAGAAATGTCAGTTGATACAAAATACGGCAGTTAAAGTATTGATGAGAAGGAATTTTAAAGATAATATTGTAACAGTATGAGATCATTTTCCCTGACTGCCAGTTTGTTTCCAGAAACTGTTCACAGAGCTAATGCTCCAGGCCACATGATATGAAGGAGCTTCTGTACAGCCCTGCCCAAGCTGAAAATGTCATCACAGGGTGCGGTCAAAATGTCTTTGCATGTCAAAATATGGCAGGTATCTGCATGGAGTCTGCATGGAGTCTTTTGAGTATTAGCCTCCCAATTATGGAATACCTTCTCCAGGAAGTTCTGCCTGGCAACTAATTTATTAACTTTTCCACATAGGCACATATTTGTTCTTTACAGCCTTTCATTCTCCTTACAGTATATTTCTATGCTTCTGCAGTAGCTTTAAATAGTATTGCCCCATGTGGGTGTCTTCCATTTGTTTGGAACTGAACTTTGATACAGTAGTTCTCATCAATGGCCTCCTGAAGGGCACTCAGACTGGAAAAGATTTTGTACCTGATCTTTAATAATTTAATAATGCAAACAAATCTAAATCTAAATCTAATCTACTAAAGATGTAGTGAACAATTAACAACTTGTCATCTGGCCACCTGACCATGTGACAAGTGTGTGTGTGTCTGTGTCTGTGTCTGTGTCTGTGTGTGTGCTGTATTTCAAGCATTTTAACTTGGCCAGATTTTTGAGGTTAAGGTAGTGGTAGTGTTTCTAATTCAAGGTCCTAACAATGAGTTTTTCAGTGTTAGAAAACGTGCTGAAAAATTACAAGAAATGTGCATTTTGCACCTGTAGCATTCAGATAGCAATTGTGTGTAGCATCCATGTAGGATATAAATCCTAAGTGGTTCTCACATAACTATCCAATCTTTTCTGAGATTTCTATGAACAGTTCTACTACCAGTTCATCTATGTTTACAAGCAACAAGAGTATTTCCTGTACAACTTCAGTTAAATGACTGATCCTACGGTGCCCCTTGACTTCAGTGGATTCTTAAGGGGCATGTTTAACATAGATTGGGCCAAATATATACAATGAAGTATTTAGAACAAAACTGATCAGTCTAGTGATCTTATCTTTAACTGATATAATAGTTCTGGTGCTGGCCAGTGCAAATCATTGAATTAGCATTAGGATTATACTTCCTTTCCAGTTAGTTAACACATATTAGCTTTATATGAGTCTGAGTTCGACCCTATTACACAATGACAATTCTCAAAATGGCGCAAGTTACTTTGTAAAATGCCATATGCACTATCACAGGATATAATAACAGAGGGCTCAATGGCATATACTGTATGTAATAATGCCTAAATGTCTTCTTATTGGCGATCACTTGTAGCCGAGTAACATTGTCTTCCAGGGGTAAAATCTTAACAGTGGATCCGTAAGTGACTGTAAAGGCCAATTCTGGATCCACACAACCTCCCACAATGAGGGCATAGGTTTCCAGGTGGAAGACAGTCACGATGAGGGTTTGCTTGACATGCCTTCCTCTTAGCTCGTTTCTCCCTTTCGCCCTGTACTCGTGCTTCTTCAAAGTCCATAGTGCCTTTAATAAAGACTGACCTCCAATTGAAATGCTCATGAGTTAGGGCTTCCCAGTTCTCAATGCTGATATTAATTTTTTTAAAATTAGCTTGAGAGTATCTTTGAATCTCTTTTGCTGTCCACCAATATTCCGTTTTCCATTCTTAAGTTGGGAGTAAAGTAGCTGCTTTGGAAGACGATGGTCAGGCATTCGAACAACATGGCTGGTCCAGCGAAGTTGATGTTGGATTATCATTGTTTCAATGCTGGTGGTCTTCGCTTCTTCCAATACACTAACATTAGTCCGCCTATCTTCCCAAGTAATTTGCAGAATTTTTCGGAGGCAGCGTTGATGGAATCTTTCAAGAAGTTGGAGGTGGCGTTTGTAGAGGGTCCATGTTTCACAGGCGTACAATAGGGTCGGTAGTACAATGGCTTTGTAAACAAGCATTTTGGTCTCCCTGTGAATGTCCTGATCCTCAAACACTCTACACTTCATTCGGGAGAAAGCTACACTCACAGAGCTCAGATGATGCTGAATTTCAGCGTCGATGTCGGCTTTTGTAGATAAGAAAAGTGGTCGACATTTTCTAGTGACACACCTTTAAGCTGGATTGATGGCGCTGCGGAGGGATTGGTTTGAACTTGCTGGTAAAGCACTTTGTTTTTTTTAATGTTAATCGAGAGGCCGAGCTTTTCATATGCTTCTGCAAAGATGTTTAGTATAGTTTGAAGATCTTCCTCTGAGTGTGCAGACTACGTTATCATAAGCATATTGAAGTTCTATAACAGAAGTTGTAATTACCTTATTTTTTGCTTTCAGCCTACTAAGATTAAAAAGCATTCCATATAATTTCTACACCAGTAGGAAGTTTCCCTTCAACAAGGTGTAGAATCATAGTGATGAAGATAGCGAATAAGGTTGGAGCAATAGCACATCCCTGTTTAACGCCGGATCCCACTTTAAATGGATCGCTTTGAGAGCCATTATTATTCAGGATTGTTGTCATCATGTCATCATGGAGTAGACACAAGATGTTTGCAACTTTATCAGGGCATCCGATTTTCAGAAGACTGGTCCAGAGAGCAGTATGATTTACAGTATCAAAAGCCTCAATCAGATCAATAAACGCCATGTACAGAGGGCAGTTTTGCTCCTTGCATTTCTCTTGGAGCTGTCGTGCAGTGAAGATCATATCCACTGTCCCCCACTGTACCCCTGGAAGGGTAGAAGCCATTTTGGGTTTCAGGGAGGATGTCTTCTGATATCGATAGGAGATGGTTTGCAAGGATCCTTGCAAGGATTTTGCCTGCCATAGCTAGAAGGGAGATGTCTCGATAGTTTCCACAGTCTGTTCTATCACCCTTTTTAAAGAGAGTGATGATTATGGCATCCCTAAAGTCTGCTGGAATCTCCTCCCTCATCCAGATTTTTTTGATGAGCTTATGAAGTTGTTGTGTAAGTTCATGCCCACCTTCTTTAAAAACTTTAGTGTAGTTCGAAGACGCCTGTGCGTGAGTTTGTTTTATGTGTGGAGATCGGTGCACAATGATTTCTGTGAAGGTTGTATGCCTAAATATAAGAGTACATTCGCCTTACTACTATGAGCATTAAATAAGGTGTTTTTACCCTACATTAGTTATAGCAGTGATATATACATGCATTTAAATTAAAGATATATGTTATATTGGACATACATTCAATCTTCCAGAGTGCCTTTCATTTCAAAAATACTTTGAACACTACATAAGAAATCTAAGAGAATACAATTCAGACATCAAGAATGGCATTTCTGAAGCCATACAATGAATGCAAAACTTCTGTTAAGCCCATGTGCTTCTGTTTTCCTGTATTGTCATACAACTATGCAAAGACATTAGCCCTTCTATCAATCTTGGCTTCAATCTGCACCCAGGGTAAATAGCTTGATGCCTCTGTTCATAGTGTGCTCACAGACACATATTTTTGGGATGCATCAAGCTTAGAGATTTTTAATGTGAAAAAGTAGGGAAGCTATTATACTATGAAACAAAAGTGCCAGGAACATATTTACTGAAATGATGTTAACAGGGGCTCTCAGAGGCCCTAGAAGCATTCTTAGAAGTTAAAAATTATAGGTGGCTACAGCTTAACGCTTTTCAAAATGTGTGTCTACTGGTTCAGAAAAAAAGTTATGTTGGTATCAGAGGCCAGGGTGGGTGATGCAAAGCAACATCACCAGTTTTTTTTCCCCTGATAAATGGATGGCTTGTGATTGACTCCATCCCTGCCTGAGATAACCATTCCAGGAGAGCATCCAAAATATGCTTGTAAAATTTCAACTATACCCTACTGGCTAGTTCAAAATGTTTGCGCACTGTTCATTTAGATGATGACAAAGTGTTACATTTTCAGGCTAGACTGAGTTAAGTTCCTACCTCATAGGCATTCTGTACACAGGTAGTGCTCACTTAATGACTGCCTTGTTTAGCAACCATTTGAAGTTATAATGGTGCTGAAAAAGTAACTTTATGACCGGTCTTTGCACTTACAACCGTTGCAGCATCCCTGCAGTCACATGACTGAGTTTCAGGCGCTTCGCAACCAGTGGGTGTTTATGACCGTTGCAGCATCCCACTGTCACATTTGAGCACTTCATAGCCAGCTTCTGACAAGCAGAGTTAATGGAGAAGCTGGAAGTAAAACCTCAAGTCTCAGTCACGTGATGTCTCACTTAATGACCATGGCAGAAGTGAGGTTGTAAGTCTGTCATGGTCACATGATGTCTCGCTTAATGACTGCATCACTTAGCGATGGATTTGCCAGTCCCAATTGTGGTCATTAAGCGAGGACTATCTGTAATAACAGCCTATCCTAGATCTTTATAGTTATCTTTAACTTAATATTTGCTATTTGGGCCATTTATTTTATTCATTTGTTTTAATTTACAAGTGTAAATAAAGCATATTCAAATACATTGTGTTGTGACCCAAGAGTTTACTTCAGGTAGAGAAGCTCCCAACATGCCTAGAGCTTTCCCACACAATTCCTCGGATACAAAGAAATGCACACATGAATTGGGTTCCACCACTGATATGAACGAAGAAAATATATTCCAAAAACACCTGTAATTCTTAAACAGAGAGGCCTTATGTTCATTTGGAAAAAAGGCTGTCATTCTGTAATATAATATATTTAAATCTATTGAGTATATCCAAGATAAAGAAATGAAGATTTCTATAGTCCAAACAGTCTGAAGATTAGTATTTCCTAATCCTACAAACTGACCCAGTGTAAACTTGCTGAATTATATCAGAGATGAACTGTGCATTGTACATATTTCACAACTGTGTAGAATCCTTGTTACTCTTAAACCAGCTTCTTATTGGCTGTGTGCTTGGAGGTCATCTTCCAAGCCGGTGATGTTCTTTTCATATTCAAGCATAGATCTATACTGTAAACTGTGAAAGCTGAGACCAAGATTTTATCTCAAGTTGAGGTGTTATGGAGTTGGACCTCCTTTCTCAATTAAATTGGCAGCCTTTAACAAGCAGGAAGAAAAAATTCTAAAGCTAAGTGGGTCTTATTTCACAAATCCTTTCCAGTTAGCTTAACATCTTGCTCAACAAGCTAATAGAAGATGCAGTGTAACCTAAGAAAGTCTGTTGTCAAATCAGTTGTTGACTTCTGCTGGTTTAGTCCCAGAGACTAGAAAGAGTTTAATTGGCTATCATATTGCAGAGCAACAGAATGAAGCACATATTTTTTTCCAATAGGCTGGTGTTCTTGTGTGTATATGGGTGTATGTAGACCAAGACAAAGCATATAGAAGCATCTTTTCATATTAAGAAGGTTTTTCCCCTTAGATTCTGATATGTTGCCAAGCAAACTAAAAAGAATAAAGACGAGAGATTCCAGAATAGAAGGTTTTACATTTGGGTTTGTTTTTGTATTTTATTCTGACAAATAATAAACCATTTTGGAGGCAATAGCAGATTAGATGTTGATATAAGATAAAAAGACTCAAACACTTGGTATTTAAGAATATAAGGATTTTAAGAATATAAGAAAATAAATCCTTGGTAATTAAGAATTAAGAACAGCTTTATAGGGTCAGACTAAACAATCTAGTTTTGAAAACATGTGAGAAAACTAGTGGTTGTAAAGGCAGAGAAAGAGAGCAAAGGTAGATTTATTGCAATAGTAATTGCAGTTGACTTAAGCTGAAAGACAATGTAGGCACATCTACTCCATGAAAGTGAATTAGTTCAGACTTTGTTGGCTTTTGCTTTCAATTTCCTCTGAAAAAGTGTTGACTATATCTGAAATGGCATTGTACCCCTTATTATTTCAATTATTTTCAGCATTGCATGCACATACTAATTAACACATTATTAATTACTTACTAATTATTAATTAATTAATTAACTTACTTTAATTAACTTACTAATTATTAATTAATTACTAATTAACATATTATTAATCATTTACTGGGAAAAATCCTTGACTATGTAGATTATATAAAGCAAGAATCTTAGGTTCTATTTTTGTTTGTTTTCCTGCTTTCTATGGATGTATGGGAATATTACCAGTATTAACTTCCTTGTTCTGGGCCCATTTTTTTTAAGTACAGTTATGTTATTTATGTTATGTTATTTATTTATTTTATATCCTGCCTTTCTTATTTTTATAAATAACTCAAAGCGGCAAACATACCTAATACTCCTTCCTCCTATTTTCCCCACAACAGCAACCCTGTGAGGTGAGTTGGGCTGAGAGAGAACGACTGGCCCAAGGTCACCCAGCCGGCTTTCATGCCTAAGGCGGGACTAGAACTCTCAGTCTCCTGGTTTGCCATTGGCTCCTTCCTAAGGCTGAGAGACAGGGACTGGCCCAAGGTCACCCAGACAGCTTTCATGCCTAAGGTGGGACTAGAACTCTCAGTCTCCTGGTTTGCTATTGGCTCCTTCCTAGGGCTGAGAGAGGGGGACTTCCCCAAGGTCACCCAGCCGGCTTTCATGCCTCAGGCGGGACTAGAACTCTCAGTCTCCTGGTTTCTAACCTGTTGCCTTAGCCACTAGACTGTAATTACATCCAAAACCTGTGTAATTCTTGGGTAGAAAAGGTTGCACATCCCTGTGCATATGACTGATAACAGCTATGGAAATTGACCAGGATATAGGAGTATATCTCAGCCCCCAGATTTTAGATGGCTTCACTTGGCTGCCAGCATAAGCTTCTAAGGCACTCAACACAGCACAGCTAGATAACAGTCCAATTAGAATGTAGTAACATTGAACAGTTAATTGTCTTTTGTCAGCTTACAGTATAATGGTGACGTTTTCCCCTTATATCCATGGCAGTTTAAATAGTTTGCTGCTGCTTCTCACTTTTCCTACCTTTCAATGGACTCTTTGCCTTGCATTTCATGGCCTTGAAGCTGAACAGTTGGTTTTTGCCATCACTGACATCTCTGCCCAGATAACTGCTGGTTCTTGGCATTTCCCTCATGGCTTTGTCAACATTTGTGCCCAATATTTGTGAAAATCTCTCTATATAATGAAACATAGGTCATTTTACCAATTATAGTTTATTTATTGACTGGAAACCTGTGCAACCAGAGTTTTGTACTCCATTTTTATTTTCTCCTCCCCAATACTAGATATTCACTTTTTCCTTGAAATTTCTTCATTCATGAAGGACATCCTCAAAGACATCCAGGAATCATTTTCAACTATAGATTGTTGAGCACCCATGCTTTTCTGATAGTGTTGAACATAAATATGAGCAATTTGTGAGATGAATAGTTTCACCCTTGCCAATCTAAGTTTTTTTAAAAGAAAGAAGAGAAGAGAAGAGAAGAGAAGAGAAGAGAAGAGAAGAGAAGAGAAGAGAAGAGAAGAGAAGAGAAGAGAAGAGAAGAATTAAGCTCTTCATTTGGTGGTTGAGTGGTGTGTTTTTTCCATTTCTTAAACAGTGCTTAAATGGTGGTACTTTTATTTAATGTGAAAGCCTTCTGATTTAATTAAATAGAATGCTAATAAATTAAATCCCCAATGGTTGTGTAAAGCTGATGTAATTTGAGGGAAAGGCATATAGGGAGGAACCTATGCCAAGGAGCTTCTGGAGTCAGATCCTGAAGATGAGACTTTTGCTTTTTGTTTATTTTAATTATTATTTTTTAATTTGTACAATGTCTTGAAAGCTTTAGCAGAAAGCCTAGGTATAAATGCAGCAAATAAATAAACTTAATGCCTCAGCAAATAAAAGGCCACTTCAAAAAAAATATAAAATAAAGGATATAGATTTATATATGACAATTATAGGAGGAGAACTGAATTTTCCTTAGCCAGACTTTCCAAAATGAGGTCCTTCAAATGGGTTGTCGTTCACTTCCCATAATCCTAGCCTGTGTACCCTTTTTCCTAACTGGTTGAGACTCGTGGTGAATGACGTTTGGCCTAGGCATATAATACAAGTATGGTAATACAATATTAATATGGACTTCATGCACTGTGCGTAACTCCCCAGACTACTAAGTACTGACACATTCGTTGAATATTGTATGGCTTTTGTAAGATGCAGTATTGATAGCTATTCAGCATTAAAAATCATTGTGGCTACAATTCAACTAAATCTGAACCTGTAATGAAAGTAAGTTAAAAAGATTGGAGGTGTATATGTATAAAAATATGGAAATAGTTAAAGGGCTGCATTGCATGTAAATTTAGAATGCACTCTCCCCTGTCTTTTGTTATTATAGCTTTCTTTAAAAAACTTTTATAACTGTATTATAATAGTTTTCATTATGTTGATTTTTTGGCTTTATGTTTTTAATTGTGCATGCTGCAGATACAAGCGTGAGATGGGTGGCTATACAAATTAGATAGACAGAGATAGAGATGGAACTTGCAAGAAAGGCTGAATGAAGAGGCAAATTATGAGTGAAATAATGGTAATGTTTCCTTCAGGTTGACATCAAAGACATTTCCATATATTTTTCTTAGCCCTGGGTAAGCCTATGCTTTTCATCAGGGATGAATTTTCAATTTTCCAATCTAGCCTACCCTGGGATGCCTGATCTCCCATCCAAATACTTCCCATGTCTGACCCTGTTTAGCTTTTTGAGAACATTGACTAGCTGCTGATATCTAGCCTTCTACAGTATATTATAGGAGATTCATATATCATTGGGATTGGGGATCCTGTTAGCCTAGGATTCTTACCTAAGTTCTTCCCACTCATCTTTGATGTATAGCTTTAGATAGATAAGGAGGTTATTGTAGGTCAGTGTTTTTCAAACTTGGCAACTTTAAGTTGTGTGGACTTCAACTCTCAGAATTCTGGGAGTTGAAGTCCACATATCTTAAAGTTGCCAATTTTGAAAAACAGGTGGAATTGCAATCCATTATGAAGAATGCAGTATGATTCAGACATTACAGTGTTAAAAATGCATGCCATATTAATTTGAATCCACACAGGAATTGTTAAGAACACACCTAGCACACGGAGCAGCCAGGTCAAAAAAGAAGAAAGAATTAGGTATTCTGGAACAACAACTCTCCCCATTGCTTCTATATGTTTTATGTATTATTTACAGTGACCAGCTGTATTATATGAAAAAATGAAAATATGGCATAATACATATGGAAAAGCAAGAAACAACAAAAAAAAAAACCATTGCAGATGTGTGTTTTTGAAAACTGTACAAAATACAGTATTGGTTAGATTGTTCTCTTGCACATTTTATTTCTTTTAAATTAAAAACATATAGTAATCAGGGTGCAAAAAAAAGCTGAAAAAGTAGTAGCTATTCTTGTGCAAATATTAACATAGTGTGCAGATGTATTTTCTCCTTGAAGTTCTTCCAGCTAAACACTGAACAGGGCCAGCTTTGCTTTGCATTTGAAATCTGACATGATCACAGCCCTTGGCAATTTAGTAATTTTTGGTTGTTACATTTGTTGAAGCTCTAAGAATCAAATTAACAGAAACAAAAATCGAACCTAAATCTTTGGTGTAACACAGAATAACACAACCAGTAGGTCACAAAGCTATGCACCATGTTGTGATAAAAGAGAGAGAGAGAGAGAGAGAGAGAGAGAGAGAGAGAGAGAGAGAGAGAGAGAGAGAGAGAGAGAGAATGAAATGCATTCAAAATATATTACATATAGCTATGTGTACATATTATGAACATGAATATGAACATGAATTTGAGTAAACTCTGGGAGACAGTGGAGGACAGGAAGGCCTGGCGTACTATGGTCCATGAGGTCACGAAGAGTTGGACATGACTAAACGACTGAACAACAACAAATGTGTACATTGGTGCTATCAATTTCCCTTTATAGTTAATTTCTTCTCCTGAAGTGTCTAGTTCTGCACACCTTAAGAGAGACTGGCCTCTTAGAAAGTATTTTATTTACATGTATAATTTATAATATTTGCTGATTGCCCCAATCAACTAAGATTCTGGGTAGTGAACAACAAAGTACAGATAAAACAAGAAAACAACTATAACAAAGTAAGAGAAAAATGCATACCCAAGATAGATAACTCGCAATTAATTAGGGTTACAGGAATGTTGGAATAATACAGGCTTCGATGGTTGTTGTGGGTTTTCTGGGCTGTGTGGCTGTGTTCTGGCAGATTTGGTTCCTAACGTTTTGCCAGTAGCTGTGGCTGGCATCTTCAAAGGACAGGAGCACAGCTAGAAGATTCTCTCTGTGCCCAAGTGGAGGGTGTGCCTTCCTGTTGGTGTTTATAGCTGCTGAGAGGGTGTGTGTCTTCTGTGGGTCATTTACAAGAGATTAGGAGAGGGTTCTTTGTGGTGATTAGGGGGTGTGGTGCTGTTGTGTGTGGGATTATCTGATTGGTTTCTCTTCTCTCTGCCTTTAAGAGCTAGGACTAGTAATAGATAGGTCCAATAGATAGTGATACCCTAAAGAGTAGTCTGGGAGTACAGGTAGGTATTGATGTAGATATATGAAATCCCCAAATTAATTTATTTTTAAATCTAAAATAGATCTCTTGCAAATTGACCAGATTTACTATATAGAGTAACTGTACTTCCTACAGACACTGTCTGCTTTGTACTTACCCATCTGAAGTGGATGTAGAAAGTATGGAAGATTACCTTGATGGAGATATGCAACATCTGCCACCAGGACAATGGTGTGTGTGTGTGTGTGTGTGTGTGTGTGTGTGTGAGAGAGAGAGAGAGAGAGAGAGAGAGAGAGAGAGAGAGAGAGAGAGAGAGAGAGAGAGAGAGAGATCTAGGCTGACCATATGTCCCATTTTGAACGGGACAGTCCCGTTTTTTAAACAATTCCCAACTGTCCCATTATTTTAATTACAATGTCCATTTTGTCCCATTCTCAATGAGAGAGCGCCCACCCACCCCGTTTGCCGGGGCGCCGCAAGGACCACACTGCAGGCGAGGCTTTGTTAGACAGCGTGCATACACCCACTTTGTCCGGTGAGCCATGGGTAGGTTAGGGTCCCGTTTTTCTCTCAAGGAAATATGGTCAGCCTAAACATATCTTAAGTCTATAACAGACAAAATATATTCAGAAGTGACTCAGATAGACACCTCCCTAATTCAGTGAACTATAAGTAGCAGGAGGAGGTACAACACAATCAGACTTGTAAGATTCTGTTATAACAATCTCATGAAAGTAGTTTTAGCCTTCCTGTGGGGTTGGTTTCTTGGTCTGGTCTACCTAGTGGGGCTGACAGTGGATAAACAGATGTTGTACTACCAGAACATCATAGGAAATTGAGTTCCTATATAAATCAAAATAATAAATAAATGGACCTTGGCTATGTAATAAATGAGCAGCACAATCTAGGATCTTCCTATAGCCAGCAGCATATCTTACAAAGGGAGAAGTGAGAATTCTGCTTTTAAAACAACAACAACGTTGCTTTGCTAGATTGATATCCCATCTTTCCTTCAAGAGCTCACAATGACACTTCCTTCTCCAGTTTCCACATAACAACTCTGTGGAGGTAGGTTGGACTTTGAGAGAGTGGCTGGCTCAGAGACACCCAGTAAGCTTTTGGGGCTGAGAGAGAACTTGAAGGAGATCAGGTTGATCTGGCATGGCTTGTGAATCATAAATCCATGGTGGCTCCTGTTAATTCATGAATTCCTATCTAAGTGCTTGCAGACCTGCTGCTGCTCAAGGACCTTTCCCAGTACCAATGTCAGACTCGCAGGCCTGTCGCTTCCTGTGCCCTGCTTCTTCCCCTTTTTGAAAATAGGACATTAGCCCCCCTCCAGTTTTCTGGGTCCTTGCCTGTTCTCCAGGACTTCTCAAAGATTACAGAGAAGGTTTCTGCAACTACCGCTCAATTACCATCCAACTTCAAAGGTGGATGCAGCTCACAGGCAGCAGAATGGGAAAATATCTACAAAAGAACTTTTGGTATCTGCTTGGGACTGCGAAAAAAGAGATGGGATCAATCCGCAATACTTAATGGTCCTGATTCATCTTAGAGCAGCCCACGGTTTGCAGACTTCTCTTACTGAATTGTATAAGTCTGACACAGCCCTAAGCATTGCAGGGGCTCAGATCAATTGAATATTCCACATTTAGTTAGATACTGTAACTTCCCATATGCAGTCTGCGATTTCATTCCTTATATATGGCTGAATTTCAAAGTAGCACATTGGGGTGTTGGTGGGGGGTGGGGGTGGCGGCAGCTGCTTCTCCTCCTTCTTCTCCTTCATTAAAGAGCAGCTTATCATCCCACACATTAATTTATCACATGGGAACAATAAAAAACCTGTATGGAATTAAATGCAATACTTTATTACCTTCTCATTTTACAGAGATAAATTAAAAACTTCACCTGTCAGGTTTCCTTTATCACAGGTTTCACCTAGAGTAATCCTACATTTATGTAAAAGGTAACTTTACAGACTTTTTAGTTTTCCTGATATCATCCTATCTCCCAACAGCCATGCTGGATCAAGCCATCACTTTGCACTTAATTAAATTGAATTGCATTTGCCATTCAGCCAGTTTAAAGAGGTCCTTTTGGAGCTGTTCACAATCAAGTATGATAGTTTTGTATCATCTGGAAACTTGGCCATGTTATTTTTTTCAAAATCCTTTATGAACAAGTTAAAAAGCAGTGGTCCAGCACAAATTCTTGAGAATCTCAACTTCTTAATTATCTCCATTGAGTAAACTCCCATTTAATCTTTTTCTTTCCGTTTTGTTTTGTTTTGTTTTGTTTTGTTTTGTTTTGTTTTGTTTTGTTTGGTTTTGTTTGGTTTGGTTTGGTTTGGTTTGGTTTGGGTTGGGTTGGGTTGGGTTGGGTTGGGTTGGGTTGGGTTGGGTTGGGTTGTCATTTATTTATCAATACTATATCTTTGTGGACTCCTTCAGTAAGACTTTTTTCTTTATGTGTCTTCCTTCCTTCCTTCCTTCCTTCCTCTACCAATTTGCCTTAATAAATATTAAGCTGACTGGATGATTATTTCAGGATCTCCCCAAGTTTCTTTTCAAAAATTGGTGTTACACTGGCTACCTTCCAATGGTTGCTTACTAAGCCTGATCTGAATGATAAGTTACACAGTTTTGAAAGGAGGTCAACAGTTTCATATCTCAGTTCTTTAAAAATTCTTCCATGGATGCCACTACGACCCAGTCAATTTTTACAGTTGAATCTTTCTAGGCATCCTAAAATATCTTCCCTTGTTATTTCAATTTGCTTTAGTAGTTACAGTTCCCACCCTGAGAAATCAATACAAGCTCAGGTATCTGCTCATCTTTTGTAGTAAAAATGAGGATACTGAGGAAGTTCCTCAGTATCCTCCTTGAGAAGCATTTTAATGTTTATAAATATTTTAATGTAATCACCAGTCTGGTACAATGGGAGGGAATTTAGAACTCAATAATGTTTTTACTTATTTTTTTCCCTTTTTCTTTATAAGATCATGTGCATTTATTTTAGGAATAGTGATAAATAGTGGTAACATCAATATAAATATTAATATTCAGACTTTTGTAGTGATTTTTAATTATTTCTTAAGATGATGTAATGAGTTTAGTTTGTATATTCAATTAATTATTTAATCAATGAAATAATTAATTTTAAATTTTATGACAATTGTAAATTCTCTGCTTATTTACTGATTTTTTATTTTCTATCCGCTATATACTTTTTCTCTTTCTTCTGTTTTCTTTTATGTAGTCCTTTATTTTGTTCTTTAAATATTTTAAAATAAATTTTAAAAAGTTTGCTTATAAAAAAAGAGAAATAATGAGAGAGAATCTTGTTCTCTCCTTTGTAGTCTAATGGCCCAAGCACTTTCCTGGCTGGTTTTCTGCTTCAGGATACACACACACAAACACACACACACACACACACACACACACACACACTGTATATATCACCTTGCACTTTTTCTTGCCTTTTTAACTTTTATAGCTTCCTGGACATGAGTAAAAAGCCATCTGGTCTCTTCCTGGATTTGGCTGATCCTTTCTTACATTGTGAAATACATTCTAGGTGAGCCTAAATTATTGTGGTTTTAAATCACCTCAGTCATTATGGAGAAATTTAGTTCTCTAGACTTTTTCTTATGAGTCTCTTTTTCCCTGGTTAGTGAAATGTTTCTCCTTTAGGTGTAGCCCCTTCAATGTGACTGTGTTGGACCCTGCAGGCAGTTTCCCATTTGAACATAATTCTGCATTATAGTCACTATCTCCTACTGATTCCATAACAATTATATCTCATGTTACACAAGAGTTTAGAGTTAGAGTTAGTCTAATCTAGGATTTTCTCCCTCTGGCTGGTTTCAAGACTAAATTGTTCAAAATTATGGTATCTAGTCTTTATGAACCCTAACCCTATTATTAAGGTTCTCCTTTGCAAGTGTTTCTTATTTCACCATCTTCAGATTGCCCTCAGGGTTTTTATCAGGCCTGTAATAACATATCCATAGATCTTATCTATATTTATGGCCAGAAATTGCCACCCATAGTATTTTTGTGGAGGAACCTAGTCTTCCAATATTTTCTAGTATGTTAGATTTATATATTTTCACCTTATGAAATATAGTTTTGAAATATAGACTATATCTCTCGTCTGTCTGTTTGTTTGTCTGTCTGTCTATCTCTATCTATCATCTATCATCTATCATCTATCATCTATCATCTATCATCTATCATCTATCATCTATCATCTATCATCTATCATCTATCATCTATCATCTATCATCTATCAATCATCTATCATCTATCATCTATCATCTATCAATCTATCAAATTTATATGGTTGTCCATTTTAACCAAACAATACTGGAGCTAACAAAAGCCTGAGGGAAAGGCCAGATTTTCAAGGCCTTCTGGAAGGCCAGCAAGGTCAAGGCCATCTGAATCTTGGGGAGAAGCTGTTGCAGAGTCCCGTACTGCAACAGAGAAAGCACACTTTGTGGATCCCAATTGTTTCACAGAAGAGACCCAGAGCATACCCATCATGCCAGATCTGATGGGACAGGCAGAAACCACTAGAGACAGGCAGTCCCACAAGTAACCTGGCTTTGTGCCATGCATACCCTGTGTGCTCAAAATTGCATGTGGCACTGCATTCAGGAGTAGCAGTGAGTTCTAAAAGCTTTTCAAGGTCCCAAGTAGAGTGCATTGCAATAGTCCAGCCAGGAAGTGACTAAAACATAAGTGACTGCGAGCAATGCCTCCTGATCTAGAAATATGTGAATGAATGCTGTCTGAACAACAGGATTCCAGATTTCAAATCTATATTCTCATGAGGTCAGACTAGAAAAAAGAGTTTGGGGCTTAGCTGGTACAGATGGCTGCTGATCCTGGTAATCACATCTCTATAATGGAGGATCCCCAGGATGCTTCATACAAGCAGAACATTCTGGGATCTCTTTGGATCAGGTTGCTTCTAAGCTTGCCTAAATGCCAGAGAATTTTAAGATATATGGGGTTGTGAAACAAGTGATCATAGCTATTATGATACATGAGGAAATACATGCTAGGCAGGTTAGATTAAAGGGTCTGAGTTACATGCTGGCAGAGAGGCAACAGGAGCAGAACTTTTGATTAAAAAAGCTACACTTCCCTATCTTTTCAAAACAATGTATTTCCAGGAATGATTATATCCCATAGATTCTCTCCATTCTACAAAGTTTCTGTTATGACCACTCTATTTATATCCTTGTTCACAACCAAGTACTCCAATTCCCAAGTCTTGGCCAGGGGACTCCTAGCATTGGCATAGAAACACATATACCCCGTTGGGGGAGATGGGCGGTCATATAAATTTAAATAATAAATAAATAAATAAATAAATAAATAAATAAATAAACAAACAAACAAACATACATACATACATACATACATACACACACACACACACCATGTTGAGGGGGGTTTCCAAATTTTTTTGGCATAAGACTTTTTGTCTCTCCTTTGTCTCCTGACTGACATAACTACCCAGTAACCCAATTCCAATATTTGTCCTATCTCTTGTAGTATTTCCAAACTGGATGCTGCTCAGTACCTACTGGCTTTTACCCAACCTTCAGTTGAAAAGATTCTCTGTCACAATTTTGATATTATACTTCACCATCCTGGTTCCATTTCAGGTCAAGTAGAGTCTATTTCTCTTGTACCATTTCAGCTTGTCCCAAAACCTAGTGCCTAACAAAATCTGCATCCTTCTACCTGATGCCACCGACTCATCCATTCATTGGTACCCTGATCTCAGTGTTTTTTTGACAAATGCTGCCTGGACTTAAGTCTGTTACTTAGCAGCCTAAATTTGCTTCAGGACTGTGTTGGCATCAATGACATTTCCCAGTGCCATTGATGCCAACGCAGAACACAACCCCTGCCTTCTTCCCATTTCTGTCTAAGAACTTATCTAGATGGTGCATGGCATCTGCAAACTTTGCACCAGGCAGACAAGTTACTATGTGATCCACACACATGTCACAAACCCATCTGTCAGTGATGGAAAACCAGGATATCTTTCTCACAGCTTCCGTCTCTGCTCAAAGCACTGAAAGAATTACTTTAAGGCTGACAAGTAGCACCTTCTAAATTCCTAGTATAACTCGCCAAATGCTACTATAATAAGTCATAGACTCACTTCTTCAAAACTTTCAGCTTTCTTGTTCTTAAAGTATTTGCTTATCATTCTAATGTTTGAACAGAAAATCCAGTTGCATTTTTGAACTTCCAGTCTACTCTTTTGTAACAAGTCACTCACTGTCAGTAGTTCTGTTACCAAATATGGTGTGAATATAAATCAATGGTAATCTGGAAGCATTCAGAAACATCTGTGAACATTACAAAAAGAATAGGAAGCAATGTGAGCCTTCATAGTTCACTCTTGGAGGTTAGTACACTATTGATCTCAAACTATTCCCAACAGATGCAGTATGAGAATCTAAAGATGTGTTTGAATTATATTTCTGACTTACTAGATCTCTTCCATCTCCCAATGGTTTTAACTGAGATGAGAGTGCAATTCAACATCTTGCAAGATTCTGAAGGTCTCCCTGATTTTCCCCCCTTCCTATTTTATTTTTAGACCATGATTTATTGAACAGACTTTTGTTTGGCTTACTGAACCCTTGTCAGATGTTAATATGGTACAGTGATTCATGCATTTTTTTCATCCTGCTGTTCTGAAATCAGTCTGCTCGTTTTTGATCTTGTACATTTTGCTCAATGTGACTATATTTCAAATTCAGGGTTGATACCACTGCAGAGAGTATGAAGTGGCTGAGTGTGTGATTTGTGTTTGGCAAGAAGGATGTATTTAAATCTGTTCCTCAACCACAGACTTGCTAGGTAACCTTGTCAAACCCAAAATGCTTTCCATTCTCTAGTACAAAGATCATGATGGTCACTCATTTTTAAAAAAATATTATTAAAAAGTAATGTTATAAACATAACACTCTGAGTAATGAAAGTGGTGGTTCTAAATGCTAAGCATTATGATCATGGACAAATGCACCAGAGACAAAGGATGATTTGCCCCACATTGCTGATAATATCTATGGCAGTGCTT
The DNA here is from genome assembly GCA_023362775.1 of Charina bottae. Taxonomy (NCBI): domain Eukaryota; kingdom Metazoa; phylum Chordata; class Lepidosauria; order Squamata; family Charinaidae; genus Charina; species Charina bottae. Next base: position 9,505,271 of record JALMGJ010000025.1, read on the forward strand.
GCTTGTAAATGTTGGGACACAGAGCTTCCCCCCAAATTCACAATTATCCACGTGGGGAGTTTGCAAACAGCCTCCTTAAGGCAGTCCTCTGAAAACAGGGCTTGTGGTTGCATGCTGGATATCTCCAAATAGCCTTCAGCAGAAAATGGAACATTCACCACGCCTATCGCATTTACCAAGTTCTAATTCAGCTCTCCGTTGACAACTCCAAGGTGACATAATAAACAAGAACTGATCTGTGTACTGACTAGGGATCAGGGTTTAATTTCTCAAAAGAGAAGAGGTTGGTCTCAGTCCTAACTAGTAACTATATTCTATCATGTAGGACCTCATTTTACCTAATTTCAGGTGTGGGGGTGCTCATTTTAGTTCTTTGGCTGACAACACTACTGTTGGAGATGAACTGCTGGACATTAGCATGGGGCTGGGGAGTGAGGCTTCTATTAGGAAAATCAGATTAAGGACTATAAGCAGTTTACATACTTTACTTACTGAATTTTCAAAAGTTCTTGTTTCACAGTACTTTTATTTATAAAAGCACCAGGGCTGGGGAGCAAGCACACTAGAAGGAGAAATTGGAGGAGATCTGAACAGAAAGGACTATGTGTATGTAAGGGTTCCTGAGAGAGTTTAGTGATGACATAGCTATTGGCTTTCCAGAAAATAGGTTGCTTGGGAAGACTGCATTTCCAGTAGGGTTGGGATTGAGCCACCTGAAACATTGGAAAGCTACCATTCCCAAGCCTTCTTTCCCAGAAAGGAAGACACCTTCCTTTCTGTTTTCATGAACAATTTGGTTTATAGATACAGTTTGTATGATAGATAGATATATGATAGATGGATGATAGGTAGGTAGTACGTAGATAGGTAGTGTTTTGTTTTCAGTTTTATGATTTGTCTAGGGAGGGAGGGAGGGAGGGAGGGAGGGAGGGAGGGAGGGAGGGAGGGAGGGAGGGAGGGAGGAAGGAAGGAAGGAAGGAAGGAAGGAAGGAAGGAAGATCTAGTTGGGTAGGAGAATTAAAAGCTAGGTTCTAAAATGGGTATATTCAAATATACCCATTTCAGAATATTTTGGATGTGCTATGAAAGTTGTATTCTGCATGAGAATAATGGAAACAGAAGATTTACCAAAAATCTACAACATGCCCAGTGCAAAATTTCCAAAAGGAAATACAGGGTAAGAAGAACAGAACAATGCTGCTGACCACACAGAACTTATTTGCCAAGTCTGGATGTTTGGAATGGAAAGGAAGATGCTGGTTTGTGTTGTCCCTGACTTTAACCTTATTGACCAGCAAGAAAATGGGTATTACTGACTCTTCCCTGCTGCTAGTTGCTGAGTTATCTCAGCCTATTATTTCACACCACTACTGTTGCTTACAAGATGTTCTCTGTGTGACAGAGCATATAGATGGGATGCCCCAAGGGCTTCCAAGCACTACCTAAAAACTGAATGTCATATATCATGCATTTACTAGGACTGCTTTTGGTGCCTGCAGATTGGCCAGAGAGAAGAGGTTTAGAAAAACAAAGTGGTTCTCCTTTACTACAGAAAAAGTCACCTGATTTATAGATGGATCAAATGATGAATTTGATATAAAAGCAGGACTTTTTCTTCTGCTTTTTTCCACCTGGTTAAGGGATTTCAAACCTAAATGACTGGGTCCTTTTGAACCTGCAACCATGGAAGAACATTGTGATGGAATGGTGTATTGGAAAGCAGCACTGAGAGATCTGTAGAGGCTCCCTGCTGCAGAAGAAGAGGGATATGTCTGATTGGTATGCCCCAGGCACCAGATGGACCCTTTGGGGTGTTGGGGGAGTATGGGGTTTTTCCTGAGGTTCTGAGGCAAGGTTCATCCGAGGTCTTAGTTGCTGCTAGGAATGAGAGAGCAACAACAACTATGGATCAGATTGTGCTTATGCAGACTCTCCCTGTCTGTGGATCCTGGAGAGCTCCTTGGTTTTCAGAGAAACTCTGGGTTGAAACAGCAGAAGAGATGCCTACAGTGCCTCTGGAGAAAAAGGAAGAGTGAACTCAACTGACCACAGGTAGCAGCCTTATTAAGGATTACCTATTGTGGCAAGAAAGGCAGCAAAAAGTTATTACTTTTCCATTTGTTTGTGCAGATAACTGTCTGGTGGCCCTGTTCAAGGTGACCTGCCATCTGCAGAGCCACTGTGAGAACTATTAGGGGCATCTTTCAGATAAAGTTGCTCAGATCCAGTCTGAGCTGAACTTCGACTGTGCAGGTCCTATTGTAAAGGAATGTAGAAATGGCCTTGGGGAAGGAACAGATAAACCATTAAGGGAGGTAAAACAGCAGTTCATTTCTGGGAAAGTAGAAAGCATCAGAAAGGAACTCACAATAATCCCACCTTGATTCTGTTTGGTGGGCAGGGAGAAGCTCTGTCAGGCTATTATTGTTGTTCAGTCGTTTAGTCGTGTCCGACTCTTCGTGACCTCATGGACCATAGCACGCCAGGCCTTCCTGTCCTCCACTCTCCCGGAGTTTACTCAAATTCATATTCATTACATCGGTTATGCTATCTAACCATCTCAGCAGGCTATTATACCCTATGGGAATAAAGCTGGATTTGTTGAATCCTTGCAGTGTCTGTTTCCTGACCTGGCTACCTTGAAGGGCTGATATCTATTGAATTGACTGAGGTACAGTCTGGCTTGGATATATGGGAAGAGTGTAAGTCTGTTGGTTTGGAGGAAGTTGAGGGGAACCTTGGAGCTGTAAGTGTATCCACCTGTGGATTACATCCATGTCCCTTATGGTTGGTCAAGGCCTCCCAGGAGATTATATATGGTTGGACCCAGGCAGTGGTGAATGCATCCTAGAAGGAAGGGGTGATCCTACCAGCTCTTAAAGATGTGGTGGTCTGTCCCTGCCTCAAGGAACCATTAATGGATCCAATCGTGCTATACAACTTTTGTCCTTAGGAAAGATCATTGAGAAGGTGATTGAGTTACAGCTTCAGAGATCTGGACTGTTTTCAGTAGGGTTTCAGACCAAGATACAGGGAGTTCTCATTTAGCAACTGCCTTGGATAGCGACCATTTGCAAATACAAATGTAATAAACAGCATTAAAAAATTAATTTTCCAACCAATCTGCACATTTAGGACAACAAAAGCCTTCAGTGTGAAACTGATTAAGATCTGGTCAGTTCCAGGCAGCAGCTGCAAGCCAGCAGGAAGGTTCTAATCAACCAATTAAAGTCACAGAGCTGAGCTTGTTAACTTGCCCTTGGCGGGAAGTGCTGAGTGGTGGAGAAAAGCAGCTCAGGAAGAGATAGCTTGTTTAAGCAATCTCTCAGCCCCGCAAGAGGGCGAAAAAGGGGAAAAAAGGGTTAGGCACAGGACACTGTATGAGAGAACTTTATCTAAATGAGAAAGCAGCAATCAGCAATCTTTGCAGCATCTCTCTCTCTCTCTCTCTCTCACACACACACACACACACACACACACGATTCGGTTAGCAACTGTGTCGCTTAGCGACCATTTTGCTGGAACCAATTGCAGTCACTAAATGAGAACTACCTGTATACCACTTGTTGATGCTCTCTGGCAGGACTGAAAAAAGATGGAGATGTGTGGTATATAAAATCTTGTAATAAATAAATAAGCTGCTCTATCTACCTTCAGCAGTGGCCAACTAGCATTCAAACTGAGCAGATGCATTTATGTGTGAGTGCGCATGCTATTTTGCTACTTTTTGATGTTTTTTTTTCTCCATTTCATGAGACATTCAGTCCCAATAATTCATCCCTAAACAGAAATGCTTAGGGGAGAAATGGCAGGTGAGTTGTCCCTTGGTCTCATTGCTCACATTTCATCAAATAAATTCAATAAGAAATCACTGAGAGGAAGTAGGAACCATCCAAAACCATGAAGGCCTGACAGGAAGGGCTACATCTAAGAATAAAGCATAGAGGAGCATGTAAAATAATCATTAGCAATTACTGACAAATAAAATAGTACTTTAAACCTGCCGCTGTTGCCAGGGGAATAGATGAGAAAAATTAAATTCCCTTCAGCCTAGACCAAAGTCACTTAGGCAATTAAGCAGATTTCCACTTCAGGATTCAAAATACTTTTGAGATACTTAGGACCATGAAAGGATATGCTAAGCAGCCCACAGGATCTATTGAAGGCCTTTACTGTATGTGTCAATTACTGGGTTTTTTAGAAAACATGTTCACTTCTGGTGATAAACAAAGCATTCCTCTCTTGTTAGATGAGGGACATATGTCAATTAATCCCATTTATAAAGGACACAAGTGCATTTCACCACCACCACCACCACCTCCCCCCCAAAAAAAAATCCACAAGGAAGAGTCACCCCTAGCTAGACATACAATCAGTGAAGTTAATAGAAGCAACAGGTCAAAATGTGATGGCTTTTTTCCCAAGGAGAAAAGGAAGTAAATGAAAATGTCTACACAGCTGCTCTGCCTCCCTGTTGGAGTTTATAAAATACCCAGAATTTACAAGTAGATTAATTATACAGGAGAGGCTAGAGGTATATAGGTGAGAGTTGATATATTCTGCAAGTCATCCAATTAGCAGCCATTGTAGAAGGTATGATGTGACTCATATTACAGGTGCTGTAGGTTAGCTGGGTGTGGCAGATAATTTGTTTGACCTATAATGTGATTGGTCAGTTTATGTATATAAGCAGAGGAGATTTGGTGTTCACTCTCTTCTCGTTACTTCATCTCATCTGTATCTGTGTTGGACGTTACTGGACTGTATTTTGGAATGCGTATGTATATAGAGTAAATAGACTATTTTATCTAATCTCTGTTTGAGTGTTTATTTACTGCTTAGAACGTATTACTCTGAAGTCGTGGAGAAGCACTGACCGCCCCAGCGTTGCATGCTCTGACACTCCCCTTGTTTCTCCTCCAGATCTCTGGCTTATCTATCCTTCAAAAGAAAATGTGGCAGACCTAGAGAGGAGCAGGATGATCCACACTTGGGTCCCACCTCAGTTCTCCAGCGCATTCAAAACTGATACTCTAGGGTTGACTGCAGCTCTTAACCCACTTTTTGTAACTCTTTGGTTGTGATTGCCAAAATGTGATAATTTCCTGCCCTTTGAACACAGCAAATAAACCCAGTAAATATTAAAAAGCAAAGCAAAAGTCCTGAAAGTCTGAGTGCTGCCCACATGCGTGATGTTTTTGAACCAAGTAGGAGTTTCTTTTCCTGAATTCCAGGACTGGTAAGGATTCAGGTAGTGCTTGATCATTAGGATATTGCTGAGATTTGTTTGATTGTGGCAGGGTATTAAATAAATAAAATCATATTTGTCTGGACCCAAAATCCAGAAGCTTATCCGACTGATGGGGGAAGGGGAAGGGAGTTAGCATCTTCATCGCTGTAGGCCTCTTCCAAAGCACACTAGATCTAACTCCAAATCATCCCAATTCTTTTTTAGGAATATGCTAATTTGAAATAGTTCAAGAGTCTCTACCTGTGATGGAATGTGTTCCTGAAGGAGGGGGTGATGTGGTGCATTCCCGCACGGATGCTGTTTCCCAGGGGGAGAGAGCATTCTAGACTGATAAGAGACTTCACAGCCCAGACTCCGTTGCTGGGAAGGTTAAGAAGTTCAAGGCAGCCCCTCCCTAGAGCCCTTTGGAGTTATTTCCCTTAGCTTAGTGTAGGCAGCCTCAGTCTGGCAAGATTCTGTTCACAGGGTAAGAACAATAAAGAAACTAGAGCTGGAAACCCTTCTTAGCGTGGTTCTTGTCCTCGATCCCCTGACACTACCTCTGTACAAACTAGTATCTTTCTCCCCATTTAAAGAAAATCCAGGGAAGGAAGGAAGGAGGGAAGGAGTAGTGGGTGATTTCTATTCACAAGGAATTGTTTTACAGAGCTGTCCCATCACGGGACTTCAGGGAAGGGATATTCAAGTAGTATATCCAGAACAGGGTCTAAAAATGAATCTTGTTGGTGCACAACCTATTTATCAAACCAGGAGTAAGCAATGTGACCTCATTCACATAATTAGGGGCGCGGTGGCTCAGCGGGTTAAACCGCTGAGCCGGTAGTCTGCCGACCATAACGTCGGCAGTTCGAATCCGTGTGGCGGGGTGAGCGCCTGTCACTAGCCCCAGCTCCAGCCCACCCAGCTGATCGAAAGCCCGGCAAGTAGATGAATGGGGACCACTCACGTGGGCCAATTTGCTGGCGTCCTTTTTGGAGGGTCGCCCTCGGACCGAGAAGAAGCTGGTTCCCGTAGATGGCGATGGAGGACAGCAGAGGACGGCGGAGCCCGAAAAAACATCAACTTCCTGGACGTCAGCAGCCGGCTCTGAAGCAAAGGTTTCTGGGACATGTAGTCCAACCTGCGATTGAAGAGCCGGTTCCCTCACCCCTTCCCTAACCGCGCGGGTAATTTAGAATCTGATTGTATAAATATATGTATGATGATTGTAAGCCGCCTAGAGCCCTCCGCTTAGGGAGGGGATAGGCGGGGTATAAATAAGATAAAATAAAATAAAATAAAAATAAATAAATTCTCCATTGTGATCCCTCTCCTTCTCTAACACTGTCTCATGCCTAAATTAATTGATGTATTATATTTCTGAATAAAACACTTTAGCCAGTTTACAAAATGTAGCTTCAGCTACAAAACATGAAAACACAGTAAAACATCATTTTACAATGGCCAAGGAGCTCAAATAGTTCATCGGGTATGCATCAGAGGATGCCTCAGAGAGGGTTTTTTAGAACCTGTGTAACTCCACCAAAAGTTACTCCATCTTCGTAGTAACTTGCTTCATTTCATTTGTTAAGAATTTGCCTCAACAAAGCTCCTTTAAAGCTGAAATCCTCTACATTGGAGCAAGACTCTTTAAATTGGTGGGAATTATTTCTGAGAAGACATCCATAAACTTGCACTCTACCTTTTTTTAAATCACAGCTTTCTGATTCAGACATGTGAATCTGTGGTTTAAGAAATTAAAAGAGGAGGCAAGGGAAATACACAAGCTTAATCCTTGTTTTATCAGATGTCTGATTTGGGCCTCTAAGATAATCCCACATATTCTTTTATAAACTCTGGGAATCAAACAGGCATAAAGGGAGGAATACAACATTAAATCTGTTTTGAATTCCAAAATTCAGCCTTGAAGCTAGTGAACCAATAAGCAGCCTGCATTTACAGAAGGGCAGTAACAGACTTGGCTTCCTTGTTGAGGAACAACTTCAGCCACTACAGATCTCATTTGAAAAATGATTCCATTGTCTGCTCATGATCACTGTAAACCCCAGCCAGAGCCCAATTTAATATCTGATTCTTCAGTACACACTACTGTTATACTTCTCAGAAATCTGGAGATCTAGAACTAACCTTCAACTTATATATACCTACACATGTCCACAAAGATGAAATTTGCAGAAAGTCATGCTTGGTTCCATTCTCCTCCATCCCTGCTGGGTTCTTACACATAAGCCTTTTGATGCTTTCTTCCTTTTTCTGTATGTCACTGTTGAACTAAAAAGTGGTTTCTGGAAATGTAACAGCTTTCTTTAGTTATACTAAATACTTAAAAAAAATACTGACACATTTTGTACCTGACAAAAAAGTTAGCACTGTAGACAGATTTCTATACAATATTGGATTAATTCCTGTTATTATGCATTGTTAGGATTTAAGGCTTTCCTAAATTAGCACTTTCTGGGACTACAAGAGTCCAGATAGAAAAAGTAAAAGCAAACAATGAACGTTCTAAAACCAGGCTCCCTTTCATCTCTCCCTTTCAGCTTAAGAATATTTAGCACAATTTGATCACTGCCTGCTGTTTGGGGACTATCCAGCTTTGTACATATGGAAATTTTTTTTAAAAAAGTCTAAACAAAGCAGGCTTAATAACATCGCAAATCAATTCAGGTAATAGAACCAAAGTGGTCAACTTTCTCTGAAAAGCAGCTACATCTCTGGCATTTGTTTTCCTTGGTGAATTGCCCTTTGGTGGATTTGTGCACTGACCAGGAAAGAAATACAGCTGAAAATGGTCTTTTCATGTCCTTTTAAAATGATAAAAATGAGAAAATCTCCAGGTGGTCTTTTTTCATAAATCTCTTTTAAGCTCTGGGGCTACCCTGCATGGTTCTCTGACAGGCTGACAATAAAGAAGGACTTATGATGGTCCTGGGGGGGGGGGTGTTTCTAAAGCTTCCCTGACTGTTCAGCAGTAAATCAGGGACTGTCAGGATTCCTCACCTGCCACCTCCTACCAGGGTGACATTAAATTGACACCGTATACTCTAATCTCTTTCTAACCAGAGGAATCAAGAGTACAGGGGGGGATCAGATTGAGATATCTTGATGCCAAGGTGTTTTTTTTTTTTTGAATGGAAAGATCTGCTTTCCTTTCTGCACTGTTGCAATAAAAACATGTGAGGGAAAATAAATAAATATAACATAAAATAAAAATAAATATAACAGAGGTTGCTTTAAGAACTCTTAGATGTCTTTACCACCTTCTCACTATATATATATATATAGTGATATATATATATATATATATATATATATATATATATATATATATAGTAATTGCAGTCTCAAGAACCTGCTATGGTAGCAGTATGAAGAGAATGAGTCTCCTGATACTAGCCCACCAATGATGCTTGTCCTCGTAGGAAAGAATGAGAGTGATTTTTTAAAGAAATAGTATTATGCATGGTGTATTAGCCCAACAATTAGAGTTCTCCCTTGAGACACTAATGACCAGGCTCAAATTATCATATTTTGCACATATTATGCAAAGACCTGGCTCCCTTGAGAAATCCATAATGCTGAGAAAGGGGGGCAAGAAAAAGAAGAAAAAGATGAGCAGCAGCAAGGTGGGTGGATTCAATCACAGTGATGATGGGTGCACTATTGGAAGAGCCGAAGAGCCAGGTTGGGGACAGTTCATCCTGGAGAAGGTCTACCTATGTGGTTGCTAAGGGTTGACCCTGACACAACAGCACATAATCAATCAACCCAATCAATAAATGTTTTATGTGCTTGGAACAAGTGTGTATGTGTGTGGGGGGGTACTTAGGATTTTCACATGCAGGCTATACATGGCTTTCTCAGTATATGTTCCTTCCATGGAAGTATCTGTGCACTAGAACATGTAATACTAACAAGACTAGCAAGTCCCAAAGGTCATAACAAGCCCCAAAGACCCATCTCCCCCCCCACTGGGGATATAGAAAACCACATGAATATTTAGAGAATTATGCACTATAGTCATCTAGAGTACAGGAAGCTCTAACTCAGTGTATCAATACTCAGTTTAGCTAAATTAAAAAAAAAGATTAGCAGATTAGTTTTTCTTTCCCCCTTGTCCTCTTACGGTCTTGGAAGAGAAATGCTGAGTGTGAGGAATCTTCCTTGTGAGCCTCCACTTCCTGTAACAGTAAATAAGGTGGCAGCATAGTGACTCAGCACGATGCACAATGAGATACCATCACAACTTCTCTCTCTCTCTGAAACGTCATTGGAAGAAAAAAAGGCAAAGAGATTTAGAAAGCAATCCTAAAAATGTTATCAATGTGAGATGCCATAGGGTGTGCGCACTGGCTCTGCTCATGATCTCATGGTGCACACCTGCCTCATCCTTTTACCATTTAAGGTAGCAAGGTCTATCAGCATTCACTTGAACAAGTATAAAGTTGGGTACACAACTGAGTATTCTGCTTTTTCATGTCAGTAGGCATCTTGCTTCAGACTCCTATGATCAGCATAAGCAACAGATTTTGCCCACCTAGCATATTTCAGTAGGTTCCTTGACCAAAGAAAATAAAGAAATGACAGCTGCCTCCTGGGGTTGTTGGAAAGTATGCAGACAATGGCCTCTTGGAACTCAGAAACGTGCAAAAGCAAATCAGCTGGCAAAGAGAAGCAACAAAGTAATGGTGAATGACTGTCTTCATTTAAAAAATCTATTTATTGTTCTAAGGCCAGTGTTTAGAGACATGAAAGCATGTTTCTTAAGAGGATCAATTCAGATGGATTTCAGCCATTGCTTGGGATCAGAATGAGAAATGGACTCTTGCCTTTTCATGGTATGCCTGGCAGGCAAAGGCCCCCAAGCTGCTTTTTCATAAACAGGAAGAGCCTTAACACTTCTCTTGGGTTCTGTCCAAACGAAGGATTACTGTGAAGGAGAAGAAAGCACATGAGATCTGTTGTTTCTGAGTGATCTTGTCCAAAGCCCCTGTAATCCTTTTGTTTTTCACTAAATGAAGGGGGGGGGGAAATCATTCAGTATCATTTTGAGTGAACCTAAAGGAGGTTCTAACAGGAATACTGAATCACTGCAAGGTTAATGTTGTTCCAGGATACAAAGACAGTCTATTACATTTGCCACAATAGCCTTCTTCCCAAAGCAATACCATAATCCTAGCACTGGATTTAAGGAGCACCTTTCCAACCTCTTATTTCCAAAGCAGGATTTTGTACATGCATATACTGTATGTTCTTAGGTCATTTCCTGCATATTCCTGACATGTAGTTAAGCATTTTTCTCACCACAACTCTACATCCTTTTGTGAAAACATGACTTCTGTATTCAGTTGCAGCTGCTAGTATAGATGGGTAAGCCAATGTTGAAGTTAGTCTGTCTTTCATAGCCCCATGAAGTTCTTGAAAAGTCTTGCCTTTCTCTATGGGATTTATTAGTCTGAGCTGCTGAATCACAAAAAAGTTGTGGTACTACTACACAATACTTTTTAAAATATTGTGTAGTACTACACCAGAGCTTTCCAAAATTTTCATGTTGGTGACACACTTTTTAGACATGCATCATTTCGCAACACACTCTTACAGCAGGGCACAAGGCAGGCACTAGGACCTGCACAGAATCACAGCAGGTTTGGAGGCAGCAAGGCACAAGGCAGGCACTAGGACCTGCGTGGAATCCTGGCAGGCCAGGTTTGGAGGCAGCAGGGCACAAGGCAGGCACTAGGACCTGCGTGGAATCCTGGCAAGGCTGGGAGGCAGCAGCAGTCGGGACACAAACGTGTCCCGACACACAGTTTGGAAAGCTCTGTACTACACAATAGTTTAAAATAACAATTTTTAAATATTTTGTACTACTACAAAATATTTTTTTTTTAAAAAAAGTTTTAACTTTTAAAAAATCTTAAATGTCAGAGCACTTTTTTACTCACATTGTATCACAGAGATGTACATCATTTATAGAACAATATTCCGTGTGCTGTTGCCATAAGTAAGGAGAATACCAAAAAAAATCATGGATAGATGTAGCTGAGATTTTTTTAAAAAACGGGAGAGAGGTTTAAAGATCAAAAGGCAATGTATGGACCAATCATAGAAGTAAGAATGATTTGCAAGAATAGAAGGATATAGATAGGTATAAGAAATGGTCTTGGTGTGAACTAGATTAAGGTTACACATTCATTTCATTTATCTCTTGTTTTTAATTAACATTGAAGTGGAACAGTGTGATGGATGCATGCAAATAGGTTAGTATAATTTAATGTTAAATTAAAGGAAAGAATTTGCTGTAGATTATACAGGATGCAAGAAGACTTGGACCCACATACTAGCTCTAAATTGATTTCCTTGTCAATAAGGGATGGCTGTGATGGAACAGGGCAAATGTGACAAAAGGCAAGATGTTAATGTACACTAGTGAAATCTCGGCAAGAAAATATGTTTTCAGTTTATTGGCAGTTCACTTAACTTCATTTACAATTGTTACATGAATTTATATTAATATCTTTTTGGTTGTTGTTGTAATCATTCTTCTAAGAAAACCAAGCAAACTTCTTGATCTCAAACCAACCAGAATTATTGATAATGTTTTACTGATTTATCATTTTAGTTTTATTTATTTTGTCGGTTTGTTTTGTAACATTTTGACATGCTTGTTATTTAGCAACAAATATTTTGATTGAGGAATGAGACAGAAATAGAAATTTTCAATTTACAAATTGAAAACAAGGTAGTACCCACAAGTGGTTAGATGATGTATTGGAAGCAAATTTTGCTGAAATGAATGAGATTAATTCCCTGTAACACAGTTAACAGCATGATGGTGCTATGCATGTTTATTGGCCAGGAAAGTTCTGTTATGCATATAAGTATGACTGCAAACTGAAACTTGGATTCTAATTTTAAGCATCAATGGCCATAAGGAATTATTAGTGTCATTTACTAACAAGTTAGTGACTTTTATTCTAAAATGGGGTATTGGATATAAATACTGGAGCATCATATTTTGTCCTGAAGTAAGCCAGTCAGCTCTTATTATCATTATCATTATTACTGAAATTTATACACCGTCCAACTCTCAGCGACTTTGGGCAGTTCATAAATAAGAACACACAAAATAATAAAACAATACAATAGTAGAAAAACAAAAGCTGATGAAAAAAGATGCAACCAAATACATTGGCTAAGAATGTTCTTCTCTTGCATTCTTACCTTTATATTCACTGATTGCAAGTTCTAATCTCAAGCAGATATAAAATTAATGAACTGAAGTGACAGGCTTTTCCGCCTAAAGCTAAGCAACGTGGCAGCAAAGCTGTGTTCGTTTATGTATATGCCTGCAGATTGTATGTATGTGCTAGGATGGCAAATAAAAATTTGCAGCCCAGCTGGAGGTGCAATCAATAAATTCACAGATATGCTTCTTAATTCAGTGCAACCCCATTGGGAATTCTTTTTGATGCATGGTGCAAGTTTAAAGGGAAAAAAACACCCTAAAAATCTTGCATATATCTCAATTATCTTCAGTATTGTATTCTATCTGAATATGTTTTCAACAAATTAGTTAATAAATAATACAATTGTAGTGTGACTAAGAAATATCCCTCTACTGCTTTGAAGCCAGTTTTTAAACTCTGCCCACGTATCTAAAATCCTGAACAAAAACACAGAAGATGTCGAACCTGCAGAATCCTCCTTGAATGTCTGACAACAAGGGCCTTTCTTTACTGCTGAGTTGTAGTATTCTCCATCCATCCTGGAGATGATAGAAAACTAAACTGGCATGAAATCTGCTGTTCCTTTTCCCAGTCTGCATCCTGCCTTTATGGAGTCTGATCCCAGCCACTGCCAATCATCCAACTTTCCTCCAAACTAACAGATGACAAAGCCAAATAAATTTTATATAGGCTGCCCTTGGATATTATCAGCTTAAGGGGGAAAACACTATCTTTTAATAATGGTACGACTAAGAATTATTTAAACCAGTCCCACTTAAGAGTTGGGAATGAGTTGGAGGGAACATGATGGGATATTTCTGCCATGGTTAGGTGCAAGTGGAGAAAGGAGCAAACCACATAAATTGTGTAACTAACAAATCTACCATGCTACTGTGATGAGATTATATTTATTAAAGATGATTGGGTTGCTTGTTTCCAGTTACAGCCTGAATAGGCTGACCATATTTCAGGATGGCAAAACAGGACGAGGTCTTATGTAATATTCCATATTCATGAAAAAGACGGGTCCCCGCCCCCCGGTCTGCACGATTGGCTCCCGCCTGCAAACCCCGCCCCCCTGGTCCACACGATTGGCTCCCTCCTGCAAGCCCCACCCCCCGGTCCATGCAATTGGCTCCTGTCTGCAAACCCCACCCCTCGGTCCGCACTATTGGCTTCCACCTGCAAAGCCCGCCCCCCAGTCCACGTGATTGGCTCCCGCCTGCAAAGCCCGCCCCCCGGTCCGCACTCCAGCTCAGATCGTCCTTCTGTGCCATTCCTGCCAGGTTTGAAAAACGGGACAAAATTGAGATTTTTATGAAAACAGTGGGACGGTAGAAAAATGCTTTAAAAATGGGACTGTCCCATTCAAAATGGGACGTATGATCAGCCGAAACCTGAGTTATAAGCCAGTTTATACCTATAGAAAAATTAAGATGTAAGTTTTCCATGGGGCTTATCGTAAGTCCTGCTTACAGCAGATCAAAGAGGCCTTGCAAACCATTTCTGTAGGGCTTGTCTCTATAATGTTGCGTCATTCCCAAACCACTGGGAAAAAGGCCTTCTGAAGTCATTTTTTCGTTTTTCTGCTGTGAAGGAAGTGCTTTCCTTCCTTTTCAGACACAAGTGTTTCTGTATTAACAAGCTGCAGTGCTTCAGTGACAATGCCACGGATCACACAGTCATGGGTGGAGATATGCCTAGCCCCTCTGGTCTGCTGAAATCCCTTCTGGGCATGCCCCCTTCTGCTTGGTGGCTGAAAAATTCTCCCTAGGGCCATTTGCTTTAGGCTATAGAAGTGACTGGACATGTAGCTGCTTAAGCAGCCATTTTGTTTTGTTGACCCAAGAATCTTGAACATTTAGAATTAATGCCAGTATTCCAGGAGACCGAAATACCCACATAAAAAACCATATATATATATAAGACAATGACTTGATGGCACATTATTTCTCTTTCTCTCTCTCTCCTGGCTGACTGATAAGTAGGACATAGATTGGATGCAGAGTAAAGTAGGAAAAAAAATCTAAGTACCTGCGAACTGCACCCTGACTGATAGGTCATGAGATACAGATAGATAGATAGAGAGATAGGGAGATAGATACAGATCCCACAAACATATCTACATATATCTATTTATTTCTCTTTGTGTGCCTGTGAGCTCTCTCCACTCCATCCCCCACCATTCTCCAACTTATTAGCCTGTCAGCCAGGTTATTTTTTATTGACAGATGAAAGCTGCCCTGCTTCACCACACATTCTGGAGAGCAAGTGGTGGTTGTTTCTCTTACTAGAACGTGGCCCTGGAGGGAGCGGAAAGCCAGCTGGGGACCCCACCAGTTGTTGCTCTGAAATTATATTTAATTAAATCTGTAAGGAAAGCACACTTTCCAGCCGTGTTGCTGAGGCATGGTAAAGCTCAGCCAGGGGGATAGCACAATGTATGTTGAGGTACTTTCCTGCTGACTTAGAGATGGGACGAATCCATGTTAATGTGGCTGTGAGGAAGTGCCCATGGGCTGCGCATTCATCCTTAATGGAATGTTCCATGTTTGAACATATTCTTATGACAAGAATGTGTGTGGTATCTTTGTGCCTTCACTTGTACATGTGTCTTCTCACCCAACTGGAAGCCTTATCTTTGCTCAGTTCCTGAGGACCTGGAGAAGTGCATCTGCATCTAAAAGGAAGATATTTGAACAATATTTTCTATGATGGGGGAGCCTGCCAAATTCCATGCATCACCTGACATGTGCTCTCTGTATGGATGGGTTCACACAGTAACTTAACTTTGTTCTAAATTGATTCATTTTCTGGGTTAATTAACCCATTTGATGATTGACATAATACCTGGTATGATAAACCAACCAAGTTAGCTAGGGTTGTGTATCATGCTGAGCCAAAAAAAATCAGAAAGATTAAAACTATCCAAGCTTAGCAGGTTGTGTGAATCAATTACTCACCTAGTTAAGCATGCTGTGGAAACCCAGCCTGTATGGAGAAGGGTCACCCAAACTATGTAAAGTGCTGAAGCAATCATTATTATTAATTTTCTCTTGATATCCCTGGCAGTGCCAGATATCCCATCCATTGGGGGCTATTACTATTATTATTATTTATTTATTTAATTTATTTAATTTATCCCCACCCATCTCCTCGAATAGGGGACTCTATTATTATTATTATTGTTGTTGTTGTTGTTGTTGTTGTTGTTGTAGTAGTAGTAGTAGTAGTAGCAGCAGCAGCTGTTGCTGTTGTTATGTCAGCTATTTCTAGAAGTTAAAAAAATATTATCTGCTTCCTAGGAAACATCAATGCTACTGTGCTGTAAATCCCACCACTGGCATCCACAGGGGGAGATCCAAGAGGAGCAAAATGACAACAGTAGTGTCTCATTATCATTCTGCAAGCTCCACCCCTTTTGTAAATGCATCATGTCACATGCATGTCCAAAAGGAGGGGTGCTTGTGGTACAAAAACAAGGCACTGCTTTTGTCATTTTAATGGAAGTAGTTGAAGCCTGAAGATGCCCAAGAATCCCATTATAGCAAAGAGAGTTTACACTTTACTAAGTATTCAGCCTACAGTCTTTATATTTCCTCCAGAGTTTACACAGTCAGGGTTGTTTTCTCTTTGTCAGATTTGAACAACTGACCTATAGGGAGCTATGCACATGTCCACTGTTAAGCATACTCAAACCAAAAACACTAGTCCACAGTCCTAAAAGAACAGCATGTATGAGCTGGAAAGCAAGAATAGCAGCTGTTTATGAGAAAATCTGAACAGAACAATGATTTAAGATAGTTTTGTTCCTGGCTTAAGAGTGCAACCCTATTTTGGTTCTTTTTTTTTTTTTGTGCCTTTCTGTTTTCATCTAATTTTACCCTGAACCAAAATAGCTACTGTATAGCCATTTGTTGATTTTCCTTATTGCAATCAGCTGGAAGACATCTTAAGAAGAACCAGAGCAAAGCTCCATCTTGCACCCTGCACATGGCAGGGCCTGTCCAAAACCATCCCCAAAGAATCACCTTCCTCTCCAAAGTGCCAGGGTGGGGATGGGGGTGAGGGGGACCTGCAATGTTCCCCCTGTCCTTGAGTTCAGTAGCTCACTTATTCTCAAGCAGAAGAAGATCAAGCAAAAAATCAGATAATTTATTATGTAAGCCCTTCCCTAAGGGCTTGTTATTTCTTGCTAAGAGCAAAAAGTAATGCTAAATGCTCTTATTTCCTTCTCTGAATGGAAAACAAAAGTTCTAGGGCATAAACCTTCGTGGCTTGTGCTCCCTCACTGATTAGGCCCCTTCCTCAAACTCTAGAGCTTTTCAACCAAAGCTCCCACATACTTCTGCAGTTCCATCAAATCAGGATGTCAGATACAGTATGTGGGGGAGTAACTGAGACTGGGTTTTTAATATGTTGGATAATATATTTCTTGTCAGTGTTAAATACTGGTATAATTCAAGGGTGAGTATAGGATCCATAACAAGAGAACTGCTCTTCAGGGAACTGCTATGCATGATAGTTCCTTTTGTGGAAAAATAATAGAATTATGCTCGTTTGTCCATCAAATAAATAAACAATGGATGCAATTTTCAAAGACCATTTTTAGCCAACTTCATTGCAATAGGCTTTGAGTGAAGCCAGAAGTTTGTTAGTTCATCTCCATGTGTCATTCCTAACAGGATAATGACTTCACAAGCGTGGCAAAGGCCAGACTCATTTTCTCTCCCCTGCTGGTGAGCTGCAAAGAGACATTTGAAACAGAAAGTTGTCAAAGCAGTCTGATTTGAGAAATCCCACAATCAGTCCCATCATTTTAGGAGGCTAATCTCCAGATACAAACACTGGGAATGAGTTTTGTAATAGGGTTAAGATTATGTGCAATATGATATGCAAACGTTGCTCCTAGAGAGGGCATGGGATAATGCCTAATCAGTGCTAATGATTATGGGACTAGAAAAGTATATTAGACAAAGATTTTACATGGATATAATGCCAGGACTTTGTCAATTTACAGAAATTAATGGATTATACTTCGTACTTAGCTGGAAAATCAGGCAAAATAGTTCTGCCTCAACTTTACTTAATGAAAAGCATGTCATCTTTATGTATCAGCCACTTTGTGAGACCACATTATGCACGGTAGGAATGGAGAAAGCATCTGGAGTTCTCTATGTGTTGGCAGCCACTTTGTAGCTACTGAGTTGTTTGCATCTACCACTATATGAAGGATTCAATTCATCAGCAAACATACGTGCAAGGGTAGCACTGCAAAAGCTGATATTTGCACATAGCAATCAATGCGTGTGATACACTGGCAAAAAACTGTCATTAATTAGAATTTTTGGCAGCTACAATGACTCCACTAGCACTAGAATTGGTTTTCACTCCAAAGATATGTAAGCATTGAGCTAAAGGCACCAGATTTAGATCTGTCATGCTTCAACCCAATCCATCCTTAGTCTTCTCAGATGTGGGGAGGAGACTTCTACTGATTAATGCCAATACCAACAACAACATTACTGCACAGCCATCATTCCCTGAGGCTCAGCCACTGGTGAAAAGAAAATATTTCTCTTTTTAAGCTAGAGGACAAGTTAACATATTTTTTAAAATAAAGCATGAAACCCTCTTCTACTGCATTAGCAGTGTACTAACTAGTACTGTATACTTTCTCCAGCAACAACTATCTATTGTTCTAGACCAGAGCTTTCCAAACTCTGTGTGGCGACACAAAAGTGTGTCTGGTGTGTCGCCACACAACCCGGAAGCGCTGATCATCATCAGCGTTTCCGGGTTTTCCCGCGGCGACACACCAACGGCGGCACGCAAAAACCCGAAAGCGGCAGCAGCGCTTCCGGGTTTTTGCGCGCTGCCGCAATGGCGGCACTTCTGGGTTTTCCTGCGGCAACACACCAACGGCGGTTGGTGTGTTGCCGCAGGAAAACTTTGGAAAGCCCTGTTCTAGACTGTGATTTTTACTGACATGTGACATCTTTTAAGCATTACATAGGAAACCAGACTTTTTCTTAATTGGATAGACATCTATAGACAGAGAATCTTTGTTTTGAAGAGCATTCCATTATATACAGTAGTCCCCACTTACCTCATTCAGTGACCATTCAAAGTTATGATGGTGCTGAAAAAATAAGTTTACGACAAATGCCAGCATTTACAACCTTCTCAGCATCCCTCAGTCACATGAGCACCATTACAGTCAGTACGTATCATCCTGTGCCTGACCTGTTGTTTTTCTTTTTTCCCCTCCTTGCAGAGGAGTGAAATTCAAGAGGAAGGGATTACAAGAGAGTAAGCAGGCACACAATGGGGAATACACCGAGCTGTTTGCGTAGCGCACTTGCCGCTGCCGGCACCAGCACATTGCTTTCGATGTGTATTCCTCGTTGTGTGCCTGCTTACTCTCTTGTAATCCCTTCCTCTCCAATTAATGTAAATACAAACATTAATTCCCTTCTTGTTAATTATCCAGTGCTGGGGTGAGCATTCTAAAGGGTGGGGGAGCAGTTAGGTGGCACACAAAAGCCAAAGGTGTGAAATTGAATAGTCTTGTCAGTTTCCAGCTGGAAAGCACAGTTGTGGTCACGTGATTTTCCACTTAGCAACCGCTTTGCTAAGTGGCAGAGTTGCCGGTCCCAATTGTGGTTGTTAAATGAGGACTACCTGCAGATTGCTACAGAAAAATTCAGGTATATTACCTCATTGAGATTAGGCTACAGTGACAATATATGCTTTATAAATGCATTATATGTCATAGAGCTGAACCATGGTGAAGATAAAGTCATATTAAGTCTTTCATTAAATATACAAAAAGCAACAATAATGATATTTGGTGCCATGGTGATGTTTGAGGAAGGACTTCACAACAGACTGCCAATTATAAATCCATTCTCAGGAGAATTATTTGAACAAGCACAATTGATATTCATACTCTGGTTCAAATAATAGTAGTGTGTTCACATAATTCAAATGAAACAAAATCTGATCAGATTTCAGTAGTGCTACTGAATTTATGAGTCACACAGGTCATTAGTTACATGATATTGCCCAGTCTGAACTTAATAAACCTTCCTTCCTTCCTTCCTTCCTTCCTTCCTTCCTTCCTTCCTTCCTTCCTTCCTTCCTTCCTTTTCCAAACATTGCCCTTCTGAGCCAGTAGTGCTCTCAAGCCCTTGGCAGTTGTACAGCCTCAGGTTGAGAAACACCTTTCTAATTTATAAGCTGACTATCCCTTTTTCTTTTGAAAAAAGAATGCTGGTTAACTTTTCCTGCGCTGTGGTTTTGCCTTTTAAGATTATTTCATAACTCAGCCCCAGCCTACATCTTTGGCATTTTATCTCACAACACATCACTTCCATATAATCTATCAAAAAAAAAAATCAGCCACAAAGCTCCATCTGTCTCTTTCTCCCACTTACATGCCTTTTTCCCCTTCTTGCACAAAATATACTCTATTCATTCCTGTCTTCTGCAAGAAATTCCTGCAGAAAGATTAAAAGGTGATTTCACTGAGCAAATCGCAGATTCGACTTACACTTTTTCTAAATGCCTTGCTAGCTTTTTCCTCTGTTTGTTCCATTCCTAAATACAGAGAAGAAATCTGGTTGAACTAATAATATGGCAACTCATATAAAGAAACTGTTAGAGAAAAAATATGCCTTTATACTTTCCAACATAAAGGAACAACATGATGACCCACAGCAATACCACAATTATCTTGACCCACAATTTTCCTGCACTGTTACTCAGTTTCAGATTGAAAGAAATATCTCTCTCAAACTTGATAGGAAAAAAAAACCTGGACTATGGCAAAAGTGAAACAAACTCTCGTTGTCTTATGAGTATTCAGAATATTCACTGATACCCCCCCCTCTGTTTGCAGTAAGTCATCTACAGGTGAATGCAACTACACCAATGTGCTTAATTCTCCTAAGGAGTACAAGTAATAGCATGTTTTGGGTTTAGGAGTTTAAATCAATGAGCAATGCACAATTGAGTCATGCTGGTTTCTCCAAGGATGTACTTGATTCTCATTGAGAGAACTGAAAGAAGGAAAGAGATGCCTAGGTTAAAAAGCTGAAAAATTCAAGATTTTTTTTAAAGAAACAAACATGTTTGGGGGGGGGGTGTGAGTATAGCAGATATTTCTTTTCTTTGAACCAGATCATTTCTTTTTTTCCCTGTAAAAAGCTGAGGGTTTTTTTTTCTCCCCTGAGTCTTCACATTTTTATTCCTTGTGACACACATGCTGCAATCACATTAATTAACAGAAGTGTGAGTAAGATCGTACATAGATACAATCACATCAAGTAGCTGATGGTTTCCTTCACTATACATGTTAACCCAAACTTTTATCTCAGTGTAATTAAATGCTGCCTAGTGGCTCAGCGGGTAAGACACCAGGCTTGTCGATCGGAAGATCGCAAGTTCGGAGGTTCTAATCCCTAGTCCCGCGTGATGGAGTGAGCTCCCGCACTTGCCCCAGCTCTTGCCAACCTAGCAATTCGAAAGCATGCAAATGCAAGTAGATTAATAGGTACCACTTCGGTGGGTAGGTAACAGCGTTCCGCGCACGTCATGCGGCCACATGACCGTGGAAGCGTCTTCGGACAATGCTGGCTCTTTGGCTAACAAACTGAGATGAGCACCGGCCCCTAGAGTCGGACACGACTGCACAAATGTGCGGGGGGAAACTTTACCTTTATTATATGATGGAGTGCTTAACTGGGAGTACTTTACATAGGAGTATGTCCTATGGAATTCAGAGGGAACTAATAGTTTAGTGGTGGATACACATATAGGGTTCCATGAATGGATAGACTGCTAGGTTACCACGTACTTGGGTACAGACTATAACAAGCTGACATCAAACAGCTTGGGAAAATTGCTGCATTTGGAAAGAAAGACTGAGGTTTCCCTCTTGCCTATTAGTCACTGCCCATTGCTTAAAAAACTAGACAGAGTTTATGGTCTATGGAGTGGCTTCCACTCTTTTATCAGCCAAATAAATAACCTTTGTTGAATGACAAATTAATTGAGAATCAAATTAATGACCCTGCTCTTTTGCTTTAATTAACACCAAGGCTTTCAGGCTCTCTCTAGAGTCCAAATAAAGCAAAAATATGGGACCGTCATCTCAGAATCTTTCCAGATGTGCTCCAGGCTTACAACAGATGCAGACTTGTGAAGCCGTCCCTTCCTCGGCTGCTTTCACTCTCTCTTTCTCTTCTGTCTCCATAATCCTGGCCATATCCGAAGGATTTCCCACAGAGCCAGGATGCAAAGAAGGCCAGTGCTGAAAGCTTATAATGATCCCAATGCTAAGGCTTCGGGCTTTGCATGGCTGGATGAGAGAGAAAGGCTGGGGAGGAGGGTGTGCCTGTGTGGGGGTGAAACCACAAAGTCAAATAAAGGTTAGGGACCATGAGTGAGAAACTTTTGTGGCTGATCAGCAGATAAGGAGAGAATGTGAGGATAGTCCCAGAGAGCCCCTCAGCCAAAAGAAGACAAAGTGAGGTGGAGTTCTGTGCCAGTGGTAGATCTAATGGCTGGCTGCACAGTTAGACACAGCACACTGATCACAGCATTGGGTGCAGTCAGCATTTAACACCCTTCAGCTGTAGAAACAGTAAGACAATCCCACCTTGCCATTGTGAGAAGGAGAAACGTTCTGTTGTTCCTCTCTGTCTCCATGGAGTGATAGAAATAACAAAATGAGGATTATCTAAGGAAGCTACATTCGCTGACCAGCATGCTGAAATCAGGCTGTTTGTGCTCTTCCTCCCCCTTTTCATTTTTTGAAAAGGCATCCCTAAAAGTTCAAAGTCCTAGAAAACCTTCCATAGTTGCATCACAGTGACAGCAGGGAACTCCTTGAAAAGGACAAATCAGACCCTTTTTTAAAAAAATTGTCACAATCCTTTTGCAAGTGTGAGTAAATTCCAGACATAATTCTTCATCAGCTAAATTCAGTAACTACAGCTACAGTGTACCTAAAAGGGGGAAATGGTGGACCTGACTATTTTTATATATAAATGACCAAATGAAGTGCCTGCCCCCCAGCAAAAAGCAGGTAGAAATCTTAGTTCAGCACCACCAACTTGATTGATAACACAGAAATTATAAGACAGAGTTTCAAGAGCTAAGGACTCAAAAATCCTCATCTGGATAGACAAATCAGCATTTTTATTTTCTTCTTTTTTCTGGAACACTTTTGAAAATAAAAGCTATGATTTTTAGAGTTTCCATTAAAAATAATAATTGTGCAAAATAATAACCTATTTAGCTGGATCTCTTACTAAATACATTACTGAATAATTCAGGGCTCTAGGCTAGACTGGAAGCTGAGAAAACATCCAAGAAGAAGGCAATAGCCACTTCTGTATTTTTGCCAACAAAAGTTCCTGTCTGTATATGTCCATGAATTTATCAGGAGCTGAGCTTAACGGGAAGGTATCTTTACTTTTATCCCTAAGTAGCTAAGAAAAAAAATCTTCTTTGTTAATTTGGAATAACTTATTTCCATATTGGGGCCAAGCAAAAAAAAAAAACAGTTCAATGGAGCAGTTATTTCTTTAGCACCCAAAGGGGAACAATGAAAATATAGTGGGTATAGACCACCCAGGGCAAACATTCTAACAAAAGTAGTGATAGAAAGTAAGAACCATAAGCATATAAATTATGCAGAACATATATATTCACAGCACCAAACAAAATTCATCCCATGTCGAATATCTACTGAAGAATATCTCAAATATTTAAATAAACATGATTAAAGTTCTCTTGATACAGTAATAAAAAACATCAGCTTATGTTGGTGATGAAATAAGCAAAATGGCTCTCAGAGAGATGCCCAGGCTCTAGCATCATTTAAGTCCTTCATTAAGAAAGAATCTAAGGACAAGGACAAGTAAATAAGGATGCCCACTAGTTTAGTGGATTTAATGACAATCCTTTCCACTGGCCGCCTTGATTTGTCTTAATTAAATACACTCCTTATTCCTTGTCCTCTTTTGCTCCCTACATGTACGGAGCTGTTCTTTTTGTGGGGATGGCAGGGCAAGGAGCTTCTGCCTGCTCCTCCTCTGATCCTCCCATACTGACTTTCCAGGGCAAACGCATTGCATGTGTTACTTGCATGCTGAAAGACTTCCTGCCTTTGTATTTCGTTTCTTGAGAGTTTGGGGAAAACTGAACTGTATGAACAGTTGGTCTGAGCCAGTAGAATTCTGCACATCTGTAAAGGGGTGCATGCTTGCACACACATACACAGGTGGAGGCTCCTTTGGGCGCTCAAGTGAGGGTCCCTAAGCCCTTCTCCCACAATCCCTTTCACTTTCTGACAGTCTTGTGAGAAGTCTGTGCGGCCACGTCTGCCACCACTCTGCAGAGATGATCTCTCTCTTTCCCCCTTTAGTCAAGAGAAGGCAAGTGGTAAAGCTCTCTCTTCTCTTGGCTTTCTGGAACTAACAGAGTGACTGGCAAGTATGGTAGACCCAATTCCCTGCTAAAATGAAACTACAGATTTCAGAAGATGATATAAATTGTTTATTATCTAGATTAATGTTGAGGGTTGAAGAGAATGGGAGAAAGGAAAAGGGAAAATATCATGAACCCTGCAAGCTTTAATTTGCAACTAATTGTCCTGGCGTGAATGCACATTCAGACATATACTGTATACAATACAAAAGAGGCAAAACAGGACTAAGAATCTAAAGTAACAGCTCAAATCAATCCATAATATAAATTTGAAAAAAAAAGGATCCTAATCTACATCTAACTCCACATTGCCCTAGATGGACTTGGAGGACAACGACCAATGATCAGAGGGGAGGTGGTGTTCCAGCCACAGCACACAGTAACCAACTGGACTGGAGGGGTTTACCTACAAAGTAATAAAATGCAGTATACAAACCTGACGGTACTCTTTGAGCTTGCACAAGTCAGAAAATACCAATTCTGATGTATGGTGAAAAGGAGGATTTATATGTCACAGTGTGATGGGGTTTGTTTTTGAACTGGAAGAGTATTTCTTTGCAATGGTGGTAATGGACACAGAAACACACGACAGCGGAGGATTTTATGCTTTTTACTATGTATAGTAATTTACAGCAGGCATTTACAACAGGGCTAAACAACACAGTCCTGGTGTCAGGTTTCCTCCCAGGTTTCCTTCCCAGTGACTTTTCCCCTCTATCTCTCCTGCTTGCTCCCCCTTTCTCTCCGTCTCCTTCCCCTGTTTTTGGGCCCGACAAGAGAGAGTGTGTTGGAAATAAAGGAAAGGGCTGGGGTTACTGTAGTGAGCTCAGTGTGGCTTGATCTCCAGCTCAGCCAAACCACTGACTGCTTCTCCATGGGGGAATGAACCTCTCTCAGGGTCTTCTGCTCAGTTTTTCCCCAAAAACCAGGGCTTCTCTACCAGCAGCCATCTCCCTCTGTCGCCTCCACAGTCTTGGGTGAAGCTGCTGCCTGCAGCCAGCTGGGTCTCTCCTTCCCATACTTGGACCTTTTGTGGAGCTCTCGTCCCCCTGGGTCTTCATTTCCTTTCTTCTAAATAAGCCCTCCTGGACCATTCTTCTCCCTTCCTGAACAGGAACTGACAAAAGCTCTGCACACTTAACTTCTCTCTCCAACTTCTCTCCAGCCTTTCTTTCCAGCTACTCGGTTCACTCTGACTACAGTCTTTTACTCTCTTCTCCTTCTCTCCACTCCTTTTCTCTCTCTCTCCAATATTTGGTTAGACTGGCAGCATGTCCCACAGCAACTGAGAAGGTGGGTGTCCCCCCACAGGGCTCTAGTCCCCATCACCTCTATACTTCGCTGCACCAATGGGACTTTTTGTTGTTTATTCGTTCAGTCGCTTCCGACTGTTCATGACTTCATGGACCAGTCCACGCCAGAGCTTCCTGTCGGCCATTGCCACCCCCAGCTCCCCCATGGTTGAGTCTGTCACCTCCAGAATACCATCCATCCATCTTGCCCTTGGCCGGCCCCTCTTCCTTTTGCCTTCCACTTTCCCTAGCATCAGCATCTTCTCCAGGGTATCCTGTCTTCTCATTATGTGGCCAAAGTACTTCAGTTTTGCCTTTAATATCATTCCCTCAATGGGACTGCTGACTCAAAATCTCCCCACACCAGTCCTGGCTAAGAGCCAGGTCAGTTCATCAGGCCTCATGAAGCTGTCTTTCACGGCCAGAAGTGAGCTGCATTTTCTCTTTTTCTTCACTCCAACAGATGCTCACACCAGCAGAAGAGTAGCCAAGCCAGGCCACTGAAACCCATATGCCACGTAAAGACTGAACATTTAGTCACCCCCCCTTTCTTTGGGGACGTGGTAGCTCAGCGGGTAAGATGCCAGGCTTGTCGATCGGAAGATTGCAAGTTCAGAGGTTCAAATCCCTAGCCCTAAGTGCGGAGTGAGCTCCCGCACTAGCTCCAGCTCTTGCCAACCTAGCAATTCGAAAGCATGCAAATGCAAGTAGATGAATAGGTACCACTTCAGTGGGTAGGTAACAGCATTCCGTGTGCGTCATGCCAGCCACATGACCGTGGAAGTGTCTTCGAACAACGCTGGCTCTTCGGCTAACAAACAGAGATGAGCACCGTCCCCTAGAGTCGGACACGACTGCACAAATGTGTGGGGGAAACATTTACATTTACCTTTTACCCTTTCTTCAGTTAATCAGTTTGATGAAGAACAGAGCCTTTACACCCTTTTCTTTTCATGTTTGCTCAATTGTTTCAACCAGCCTATATATCCCCTCCAATCTTTGGCATTTGGTTTCCAGCCATTCTGAACTGTCTTACCCTACATTTGAGGTGCCACCTAGGACTTCTGCAACTGAACTGTATCACTCTGGAATGCAAAGTTCTTTTTGTCTAGTTATGACCTTTTTTCTTTGCAATGAAAGGTGCACACATTAAAAAAATAGATTAAATAGGCTAACAATACGACACTTCTAAAACAGGAAGTACTGTATAAACTACAGTAGCATTTTAAAAACTGGCAGAAACCAGGCTATCTAATTAAATTAGCAATAGATCAGTTATAGATTAAATAATTTTCAGCATCCATCTGGCAACAGGAAGTACATGGTTGAATGTTTCTCTGCCTACCTTCTAATAAATGAAACCCCTAAAATAACTCAGTAGTCTGGCATGGCCAGGAAGTCTATTCATTTTTATTGTCAATACAGTAAAGATACCCTCAAGTTCAACTCAGCTGTTGGTAACTTCAGGGACATACCCATGTAGCTTTCTTAATAACATTACAGAACTGCTTTGCCTTCTTCATCTTCTTTTGATTTCCCAGTCTAGCCTGCAGCTCCCGGTTTTCCTGGGGTGGATCTCCTAAATAAGTGCTAACCAAGCCTATCCTATTTAGCTTTTTGAGATCAGCCAGGTCAGCCAGATGCTGCCATCTACTTGTTCAAGTAGGGAACACTGATCTGCTCTAATGGGCCTGCAAATCTGTGTCAACCGCATCCCACCCAGGATGTAAAAGGTGATCTACCAGAGGGCTGATTATGCTAGCTGCCTGGAACTACAGCAAAAAGAATTCTTTACAGTCTGCAGCTCAGGCAGGTAGTTTCTGGTCTGGCAGATCACAGGTTCTGCAGACCTGTTCAACAGGCTACATACAGTAGATTTGGATTTGAAAGACTGTTTAAGGCTCAGTTAAATGCTTTTTTCTTCGTTACTAGATTAGATAGTAGAAGACTATGTCTTGCCTTTTATTTTAGAAACTATGAACAATCAGCCAGAGAGATTCTAAGTGCATTTAAAAGTACAGAAAATCCTGGTGTTAAGTAGCGTAAGTAATTGGGTAGACTGCTGTTTATTTTCATGAATTTTGAATTATGCTCCCCAAGTGAGTAAAATAACTGATGATTGGAATGGATTTTAAATTTTGTTGCTCTAGATATAAAACATAGATAGATATATTGATTTTTTAAAAAAAGAACCTTCTCTTTTCTCTTAAATTATTATTAATTATGCCTTGCTTCAGTGTTAATATACTGCCCTCTCTTCAGTTCATCTTGAAATGATATGCTATAACTTGAACTAATATGTTGAAACATGCTGCTGTAGGACTTATTACCAACTTTCAATATCTATTAAAGAACTGAAATGCTTAAAAAGGCCACAAATTACAGTATAAATTTTAGCTGCTGCACTACATCAAAAGCTGGAGCAATCCTTGAATTTGCAAGCATACAATTTACAATCCACCACATCTATTACAGTTTTAATGTGAAGAGTTTCCCCATATCAGATCAAAATGAAATTGTGTGTATGCCCTAGACTTCTCAGAGTTCATCGAGGGCATTTTCCAAAGGCTATAGTACTTTCATGCACATAGTTAAAACTTGATTTAGTATATGGCTTGAATCATGTCAACTGGATTTCTATTTTCTTAGTGGAAACGTTTCACTCCTTATCCAAGGAGCTTCTTCAGTCTGAGTAAAGTTAGTAAGGGAATCCTTAAATATGTTTCTAGGCTGGCTGTGTGACCTTGCACCTGGGGCTAGGTCATGGTTATTTTTGAGATGTTTGTTTCTAAGTCCCTTTATCATCTAAAGGAGGATCATTAAGATTACCCTGCTGCTGTTGAGCTTGTGAAATGGTCTTAATCTTCCTAGGCACAGAAGACAAAGCAGGAAGGAAGATAGGGGAAAGGTTATGCCTGAGGCCCCCACCTCTATTCAAGGAAGGATTTTCCAAGTTGGCATGAATGGATTCCTTGACCCCTCTCTCAAACCACCTATCTTCTCTGTCTAAAATGTGAACATTAATGTCCTCAAATGAGTGTCCTTTTTCCTTTAGATGAAGATAAACTGCTGACTCTGGTCCTGTGGTGTTACTTCTCCTGTGTTGGGCCATCCTCCTGTACAAAGGTTGTTTGGTTTCTCCAATGTAGAGTTCAGAGCACTCCTCACTGCACTGGATTGCATACACTACGTTGCTTTCCTTGTGTTTTGGAGTTTGATCTTTGGGGTGTACAAGCCTCTGTCTCAGTGTGTTGGTGGGTTTGAAATATACAGGTATGTGGTGTTTGCCAAATATCCGTTTGATCTTTTCAGACACGCCAGCCATGTAAGGAATGACCAGGTTCTTCCGTTTACTCTGAGTCTCAGCCCTATCTGTCGCTGTTTTAGGTCTGGTAGACTTAGATTTGGTGAAGGCCCAATTTGGATATCCACAGGCCTGCAGAGCTGTTCTCAGATGCTGCTTTTCATTCTTTTTGGAATCCATGGAGGTGGGGATGGTTTCTGCTCTGTGTGACAATGTCCTGATGACTCCTAGTTTGTGCTGCAGTGGATGGTGGGAGTCAAACACCACAGGACCAGAGTCAGCAGTTTATCTTCATCTAAAGGAAAAAGGACACTCATTTGAGGACATTAATGTTCACATTTTAGACAGAGAAGATAGGTGGTTTGAGAGAGGGGTCAAGGAATCCATTCATGCCAACTTGGAAAATCCTTCCTTGAATAGAGGTGGGGGCCTCAGGCATAACCTTTCCCCTATCTTCCTTCCTGCTTTGTCTTCTGTGCCTAGGAAGATTAAGACCATTTCACAAGCTCAACAGCAGCAGGGTAATCTTAATGATCCTCCTTTAGATGATAAAGGGACTTAGAAACAAACATCTCAAAAATAACCATGACCTAGCCCCAGGTGCAAGGTCACACAGCCAGCCTAGAAACATATTTAAGGATTCCCTTACTAACTTTACTCAGACTGAAGAAGCTCCTTGGATAAGGAGTGAAACGTTTCCACTAAGAAAATAGAAATCCAGTTGACATGATTCAAGCCACAGACTGTTCCACCTGGATGACTGAGAACCTTCATAGACATATTGATTTAGTATAAGATTTGACTGAACGATGAGACATTTTTCCTTTTTCCATTTGTTATGGATTTCTACAATGAGCTAATCCACTCACTACCTGAATAGCAAATTCAGGTAGTGAGTAGATTTGAACAGAGCTGCTGAAAAACAGAGAAAGGTGCCAGAATTCTTGTGATTGGGGACATCTTTTGCAGAAGAAACACATGGACAAAACAAATTTTGAATAAAAAAACAACAGTCCAATAGGAATTGTTCACTAGACACAGTATGTTGCATGTCAGATGGAAAAGTCAAAGAAACAGCTGATGCAGAAAGAACGGAATCCGCAACTTGAAGAAAGTGGCTGGCTTGAATCCTAAGCAGGAACATTTCCATTGGAAAATAAGGAAACATTCAATACATTGTTGAAAGTACCATTGATTAGGCAAAATAAGTATTGATAGAAATGTTTGGAGGGACACCTGGATCTGTAAGTGTGCAGAGGCATGGTATACAAGAGGGACACCCTCAGAATTAGAATTGGATGACACAATTTTGCTTTCAAAAGTTTCAAAGTTTCAAAAATTTCATTATTTTCAAGTACTTACATGGAAAAAAAACTAATGAAAAGGTTCCTTTCAGTATGCTACTGGAAAGGGGTTAAAGTCTGAAAATTATGCCTCCTCCACCACTAATGTAGTCTTTTCATAGATTATATTTCTTGAGGGATTTACAAAGGAAATTGCATGCTCAGTGAATACTCATTGGACATACCCTTCAGTACTAATGTACCAGCTTCTATGCTTTAGTACTCATATGGTGTGTCTGTGTGTGTGTATACACATACACACCCACACACATATGATCAATGTTCTCTATTTGATGCAGACTTGTTATGTGTATGCAACATGTAAAGGCTGACTTTCATAGTGATATCAATATTGCTAAAATGTATACCAGTGAACATATTGACACTGGTGTTTTTCCAACAGCCATCTCATCATAAGAGAAAGTGGCAAGCAGGTGCACAATGGGGTAATCCTTTTGGTCATGCCAAAATATGACAAAATATTGAGAGAGTGAAATGAAAATGTAGGGCACTAACTTTTTATAGAATTGCAGAAGGACAACAAAACTGTCTTCTGTGTTTCACTAGAAAGTTTTTGTTATTTTGTTCTTCCATTTTCCCTCTTTGTCCAGTAACAGATTTTTATATGGAGAGAGGCAGGAGTCACTTCCCACATTTCATTAAGTGGAATTGCTTTACTGAATCAGAAGTCTTCTCCATGTGGAAGGAGCCTTCTTGTCTAAAGGGGAGATATTCTGTATCTATCTCAATATTTATGAATTCCTTTTATCTTTGTCCTCTAAGAAAATTATCAAGTTTGTCATAACTCCACATTTTTAGCAATATGTGTTAGATGTTCCTATACACCATATTACTGTCTCTCTCTGTGTATGTATGTATGTATTGTGTGTGTGTACACACAAATAAATGATAGATGATGATTATGTGTCATCAAGTTGGTGTCAACTCTTAGTAACCACATAGACTGATTTTCTCCAGGAGGATCTATTCCCAACCTAGTCCTTCATGTCTTCCAATGGTGTACCCATTGCTGCTGTAATTTTCATCCACCTTTGTGCTGGTTGTCCTGTTCTTCTTTTTCCTTCCACCTTTATTATAGACTTTTCCAGAGAGCTAGGTCTTTGCACAATGTGTCTGAAGTATGATAATTTGAGCCTTATGTTGATTTGTTTGATGGTCCATTTGTTTGTTTTCTTGGCTATCCATGGTATTCTCAGGAGTCTGTTCAAAAGTGTCAATACTCTTTCAATCCTGTAGGGAATATCTTCTAAAGTATCTTGCATGTTGACATCTCTACTGTACAGAATTTCAGTATACTCCTTGCACTTGTTTGATCTTCTTTGAAGCAGTTACTATCTGTCTATTGGCATCTTTTAGCATACCAATTCGAACTTAGAACACCCTTTGGAGTTCAGAGATCTTTTGTTAGACTTGCCTTGTTTTTTCCATGTCTGTTTCCTCTCTGATGCCTTTATAGATATTTTTGTAATACTGCTTCTTGTGTCTTCTAACACTGCTCTGAAATTCTTTTTTAAGTTCATTCCTGAGATCTTTGTCTTTCTTGTCTTTGGCTTCTCTTCTTTGTAATTTCTACTGTTTGTTCTGACATCCAGTTTGCTTTCTTCTTTCTTGATCATTAGCAGTCTCTTTTCACAATCATCCTTAACAATTTCTTTAAGTTCATTCCACAGTTCCTCTAGTTTACTATGAACGAGGTTCAGAACTTCAAAGTGATTCCAGATGTTGCCCTTGAAAATGGTGGAATCACATTTTGGAAACTGGTTGGCTTTCTCCTTCCATTTTAGCTTAATCTGGAACTTGCACATGAACTATTTGTGATCTGTTCCACAGTCATCCCTTGGCCATATCGTTGCTGTTATAACTGAGCTCATCCACCTCCTCATACTAATAATATAGTCATTTGATTTCTATCCACTTCATCTGGTGATGTCCTTGTACATAGGCATTGTTTTGGTTGTTTGAAGATTGTGTTAGCAATGAAGAAATTATTAGATTGGCAAAAACTGATAAGTCATTCCCCTGCTTCATTTAAATTTCCTAGGCCATACAGCCCAACTACTTTTTCATTAATCTTAATATTATTAATATTTCCAACTTTGGCATTCTAGTCCCCAAGCAGAGGCAGTACATCTTGCTTGCATGTTTTATTTCAAATTGAACTTAATCATAAAATTCATTAACTACTTTTTGCATCAATGGATGAATAATAAATGTGGATAATCATCATATTAAAGGATTGTCAAATAAGTCTAATTGATATTATTTGGTCATTGATTGTATTGTTGCCCAGTACTGTTCTTGTTGTACCCTTCCTAACTATAAAAGCAACACCATTCCTTCTTTGCTTTTCATGTCCTGAGTAGTATACAGTGTGATCTAGTGACTGAAACTGTCCAATTCCAGTCCAATTCAATTTGCTGATGTCTAAAGTGTCAGTGTGTAGTTGTTTCATTTCATCTTTCACTGTGTTGAGCTTTCCTGTGGTCATGCTTCTTACATTCCATGTTCCTACTGTAATTCTATCTTTGCAGCTTCAGGTTTTATTTTCCTGTATGGCAACGTTAGCAACTAGACATTTAATCTAGCCACATCATAAACATCATTAGTACTCTGAAAGATCATCAGCTATTCCTCAGTCTCATGCTGAGTGCCATCCGACCTGAGAGACCCATCTTCCAGCCCTATATTATCAATCATTTTAAATTTTCTACCCATGTGGTTTTCTTGGTAAAATACAGGAGTAGTTTACCATTGCCTCCTCCTGTGCAGTATGAAACTCAATTGCTTTGCCATTGTCAGTAAGTGATAATCCACCTCCAACATCTTCCTGTATCACTGCTACCCAATGTAGGTGCCTGTTTGCTTTAACTGGGCAGCTGGGATGACTTTCAAGCTTTGGGTGACCCTACAGGGATTGTATACTCTTGACATTACTTATGACATTCTTCACTCATCCCTCCCAGAAACACCCTCCTGCCACAGGAGACAGCACAGCAAGACTTAGGGCTGTGTATGCATGCACACACGTACATGTGCACACACACACACACACACACATATATATATATATATTTGACTTTCATGAAAAATCTGTCACCATGCAGGGCTTGTGAATATGTATGTTATTCAAGTTCAAAATATCTTAAAGATACTGTGTTTGTAGAGAGTAAAGAGGATGACCTTGATGGAGAGAGGGAAGATCTGTTACCAAGGCAACGAGGTGATAGACATTGTAGGAGCCCAGATGAAGGGGGAAGTGTAGAAAAATGTCTCAGGCAGGCACCACCCTAATTTGCATGATTGATAAAAGAAGGAGGAGGGGAAGCACATTCAGACTTGCAAGATTCTGTTAATGTAGCCAATCCTAATAGAAGTAGTTTTAGGCCCATGTGGCATCTGTTTCTTGTACTGGTCTACCTTGTAGGCCTGACAGTGTTCTTGTCTAGCAAAGAGCAGTGGTTTGGGGCAGGATTCATTATCACAATATCAAGAAATCAACAATCCATAACCTTTCTTATTTTAGAAAACTCTGTCTGCTGTTAGGCCCGCAATTGTCAAAAATTCTAGGAGGTCTTTTATGCAGATCACAATAATAACGTAACCACTGTTGTAGATACTTCATTGTGCCGAGATAACCACCAGGTTTTCCTGAAACATCTTTCATATTCTCATACAAATGGCCAGTGTTCCAACATTAGAAATATTACTATTCATGAAATACTCAGTGCTACAGATGGCCTTTTTTTCACCCTGCTTTCCATGCTGTCATTTGGCTTTTAACTATGATGTTCGACCAGGAGAACGATTTGGAAGCAGTTCATTAATTGAGTGTGGCTTTTACAAATGGAAACACTGCAATGTATGTTACATTAGCCAAAGCCATAGCTAACGGTGGCAACAACGAGGCACAGACATCTTCTGGCAAATTACTTGGCCTCCAGGCTGGAGAAATAAGATGTTTTCCAAATGTTCTTTCAGCTCCTGAGGCTGAAATGTTTAGATAAGGGACTAAGGGGGGTGGGGATATTATATTTTACAAAAGTCTGATTTGTTAAATATTTGGTGCTTGTAACAATGGCAAAGCTATGATCCGGGCAAAGTTAAACACATTTGAGTCTTGCCAATGTTAACAAGAGAGTTAAGGAAATGCCTACATTTTGGGCAGCCTGTGCCCTTCTGATTTAAGAAAGAGAATGTTTTTAAAAGTTTCAAGCAATAGTTCAGGTTTCTTAGTGGAGCATGGAGATGATTACAGAAGAACGTTTATCAGAAAAGAAATAAAATTGTACCACATTATATTATATTACAAACCGACTACCAATAACATACATTCACAACTGCAGCTTCTCTTTGAAGCTGCTGCCACAATTTTCAGTACATATGCTTAACAAATAACAGAATAGCTAGTGGAAACAGGGAACTAATTCTGTCTGTATAGGAAAAAAAAGTTCTAAATATGGCAAATATTATACAAGCAGAGATGGATTGGTAAATATTGATAAATAGGGATATGTGGATTGGATCAATCTGATTGGTATCATTGATTCAACTGGGATTGTAGGTCCAATCTGACAATTCAAATCAATTCAGAAAATTGAGTCATCTCAAACTGATATTATATTTCTCCTAATCAGTTTGGAAAACACCAACAGATTTTAACAATTTCATTGATACAATTTGGAAACAATTAAGTTTTGAGATTCGGTTGATTCACAACTTGAATTAATGAATCAAACTACTGTGAGGGAATTTTTGGCAAGATGATGTGCTTGTCCGCAGTTTGTTTTTCTCTCTCTCCCTGAGATGCTGAAAATAATATTGTGGACTGTTTCTAAAAGAACTGGAAAGTGAAATTACTTCTTGACTTATTCTTCTCTGTCTCTTGGAAGAGAAAACAGGAGAGTCCTCTCCTCCTCCTGTTGTTCAGCCTGTTTCTCCTATGGAAGCAGTTGAGCTAGAAAGTGCTGGCTTCAGAAGAAAGATTGATTGATTGATTGATTTAATAAATGTATATGGCCTCTCAACTTACACACAGTGACTCCAGGCGGCTTACAAAATTTAAATCCACAATATAAAAAACCCATTGACCCCCCCCCCCAAGATCACTTTTGTTGTTGTTCAGTCTAGTCCTCCACAAATGACAGTTTTTGTTGAAGCTCCATCAAGTTATCAACTGGGAGATATCTGGAGAGTGATTTGAAATCCAGAATTGTATTCTGACATTGCTGCTAGAAATGTAACAAATTTTGAATTCTCTGTTGTCATGTTAACTGCTAATAGAAGGCTAGCAGAATGTGCTACCAAACTGGATAGTTTGGGGGAAAATGTGGACATTCAAAGAAAAGCGAAACAGCAGAATCAAGAGTTTGGAGGAGCGAGACTTTTTAAAAAATGATAGTGTGCAATGAATTGGGTTTGACCACCAACAAAAAAATACCATTAAAATAAATAAATAAATAAATAAATAAATAAATAAACAAACAAACAAACAAACAAACAATAGATAAATGTGAGGACTGTCTGGGATAGAGTTAAAGCTTTTATACATGGTAAGAAATAATTTGTGCTTCTTGGCAAGAAAAAAAGATATGAAGGAATTATATCACAGAAAATTTAAAAAGGATTTAAAAGAAGCTTTGAATGTTTATGCTAAAAATCATACATTGGAAGTGTATCATGCCTTTAGACTTGTAAAACTGGAGCTTGACCAAGTATATTCTTTGAAAAATGAATATTTATTAAAATGTATTAAGCAGATCTATTGGGAACAAGGAAAAAAGACTGGTAAACTGTTGGCTTCAATCTGAAACAATTGAAATAAAATAGAGTTATCATAAGAAATTCTATGGGGACAATTCATAGAGATCACTTTATATCAGTTTATAGTTTTTTTAATTCAAGTCTATATTGTGTAAATTTAGAGATACCTACTGAGCAGGTGAATGTTTTTTTTTTTACATAGGTTGTTTTCAAGGCTTTTGGAAGGAATTTGCCACATCTTTAATTCTGAAGAAAATATTTGATACCATCGAAACAATAACATCCCACCATATTAGATGGATTCCTTTTGAGTGGTTTAAAAAATAAAAGGAGTGTGTACTGTAGCTCCTATTTTGTTAAAATATATGCTTCTTTTGATAAAGAAGTTCTATCTTCATCATTCCAGGAGCCTTATATAATGGCTATGTGGTTAAAATAGGAAAGGATCCTACAGACTGTGTGAGCTATTGTCTGATATCCTTGTTCAGCATTGATGCAATGGTTATGACTGTTTTTTTTTGGGAGGAAGACCACCAAAGATATTACCTCTAGTCATTCATCAGCATAATCTGGTTTTATGAAAGGACATTAGACCTCTAATAATATCAGACTTTGGTAGACCATCTAGCATTGTATTCTGACAATCATCAAATATCCCAAAGGATGTTTTAAAAAAGCCTGGTGACCACCCTTCTTCTGTTGGAGGTGTAATAAATGTGAAGGCACTGTAGCATGATATCATTTTGTCCATTGATAGTTCCTTTTTTGGCTAGACATTAATAATAGGGTGAGCCAGGTTCTTGGAAGGAAGTTAAATTATAAAGATGTTAATATTTGGTTGAATTATATACTCCAAACATGGAATTTGTCTATTTTTGAGAAGCTTACATACTATGCTGCCCCTCACCAAAAGGGAAAAAATATGTAATCTTGGAGGGATGTGAGAGTACCAGATTCTAAAAGCTGGCTTTGACAATTTTCTGCCTTTGTGTTGGCTTTATATTAACAGAAAAGAAGAACTGGACAATGTGATTCTGTTTGGGCAACATTTAACTCATTTAAAAGTTATCCATGTTAATAATTAGCCCATATGTTTCCCCCCCCCCTCTAATATATGGCTTTAGACGCACTGTTTGGATTGTATTTAAAAGTGTTGGACTTCTGTTTTTGTTCTACCTTACCTGTGTCTAAGAAAGGTTATATGTTTTGGTGCCTGCCTGTGGAACAGCTTCCCCCCTGAAATAAAGACAGCCCCTACTCTACTGACCTTTCTCAAGGCCATGAAGACCTGGCTCTTCCCCCAGATGTTAGTTGGGAGCCCCAGCATGGGTGCATGCATCTAATGTGTTTTTAGTTGGTTTTGTTTTAATGTAATTCTTTGTTTTTGTTCATTCATTGTTCGATTGCCACCCAAAGTGTCTTGGATAGATGGGTGGCCATACAACTTGGATAAATAAATACATAAGTAATAAATGTTATTTAAAAAATAAAAAGAACCAGAGCATTCCACAGCCCTAATCAATATGAATGAAATGTTAAATTGTTCATCAGATGTTACATTGTTCCTCCTTCTTCATTCAGCATTTCTCTTAGATGCATACATTTCGGGTAAAAGAGCAAATGTGTGTGATTTGGTTAGTTGTCAACCACATAGTGATTCTCCATTAAGGCTACCAGATCTATATTGTAAAAATTCAGATGACCATTCTGTTTGCTACTATCTAGATTTTTGGTGCCCATATATGGTAGCTTTATTCTCCCATTGGTATTTACTCTAGTTAGCTTTCCTTTTGCAGAGTATTGAACAGAAAAAATGTCCCATCTTTAACAGCAAAAATAAAATGTTAGGTGAATAGAAGATTAAGAAGTGTATCTCAGCCTTGATGCCATCCTTTGTCAAACTGAATAACCTAAGGCTGGAGACTTTATCTCCGTGCCTTAGATACACCAGCTCCATGTTAGGGATAGTGGCATGTGCTCCATTGAGATATACAGCTGAAAACTAACACTGTATTACAGACACTTATTACAGCCTCAGAGCTATCTCCTTTGCAGTAAAGGAGATCTTTGTTGTTTATTGATTGTATGAAAAGTCAGTTTGTTCTTACTGAAACTTCCAAGCCTAGTGAACAAGCAGATTGATTTTTTTGGCTTTAGGTTTCCTGGCAGAGGGATTCCCTTACCTATGTACATCCACTTCAATTGCAAGTAGAAGTTTGCTTTTTTCCCTCCATTACTCTTTATTCTCTAAAGGTTTTAGACTGTAGTGTGGGAAGGGCATAAAAAATGTTTCATTGATAAAACCTTCTATTTTTCTTTTTGTGATAACATCATTCTTAGGAATCATTGTATGGAATCAGTAGCACAAGATGTGTCGTTGAGTTAGGCTGCGTCATACAGCAAGTTGGGAAAATGTGTGTCCCTCCAAATGTTACTGGACTGGAAATCCCAGAGCCCTCACCTTTGGCCATGTCAATATTTTTAACCCAGATATAGATAACCCCCCTCGATTTCAGAAAACCTGGATACGTAACCAAAATACCAGAATAATTCCAAGACATTTTGCTGACTAAAGCAAAGGACAAAACAGGGCCTCCTCTCTATTTCATGAACAACAGGCCATTGCCACAGTGGGAAGAGTTGAAGATGTTCAGCTTAGTGTTATGGGAAAAACTAGCCCAGGATTATTGTAATTATAAAAAAACAAAAAAAAACCTAAGTTGCTACAATATGAAATAACACTTACTGTACTGTTATCACTCATTTCCTTTATAATTTGGTAGATGTTATGGCTTCCTTTCCATAAATGGTTAGGTCCCAATTTGCACAAAGAATATCCCCCGGGCTACATTTCAGAGAAAGAGGGAAAAAGAAGAAGAAACCCTTCTTCCATTGAAATGTAAATAGATTTCACATTGATCATACAGTATAGGTTGGTTCCATCATTCCTAAATGCTAAAAAAGAATTGGAACAAATATTTCAACCCAACATGATACTGGGATATTGGGCTACTGCCTATAAAGCCTCTTCTATAGAACAATTAGTTGAATGCAATGTAGTTGAGAGATGGTGGTCTCAGTCAGAAAGTTGATCACTTCTCAACCCAAGACATTTAAGAAGTCTACCATGAATTTCTGTAGACACAGATTTGTTAGATCGTCCAAACCAGACTCAAATCAAACAGCACTGAATGGTCTCTGCCAATGTCTGTCTTTCTCTAAACAAAAATACACACCCAAAAACATCTGTTTGTAAAAAGATGCACGTGGAAAAAAGTATGATTCTGAAAGTTGCAAACAAAAAGGGATAATTATATAAAAAAGCCCTCTAATGTTGGAGAAATTTATGCCAAAAAACTAGCATTGGGAAAGTTTACATAACAAAGAACATTAGAGAAATTTATGTAAAAAAGGGTTTTAAGGAAATTATACTTAAAAAAGCAGTTACTTACAATAGCTCCATGTGTGAAGAAAATTGTGAACAAAACTTCCCTACTGACATGAAGGGTAAAGTGGAACAAATTTATACTGTTCAGCATACCCGTATCCTCAGCAGTTTTAGATGGTTTTCCCTTTATAATTCTAATCCAAATTGCCTGAGAAGTATGGGTTCAAATGGCTTTCTATCATAGATTGCATGGATTAGGGCAAGTCTCCCGGCCTCAGTTCCCCATTTGTAAGACTGGGCATTTATCCATTGTCAAGAACTGGTATATCCTGAATGCTATTTCTGGATCATTCTTAAATGTGGCCTAACATCTGCACTTCCTTTTATTAGGTAGGTGCTGCAAGATGATGAATAATAAAAAATATTTTTTTTGACATGAACAAAATCTAATGGAAAAGGAGGTTTGATTAATATCCCCCCTCCCCTGTACTATACATTCTGCCAACCTATCGTTGTTGGAGGAACATAGCTTCCTAAGCAGGACATTATCCTAATGCATTAATGTTTGGAATTATAAAGCAGTTAGCACAATTCCAATTACATAGAACATTTGGCAATTAACATTTTGTTAATCATCCAGGTCCCAATTTTATGATACCTTTAAAAGAATTATCTTACCCTCCACCTATGTAAAATGATGGTTTATTGTCAGTGAATACAAAAT
The DNA here is from genome assembly GCA_023362775.1 of Charina bottae. Lineage (NCBI taxonomy): Eukaryota > Metazoa > Chordata > Lepidosauria > Squamata > Charinaidae > Charina > Charina bottae. The sequence goes on from JALMGJ010000025.1 coordinate 9,545,082, forward strand.
TAGACTTAAAATTTTGCATGGAGATTTGCTCCGAGCAGCTTCTGATATTCATTTTAGCCATTAGGAGTTAAGGCATTTCTTTTTTTCATCCCTTTATTGCAACTCAACATTTATTGGATAAAGATTTGCCATTCCACAAATGGGCTCCTTTAATTTATAGTGTGGTTGTTGGGTTAGTCTTTTTGGGGAATTTGGCTGCTTTGTATTAATATTATCATGCTGTTTTTTTCAGCTTTATTGTTATGATTTTAATTTATTGTTGGCCACCCAGAGTCATAGAAGTGAGATAGGTGGGCATATAAATTGCATGTTTTCTCTCTTGATCTCAATTTCTCATCTATGGACCAGATCTGTGAATAGATGTGCCTGCGAGTGTGACTGAATATACTGACTTAAAACATAATTAAATAATTAAAATAAATTCATGTTAAAATAATTAAAATAACTGTGGGAGATTCAGCTTTTGGCATGCTTTTTGAAAAGTTGGCCAAAAACAAGGCTAGGATAGCTCCCAATAGATAGATGTTTTATAAAAATGTAAAGATCAAGCCTTTGCTTTGGACTTCGGCCAGATGCATTATTTGGTGGAAAACATGATATCTTAGTGGGTGAGAGAGTTCACATAGGGAGATGCAATCATAACCAAAATGTGCTGTGTCTCAGCCATTTGGGGTTTTTAAAAAAATCATAATCAGCTATGTTGTTTTTTATATTGCAGCTCCTTACTTGTGCTAAATGGCATTGGGCTTGCTGTCAATGAAGTCTCCATTACTGGAAGAGAACAAAAAAGTCAGTTGCAATGAAATCATCTGAGAACTTTTCATTCTGATTCAGAGAGCAGTTGACATGCAGCTGCCTTTCCTCTAGGCAAATTTCAACATTCATTCTTTTCCAGCAGAACTGTCATCTGGTTGTTTTCTACTAACATGGAACCACATTGCACAGTGCTGTACCTCATGTCAAATCTGGGAGTATAAGCATTTAAGCACCAACCAGGTCATTTAATTAACTGTTGCATGCTTAAACAAACAGACAACAACAAAAAAGGTAGCTATTTAAGAGCATGTGTAGGTTTGTAATTTTTGTAGCTTTTTCTGGATCATAGTTACTTTAATGGCAGCCTGAATGGTGTTTCTGATTATCTTCTCCTGCAGAGGATAGTTCAAAAACTAAGGTGCATGTGTGATTATCTGTCCATGCACTCAGATAATCATTTCCAGAAACAAATGGCAAGAGAGGGGAGAATTCCATTCTGCTCGAGTCAGGGTGAATATGGGATTTTTAGACTTTTTTTTTAAGTTACCCAACAGAGAGTCAAAAATTAGAAAGACAGATTGACCTTGACCAATTTGACAGTTAGATAATCACTCCTGCCCCTCCCTCAAGAATTCTGGGGAAAAAAGTCTTCACTCTTAATTCTTCCCTTCAGATACACATACCAAAACCTCCATGGAAATAATTTGTAGGAGGAGAGAGCTGTGTTAGCCTATCAGAAGGAGTCTGGTAGCACTTTTTAAAATTGAATGAATGAATGAATGAATGAATGAATGAAGCTTGTTAGTCTGAAAAGGTGCTATCAGACTCCTGGGTTTTGGCTTCGTGAAAAGAGTACATGAAAATTTATCAGGCAATTAAGAACAATGTTAGTGGTGACTTCTGAGTGAAGGAACAGCGAGCTAAGATCTCTCTGAAGGAGCGTTGATGATCCTGCGGCCAAGACCGACAGACCGGTGACACGTCTGGTCCAACAGAACCTCTCCGGGTAAGGAGAGGATGAGAGATTTCCTACTTGTGCTCCAGACAGCTGCTCCTCATGAGAAGACTGCAGGACAGTAGCCGACTAGTGGGTTTGAGCACCAGGAGATGAGGAAAGCCATCAAGCTCTCAACCGCGGTGGAGCCTATATGGACACTGGGTTCATCAAGCCTCACTTTCTAATCACTTTTGGGATATAACAATTTTAAAGCTAAAAGAGGTCTTCCAAGCGACAAGTTTGAAAAACTACCTGGGGAGTGATCCTTCATTCCAGAAAGAAGGGGAAAACTAATTAACAACTTAAAGATTTAAAAATACAAAGTAAATGGCAAAAAGCTAGATAAGAATTTAATCCAAGAAAGTTTGAAATGAACTAAGGGACCAGACAACTTTGAAATATTTGACTTAATATTTGAAATATTTTGACTTTTGCTATTAGACTTTTGAAATAATTACAAACAAAACAGTATCTTTGTGGGAACAGAAATTGTTTAGTCTTTCAGAAAAGAGATAATAGGCTGGTATTTTAAAGAAGCAAAAAAATTTGAGGCAGACTATGTGATACAGAAATGAAACACTAGAGAGGGCTAAAGATCCCAGGCAGAGGGGGGGAAAAGAAAAGAAAAACCTGTTTTTTACTTTTGAATTTGATTATTAGCAGTGA